>OW796097.1:7691432-8370502 GCA_941860345.1 Chrysodeixis includens
CCAAACCTAACCTAACTAAATACCAAACCTAACCTAACCTTACTAAAAACCAAACCTAACCTAACCTAACTAAAAACTCAAACCTAACCAAACTAAAAACCAAACCTAACCTAACTAAACTAAAAACCAAACCTAACCTAACCAAACTAAAAACCAAACCTAACCTAACCACACTAAAAACTCAAACCTAACCAAACTAAAACCTAAACACTAACGACTAACCAAACTAAAAACCAAACCAAACCAAACCAGACAAAAAACCAAACCTAACCTAACCAAACTAAAAACCAAACCTAACCTAACCTAACTCAGAAACCAAACCTAACCTAACCTAACTAAAAACCAAACCTAACCTAACCTAACTCAGAAACCAAACCTAACCTAACTAAAAACCAAACCTAACCTAACTCAGAAATCCAAACCTAACCTAACCTAACTAAAAACCAAACCTAACCTAACCTAACTCAGAAACAAACATAACCGAACCTAACTAAAAACCCAAACCTAACCTAACCTGACTCAGAAACCAAACCTAACCTAACCTGACTAAAAACCAAACCTAACCTAACCTAACTAAAAACCAAACCTAACCTAACCTAACCGAACTAAAAACCAAACCTAACCTAACCTAACTAAAAACCAAACCTAACCTAACCTCAGACTAACAAACCTAACCTAACCTAACTAACCAAACCAAACCTACCCTAACCTAACTAAAAACCAAACCTAACCTAACCTAACTAAAAACCAAACCTAACCTAACTCAGAAACCAAAACCTAACCTAACCTGACTAAAAACCAAACCTAACCTAACCTAACTAAAAACCAAACCTAACCTAACCTAACCTAACTAAAAACCAAACCTAACCTAACCTAACTAAAAACCAAACCTAACCTAACTCAGAATACCAAACCTACCCTAACCTAACTAACAACCAAACCTAACCTAACCTAACTCAGAAACCAAACCTAACCTAACCTAACAAACCAAACCAAACCTAACTCAGAAACAAACCTAGCTAAAAACCAAACCTAACAACTAACCAAACTAAAAACCTAACAACTAACCAAACTAAAAACCTAACAACTAACCAAACTAAAAACCAAACCAACCCTAACCAAACTAAAAACCAAACCTAACAACTAACCAAACTAAAAACTCAAACCTAACAACTAACCAAACTAAAAACCTAACCAAACCTAACAACAAACCAAACAAAAAACCAAACCAAACTGAAAACCAAACCTAACTTAACCTAACTAAACCTAACCTAACCTAACTCAGAACCAAACCTAACCGAACCTAACTAAAGCCCAAACCTAACCTAACCTAACTCAGAAACCAAACCTAACCTAACCTGACTAAAACCCAAACCTAACCTAACCTAACTAAAAACCAAACCTAACCTAACCTAACTAAAAACCAAACCTAACCTAACTAAAAACCAAACCTAACCAAACCTCAACTAAAAACCAAACCTAACCTAACCTAACTAAAAACCAAACCTAACCTAACCTAACTAGAAACCAAACCTAACCTAACCTAACTAAAAACCAAACCTAACCTAACCTAAATACCGAAACCAACCCTAACCTAACTAAAAACCAAACCTAACCTAACCTAACTAGAAACCAAACCTAACCTAACCTAACTAAAAACCAAACCTAACCTAACCTAACTCAGAAACCAAACCTAACCGAACCTAACTAAAATCCAAACCTAACCTAACCTAACTAACAACCTAACCTAACCTAACTAAAAACCAAACCTAACCTAACTAAAAACCAAACCTAACCTAACTAAAAACCAAACCTAACCTAACCTAACTAAAAACCAAACCTATTCTAACCTAACTAAACACCAAACCTAACCTAACCTAACTAAAAACCTAACCTAACCTAACTAAAATCCAAACCTAACCTAACCTAACTAAAACCTAACCTAACCTAACTAAAAACCAAACCTAACCTAACTAAATACCAAACCTAACCTAACCTTACTAAAAACCAAACCTAACCTAACCTAACTAAAAACCAAACCTAACCTAACTAAAAACCAAACCTAACCTAACTTAACTAAAAACCAAACCTAACCTAACCTAACTAAAAACCAAACCTAACCTAACCTAACTAAAAACCAAACCTAACCTAACCTAACTAAAAACCTAACCTAACCTAACTAAATACCAAACCTACCCTAACCTAACTAAAAACCAAACCTAACCTAACCTAACTAAAAACCAAACCTAACCTAACCAAACTAAAAACCAAACCTAACCTAACCTAACTAAAAACCAAACCTAACCTAACCTAACTAAAAACCTAACCTAACCTAACTAAATACCAAACCTACCACTAACCAAACTAAAAACCAAACCTAACCTAACCAAACTAAAAACCAAACCTAACCTAACCAAACTAAAAACCAAACCTAACCTAACAAACTAAAAACCAAACCTAACCTAACCAAACTAAAAACCAAACCTAACCTTTTTTTTTTTTTTTTTTGGTAAAGCGGGGGAATCCTCATGGACACCCGCGACCCCGGGGGGAGCCGCGGGTAGTGTCAGACTCTTACTGACTAAACCTGAACCGCTGTGCTACGTCATCCGCGTTTTTGTGTCGGTGCATGGCAGCGCATAGTACTACTTCATGCACCGACCGCGGGCGTCCGCCGGCCAGTTGAGAGCCGGCGGGTTGCGATATCGCATTTGTTGATGGAGGGCGACGTGTAAAGGGCGTCGGCCTCCTCGCCTGATACTGGGACCACACCCATAGCACCGAATGTGGTCCCCCGTCGCGGGTCCTCTACCACGGACGATGGCACCCCCGTGCCACCGTCCGGACCCTGGTTAGGGCGGGAGGGCGCGCTCATGCGCGGCCCTTCGCCGCCCCACCCGACGTCGGCGTATTTGGGGCGCGCCCGGATCGTTTTCCCCGGACGCGCTCCGCGGCCTCCTTCTGCGACATAACGGTCTCGCAGAAGGAGGCCAGTGCGTCCCACGCTGCGCGGCTGCTGAGCGCGGCTGCGACAACAGCCGGCAGCGCGGAGACGTCCACTCCGCCCAGCGCAGACACGAGGACGGCGCGAGGCCCATCGAAGGCCGGACACAGGGCCAGCGTGTGCAGTGCGGTGTCGTCTGGATCACCGCACTGGTGACACGCTGTGGTGGCCTCTCTTTGGGCCACCCGGCACAGGTAGTGCCCAAAGGCCCCGTGTCCGGTCAACACCTGCGTGAGGCGGAACGTCAATTTTCCGTACCGCCTCTCCGCCCACTGTTGTAGGTGTGGGCGGATCGCCTCGACCGTCGCCCGCCCCGCCGTCGGCCTTGCGAGCCGAAGTTCCCAATTTCGGAACACGACGAGGCGGGCTTGTCTGCGCCAGGCTTCGCGTTGCCCTGGCGAGGGGTCCAAGCCCCGGGACCGGAGCGAGGTGCAGCGGGTGTAGACGTCCGCTAGCACCCTCGCTTCCAAATCCCAGGGGGGAGTCCCCGCCAGGGCACACGCCGCCTCCTGCCCGACGGTGCGATACGCCCGGGCGACCCTATTGGCCACCACCCGCTGCGCACCGAGCAAAACCGCCCGGTGCTCGGGCTTGAGCGCATCGCACCAGATGGGTGCGCCGTACAGGGCCATCGATTTTATGACGCCTGTATATAATCGGCGACACCCAACGTCCGGGCCCCCGACGTTCGGCAAGAGTCTTCCGAGAGCGAGAGCGGCGGCCTGGAGTCTTGGCGCCAGCCGCTTAAAGTGCTCCCGGAAGCTCATCCGCCCGTCGAGGACCAAACCCAAATACTTCATCGAGCCTGACAGCGGGATCCGTGTGTCCTCCACTGTCAGGCACGAGTCGGGCAGGGGCCGGCTCCGGGGACCGTGCAGCATTAGCGCTTCGGTCTTCCCCAGAGCCACTAACTAAAATCCAAACCTAACCTAACCTAACTAACAACCTAACCTAACCTAACTAAAAACCAAACCTAACCTAACTAACAACCAAACCTAACCTAACCTAACTAAAAACCAAACCTATTCTAACCTAACTAAACACCAAACCTAACCTAACTAAATACCAAACCTAACCTAACCTTACTAAAAACCAAACCTAACCTAACCTAACTAAAAACCAAACCTAACCTAACTAAAAACCAAACCTAACCTAACTTAACTAAAAACCAAACCTAACCTAACCTAACTAAAAACCAAACCTAACCTAACCTCACTAAAAACCAAACCTAACCTAACTAAAAACCAAACCTAACCTAACCTAACTAGAAACCAAACCTAACCTAACCTGACTAAAAACCAAACCTAACCTAACCTAACTAAAAACCAAACCTAACCTAACCTAACTAAAAACCAAACCTAACCTAACCTAACTAAAATCCAAACCTAACCTAACCTAACTAAAAACCAAACCTAACCTAACTAAAAACCTAACCTAACCTAACTAAAATCCAAACCTAACCTAACCTAACTAAAAACCAAACCTAACCTAACTAAAAACCTAACCTAACCTAACCTGACTAAAAACCAAACCTAACCTTACCTAACTAAAAACCAAACCTAACCTAACCTAACTAAAAACCAAACCTAACCTAACCTAACTAAAAACCAAACCTAACCTAACATAACTAAAAACCAAACCTAACCTAACCTAACTAAAAACCTAACCTAACCTAACTAAATACCAAACCTACCCTAACCTAACTAAAAACCAAACCTAACCTAACCTAACTAAAATCCAAACCTAACCTAACCTAACTAAAAACCAAACCTAACCTAACTAAAATCCAAACCTAACCTAACCTAACTAAAAACCAAACCTAACCTAACCTAACTAAAAACCAAACCTAACCTAACCTAACTGAAAACCAAACCTAACCTAACCTTACTAAAAACCAAACCTAACCTAACCTAACTAAAAACCAAACCTAACCTAACCTAACTAAAAACCAAACCTATTCTAACCTAACTAAACACCAAACCTAACCTAACCTAACTAAAAACCTAACCTAACCTAACTAAAAACCAAACCTAACCTAACCTTACTAAAAACCAAACCTAACCTAACCTAACTAAAAACCAAACCTAACCTAACTCAAAACCAAACCTAACCTAACCTTACCTAACTAAAAACCAAACCTAACCTAACCTAACTAAAAACCAAACCTAACCTAACCTAACTAAAAACCAAACCTAACCTAACCTTACTAAAAACCAAACCTTACCTAACTAAAAACCAAACCTAACCTAACCTAACTAAAAACCAAACCTAACCTAACCTAACTAAAAACCAAACCTAACCTAACCTAACTAAAAACCAAACCTAACCTAACCTAACTAAAATCCAAACCTAACCTAACCTAACTAAAAACCAAACCTAACGTAACTAAAAACCAAACCTAACCTAACTAAAAACCTAACCTAACCTAACCTAACTAAAAACCAAACCTAACCTAACCTAACTAAAATCCAAACCTAACCTAACCTAACTAAAAACCAAACCTAACCTAACCTAACTAAAACCTAACCTAACCTAACTAAAAACCTAACCTAACTAAAAACCAAACCTAACCTAACTAACAACCAAACCTAACCTAACCTAACTAAGAACCAAACCTATTCTAACCTAACTAAACACCAAACCTAACCTAACCTAACTAAAAACCTAACCTAACCTAACTAAAAACCAAACCTAACCTAACCTAACTAAAACCTAACCTAACCTTACTAAAAACCAAACCTAACCTAACTAAATACCAAACCTAACCTAACCTTACTAAAAACCAAACCTAACCGAACCTAACTAAAAACCAAACCTAACCTAACTAAAAACCAAACCTAACCTAACTAAAAACCAAACCTAACCTAACCTAACTCAAAACCAAACCTAACCTAACCTAACTAAAAACCTAACCTAACCTAACCTAACTAAAAACCAAACCTAACCTAACCTAACTAAAAACCAAACCTTACCTAACCTAACTAAAAACCAAACCTAACCTAACCTAACTAAAAACCAAACCTAACCTAACCTAACTAAAATCCAAACCTAATCTAACCTAACTAAAAACCAAACCTAACCTAACTAAAAACCAAACCTAACCTAACTAAAAACCAAACCTAACCTAACCTAACTAAAAACCAAACCTAACCTAACTAAAATCCAAACCTAACCTAACCTAACTAAAAACCAAACCTAACCTAACCTAACTAAAAACCAAACCTAACCTAACCTAACTAAAATCCAAACCTAACCTTACTAAAAACCAAACCTAACCTAACTAAAAACCAAACCTAACCTTACCTAACTAAAAACCAAACCTAACCTAACCTAACTAAAATCCAAACCTAACCTAACTAAAAAACAAACCTAACCTAACTTAAAACCTAACCTTACTAAAAACCAAACCTAACCTAACCTAACTAAAAACCTAACCTAACCTAACTAAAAACCAAACCTAACCTAACCTAACTAAAAACCAAACCTAACCTAACCTAACTTAAAACCTAACCTAACGTAACCCTTTTTTTTTGTCGGCGTATTTGGGGCGCTTCCAGATCGTTTCCCCGGACGCACTCTGTGGCCTTCTTCTGCGACATAACGGTCTCGCAGAAGGAGGCCAGTGCGCCCCACGCTGCGCGGCTGCTGAGCGCGGCTGCGATAACAGCCGGCAGCGCGGAGACGTCTACTCCGCCCAGCGCAGACACGAGGACGGCGCGAGGCCAATCGAAGGCCGGACACAGGGCCAGCGTGTACAGTGCGGTGTCGTCAGGATCACCGCACTGGTGACACGCTGTGGTGGCCTCTCTGCGGGCCACCCGGCACAAGTAGTGCCCGAAGGCCCCGTGTCCGGTCAACACCTGCGTGAGGCGGTACGTCAGTTTTCCGTACCGCCTCTCCGCCCACTGTTGCAGATGTGGGCGGATCGCAAAAGAGTTCTAGCCTGTGAGTAATTTTACAAGTGATAAAAATGATATTTTTTGAGTTTTGAAACATTCTTACATGCTCTGCTGGCATTGGGACGTGAGTTCTGGACTCGAATCGAATTGTGCATTGCAGTTCTGCTATAGTTCAAATAAAATAAAAGAGTTCTAGGCTGTAGGAATATATTATAAGGCAATGAAAATGATATTTTCGAGTTTTCGATCTGCTACGGGAAGTTAGCAGAGCATTTTTTAAATTGTCATTTTTTGGGACAAAAACGTCAGCACTATTTTTGAAAAATATCAGGAACTATAGAACTTACCTGCATGCGAAAGGAACACACTTTTTTTTTTATCTGCTGCAAATTGATCTGCTACGGGAAGTTAGCAGAGCATTTCATTAATTTAAATTTTTGGGGTAAAAACAGCAGAACTATTTCTAAAAACTATCAGGAACTACCCATCATCACAGAGACAGTGGGACGAGCCGCTTTGCAAAATCACTCAAGAAAATCTAATTTCTTCTTCTACCTCTCCTGCGGAGCGTGCACGCCTCCTGGCTGTTGGTGAATGGGAGTCAGGTCTTTGGCTCCATGCTCTTCCGTCGTCGAATATAGGCACCTTGTTCGACGACACTACTTTCCGCCTTGCTGCTGCTCTTCGCCTTGGCGCTGCTTGTTGTTCTCCGCATCATTGTCTCTGTGGAGAAGTTGTCAACAGCCTCGGACACCACGGTTTGTCATGCAGCCGTAGTGCGGGTCGCTTGGCTCGTCATGCGAACATTAATGACATCATCCGTCGTGCTCTTGTTGCTGTCGGCGTACCAGCCGTTTTAGAACCTAATGGTTTGGCACGCGACGATGGCAAGAGACCAGACGGTATGTCCTTGTTCCCTTGGAAGATGGGTAGGCCTTTAGTGTGGGACGCTACCTGTGTCGATACTCTTGCGCCATCTCATCTTCCCGGTTCGTCTAGCTGTGCTGGCGCTGCTGCTGCAGCCGCTGAGAACCTCAAGCGGCGCAAATATACTAAACTAGTTGGTAGTTATTTGTTTGAGCCGTTTGGGGGTCGAAACTCTCGGACCGTGGGGCCCGAGTGCCAAGTCGCTTTTTAAAGATCTAGCAAAGCGACTTGTTGACACTTCCCGTGACCCAAAGGCTGGTGTTTACCTCGCACAGAGGATAAGCATTGCCATCCAACGTGGCAATGCCGCCAGCCTTTTGGGCACACTCCCGGCCGGCAATGATGCGGACGAATTTTTTGATGCGATTTTTTAAGCCTTGTATATAATATCTTTGTATATACAACGTGTAACGGAAATAACGCACATCCACAGACACCCCAAAAAGAATATCCTTTTTTATCCACAATTAATGTATTGAAACATTTTTATCATTTTGTTTTTATTACATATTGTCAGAATAATTTGTACAAATAATTGGCAAAACGCGTGGGCGCCCTATTGCTCAATACGTTACGCGCGCACACAGATGCACTAAAGTGGAGGTCTCGCAGCCCGCGCGGCTTCTCCAATACCTACTATCATAAGTTCATAAAATCATAACATACGAAAAGTAAAACCCTTAAAACCAATTTGAAAACCTAAAGAGATTATCTACATTCTTATGTACGTAGATACTATGACGTCTTTGCATAAAATTGTTTATGTTTATTATTAGAATTGTTTAGTATGAATGATTTTAATAACCGTAAGTTATTGTTATTGAAATGCTGATAGAGATGAACTTGATAGGTAGGTACCTAAACAAAGGCGGCGTGTTTAAAAGATATTAATCATAATAATTAAACAATGAGAAACTTACATGTTTAAAATTAATCGGCACTCATACGACGGCGTCCTGTTTTTAAAACACTTTCAAAATGTCCACCACCTTGTTCTATGCACTTAAAAGCTCGTTTACGCAATTGTTGTCGCAATTCACTTAACACTAGAATGTCCCTTTTCACCACACTGTGCTAGAGTCCTCACCATCTCGGTGTACTGTACGTTAGTATACCGGAAAGACATCGCGCGCGAAAGTTTTGTTTTGACAAATAATGACAAACATTCACTGATAACGATCGGCCGATGACTAATGCGAGGAAGCGCGAGCCACGCGGGCGCCGCCGCGCCGGCGCCGCGCTCGGCTGTCTCGCTCTTTCCTATTGTATTACGTATTTCGGCGGTCCTTTTTATGTATCTTTGTTAGTGTTTGAAAGTGTGAACTTGTGTGTGTGTTTGAAAGTGTGAACCGCTGTGAATTGCTAAAGCCTTATTGCGCACTGTCTTACGACGACACTCTACGATACCTTCAGACGTTATTTCTACATCCTCAAATCGGCGCACTGGTTTTTCCGTTTACAAACCAATTAGATGTCGCACTGCGCTAGCACAAAGACATTTCTTTGCACAAAGCTTATATTTATACAATAAAATAAATAGGCAGCTATCAATCCACAACCTTACACTTCAAAAGGTTAAACTAAGCCTGAAACAATGGCTACAAACCCTTTCATATGATGAAACTGAAAATATATTGACAAGAATTTCCTAAATATTGTTAAAAAGAAACGCACTTCACTCTTTAAGCATAATAAAATCCTCTACACCCGACTTTCTTAAAACACAAAACATATAGTCCATATTCACTCATACACCTTCAAAACTCAAACTCACAGCCTCTTACACTCACCCATCCCCACCTGTTTCACATACACTCTCTCTCATAAGCTCACACTCTTACCCACACACACACACACTCACGCACACACACACACACACACACACACACACACACACACACACACACACACACACACACACACACACACACACACACACATACATACACACACACTCACTCACACATAGAACCACACTCACCCTTACTCTTACCTCAATGTAACATGAGTTGTTCAGTTCTGTTTGTTTTTTTTTTTTATGTTTTCACTTTTTACTACATTTTTTTACCTAGTTACGTTTGTATTGTTTATAAAATGTAAGCTCCATAAATATGGAAGAGGGCGCTGACTCCCGTAACACAGGTTACGTACCTAGCACGGGTGTCAGAGACTTCATAAATGTTGATGCACTTTTTATGACAATAAAATTATTATTATGTCCTTTATTTAAATTTATACATATTGATTATATTTTTAAATATATATATAAAAAAAAAAAACAATATACACTTAAAAATATAAAAAATAGTGTCCAACCGGCATCGGGAACAGGGTCCAAGCTGCCGGTGGTCAGGACCCCAGAGAGAGGAACCTCCTCACAATACGCGCCGTGTCAAGCAGTACTGCCTTCTGGATCAAGCCCTTGACCCAGACGCCCAACGAGAGCCTCCGAAGATGTTGGTCGAGGCTCTTGGCTATTAAGCCATTGGCAGTAACGACTATCGGCACAATGATTGCTGAGTCCACCTCCCACATGTCAACAACCTCGTGAGCTAAGTCCAAATATTTTATTTGTTTTTCTTTTTCTGCTTTCACGAGGTTCTCATCATGCGGGACGGTAATATCAACAATCATTGCTCGACGCTCTGATCGATCTATCACCACTATATCAGGCTTATTGGCAACAATAGTCCTGTCAGTGATGATAGATCGATCCCAGTACAACGTGACTTGACCATTTTCGAGAACTGGGTCGGGGACATACCTGTAGTACGGCACTTCAGATTCCACAAGTTTGTACTTCAAAGCAAGCTGCTGGTGGATAATCCTGGCCACTTGGTTATGTCTGTGCAAGTATTCGCCGTTAGCAAGACGAGAACAACCCGAAACTATATGTCTCAAGGACTCACCTGGGCAGTGACATGCCCGACATATGTCAACTGTACCGTCCTTAATTATATATTTCCGGTAGTTGTTCGTCATGATAACTTCGTCCATAATTGCACATACAAACCCTTCGGTTTCTCCAAAGAGATCACCGAAGCGTAGCCAAGCCACGGACGCTAGAAAATCGACATCAGCTCCGTGAAGAGCTCGATAATAGCGCCCGTGTAGCTCCTTGCTTTGCCATACATCCTTGCGATCTTTGACGCTTAGTACGACAGGTGTGTGCCAGTTCTCTTTGCCAAGAGCGAGCGGTGTGAGGCCCTTATCCACTGCCACTACATCTCGATGCATCCCCACGTCCACCTGGAGGAAGTACTCCCTGAGGTTACATATCTCGCGATTATGAAGGGTCTTGGCATTCAGAAAGCCTCGACCCCCACACTTTCGCGGGACATATAACCTCATCACAGATGACCGTGGGTGGTGCATTCGATTGGCAGTGAGCAGTGTCCGGACTCTCCTATCCAGGGCGTCCAACTCAGTCTGAGTCCACTTGAGTATGCCAAAGGAGTACATTATCACGGGCATGACCCAACCATTAAAGGCACGCACCTTGTTACCACCCGATAAGACACTTTTCAGTACCTTATTCAGGCGGCCAAAGAAACGTGTCTGTAATGTTTGTTTCATGTCAGCAACACTGATGCCTAACGCCTCTGACATACCCAAGTACTTGTATGTTTCCGTTGCAGAAAGTGACCTCAGGTTTATAGAATCCGAGAGCTGAATGCCCTGGGATTCCATAATCCTACCTCGTTTTACATGCATGACTGCACATTTGTCAACACCAAATTCCATTCTGATGGAATTACTGAAGCTTTCAGTGATCTTTAGTAACTTCATCAGTTGCAACTCACTGGAGGCAAATAATTTAAGGTCATCCATGTATAACAAGTGGGAGATTACCTGGCTACCTCTCCGCAACGTATAGCCTTGCCCTGAACCCTCAAGCAGAGTGCTGAGAGGATTCAGGGCTAAGCAAAACCACAGTGGACTCAAACTGTCACCCTGGAATATTCCACGCTCAATCTTAATAGGTTCACCTCTCCGTCGGATATCCCGACATCCTGGATAGTGAAGTACCGTACTCCACTGCCTCATACATGACAACAAGAAGGCGTGTAAAGTTGTATTAATTTTATACAGCTCCAACACCCTCATGAGCCATGTATGCGGCACCGAATCGTAGGCCTTCTTATAATCTATCCAACATGTCGATAGATCCTTCTTAGAGCGGCGAACCTGTTGGCATATGGTCATGTCAATAAGGAGTAGCTCCTTAGTACCACGGGATCCACTTCTACATCCATTCTGAGAGGCAGACATAATAGAAAAGCTATCTATATGATTATTAATCTTTTCTCTCAGAATGGATGTGAGAAGCTTATAGATGGTGGGTAGGCACGTAATAGGCCTGTAATTTTTAGGATCCGTGGTACTACCTGTTTTATGGAGCAGATGGGTACTACCTGTAGTCAAGAACTCTGGGAGCGACCCCGATTCTACGGCAGACTGGAATTGAGATGCCAAGCAACCATGCGAGCTCTGCAGCCATTTTAACCAAAAGTTCTGCAGTCCGTCCGGTCCTGGTGATTTCCAGTTGGACATTGGACAGACTGCAGAGGCTACATCTTGGGGGCTGATAGTAATTGCCCCCATCTCCTGTATATGCTCACATGATCGCTCAACCTCTCTCATCCAATCGCCTTCAGAGTGGCTGACGGGCGCCGACCAGATGCTCCGCCAGAATGAATTCGTGACGTCATCATCCGGCAGGCACCCACCATCCACACCATGATCAGGTTGCTCCCATGCTCTATGTACCCGTCTCTGATCTCTCTGGAACATGTGATTCAGGTGATAGCGCTCCACCCGACACTTATAACGTCGGATACGGTTTGCCCATGCATACACTTTTTGTTTGAAAAAATCGATGCGCTCCGTAACACGAGCATTATATTCGCTGGGACCAACATTAGTCCCAGCAAATGCCCGCTTTACAAAGCGCATCACCCTAGGCCGAAAATTACCCCCCCTAAAAGCAATTAATTTTGCAATGAGTGTCCTAGCCCCAGCGACACGCAGCTCTATCCTGCGCTGCCAAGCTGGAACGGCTGGTTTTGGTCGTGCAGCTATGTTTCTTGGACTAATTGCAACATTAGCTACACGACATGCCGTTAGAGCCGCACAGTACAAGATCGAGTGCGTGTCGATGAGGTTTTCACTGCTCTCAAAGTAGGTCGGGAGCAGCGAATCCAGGGCACCCACTATAGATTTATTTTTATTATGCATGGGCAAACGAGGTATACGAGGTCTCAGATCGGGCGGTGCACTTCGATACTCCCGAATCACATCTTCCAAAGTACTCCTTATAACGTTATTGCACTGGGTACTTACAGTTATAACACCGTCGTCATTTTCCCCGTCAGCTGGGTTGGTAGGCGGCGTGCTAGGTACTGGCACTACCGCTAGTGACTGGGTACCGACGACAGGGTTAATCTGCTGTTCAGAGCGTATTCGATCAAGCGTCGCATCATCCAACCTATGGCTACGTTGAATGACACGCACTTGATCCGACAGACGTTGTGCCGATACGTTGACGTCCGGTTCAAGCACCTGAAACAGAGCCAGCATTCTCGCACGGTACGCGGTGAGGTTAGTTCCTCCCCCTGTAGCCCCGTAGTACGCACGCATGACGTTCTCATTAATGCTTTGAGTCCATTTCATGCGCGGCACTTCACCACCGGGAGCGGGAGCCCTGTTCGAGGCCGGTTGGCCTGAGGGCGCCAAGCTTCGCGGCGGCCGGCGCCTCCCCTGCCGACGTACAGGTGTTGGCGACGTCGGCGGGGAGTAGTACTCGTCGCTGGAGCTCGACGCGGCTGCAGGTGCCGGCGCTGGACCTCGGTCCGGCAGCTGCGAGGCGGAGCTCTGCGACGAGCCCGGGGATGGTGGGCGTGCAGTTTTGCTTCTCGTCAACATTTTAGATTTTTCATATTATATTTCGGTGTTTTTCATTTTGACGTAAGTCCATTTTGGTAGCGTCATCGTGTATTATAATTATAAGTAATTAAAATAAATATTATAAAATGAAAAGAAAAATTAGTGTGTTGACAGTTGACGTATTTTTTTTTTTTTTTTTTTTTTTTTTTTTTTTTTTTTTTTTTTTTATTATTATTATTATTATTATTTATTGCATCGACTTAAGGCTCATTTTCGTTTACTTCGAGTGCTTTATGAAAATAGTGTCTACAATTTAATTATTTCTAAATAATTTTTTGGTAAAAAAAAATATTTATTTTTATTAATGAAATGGATTCTGTTATCGATTCTGAACAAAGTAGTTTCAGGATGTGCGTTAATTATGTTACACGGTGTATATGTTTGTAAATATTTTAATTTTAGTTTTATAAGTTTGTAAATATTGTGCATTTAATTTGAAATAAATCAGGAACTATAGAACTCAGCTGCATGCGAATAGAACTCTCTTTTTTTTTGATCTGCTGGACATTGATCTGCTAACCCACATATTAGACGGAGGGTACCTTAGTTACCTTTACGTACTTGACTGCCCAAACTCTAAAAAAAAATTTTAAATTAAAGATTGGACGGTGGCCCAGAGATGTGGGAAGGGTTACGCGGCGCGGTGTGCGGGTGCGCGCAGGCGGCGGCCGCCAACAAGCCGAGCGCGGCGGCGGAGCTGCGCGACGCGCTCGCACTGCTTAAGGGGCCGCGCTCGCACACACGCGCAGACAACATCGTCCGCACCATCACCAAGTGGGCGCAGCAGAACAGGGTCCCTGTATGATCGGAGAGCAAGGCTTGCACTGTAGCCTAGACTAGAAGTACCTAGAACTGCCTAGAACTATTTAGAAGTTAGAAGCCAAACACTTAAGACGAATAAACTTAAAGCAAAACTTAATGTAACTTTTTGCGAAAAAGAAAAATAGAAAACAGAATAATCTTTTAAAAACTAGTGGTTATTTTGATATAGTAGTGGTGGTGTATTTTCTTTATTTTTAAACGCCTTTTAATATTATACGAACTTTTTAAACAGAAAAAATTAAAGGTGTAATGAGTGTTTACCTTTAATTAAGTTCCTAACCATATGGATTATAGAGTAGAAGTGAAGTGTGTAAGAGATTAGTTGTGGTCATTAAACACGTTATTTGTATCACCTAAATATAGTTTTTCTATGCTCCAAGAACTCATATTTACTTACCTTATCTTAAAACTCTGAGGCTGTGTTATATATGTATGTATACAAGTAGGTAAAGTAAATATAAACAACAGTCTATAAACCCGCTATATACGGTGTACATTCGTATATTATTTTTAGCTTGTAGCAGAATCTTGTTAGCAATTCCTAAACAGTGAGCATTTAATTAATACTTATCAAACTGTTTAATCCGAACTCCCAAATGGCATCCGTTAGTCTTGACCAAGTTATTACCTAAGTATGAGCATAATTACATTAAACCATAGCGTGTAAACATCCAAGCCTCAATGATTCACCTTACGAACATTTATCGCATACATACTAAATTACTTCTAGTAAACTAAGCCCGGTACACATTACTACACATATTCTAACGACCGCCCTAAATTGGTCCTTACATTGAATATTTATATTAGCGCAAATTGACGGCCTGCCTATATGCCAAAGTTATTTCTTAATCCTTAGACACGTATCGTTTCTTGATTTGGTCTCGTCGCCCCAGATCTACAAACTTAATTTACCGCTTCCTGTTAATTATTTAAAATGTTTACGCATGATTTCTTATATGGTATGTGTAGCTTGTACTGGCAAAATATAGAAAAGTTAACTGACACATGATTTATGAAGCGTCAAATTCGATAACCACAATAATTTTAAACTCGATCTCTCGTTTTCACAATAACGTTTGATTGATTTCATATTTATGTACCAATATTTCGACTTGACCCTGGTAATTAAATACGTAGGTATTATAATTTCGACTAAATAAAATATGACAAGTTGAATTGCATCCCAAATAATGTTTATATCGTATGTGATACCTCCTATGATGTAGGTACTGATCGAGCAATCTAAGAAATGCCATCAAAATCTTTATTATTATTAAAAAAAGATTTTGGTGCCTTTTAAATCAATCAGTGTCGTTATCTTCAAAAAAGCCAAATATTTAAATAATTTTGTCAAATAAAAAGGATGGTGAAAACCGCCATCATCATTCCTACATTTTACAATAGTTTAATTAAAAATTAGAAATGACTACTTTGTAACTACACTTGAAAACCGTTGTGGATGAAGAATTATTGGATATAGCTACGGTAATGAGCACTCATATAAGTCTTTGCCAAGTCTAAGTAGGTAATACGAGTTACCGGTAACTCGGACGGTTTCCACATCGCATTTCCGTTGAAGGACATTCTTAACTTAAAGCAATTAAACGAGCTTCATAAATATTACTATATTTAAGAGATACCTTAAAGTAGATAAGGTTTTTCAATTTTATGTTTTATAGGTAGATACAAAGAGTTATAAAGTTGATCAAGTGGAAACTTGTGGTGAGCGAGAAAAGATAAGGATTGAGAACTTAATCTAACCCCCTTTTTCCCTCGTTATAAAATCGAAGTGCCTAACTTCAACGAATGTTTGTTGGCTAATTTGAGGTAGGGATCTTATTAAAATTTTATCTATATCGATCCCGTTGTTTTAACCCCTTATAAAAATCAATCAAAATTTCAAAACAACTGGTTGGTTAGGCTTAAAAGTTGATGTACTAAGTCTAACTTTGCGGACATTCAGCTAGTCCTATATAATATCCAATTATTGGCTCTTGGTTTTGTTCGTCTTTATAATCAGGCTCGTGTTATGATAATTATTTGTATATTACTTATTGCTCGTTCCTTTTTTGGTAGAACTTTCCTTTTAAATGGTTTCAAACTGACAACATAACTTTATTTCTACAAACATACTTTTGCATCAAACTGGTCCACCTTTAGGATACTATACATATTTAACTAAGAGAGAAACAGGGTAAAAGTAAGAACATATACGTACTGCATAAAATGCATTTATTTTTTAAAACTACATTATATTTACATGAACGTAAATAATACGACGCGTCAAGATCAAGTCCGTAGGCAACAGTCAAGTAGTACATAATAAATAATTAGTTACAGGAGACGGGCGAGGTCGTCGGGCGCGCCTAGTCTTGCTGAACAAACCGCGCAAGGCCGTGGCCAGACTGCAAAGGCAATAAAAGCTAGAGAAAGGGCCACTCCTCCCTGATCTGCCGTTACGTCGTCCAATGTTACATTTTGACGATTAACGCTACACTGCCTCTTTGACCCCAAAAACAAAAAAACATTAACTTCTACAAAAGATAAGAAAAAATACATCTGAACAAGCCTTTGCTGTGTAGCCGCGGCCTAAGATTTCTAACCAAACTATTAACAGAAACTCTCAGCCAAAAATGGTTCTTAAAATCTCAATACTGCTGTCTGTAGCATGAAGCTATTATCTTTCGTTCAGCAAGACAGGACGCTTTGTATCGTAGTTGCTGGGCTTAGCCCCACGGGTGGGCAACGTGGGCAGCGGGCAGCGTGTAGCGAGCGACGGGCGCGGCCACCGCGACCGGCGCCGGCGCAGCGAACACCTTCGCTACGGGAGCCGCCACCGCTACGGGGGCTGCGACCTGAAGGAAATATTTGATGTGAATTACTTTGTATAAACAATTTTCAGATTGTTTGTGTGTGAAAAATTGTGATTCTGTGATGTTAAATTTCTCTTCTCTTTTGCATCGCCCTGGGTACATATCATTCATACAGTCATAATTACGGACTCTGAAGCTAACTCCTAAAGCAGAAAATTTTTCCTACACCGTTCAGACTTGACTTGCAATACTTTTGGGTACAAAACATCTAAGAAGGTTTTACCGCATGAGCAGCAGCACCAGTCCTCTCAACGACGGCGTTGAAGCCGTTGATCTTGTCGGCGGTGTAGGTGACCTTGCGCACGTGGCCGTCGGGCTCCACCAGGCTGTAGGAGCCGTGCACCACGCCGTTCTGCAGCGTCTCCGCAGCATCCTTGTGGTCCCCGGTGGCGGGGTCCGCTACGCCGTACGAGAAGCTGTACGCTGGGTTAGGGTCGACTGGCTCAGCGCGGACCACCTGCGTATTAATGATTTTAGTTATGTTTCGAGAAATTTGACTACCACAGATAAACCTTATTCAAACTTATCCTACAAACAAAAAGATATTATATCTGTTTTTTTCCTCACCCCTAGCACTTACATTAACAACTTTTCTCTATCATTATCCTTAGCTTATTAGACAAGAGAACTTTACACCATGTTTGCTCCGTACCTACTGTCTACTTTTAAGTCATCGTTCCAGAACGCTTGGGTCCACAATTACTCTGCACTCTTGTTCAAAATTTAAGAGAGCAGCGACTGAATATCGATAAGAAACATCTTTAAATACTAAACAACAGCTCCAAATATACTCACGCTGACTGGTGCAGCAACAGCTTTAACAACAGGCGCAGCGTATGCGTGTGCGATGGCCGGGGCGTACGCGGGCGCAGCCACCGCGTGCGTGGCGTAAGCGGGCGCCGCGTAGGCAGGGGCCGCGTACGCAGGGGCCGCGTACCCGATGCCGCCCAGCAGGCCCGGCCGCGCCGCCACACTGGCGCACGCGCAGCATAACAGGAATATCTGGGAAATTATGAGTATGTATTGAGATTTCGGATATTTTTCTTGTGGGGTAAAGAAAATAAAATGAACTACTTATTTTAAATGAGGTTTCTAAATCATTTCTAACAGAAAACAAAATCGGCGTCCAAATCAGTTTTTGTTGTAACTAATTGCAAAGCAAATGAAATTGAAGCAGTTAGATTAGCGCAGTGGAAAAAGGCTAAATTAACTAAGTACTGATTTTTTTATCTTTGATTTTTAGGTCTCTTGAGGTCTACTTCTTATCTTAAACTTTTTTTTCTGCATTTCTCCATATAATGGCGATACATTACAAATGCTTAGATATTTAATCAAACAAGCTCGAAACTTAAAAGTTCATGACCTTTTTCCAAATTTTAGCAATAGCTTCACATTACCAGTTTTCCAAATCTTATCAATCAAATAGTCAATATCAACCTTCAGTCTTTAGTCCTCCGAACATGTCTTGTATCACTAATATACTTTTTATTATATTTTATGTTATAATAATTTAATGCGAGTACCTTGGCGAGCATGTCTGTCGCGTGCGCACGTCGTGGGGTGAACTGCACGTGTGTCGCTTCCCGCCGGCGCGCCGTATATAAAGCTCTCGGAGCTGCGCCTGCGCCGCTCTGCACCGCACTTAGCTACACTTGATACATATTTCGCAAGGGTACTGGCTATGCGTCCCTGGCTATGTGAATATGTGTAGCATTTGGTAGTTGTCTTAAGGTCTAGCTCTGTTTGTTTGGACACTCGAAGCTGATTTGGATCTTAGAGCAATTGCAAAACAATTGATAAGCAATAGAATATTTATGTAAAGTGAGATTGAATTGAGGTGGAAATGTTTTGTTAAGCTTTATTTGTTATGAGCTATGATAATCCGATACTCATCTATGCCTTTTCTTATTCGGAATTCCAGTTGGCTATTAAATCCGCAGATTCTATGTTTCCTGCAGATATAATTGACTCCCGTTGGTAAAAGAGACTAATAACAATAAATTACATTATTTTTATTTTTTCATAACCTAAATACCCATTAAACGCAGTTCATTAAAAATCTGCGTTACAAGAACTCTTGCTACAGCGAGTTGGAGAGAAACAATACTTTTTCTAGCTAATTTCTAAAGAAATTTTGTTGATTTACCATGTAGTATTTTTTTACGATGTGATCATGAAGTGATAAGTGAATCATGAAGATTATCTTTGGTATTGAAGACTTTTCACAAGTAATATAAATATGTCCTGCCGAGTATAATTGTACCAAGGCAGACATTACCTAAAACAGACGTCATTTTCCTATCAATTGCATCAGCAAACATATTCTTTATTAAACCGGTCAATGTAACACAGCCCTAAATCGAAAGTCCTAAAATCTGACGCAAGAAATACAAACTTTTGCGCGTAGTTGTCAATGTATCAGTTATGTATCGATATAGACTTATATGGGATCGGCTAAACTAGATCTAAACATACACGACGAAATCTACCTGCAACGCCCTTATCTTACCAAATCTGTGCTGCCCGCAATGCCAGCATATATTATTTAATTATAGATAATTTGACAATGAATGTAATTTAGTACGGGTACAAGACCTAAGTCGTAGGTGTAGCTTAGTCAGCGCTGAGAATGGTGCGGGAGTACATAATTAGATATAATTTATAGAGCTACATGTATCGAAGCAAAGATTAGGAATTACATTTAATTAGGAGCTGGTAAATGGCCCAATAAGTTGAGCGCCTTTAATTAAATAATGGTTTGAATTGCTTCAATTTTATTGCGTTTGAGTCAGATAATTGTAATTAACCAGTGTGATCTTATTTTAATGCCCTTATCGGGCATACGTACTTACGGATTGAAGGCATTAGTGATACGTTCTTTTTTTTCCTAGCCTATAGTGTCCCATGTTATATTAACTATAGTTAATGTTACCGATCTAAGATCGAACCTACACCGTCGCAACGAAAATATTCGCTTCTAAACCATTCTATGTTTTTAGAGACTTTGTAAAAAAACCATTACTCTCCTTCCGATGCAGTTGGGTTTTAAAATACACAAAATAAATGTACAATCACGTAGCTATATTCTAAGTATAGTATAGTTGTATAGGTATATAAATCTAATCAATTATCCTTTAACTTTATTTTTACTAGTTTTTACAGTACTCGCGAGTTCCGAGTGCCTAAATGGACTTTTGGTAAGACTTAACTAACGACATCCGGTCAGGAATATCTAGTCTTGGTTTGTAAATAACATAAGCTAACGGGTTAAAACGACTACATTGTAAATGTTCTAAAAACATTTAGATTACCATTCAATGTCTACCAGGTCCACTATAGATTTAGATCATTTTTTCTTTGTTTTTCAATTAAAGGTTTAAAATATAACTTGATTGCATTTTAAATTAGAAATCCATAATTTATACCTATATTTTAAAAGAACGTCCGCTTGCATTCAAAACCGTACATTCTTTACAAATTATTGTCAAATTTTATTTATTAAACTAAGTAAAACGTAACGGTTAAATAAAACCTTGACTGACAAAAAACATTGCCAAGGAGCAGCATTATTTTAGGAAACCTGCAGCTTATTCATTAGCACGTTAATGAGCAAGTTCATTAATCTAGGTGAAGAATTTCCCACTTTATGCAAATCATGTTGCAACAACCTAACTTAACACTCTGTCTTAACAAGGCATTCTTCCTTATTAAACAACTTATCCTACAAATTAAATAAAGGCACCTGAGTATAAATAGTATTATTGCCAGTTATTGCTAGTTAAAAAAATGACATTAAGTTACGTTGTCAACTTGAATTCTGGACCGAGAGTTATAGCACTAGACCTAAATAACTGTGACTGAGTAACAATGTCATGCCATATCCGATAGAATAAAACCGTTCAGTCCGCGTCTCGGATCTCAAACTAAGAATCAGGCCAACTGGGCCTTTTGTAATTATAAGCGTAGGTCCTACTGGGTATTATAGCGATGGTAGAAGTTAGTCCATCAGATAGATAGACAATTTAAAAATATCAGACACGTATTGTTGTGCTTAAATGAACAATCAAAAATTACATCACACGCATTCGCATTATTTGCGCGAAAAAAAGACGTCATGCGTAAATCCATTGACTGTACTTTGGTCAATTTTTGTTTACGGGACAAATAAAAATGCGTATCCAATATTATTATGTAAACTATATGACGGACATAGAAAAAGAGTTGTCATTCCAATTTAATAATATCGCCGCTTACATAGCGACCTAAGTCAGGCTAAGTCTATATCATGCTTGTCACACCGCTTAGAAATGAATTTTGGCGTAATGTAGGTCACATTCGGTCCGCCGCTATTCCGGTACATAGGTATAACAACCAGACATGTGCAAGCCAGTTTAAAATTCATATCTAGCCGCGCCCTTAAGCCAGTGCACGCATAAACCACATGCATGTGGACTAGAACACCAGACATGATGCAAGGACAAATTTAGCTCTCACATTTAAGTGAACAATTTATTTTAGTATAATAATTAATTATGCTACCTATTGTTTATTGTTGGATGGCCACTCGCTGACACAGTGTTTAAGAAAGTGGTAGTCTTTAAAATGATAGCCTGACGTTTCAAACATTTTTCGAACAACACATACTGTTTCCAAGCGGTGGATGTCTAATCGAAATTTAGTTTTTGGTCTCAAAGTTCTAAAATAAAAACTGTGATAATTTATTAGTTTATTTAAAAACAATATTAGGTATACACTACCATTACATTACATTTCCGACGGCAAAATTCCATTTCCTCTTTAAAAACATAAACAATAATAATGTCTACTAAATCTACTGCTAATATTGAGGTAACTGCAAATAACATTTTTGTTCCTTAACAATTGTCGCATAACATAGTTACACTCTTTCAGTGAACTACTTTGCTAAAAAAAACTAATAATATGTTTCCCTTTCCACCCATTCTGAAATGTTGTTCCTAATTAAATAACGTCTTACTTCATCACCGACTACCATGAGAACCATAAAAGGGCACGCCAGAAAGAAATCGTACCAACTGAGCGGCTCCGTACTGAACACCTCATTACATAACGGAAGGTAGGTCACAAGCAGCGCGGCTAAAAAATCCACTAAAATGCTCACGTTTAGCACGTGATTTTTCATACCCTTCTTGATAATCGATATTCTTCGAGTTTTACAAATAATAACATCTGATATTTGAGTCCAACACACAGCGACAAAGTAAGCAGTCTGAGCTTTTCTCTCTACCTTTTTCCGGTCTAGAAAAAGCCAATCACGACCGAAAGTGTCCTTTACAACAGACTTTGTTTTCTCCCATTCAGTTCGCACAAAAATCAAAGACGAAGGAAAGAATCCATCCTGTGCGAATACTATGAAATACGCGTACATACCAGCGAAGAACTGTATCAATCCTACTTGGAAATATGCCATAAATATTAGAACTTTGTTAACAAGATGATCTTCAAGTTTGCGGGGCGGTATGTTCATGATATCTTCTTCTGAGGTCTCATAAGCTAGACTCATAGCTGGTAGAAGATCTGTTCCAACGTTAATAACCAATATTAACATAAGAGTTATAGGAAGAGGCATGCCGAGACAAGCATACAGGACAAAAGGTAACATTTCGGGTGTGTTGGATGTAAGTGTGTACGCAATGGTCTTCTTTAAATTGTCAAAGATTCTTCTCCCTTCTTGAACACCCAAAACAATTGAAGCAAAATTATCATCCAATAGAATCATATCTGCAGCTTTTTTGGAAACTTCTGTTCCGTTAATTCCCATGGCTATACCAATGTCTGCTTTCTTTAGGGCTGGAGAATCGTTAACGCCGTCTCCTGTAACAGCAACAACATATCCTAGTGATTGGTAAGTCTCGACAATGAACAACTTCTGTTGAGGACTGGTCCTCGCGAATGTTATCTCAGTGTACCTCGTTTGCGCAGTTTTTAACTCGTTTACACTCATTTTACGAAGTTCATCTCCAGTTATTACAGTAGCTTTAAATTGAGTTTTTATGTGTGGTGGAACGTCAGCGAGATCGATGTGGTGTTCAAACGCGTAATCGTATGCTGTGGGGTAAGTGATGGTACCGCACTTGCGAGATATCGCCAATGCTGTTACTGGATGGTCTCCAGTCACCATTATAACTTTTATACCTGCTTGCCTACATAGAGTAATATATTGGTCAATATCTGGCCTCGGAGGATCGATCATAGCTATGGCCCCAAGAAAAATAAGATCTTCTACAGGAAAGTTACGTTTTTGAACATCGAATCTATAGCCAAGAGGATAGGCATCGACGGGCAATTTCAAGTCACAATATCCAATCACACGCTCACCCATATTTGCCATTCTAATAAAATTTGCCTTTAACTCTTTTTTTATTTGTGGGGATAGGGTTTGCGGTCCTTCGTCAGTATGGACTCTAGAGCAATATTCTAAAACAATTTCTGGCGCCCCTTTCATGATTAGATAATAACTATGAGACTGTTGCATACGATGTATTGTGACTTGATACTTATACGCGGAACTGAAGGGAATTTCAGCCTCCTTCGGGTTATCTTCTCGGAGCTGCGTTGCAGACCGATTCATTTCCATGTATCTTAAAATAGCAGACTCTGAAGCATCGCCCAGAATTTTCCTTTTTTCTACAGATTTATGCATATTGTCAAAGACAAATGTAGCTTTCAAATTTAGTGAGGCAGCTAAACATAATGCTGAAAAAGTAGGATTTGACACATGTGTATGATCATTATGGTCTATAATTTTAAAATTACAGAATAAATGCGACACACTCATTTGGTTCAGGGTGAGCGTCCCGGTTTTGTCAGAACAAATACAAGACGTGGAGCCTAAAGTTTCTACAGCTTGTAAAGTTTTGGCTAGACAGTTTTTAGATTTGAGCTGCTTGGCTGACAGCGTCATGCAAACTGTTAACGTCACAATTAAGCCCTCCGGAACATTCGCCAATATGATACCCAACATATACTGCAATGCTGAAAGCCAACTTTTCTGAATTACATACACCATAATAAAGAAAATAAACCCGAAAGCAAATGCTACGCCACAAATAAGCTTAATAAAATGTGTGATCTCTTTTGAAATAGGTGTTTCTTCTTTTTCCAAGCCCGTCACCAAGCCAGCAATTTTACCTATTTGCGTCATTTCCCCGGTTGCTATGACTATAGCTTTAGCGGTTCCTTCAGTTATAGGACAGCTGAAGTACGCCATGTTTCTTGATTCTAGTGGATTAGAATGAGTACATTCAGGTCTGTGCTTAATTGGTTCGGATTCTCCTGTTAATGAGGACATATCAGTATTAAAATTGGAGCAAGTAAGTATTCGCACATCAGCAGGAACTATGTCTCCACTTTTCATTTCTACTATATCACCGATAACTAGTTCGATATTGGGAACAATTCTCTTAACACCATCTCGGATCACGATCGCGCTAGGAGGAACTAGTTTCTCGAAGCCACTCATAATAGCTGCATTTTTTGCTTCTTGATAAAAACCGAACAACCCTGTACTGACAATGGTGGCGGTAATGACGCATCCCAAATAGAGATACTCCTTAGCTGAATGCCCACCCGTCTCTGAGTACTGGTCGATTTTAGGAGCAAAGGCAAAAGCTATAAAGTTAAGTATCGCACCTACCCAGAGCACACATTGGAACCATCCGAAGAGGTTATGTCGGAATATTTTCCAATAGCTGGTACCACGAAGTTCCTTGAGGGCATTTGGGCCGTAACGTTCGAGCAGTTCTTCAGCGAAGCTCTCGGAGAGGCCGGTGTTGACGTTGGTGCGGTAGATGTCCTCGAGCTGCGTGGGCGTGAGGAAGTGGTCGCCGGTGTGCGACTCCTCCTTGAGCACGGAGATCTCGGCCATGTCGATGGTGCTGTGCTGCATGACGCTGGCGAGCCGCGTGCCTCGCAGCGAGGTCGTGCTCGACCATCGCCGCTTGTTACTCGACATGCTGCCGGGTACTTACAGTTCTACTCGCACTCTAATTAGCAAATATACCTTTGATATTTGTCGTAAATTTTGCGCCTATGGAAGAGCTCAGGTAAAATCTGACACCAGGATTGACGTGACTTTATTATTTTCAATACGCTGTCAAAACGAATACTGATTCCTTGGCAGTTTTTTAATTCTTTGACGTCTTATTTCCTTATCGATACTAATCTTTCGTATGGTAGTAAAAAGTTAATATTAAAGTGGTTTTAGTAAGAGGAGCTGTAACTATGAGTATTCAGGGACCTGCGGTTTATTATAGGTATTTTTTTTCTTATCGTCAGAATCCGACATGCGTGAGGTAGTAAAAATATCCTCAATAGGGTTTCATCGACCCGCACAGAACGGAGCTAACGGAAAGCCGCTGTTTGCCGTGTTATAAAAAAACGACCAAAAACTATAAAATACTTTTATTACAAAAAATACATTTGCTACAATAAAGAATATACATAATTACAACAGGTCGTTAGGTTTATTTTGTAACAAGGCAGTATACCTATCTATGCATTGTTAGGACTCCTTAGTGTTGTATTAAAACAGCTTATTTTAATGAATCAACACTAAAAGAAACTTCGGAACACAACATGTTAACGTGATTAAGAATACTGGACTTGTATACAGTACATAAGCAGAAATAAATAAAAACATCATTAAAATGAGTATCATTACTAAAATATGCACCTAAATAATGAAATGATTTCGTTATTCTTAAGTTGGCTGTAGCAATTATACCCAGTTACGCCAGTTTACGCAAATCTGCTTTTAGGAACAAATATAAATATTTAAAACACTTAAAGTACCTATAAATTAATATTATTTCATCATATTCCTGCCCTTATCCCATAATACTAGGGGTCGGCGCAACACGTCTCTTTCTTCAAATTAACATTATTTATAACAGTAATTTATTTATTTTCTGCATTTTTTATCGAACACATTTTCACTTGATTTTTTACAGCTTAATATTTGGATGCCTTAAATAACTTTATTATGATAGGTGCTTACATAATTTGTTCGTTATATCAGTGTGGATAGAAAGGAAAACTAGCTATCTAACGCCTTAATCTACAAATATTATCTAAAGTGTGACTAATTTTGGGTAACGTTTTCTAACAGCTGGTTTTAAGTGATATTTAAGCTACATATAAACTCGATGTATTGGTTTAAAACACCTATTTCAGTAAAACTTTAATCTGTTGTTGGACATAACATATAATTTGGCGCAAGTAAACCGTAACCCTTGCCGCCAGTGGACAGCGGCATTAAAAAAGGTCCTCGGTGCTTGTACATTGGTCGATTTGTATTAGCCATTTAAATAATAAACAAGCACATAATGTCTTTAAAAATGATAGATAAGATTGCTTTAATATCAGATGCAATCTATTTATATAAATGGGTTTTAAAACTCATTCGTTTAACTTAACAACATTCGTACATAAGTTCAACTCATCTGGGCGCGCCGATAGGTGTTTGCGATCGACCGATATTGCTTTTTTAATTTGTGTGACAGTGATACACTAATAAAGGCTGTTTAATGCTACAAGGATCTTTTGGCACGTGGCCCAAATCTGAACAGTTGAATTCATATTTGTAAAACCGTCACTTTAGACAGCCAGTTGAATTGATTCGAATTCTTAGTGTGAATATGAACACCCGCGCCCTCTTGTTAATAGCATTCCCGCGCCAAAAGATTCTTGTAGCTCAATATTAGTACACATAGTCACGTCAAGGGTTACCCGCGCATAGCGCTAAGCGCAAAGATGAGAAGTATAGTCAAATTAACTCATACTTTTAATGGTTGTGATGTTTTAACTAAATTACATTCTACACTACCTTATTTTTTACATCATTTGTTACCCTTACATTTTCAAGTAACTAGCAGCTCTATGTTTAAGCTAATTTATTTTAAATATATTTTACATACTATAAACAAATGAGGATCATAGGTTGAGCCAAAAAAATATTTACGTATAATAATATAAAATAATTATAATTCATGCATACCTTATAAAATATTATTTTTAATATAACAATATTGGGGTATGTTTTAAGCATTGGAGTGATATAAGGAAACAAGCTATAACCATGATAAAACATCACTCGAATGTATGTAGATGACATTTATTATCTGTAGGTCGTGTGACGTCACGTGACGTATTTCAGGATTCGATTAGTGTCAACGACTGTAAGCATGTCAGTTGTTAAAAGGAAGCTGTTTTAAAAGTGGCTTTAAAATAATAAAACAACTAATACTGATTTTTCATCGATCTGTAAAAACTTAGCAATTCTTTTTAAAATCTTATTTACATTAAAATATAAGGCCCACAGAATAATTGTTAGGGTATTAAATATTCTTAGCTGCGTACAAAAGACGGTGACATTTTGGATTATCAAAGATGACAGCATTCGTAAAAATGTATGGAGATGAAATTTTCATGTCACGCGAATTAGACTTGTCACTTCCATACATTTGAGCTACTGGTGTTAACGAATTAATAGTTGAATTAACACTTGCCTGTACGGAATGTTTGTATTTAACATCCTGTCATAGACAAAATATACCTTAACATTTAAATGATAGGGAAAAAAACTAAGAAAAATACGTTAGTATTTAAGCTTATATTAACGACAGTAATCTCGATACTATTATTATGATTGATTTACATCTTTGGTAACGTCTACTTTGTACTTTTGATGTATGTGGTAATATATTTCGGGTAAAAACAGCGTAACGATAGAATATTTATATAGGTAAAAAGTTATCATACATTTAGTAATATTTATATTTGATTTACACTTAACGAGCTGGACTTTATAATAAAAGCAAAGCTTAAAGTATCTTACATGTATTTTTATATTACATTATAAGTTACGTGCTGAGCCTCTAGCTTGACGCTATCGTGTTAAATTACAAATTTATTTATACTCTTAATGCACATTAAAATTATCACCAATATCAAAATCGTAGCGGAATATTTTAAGGTATAATTCTAAATTGTTTTAAGGGCCTTCCAGTAACTGTTGCAGTTGCGGGAGAGAGACGCCGCTATACGTTTTGTATCGTGCTATCACGCTTCCACAAAAGCAATATTTCTGTTTTTAAGACGTGGTGATGGGCCTCATGGTATTTATTAAAGAAGTATAGGAACATTCAGATAAAAAGCTTAAGTTTAGGAATGACTAAATGGAATGGATAAATAATAAAATTTAGGTTACTTTTTAAGTTCATCCTAATATTAAACCATTACATTAAATAAGGTTTTATTTTACATATTTAATTAAATTAGATTAATAATTTAATTATACTTTGGGTGGAAAAGTGTACAGTCATATTACTTTATTTTATTAAAACATATGTTTTAAACAATATAAGGCATATTTCTTTGACCTGAAGTTGATTAACAAATAACAGAATGGTTTTAAAATATTGTAATTTCATTGATTTCTTGTTTCTCTATAAAAAATGGTTTCCGACGCCCATAACTTATACTTCAACTTTTAATATTTTACAAGCACATAACACTATTATATTGGACATCTTACTAGGTAAAAGTTACCTGGATTATTCTATACGATTTTAAAATTTCACTATACTGATTATTTATAAATTGATAAAGCATTATGACGTCTGTTCTCTTGTGATTTTTAATAATAATAATATTTGTTGACTTTTAAACCCCATCCCCTCCATCAATTGGAATGTATTAAATTTTTTCATTTAGACTTCTTCTTATAACAAGACGATCAAGGCATCTATATTCTTTATAAATGAAGTACCTACAAAGTTACTGCAAAAAAATGTTGTAGCCTACTTACTTTACCGCCAAATACCCAATACCGAATCAAATTTTAGTTGCGTTGAATCATACTGTCTCTTTCACTTCAATATGTAAAATAGAGATCGATATACATTTTACAGTGATTCTCGACAATCTCAGAGTGTTCGGGGGAAATAATAATAATTATTATTACTAGGCTTAAATGTTCCACTGCTGGGCATTTGTCTCTCTCAAGAGCCACGAGTGACCAGTTCGGTAAAAATGAATCCAGGTCATCTCGCCATCTCCGCCTGGGTCTGCCTCGCAGACATTTATTATGTATAAGAGACCATTCGGTTATTTGGCCCATTGGTTTATTGGCATACGACAGACGTGCCAGAAATATAGACGGACAAAATCAACAGAGTAAGCTTATAGCACCGTTGTCACTGCCTAGCAACAACAGCCTGTTGAGTGGTAGCACCGACATGCAGGTTAACACTCCCTTGAAGGTGTCGGAACGTAGCTTGGTGCTGGAGAAGGAAGCGTCCTGTTCTAACGATGTGTGGACGCCGATGCGGTTGTTGGTAGTACCGGAGATCAGCTCGTTGTAGTACACTGATAGGCAGTGCACGGGCTCTGTACTACCCCTGTAGAGAGATTAATGTGTTATCATCGACTTGTCCTAATAGAAAATTCGTACTCAACAAAGTTTTTTTCTTCGTATCTGTTTTTGTTTGAAATAATAAGTAGAAAATGGACCCTATTTCATTAATTTATAAGAGAAAAAATGATCTAACGAATTCAACATAAAAGAGCCGTAAAATCGTTATCTGTCATCGATGACCGACGTATCAATATTTAAATGATCAGCTGATAAATTAATTAGTAAGAAAATCTATACAATGTAAATGTACTTACTTGAGATGTGCGATCAGTTCACCATCATCAGGTCTCCAGAGCGCTGTCACTTGATCTAGCCCAGAGCTCAACAGTCTGTGGTCGTCAACTGTTGCTAGTCTCAACACCTGAAAAGGGAATAGATTATAATAGTCCAGTACGATCAGACAGACTTATCATAGTTTCCAATGGTTAAATTTATCTTGTGACGGACGATAGCTTTCTGGTACTTACGGTCGAACTGACTCGAGTTCGACTCGCGATCCTGCCGCCGCGTCAGCTCATAATTAAGGACTCCGATTGGGTCCGAAACTAGTCGGGCTATCCCGATAAAGACGCGTCAGTAAACCGTTATATCATTTAAGTATGAATCATCCACACAAAAGTTACTATAAAAATATTGGTATATTGACAATTGCAAAATTGGAAAAATTCTCTGAAAGTTAACATTTTAAGTAATAATTTATTTGCAGAAAATGCTTTTCTTGATTGTGACTGACCTCTCCATCATGCGCCTTCCACGTGGCGATGGCTAGCCCAGTGCGCAGGTCTAGCACGGCCACGTGTCCGCTGGCCAGCCCGCACGCCGCCCAGCCGCCGCCCGAGCACACGCACATGCAGCGGATGAACGTGCTCGCGCTCATCGGGAGCTAACGGAAGAATATTAATCTTATTAAAACTAACAAAGTTACTTATTATTTAAGTATACATTACATTTTTAATAACTAGGTAACTACCTACATTATAATTTTTTTTTACGTAAAAATAGCCCTTTTTTCCGGGGTGAAAATCTAATGATTTCAACCCACTCGACTCGCGACTCTGGCAAACGTAAAAAAAAAAAAATAGCCCTAACGCAATTAGTATCATTAATAGTGTCTTAGTTTAAAATATTTCCCACGAATTCGAAGTCACCCTGTATAGTCTAGTTGGCGACAAATTTAACATTGTTATTTTAGCAAGCAGCAGTATTATAGTATGTAAGAGTTAGTCACTCTGAGATTTGAGAGCGGTAAAACGGAAAAGGTACACAAAAGAAAATTTGAGACGTCAAGTGCGTTGACCAATGCCCTCCTCTTTCTTACCATAGAACTGACCACAAGCGACTCTTGAGAAACAAACTACCACTTTAAAGATTGATACACTGGCAGGGTTAGTGGTGGGGTTACCTCTTTCTAGAGGTAACTCCACCACTAATCCTACATGCACAAAACTTGGAATTACTTAACAATTTTGTAAGCTATCAACATTGTTGTAAACAGTACCTTAAGTTCGTGCGAGGAGTGCGGCGCGCGGGCGTCGATGACCCGGAGCGTGGCGTCGGTGGTAGCGGCCAGCACGGCGGCCGACGGACCCGCCAGCGTGCGCACTATGCTCACGGGGGACTTTATGTGCTCCAACTGCATGTAACATAACAACATACGCATTTAATACTTATACTAGTGGCTACTTTGGAAAGAAAATAACAAATAGATTAGTCTTAAAACTCATACAAAAACTTTGATGATTTTTATGAGGCGTTTGCCCAGTAGGATACTACAGGTTAGGAAAACAGAACTTTTTCTTTTTACCTACGCATCTTCTTCACCTTAAGAAATTGCCATTTTTATATTGATTTAGTTAATGTTTGTTTTAAGATTTGTTACGCTATAGCACGTACTTTACAACAAACAGCAATTATTTGAATATATTTTAAAGCCTTTCTTTTACTAAAATTTTCTTAGAGCTCAATTTTTCATTGGTATTTATTGATCGTAAGCCATACCTGCGAGACCACACTCTCCATGAAGGGATCCCATATATGCACGACGGAGTCAGTGGACACGGCGAGCCGCAGCGACTCTAGGAACGTGAGCGACAGCACGCCCTTCTTGTGGCCAGTGTACGTCCAGTTACATTGAGACGTCGCGTTGCCATCACCCTGTATATACCACGTATAGTTTCAATAAGATTTTTTTGGAGTCACGTATCAAATTATAATAGTAGCTTGACGGTGTAGACTTTTGTATACTTTGAATAAATATACCTCTTTAATAAATAGCATTTATAATATTACTAGGATACAATGTAAAACATCGTACTTGTTACGAACCGTACTTACTACAAATTGCACTTGCTACGAATCGTACCTGCTATAAATCATACGGACTACGAATCGCACTTGCTACAAACCGTACTTGCTACAAATCGGACTTGCTACGAACCGTACTTGCTACGAATCGTACTTGCTACGAACCGTACTTGCTACGAACCATACTTGCTACGAATAGTACTTGCTACGAATCATAAGGGCTAAAATCGGACTTGCTACGAACCGTACTTGCCACGAATAGTACTTGCTACGAACTGTACTTGCTACGAATCATAAGGGCTACAAATCCGACTTGCTACGAACCGTACTTGCTACGAATCGTACTTGCTACGACCCGTACATGCTACGAACCGTACTTGCTACGAACTGTAATTTCTACGAACCGTACTTGCTACAAACCGTACCTGCTAAAAATCATACGGACTACGAATCGCAATTGCCACGAACCGTACTTGCTACGAACCGTACTTGCTACAAATCGCACTTACTACGTATCGTACTTGCTACGAATCATAAGGGCTACAAATCGGACTTGCTACGAATCATAAGGGCTACAAATCGGACTTGCTACGAAACGTACTTGCCACGAACCGTACATGCTACCAACCGTACTTGCCACAAACCGTACATGCTACGAACCGTACTTGCTACGAACCGAACTTGCTACGAACTGAACTTGCTACGAACCGTACTTGCTACGAACCGTACTTGCTACAAACCGTACTGGCTACGAACCGGACTTGCTACGAACTGTACTTGCTACGAATCATACTTGCTACGAAACTTACTTGCCTACCTACCTACTATTAAAATGATTTTATAGCTTACACTTTTCACTTGAACACCAATATTGCATTTTGGTCTACTCATATATATCTATACTTTGTAACAATATCTACACGAGCTACAATTATTCATTTGAATAAGCTGAAAAAATATTTTAGATCATTCGATATTTCTTTCCTCCCGACGTTTCCTCAGCCCGTGTTTCGGTCGGTGCACTCGGCCGAAACATCGAAAGAAAAGAAATATCTCATTACACAGCGAATAAAACCCTAAATCTAAAATATGTGTACAAGTCGCGAGAGTTTAAAACAACAGCTGAAAAGTTCCAACAAACTATTCTTTGTACACTAACCTGATTCCTAAGCGACCATAACCTCACAGTCTTGTCCTTGGAGCCGCTCATGAAACTGTTCTCGTTGTCCAGGCAGTGTATGGACTTGACGGAGTGCGTGTGCCCGGCGAAGGTCTGCAGCTTGATCTGTTTGAGGTTGAAGCGAGTCTCCTTGTCGGGCCGGCCGATCTCGTGCTCCCAGTATATCAGCCAGTCACCGCGTAGATGCCTGGCAAAAAATATTTTTAAGGATATCAAACAAGTTAGTATATAGTAAATAATACCAGCCTATAATTTTTCGTCCGATAGGCAAAATCTCCATAAATAATGAAGGATTAATAATACTAATTATATTCTAAAGAGCTTTACATAAAGTAACGGAAAGACATTTAAAATCACGGTTTATTTTTTTGCTCGAACATGAAAACAGAATCAAGGTATTTGTTATAAACATAAAAATCTTAAAGTGTTAAAGGAAGTCAAAGAATTTTATACAATCATGTGATTTTTCAACTCAGAAAAATGATCAGTAATCATCAGGGGTCAAGTAATACTTGCCGCTAGCACACTTACCTATTACTCTTAATACCGTTATCAGTTTTATACGCCACGACATCAAAACCGTTCCCTTGCGCACAGTTCCCGGCTTCACACGCATCGCTAGCGACATCTATCCTGTTGCCGACTAAAGTGACATTAGAACCAAAGCTGTTGGAGCTTGATATGTGGTCCATGACCACGTCAGGTCTGGTGGAGTCGGCCTTCCTGTTTAGTGGCTCGTCGCTGAATGAGGGTTGCACACGCTTGTCGGGACGGATTTGGAGGGGGGAGCTGTAAAACATAAGAAACATCACAAACATGTAATTTACATCTGTCGAATTCGATTCGGACGGGGCTTTTTGGCGGGATGTAATGTTGTTAACAGTGGCTACACACTGCAACTGTAGCATGCAGCAAGTTTTTTAATATGTTTCAAAAAGGAAAATGTTATATTTTTCTACTGAGCATATAATAAGAAAAGACAGTGTACCTGATAGAATGATTATGCTCATACTTCCTGCAGAGCGCGCGCACGGTGTCGATGTTCTTGAGACAGCGCTCCATGGTGTCGGCGCCAATGAACTTCGCGAACGTCGTGTACGCCTGGTACGCCAGCTCCTCGTCGAACACAACGAGCAATTCTTCTTGAGCCTGTAGTTATACAATGTGTTAGGTACATTTGTTCCCATTCTCTTAGTATGTAAAGTTAAGTATACCGATACAAAAAGGGTTAATTAATTGGTTTTCAAAAAAATACTGTAAAATAAATGGAGAAAGGCACTAGACCTGTATGGTATTATTTTGCCACTTCAGCTAACAAATACATTGTAATAAACTTTGTAAGTAACTAAAAGGACTGTAAGAGACTAAGGTCCACGACACAGAGAATCCTAATGTGGGGGCTAGGGCTCATTTAATTGAAAAAGTGTAACTTTCTAGAACATTTTTTTTTTTATGAATATGTAATAAAACTGCAAAAAAATGGTTAGGTTAGGTTCTACCAAAAGTACATTTTAATTACACGTTTGTGCACTATAATATGTCCTGCTTAGCTGGCTGGCGTCATAGTAACAATAGTCGCCGTGGCCGAAATCGGTCCGGACACATTACAATTATCGTAGCCCGTAGGGTAGATGAATGCCAATCTAATTTCGACTCTATAGCTATACACATAGAGTACACACTAACCGTGAGCCTAGTAGTATCTAGCGAGTGTTCAGCCAGGTCGGGCGGCGTGCAAGCGAGGTTGGGCAGGTCGGCGCGCACCATATAACTTTTACTTTTGTCAAATCTGTTTCTTATGTGGTGTGTAATAAAGACTATTCTATCTACCTAAGTACCTATCATATTGCAGGTCAATGCCAATCTAATTTCGACTTTATAGCCATACACATAGAGTCGAAATGGTCACTAACCGTGAGCCTGGCAGTGTCCAGCGGATGCTCGGCCAGGTCTGGCGGCGTGCAGGCGAGGTCCGGCAGGTCGGCGCGCACCACGCGGCCGTCCTGCACGCGCCACTCCGCCGTACTGCCGTCCCGACAGATCTCCAGGAAACCCTCCGGCTTGCAATCCGTTGATTCTTGCTCTGATGACTGGAGGGTAACAACAGTTATTAGCTATTAACACCGATAGATAAAAATATATTCAAATTTTTTATTTTATTTTTATTATAAATTGTGTGAAAGATAAGTACAGAATAAGTTACCTTTTCAGGTGTACTTTCTTCTTGCTTAGGCCAGTTTTCAATCTTGCCCGTAGCCTTATCGAATGCCAAGAAGAATCTGCAAAAAAAAATCTAATGAGGAAATTTTTGCGAGGAAACCCAAATTCCAAATACTGGTCTATGTTATCGTCATCTTTCAACTCGGCACGTATGGCCATAATTATGTATGTTTTTTACTTTATAAAGTTTCCTCTTATAGGGGAAGAGGATGACCAAAGAAACGATGAATGGATGGAAAGAGTTTCACTTGCGAGATGAAGTCAGATAGGAACGTCAGAACGTGTGGAAGAAGAAGACATGTAATGATTGGGACAGGGGAATGATAATGATGAAAGTTTACCTTTGTAACGCCGGCACACACAGATGTCTCCTGGTCATTTCGGGGCCTATCCTTAGCGCCAGCACGTGCAGCGCGTCCAGCAGCTTGCGTGTGAGTGAGCAACGCGCGGCCGCACCGCTCGGGTACGAACAACGCGTCGTGGACGCTAGCCGGAGGGCCGGCTGGAGAATCGACTTCAGGAACGTGTCCTGTATCCGGCAGAAATGAAAACAACATGTTTTTAAACTTTCGTGATTTGTATTCATATTTTATAAGGTTCGGAGTTCGGTGCAACTAGAGAAAATAAATATCAAATTACATCGGGAATAAGACCCGATTGTTGTCTTAAAAATCATAAGTTTGAAACGTAGACTATTTTTCAGTTTCTTGATTATCAATCCGCGGTCTCCGCGGCTCAGCAGGTGTCATTGATAGACTACCAGTTGATAAATAATTTAAATTCCTAAGATTCGTTAAAACTCTGATGTCAAAATCGTAGTTAAAAGACCTGGATGATTTTTTTAGCGAGGTCAAGTTACACAAATCATTTTGAGAAGTCGATATATTATGTCAATAAATCTACAGATTTCTAATTAAATAAGTAAGGTCCGTATCCAACTTTCCCATGTCCTTTAGAGGCAAACGTCAAATTATTTTAGTAAGTCAGTGAAAGACAAGTTACCTGCAGCTGTTCCATGACTTTAACATCAGACATATGCGGCAGTAGGTACTTGATGAGCTGCAAGCAGGCGACCACGCCGCCCTCTAGCGGCGTGGACAGGCGCCGGCGACACGACGCGATCAACTCGCCCATGTGAGGCAGGTATTGGAATATTATTAGCTGTTCTCCGTACATTGCTGCAACACACAAAAGACTATTTGTTTTTTTGGTTTTCGAAATAATATTTCATGAAGTTTATTTTTCTCTATCTGTCCGCAAAAGGGTGGGGATTGCTTTAAATACATACAGAAGAAAAAATAGATTTCTTTATGTGAAATTGCGTATTATAAGACATTTTTCGAGCCTATGTGGTGATCTATCCCGCAGTACACGGTATACTACCGTAGAGACCCCTATTACTCAGTTATACCCACAGTGCATGCATCTAATACATAAAATGAAAGGTTGTGATTTAAAGTTACTTACCGACAATAGCAGTGAGACACTTGATCACCTTCATAGCATTTCTATCACCAACCACTCGACTATTCACAATGGATATCTCATCAAACTCGTCCTTCTCATCGCTGTCCCACGGAGCGAGGTTATCCTTCCCAATATAACACAACGTCAACATTTTGAGCAAGTTCCGCGTTATATACCTACAAGTAAGTACTGGGCCTAGTCGGTGAGCCAGCCATATTAAACTTTCAGAGCTCATATCCGATATCTTGCATGAACTTGAGTCTCTGTCGCCAGGGATATCATCATCATTCTGTGACCCCCTCCCATCCATTTCTTTACTTAAATCTAAGCTTTTTATCTTCGGCTCGTGAGACTTCCTTCTTAGTTCTACATCGTCAGGATCATCTTCTTCAGCAAAATGTAAGTAGCTGGTAAACATTGGTTTGGTTGGTATCTCTATTGTTGGCGAGGTAGGCTTCTTAGAAGGCGTCAACATTTCGCTTTGATCCTTATTCTGTACAGCATTGAGTTCTTTTTGCATTGTATTGTTTGGAGTGAAGTATTTAGTGGAGATTGGGGAAACGTGGTCTATTGAAGGCGACGGTGTATGCATATTGTTTTCTTGTGTATTAGAGTTGTACGAGTCTATAGACTCAGCGGGAGATTTACTTCTGCTACTTCGGCTAGGGAGCCTATCTTTATCCGTCTCGAAGTGAAACAACTCATTTTCGCTTTTATTATCACTGTCTTTCTCTTTTAAAATTTCTACCTTTTCAACACTAGGTGTGGTAACATGTTCTGAGCCATATGAAGTATCTGGAGAAAATATGTCCGTGTTGCTAGACAGAGCGTTCTTCACGTTATCATCAGAATATCTTGGCTTCTTGTTCGACAGCGCCTTGTTATGACATAAATGCCCTGGAGAACCAGCTTCCTCCGTCACATCCTTATACCCACCGACAGCTTCAACTAAATGCTGCGTAAAATTATCCAGAAAACACTGAAGCCCTAATCTCACCATCAACTGGAGAAGGAAAATATTGTGATACAGTTTCACGAACTTCTGTTTATTTGTGACCCCTCCAGTCACTGCAAAACTGTCAATGTCCGTCAATTTGTGATGGTCTGGCTTGTCGATGGCAAAGTCGTCGTCTTCGTAAAGGTTGAGTATATGTTTGAGTAACTTCTTCCTCGTTTCATCGGGACCCAGCGCTTTGCTGACGGTGTCAAATAAATACCACGCGGCTAATACTGATGTGTCTTTATTTTGCAAAAGTTCTATGTAGTGAGATAGGAATATGTCAAGAACATCGAACTGATTGTAGCAGTTAACTTGGTTAAGAAGTACGTCGAGGTGTGTCGTGCAAGCCTGAATCTTACCTTCAGCGATTTTCTGGCTAAAATACAGTTTTGTTTTATCAACATTCTGGTACTTCTCGCACTGTATACCGTCACATTCGTACATGTATAATATGTTTAGTTCGTTGCTCGTTAGATCATATTCGTGTAAGGTGTTCAACAGCTTATATAACGTGCTAAAGCTCTGCGGAAAAGGGATCAGATGTTGCATCAATAACGGTTGAAGAAGCTGCGCGGGAGTCGGTGCTGGCAATCCCTTATCAGTCACTACAGTTTTCTTGAAAGGTTCCTCTTTTTTTGGACTCATTTCATTTTTGTAACTTAAACTTGAAGGTTGAACATTCAGGAGTAAAGAAGCGATATAGCTGACACTTCGCGGTAATGCGTTGAAGTTATGTTTTAGAACAGTCCTGCAATTATTGTATCGCTCTAAGAAATCATCGGATCCTGTCCTAAGCGGTCGCATGTACGTGTGTAGGAATATTTCGACGATCAAACACCCTATCACTAACATATCCTGTCGTCTGCTCTCAGTAACAAACTGCTTGTATATTGCCGCATCAGTTGTATACCGGATATTAAAAGACCTATTCTTTCTTTCCTTCAACACATTTTCTAAGTGAGCATCTTGAGTGAATTTCTTCAAGTAACTTTGATCATACGACGCTAAAAACATGTGGTTCGTGAAGGCAGTATCATCTGAACCTTCTTTGCTCGAGACCGTACTGTCTTGTCTAATTTCTTGCTGCACCGGATACAAGTTTAAAGTGGAGACACTTTCTTTGTGTTTTTCCTTATCTTCTGCTTTGGTGAAGAAGCATTTGGTCCGGAAATTGTCGAGGGATTCTAGCGCTTGTATTGAAGCAACAGGGTTGAATTCTTTTGGTAGATAAATGACGCCTTTTCCTAACTCGGAGCGTTGGACTCGGTAGTGTCTTGAGTGTGAGGATGCTCTGCCTTCTGTGGGGACAGTTTGTGATTCGTCTAGAGCTTGGCTCTTGGAGAGCGAGCGAGCTCTGCTGCTGCTTTTATGGCGGGAGCGAGTGCGCTGCGGGGGGACGTTCAGCCGTGACACGTGCTGAGGAAGGCTTGTCGACTCTTCTTCATCGTCAGATACGTCGTCTGAACTGTCATTCTTGATACTTCTTTCTGTAACACATAAATACTACGTTCAGCTTTATAGAAGAGACCATTAGTTTTGGGAAATAATAAACGTACAGCAACCATAATAAACACAAAAAATGCTGGGAGACAGAATGTCTATAACAGGGCATTAATTTGTGATAATTTCGAGAACTTAACGTATTTCATTTTTAAAAGGACCAAAATCAATTCTATTTAAGATACTCCTAAAATGACAGTGAACATACTAGCATCTTTAGGCGCAGTCCAGTGCAGTCGCGGCGGCGCGGGCGGAAGCGGACGACTCGCGCGCGGCGGGTGCGGCGCTGATAACAGCTGTACTGGCCCGCCGCGACGTAACCGCGTGTGACCGTCCACCAGAGACAGGCAGACGTTCTTAGCTTTAACTGACGCTGCGCCTGACAATCTGGGACCAAACACAAGTGGAGAATAAGACACATAAGCTAATGAACCTGGTGTTAGGTAGAAGAGACTGGGATGGCTCGAGCTTTTTAAGAAAGGCATACTTTTAGAGGACGGCAACAGGCGGATATGATGATGAGAAAGTAAATGTTTTTCCTATTCTAGACCGAATAAAAATACAACAAGCCTCATTGTCTGGCATTTTCCATAGCCGAAGCGTCGAATTCCCGATAAGGTTCAGGAAGTTTATTTATTACAACATTTATTTTGCAATTGCAGTAAGAATGTGATACTCGGATTCAAAGTACAGAATAAAATATGTAACTACTTACTTATATCCAAAAGTAATATCAATCCAATGGTGCAAATTATCTGATACATGAGTACTTTCTAACGCCTCTCGATGTTTCGTGATAAAGTCCTCTACGCACGTCGCCCAGGAAGGGAAGCCCAAGTCCTATAAACAAAAACAAATCATAGTGCTCCGTCAAACTGTTCGTCTATTTGAGAGAGTTACAATACAAAAGACGATCGTTTTTTGTTAGCGACTGCCACGAGCCCAGTTAGAGTGGTAAATGTGCGATTTTTCGACCGCTGGTTTAGCCAGCTGATGTTGAAAAGTGGCTACCTGCTCAAATAGTCCATGTTTAGGTGTTCAAAAAACGCTATACGAAAATCCATTGCTATTTAACCTATGGAGTTTCTTGCCAATTCTTCTTCATAGGAACGACATTTTGGAACCGTGCACCTAGAATGAGTAACTTGCAATTTAAAGGTTTCTAAAGTGACTTTTTGGGCCTACTGAAATAACAACTTTTTGATTGATTGTTAGCTACTTTAAGAAGTTTTTATGGTAGTCTATTCGACCATAAAAACTTCTTAAGATTGAATAATTACCGGTAAATCTTCATGTATGCTCTTAAACACGGTCGGATCTGTGTAGAATTCCGGTATGCACTCGTCCGGGGTCCACTCCTGCATGCGCTGTATCGACGCAGGGTACTCCGCCGGCACCCACTTGTTTCTCACATACTTACATAGAACCTCTTTTGGTGTTCTGCAAATTTTGATATAGCATTTTACAGTAATGTAATGTAGAATAGTAGGTAAACGGTAAACAATGTCAGGAGAATACAAAAAAAAGCTATAAAAAACAAAACGATTTTAAACAATGTAAAAAAAAATATATAAATATTTTCTGTATAGAACAGATCAATTTTCCATGCATTTACTGGAACAATAGTTTCATGTAAGCGGTAAAGAAGGCTAACAAACAATATAATTTGCCTTAGTCAGTGCTTAATTTAAATATATTTGAATTTCGAGAATGCGAGCATGAGGTACACTACGTAGTTTTTAACTCCTTAAGTTACCTGCATCCATACTCACAGCAGAAGTGGAATATTGTATCTATATTTTAGATTTAAGAAATGCAAAACTATAGTCTATCTAAAGCCCACTGTTTCTCCTGGAACCCTTTGAGTGCCAGGGTTGCGGTAACTCTCCCGAACATCAAGCAGCCGCGGCAGTATTTTGTCTATCTCAATTTTCCTATACTAACCTTCGCGCCATATACACATAGCAGGTAATATCAGAGAGGGCATCGGACACATGGTGCGGTATCTGATCGGTACAGCTGCTGACGTCATACGTCATGTCTAGCTGCCGGTCGCCTTTGTTCAAGCGGTACTTCGATTTACTTAGGTCCCGCCAGTTCCTGCCTAAAAGGGAGAAAAAAGTTAAAAAAAATTGTCTTTGATGTTTTTATTTTAATTTGTGTTATATGTTTTCAGTAAAAAGTCTATATAAGGTTGCAATAGACAAGAAATAAAGTAGTGTAGGGTTTTTTTTTTTGCATAAAAAATATCTTACAAAAAATCTGCTATCTTATCTTGTAAAAACTATATTATGACCAATACAAGGAAAACATTAAATAAATTAATTGAGGTCATTGCACTTTGAAAGCAATTATTTTATAAGTGTTTTTTACGCCACTTTAACGTTGGGTACATATAGCTTTAATACACCAGAACAAACAAATACAACAGCAGTTTAAACATTATAGATAGTTAACGAGCATCTGTAATAGATAACACCACATGACTCACAAACACAACAATATTTTTATCAAACAAACAAAACTATTAGTAGTATGGTCAGCAACAAAAGTTAACAAACAAATGCAGGTTTATGAAGTGCCAACAATTAGTTAAAACTGTAAAAATAAGTGTTCCATTACATTTGGCCAGTCCTAATAAAATCTATCCTATTAATTGTGTTTGATTGTTTTAGGAACCTAGTAAAGTGAGAATGTTAATGGATTTTGACACAAAACGTACCACATCTGGATGAGAAGTCTGTCACCCAAGGCACCATGAAGTGAGCTTGAGGATCACTGTTGGACCTTCCTGCTAGCATGTTCAGGTGTAGGAGGTAGTCCAGGTTGGATATCCGGCCTCTCACCCACAGCATACACAACTTCTCAAGTTCCACAGCCTCTTTCCTCCAACACCATTCTTCCCCCCTCTTCCCTAATGGACTCTGACTTATCCCAGGAGTGGGCTGTTTACTCCTGTTGTGCTCAATAATTAATGAAGCATCCAAACAGTGGATATTATTTGTGATTTGTGGCAAAACTTGTAACCAAAGATTCTCAGATAAGTAAATGTCCTGAAGTGTGAGCATACCCAAACTCAGCCCTCTGTCACTCATAGCCTTAGACAAATTTAACAACTGGTACACTATGAACAGACCTCTACTGTAATTCATATCTATTAGATTTGGACTGAAATTTAAACAATCTAATAAAGTATTCTCATAGTGTCCTCTATATATTATAAAGAAATTATTGTCTGTCTCTATACCAAACGTAGCTGCTAGCAAATTAGCATGAGTTTCATACATCTTAAGGACATGTTTATTGGTAATTATCTCTTTGTACTCTATGTGATTTCCAGCACCTTCACACTTAATCCTTATAATATTACATCCATACAATCGTAACATAACTTCAGAAAGCAATTGGTCATGCTCTAAAAGGTTCACAATAGTGCTTTCTTTGTTGCCATCATTATTTTGACAGTATTTCTTGTAAGATTCTTTCCATAATGATCTTTGGTTGCTCTGAGACACATATTGCAGTAATTGTGAGAAGGTCAGTGGAGTATCGTTGTGGTTTTCATTGAGCTTGTAGCGAGGCAGTGGAAGAACCTTGGATACTTTTTTATTTATTACCTATAATACAAAGAAATGATTGTTATAACAAATCTCAGTACGAAGACTAATTCACATCGTGCCTTTAAAGATACATACCTTTATGAATATTTTTCGCCACGGATAAGGTACACTTTCGCCAGGTTGTAAAGTAAAATCTACATTGTTCAACGAAACATCTACTTCGAGGTTCTTCAACCATTTTTTTAACCAACTTGTATGGACGACGACAGAGTAAAGGCCAGGTGAGGCAGTGGGGAATATATTTTTGTGACTTATACCTAATTCCTTAACTATATAATCCATGTCTAAATAATTACTGGTGTTTTGTTTTGTTTTGTTGCGTACAAAACTGCAGTCATTATCAATCTTGACATTTCACTGAATTGACATTGGCATTTCAATTTAGGGATGCCAACGCTCCATACTTAGTTCTACCAATCTTCGTTTTTGTCATTGGTAACAAATTTGTTGAGTTCTACTAATAATACAAACGCAATAGTTTCTATAATTCTTTCACAATTGAACGGCTGAATATTTTTTTTTGAAATTCGGTATAGAGTCTGCTGACATCCTGAATTAACGTATGGGCTACTTTTAACTACTGCGTCTGAGGAATAAAGTTTTTACGGCTATAATCGACATTCGTGCGGGTGATATCAAGGGCAACAGCTAGTGGTCAATCTGAATTCCGAGATCTTTAAAGTAATATTACACATCATTGCCAGAGTAGATCTATACTGCAGGTAAGTATTATCAGTTCGAAGATTCGATTAAACATTCCAAACAGATGATCAAGTTTTATGTTAGGTTCAGGGTAAAAGTACAAAAACGATAAGTAGTAAATTGTAGTTTGTAGGTATATTGGCCAATAACAGCAATACAATATTAAAAGTATTTATAAACGCTTATAAACTAACATAGGTTTTAGTGGAATTACTTCTAGGAATGTAAAGGCACTTTCATTGCAGTTTCCATATAAATGTATAAAACATTTTACAGTTTATCTGTAATAGCACCAAGTATTCGTTATTACGCTATTTTATTATTATCACAACAAATATTGGTCCACTTACTAAATAGGAATACTGTAGATTGTTGTACAATTTCACTTAAACCTAAACAAAACTAGAATATATGTTTTAACAGATTATAAAAGTTTCGAGAAAAGGTAAATAGTAATGTAGTACAAAATTGTACTTGGGAATACAATATAAAAAAAAATGTTTAGAACATCTACTCAAGTTTTCCAGATACCCTCTTTAAGTAACATTTCCATAAAGTATCTTTATAAAGTACTGCCTGGGTTACTGGACTCTTTGCTGCCACTATTCCTCTTCCTACAACAATGACATCAGCTCCTTTTTCCAAAATAACCTTTTCTGGAGTATTGTAGACTTGGCCAAGGTCATCCTTACTGCTCTCTAGCTGCACTCCTGGGGTCAACTGGATCAGACCTGGGTCTTTGAATGTGTCTACATTTTGACATACAAACCCAGTGATTAATTCAGGGTATTTTGAGGCCATAGCCACTGTAGCTTCTTTGTAATCAGGTGTAATGAGGTTGCCCTGAAAATAAAAGTAAGAAACTTTATTAAAGCTTGTCATTACTTAAGCCAGCCTTAGTGTTTAACTGCTCTTCAAAGTTTTTAGACATAGATAAAACTCACTAAGAAAGTTTTTGATTTCTTACCTCACTGCTCATTTCAGCTAATAAGAACACACCTCTATCATGTCCATTAGGAGCATTCAAAGCTTTAAGGATCCCTTCACCAGGCAGGGAGTGTGCTGTCACACAGTCTGCCCAATCCCCAACTTTGTACAATCCTTTAGTGTATTGCAAGGAGACAGTATGTCCTATGTCTGCATACTTTCTGTCTTCTAGCAATAAAAAGTTAAATCTGTCAGCAAGCTGCTTGATTCTTACAATAAAGTCATCAGTATAGTCTTCAATGATATCAGCATGAGTCTTTACTAGACACACATGTTCTCCAACTTGTTCAAGGAGGTCCAGTATCTTTGTGGTGGATGTAAGATCTACAGAGAGACATAAGTTTGTCTTTTTTGTAGCCATTATAGTAAAGAGCTGTTTGGCTATGCCATTCTTGGCCAGTTCTGAACGCTTTTCGTAAGAGAGCAAGATTCTGTTCACTGGCTTCTCTGAAATTAGACATAGTTATTCTTATTAAACTGTTTTATTAAGTTTTTATTTAAATCCGTATATCTACTAATACTTATAAATACAGGAAATGAAACATTCAGGTAGTTTTAATAAGAGTTACCCTAATATTAAACTGTATAGTTTTAATAAATGTTTACGAAAAGTCTGTATAAATAATTAACTTACCAATAACAGGAGCTTGAGTCTCTTTAAGATAATTTTTAACTTTGATAACTGTTTCTTCAGTTATCTTATGATTCTTCACCAAAATATCAATAAGAGAAGACATGGTGAATAATGATTTTACTTGAACCTCATTAGAGTCAAGGTTTTTGCTGCCACCCTGTTCTCTATCTAAAATAATCACTGTGTCTCTCACAATCAACCCTTCTTTGCGTAAGTCTCGGACAGTTTCTAGTACACTGGATCCGGAGGTCACAACATCTTCTACAATGAGACAAGTCTGGCCTGCCTTGTAGTGACCCTCAATAGATTTCTTGGTCCCATATGCCTTGGTCTCTTTACGCCTCATTAACATTGACTTCTTGGTCAGTACACTAAGTATTGTAGCTATTGGCAAAGCGGTGTAAGGTACCCCACATACGTGATCATATTCCAAATCTTTCATAGAAATTTCTAATAAGAGTTTTGAAATGGATTCCTGTGTTAAAAGAGATTTTTTATTTATAATGGCATCAAGAAAAAAACACAGGGCTAAAAGAAAATGATTATGTGTGATGAATTCGACTTTTAACTTACCATAACATCGGGGTAACTAACTATAACCCTCAAATCAAAATAGACGGGTGTTTTGATGCCGCTCTTAGTTGTAAACTCGCCAAACTTAACAGCATCTATTGAGAATAGCTTGATGGCTAATTCAACTAATTTTGAATCATAAGCCATTTTTCGGTTATTATTTAACACAGCGTTACTAATTCTGAACCACGTGAAATTAATAAGTTCAAAAGTCACGCCTCGAATAGGACCAAGTTTGATTGAAGTAGGAAGTTATAACTTGACTGACATTGACAAGACCGGTACCTACGATAACTGTTATCAGCTTATCACCACACGCCCGGTGCCCAGCAAATTCGCCTGTAGAAATTATGCATATTGATATTTCAATTTTCAATCAACTCAATTTTTTTTTGCAAAATATAAGCTTTCATCGGTCCCTTGGGAACTAAATTGTTTGTTGTGAAAAACAAAGTTAAAAGTTTATTAAATTTTATTGATCACCTAGAGATAAAAGATGTAAAATGATATCATGTCCTGAATAAAAATTTAATGTCTAGAAATTTTCACGAATATTTAGGATCTTAAAAGACATTGTACTCATATTTGTAAAAACGTAAAAAAGTTAATCTGTCCTCCTTCCCCTATCTATTCCCTTCCCCTTTTAATTCTGTGGTTTGTTCTGTGGAGGCCGCGTCGCTTGTGTGTCGAATATTTTTATTGTCGTGTTTAATTTCGTTGTTGTTTTTTCTTTGTAGTTTCTTGTGTGTGTGTGTGTTGCGTGGATTATAAATGACCTTTATGTCATACTATGTTTTTTACGTGGAAAGTGTAAGTATTATTAAGTTAGTTTTCAGTAAACAAAACAATCTTTTAATAAGTAGCGGAACTTTTTCGCGCGCTCATAATCAAAACTAATTTGTTTGTAAAACCTACATTGCTATGATTTTTAGTTAAATTGTGTGATTTTGTTCTATTATTATGCCTTTAACTGGGTTTATAATTCAGGTAGAGGATTTTGAATCAATGTTGGGTAAGGTAAATCCACCCCTCCTATGGGCCCGATCTCGGAGTGGGGTTCCCTCCCCTCCTTTAGGGGAAGTTTGGGTAGACAAAGGGTAGTCTCCCCTAAGCAGAGGGGAGCCATCGGGCCTTGGGCGATGTTCGTAGGTAGGGGAAGGATCACAATTTCAAGTTCAGTTTTTTTTGTACCCTGTCCCTTGTAACGGTTGCGCGCGTGTGAAACTTTCTAACATAGAAATATCTACCTAAGCTATCATTGCTTATTGAGTTTTCTTGTTTCAGATAAAAGATTGTTTCTTTTAATATGACTGAAGGTATTTATAACATTTATACTACTTTACAAATACTAGTCAATAAAAAAAGAAATTAAAACTTAATAAATATATTCTTTTTAGATATGGATATGTCGAAATGCGTATTGGGCAAGATAGAACTGGCCTCAATAGTTGAGAACTCTGATGGGACTGTGTACTTCTCTTGTGTGGAGTGTTCCGCTGCTTTTGAGGATAAGGAGGAGCTGGAGAAGCACATGGTCACCCACAATGGAGAGTACCGGTTCTTCTGTGGAATTTGTGGGATCGGGTGAGACCTTACTTACCGATATTATAAAATTGTATTTTAGTCAAGTTATGATTGAATTATACACTCTTATATTATTTTAGCTTCATCAAAAGTAATAAAGAGTCACAAAAATGTTGTGGTTAAATTCTGTCTTTATAAGTAAATTCTAACGTAGCATTGAATTTAATTATAAAGATAGAGAAATATGTAATAAGCTATTTTCTATAACACTTTCCTTCACTTGCTGATTAATCTAAATCAACAGATTCTTATTTCCAATTCACATACAATAGTACTATATATTTTTTCTAAACAGGTTGAAACGTAAAGAGCATTTAAATAGACATACACTGGAGCACCAACAGGTTCGGCCTTTTGTCTGTCCTGAGTGCGGCAAACGCTTCAAAAGGAAAGAACACATGAAAATCCATATCCGCTCCATACACAGTGGGGAGAAGAATGAAGTGTGTCCTCTGTGTGATAAAAGTGAGTGTCATTATAATATTAATTTTAAATGTTATATATTCATTTTTTTTTTAATTTAATTCGTTGGTAACATTAATATTACTTAGGTATTATATGTATAATACAAGTACACTTTTATTAAAATGCACTAAGCAGCAATTAAGATAGAAAACAATGAGCTTTAGTTATTAAAATACCATATAATAAAAATAAAATATCCATTATTTACAATAATTATAATTATTGTAAATAATGTTAAGGAACCATCTGAAGTAAATATTTTAGAATTTTGTTAGTTGTTTAAAAGATAAAAAAGTGCAAGTATTTCTATCTCTGTAAGATCATCTGTAAAGAAGTTGCTTATGATAATATGAGCAAGCATTTGCAAGCCTTTCGAAATACGTAAAGCAAGAGTTTAGCAAGCTGAGCCTCAGCATGTCGCAAGCCTTAAAAGCACAGCTTTTGTAGTTTATTACTCATAACCCTTATGGGCACTAACGCGATTGAGTCAGGTGGCAAGTGACAAAATAAACTCTTTTGCCGATCGTCGTGTCGTGATATACATGTTTACACTGTTTACTGTTGTTGTAAATATACTAGCTTTTGCCCGCGGTTTCAAACGCGTGGATAAGTTGTGGCGCGAAAGAAATATCTAATTTGCATTTATCGTATAAGGTATAATACTTAACTTAAATACTATAAAAAATGATTTTACCATAGTAACTTTAACTTCATAAACACGAGACTTTCATACAAACTACGGTCCCCTGTTTGAATCCCTAAAGTGGTTGAAGACTTCTGAAGGTAAATTATTATTTACCTTTCGTAGATCAGCATACATTTTAGATTTTAAAAACTTACTTCAAAAGCATAGGACTTACATAAAAACTTTTAAACCCCGTTTTACCCCTTAAGGGTGGAGTTTCGTAAAACGTTCTTAGCGGATGTCTACGCCCTATATAATTTAAGAAACCTATCTATCGATCACATTTCTAGTTTGTAGGTGTTATAGTTTCTGAGATTTGGTGATTAATCAGTGCCTGGTATTCGCTTTTATGTATCACACCTATAGCTTTCTAGTTTACGTACTCGACTTCTAACTTTTTGGTATCTAGGGAAATCCTTATCGACTGTCTCCGCCCTGGGGAACAGGGTATTTTAGATCCCTACTAAACTTACTAAAACCACAGCGTGGTCCTTTCTTCCCTAAAACTATAGAAGATGAGGGAAAGCGTTACGAACTACAGCGAAATACGCCTTCTTACTTGCTTAGTGACCTCCTTTATCAACAAAGTTTCTTGTTTATAAGAAAATCATGTGCCAAAAATGTGATGTATTCTTGTGTGTCAACTGTGAACCTTGTTTTAGTGTTTCACCGTAAGGATCACCTTAGAAAACACATACAGACACATACAAAAATGTTCGTCTTAGACCAGAACTCAGATTCAGTCAGTAGTCAGGAATACGAAGATAGTACTGAGGATATTATTGACGAAGATGTCAAACCGAATATATTGGAGGGGCAGTGTGAAGTCATCATGGAGGTAAGCTTATGATATTTGTCTTTAGTAATAATATTTCGTGCGTCCGTAAGGTATTACCACAGTCTAAATATATGGTATTACATTGGTATTTACGATGATTTTTAAAAGAAACAGTTTTATTGTCACAAAAACTGATATCATGTAAAACTTAAAAAATGCCCGACACAAGTTCATGAGCTATGACACATTAAAATTAGGTAACATTTTTGGACAAACTCTTAAAAAAAGATGGCCTAATATTAAAACAAAATAACATACAAAATTGAAGAAATCAAAATTAACATATAAAACATTTTTAGGAGCGTGACGAAAAGTACAATATGCGGGAGAGTTTAAATGAAATTCAATCTATCGAGAGGCCTTACGTGTGTCTGGTATGCAAAAAAGCGTACAAGAGGAAAGATCACCTCAAAATACACAGCTGGACGCATACGAAGAAGGATAAGGAATGTTCCGAGTGTGGGAAAAGTAAGTATCTTGCCTTAACACTGATCCCTAACTTATTCATATTAATTTTGACTTCCACAAGTGTTTTCTTAGTTAAATAAAACAGCCTAACATACCCAGTAATAATTATTCGGCCAGTCTCTAGCTTCTACAATTTATTTTCTCACATTTTTACATTTGTATTAAAGAATATTTTTGATGGAAAGACAAAACATGTGAAACTTACTATAGAAGTTGCGCTTGAATGTTAAGTACATATGTCAATTCTGTTTTAGCGTTCCACCGTAGAGATCACCTATTAAAACATATACAAACACACAACAGAGTGTATGTTGACCAGATCCCAGATTTAGCAAGTTCTAAGGGTTATCCAGACATTAAACTGGAGATAGATGACGATAGCAATACCTTGGAGGGCCAGTGTGAAGTTATATTACAGGTAAGAAATATTCTGGCAATCCTTATAAAACAATAGTTGATAAAATGTTCGCCTTACATTGTAGCTCTATATTGTAAAGCGAAAGACAGTTCCATTATTTAACATTAAAACTACACTTTAAAAATTTGATGTAAAAAAAAATGTATTTTTAATCCTATTCGTCGAATATAAAATATCTCCTCCTATCCTCATTACCCACCCCTAGGGGTGATATTTTCCTATTGAAATATGATAGCAGCCTTGACATATATAGCCGATTAAAAAAGGTTCATACAGGACTTAGACCACAGATACATACATACATATATGTACTCGTAAATAACTAAGTATTACTATTACAACTACAGAGTTTCATATATAGGTCCGGCCAAATGCCATCTGTGACGATGTCCGCACCAACCATATGTTGCTACAAAAAATATACAGTATTCCTCATGCGTAGTTACTTCTACGAAATAAGTAAGAACCAAGTAAAAACGATAAGAACGACTACTGATGTGGTAGTCATTTAGAAATTGATTAAGTACGTGTATGGAAAGTCTAACTTCTTGTAAATCGAAAGCTAGTAAACATAGAAAACTATATTACGTACCGGTGCATAAATGTATCTGCATAAATGTATCTGATATTCAGTCTCTTTAAAATAGTAAAAAAGTGTTAACCCATTTCATGACGACATTAGTTCCTTAGTAATTATTATTAAAACTATCAACATAAATGTTGGTAGTTTTAATAATAATTACGTCAAATACAAATGAATTAGAAACCTCTTTTACCATCTACTGCAATTAAAAAAGTATTTTCTTTTAGGAGCATGAAGACAAATTTAACTCGCAAGAAAGTTTAAATGAAACACAATCATCTGAGAGGCCGTTCATGTGCCCGGTGTGCAAAAAGTCTTACAAGAGGAAAGACCACCTCAAGATACACAGTTGGACGCATTTGAGGAAAGATAAGATTTGTACCGAGTGCGGGAAAGGTAAGTCCTTATTTCACTTTCAGTTTTTTTTATAAGTTCAGGAAAAAGTATGTTTGGGTTACTTAAAATCTTCAGTCTTTTGTATACGTATAATGTCAATGTTGTTAAAGTTAAACGAAGAGGTTATTTAAATTTGTTTAAACACAGATACGAAGAACTACTAAATGTTCCCTTTTCAAAACTGTTTTTTTATGGTTTTCACGTTTAACCTCATTCATGATAACTATGACTATTATATTTCACTTTTTTAACAAGCTCATTGATTCTTAATCAGGAGGAAATATCCATTCCATAGTAAAACCTTTACAGATTAGTTATCGCTTATACCTACAGTATGTAACCGTAGTCCCTTATTAGACCCATAACCCAGTCCCGTGTCCTTAACAATATATATAAATAAGCGCGTTATCGGGTATCCGTTCTTCAATTACGTCGCACCTTACGAGGGGTCTAGCAAATGTGACGTCATTGGAGACGATATAGCCCACATATACCTACCAGATAGATAGATAGCTTGCACCCTGCGAGCCAAACGTGGTGATTGCGACAATTTCCCCCACATTATTTGGGAGCCAGGGAGATATGGCGGGGAGCGTTCAGTCGCAATGCGGGTGCGATATTAGGATCACACAATTTCTAATAATACCCTTTTTCCTGTGAATTATTGCATTGAGCTTTTACATCACGTCAATTTGCACAGTTAGCTTGGTTTAAAATCTCTTTCGCTAATACTTGAGCAAAATTTGGCTTAAATATGTAAAGAATGACCTATAAACGCTCAATAAAAAACATTTTTGATTCAAAATAACTTGTACCTATCGTCATTCATAACAAATACTACATACATCACGTTACTAAGCTTAAATCTCAAAATACGTTACATACAATTATATCGCAATCGTGAACAAAGCGCCCCGAAAAACGACAAAAGTATTCAACGTATTTTATATTCTCTGGAGGGCGCAAACATACGCATCATCTACCCTCCGTTGACGGTCATGGGTAACGGTTCTTCCATCTTTTGACCCGTACGCCCCTTGTATAAAATTATTGTGGTCAAGGTCAGAATGGAGAATAACTCGGCGTTAGCTTACTTAAGCAACGAACTCAACTTTGCCTGAAACCTGTTCAGTGTTCAACAGAAAAATATAAAATAGGTGCTGGAGTTACCCACTTTATGTAAACAGGTTAGGCTCAAGTAACTAATCTACACGTGCCCTGTATATGATTTGCCGTATAATTTTTCTCTACACTACAGACTCACTTTTGAAAACATCATAAACTTCTCTAAAATTAATCGTAGTCATTTCACATTTATTTTATCGTTTTTTGTGTCAACAAAAATCTATCTACGAGTATATAAAAAGAGAAGTTGGCTGGAATATCAACGCAAAGTCTAAAGTGAAAGGGTTAAAAAATAAAAAAAAATGTGCACAGGGCTTCCTTTTATAACGCCCCCTGCGTTATAAAAGGAAGCCCTGTGCACATTTTTTGCGCACCAAGAAAGGATTTTTGCAAATTCATTGTATGAGGTAAAACCGGGAGTTAAAAGTTAGTATAAAACTTTTCTGTTTTTGAAGTTTTTCGAAGGAAATTTCCTGTATTCAATTTGAAGGTACCTACTTCATTGAAGGTCATGAAACACGTGTAGAATATTTTTTCGAAAATCATCATGTCAGTGAATTAAATGTTATATTTAGATGATCACTGCCGGTAATGTTAGGCAGCCATAACTGTCATCCACGCGGGTGAAGCCGCAGGCAACAGCTAGTTCCGTTATAGTATGCTGTTGAGAGTACATTTCATCAGACATTTTATTTATTGAATATTATTAACTTAACATAACGCATTCGATTTTATACATTAATATACTATCGATTGAACTAATATACTCATTAAATTGTAACAAACTCCGTCCCGCAACGTTAAGAACACTCCTATAACAAGCTGTGTTGGGAAAATCCCCACTGCGCTTTTAGTTGGACGTCTAAAGGTCTTCTCTCTCCCCTGGCACCCTCCCACAAGTTGCACGTGTAGAAATCTCTTCGTTTATTTTGAGAAAAAAAAGGGGGAAGGGTAGCAACGAGTTTATGATTCGCTGGCTACAAACTCGAGCCAAATATTACTGCATATGTTGTAGCACTTAACTAATTTTGAAAGTTGTGTCATGAAGAAACCTACCTAAATCACGCGTATAAAAACTTAATAATGTTATACTTTCGAGAGTAAAACAAATGCTGAAATTATAAAGAACACTTCGTATTATTTTTAGTAAGCTGTAAAAGAAAGTTTTACATCTCCGGCAGGCCGTTACTATTACTCTTCGTACGAGTAAGTAGAGTGTGTCGTTTTAATATAGCGAGTTCTAGGCGTCGCGCATATGTTTATGGATCATAAAAATATTTGTTCGCCTACCTATCCAAATATTTGGCGCCAAGGTCGTAGTTTCAAGGTGTGCACCCCCCTAAAATTGCCGACGAGCCGAAAATAAGCATCACATTTCAGATTCCATTAAAGTAACGAGTTTTATGTCGGGAATATTTTTATCACGATATTATATTGATTTTGTACATGAATTAGATTAGGTAACTGTGTCTAGGAGCGTACTGGGTCAGGTTTTCAACCCATTTTTATGCTTAACTGCATCCTTGGGTCCTTTATGTTTAATTTATAAACGCCTTTGATAATTCAATTCTTCAAAACGGAGATATTTCCCGGAAGTCTAAAAAAGAAACAATTTCACACTCCCATTGGGATTACCCTTTTACTTGGAATAGCAAGCACAAAAGTCTAAAATGTTCTTCGACATAGAAATATTAGAGAGGTAAGTAAGTCTTACAAAAAACGAGTGGGGGTTTTACCTAACTTTTGCATAGAAGGGAAAGGCCAGAAGTCCACTATAACAATCCCTCGGAAATATAGTTTTTTTTTTTTTTTTGTAAACAGAATAGAACACGACCGTGCTTAGGAGGTAAATTTTTGTCCAAAAAGGTTCTTACATGTTGGGCAGGTACTCTATTGGTTAGCCGGACTCTGATGGAAGCAATAAAAGTAGAAAAAATACTACTACTACTCTAGTACTGGAAAACAAAATACATTTGTGAAGAATATTCTTGAATATGGTGTCAAATACTGCTATGGATTTTTTTTAACTTTGGCCTTATAAACCACCGCAAGTTCTAACTAAGATAAATCAAGTGAAAAGGTAGAAAAAGCCTCTAAATACACACAATAATTACGGATCTTTTACTGACTCCAAAATACCAAGCTAAAACGCTTTCGGCCTTACTTGACACAAATTTCCCGGCCTGTACAATATGATAGAATTTTTTTCGTCTACCATTTTGTTCCCTTAGGGAGCAGCCCTTCTTTTTTTGCAATGTCTATTTTTTTGGGCAATCTAAAAACGTAACCCTCCCCCTAATGGTAATTTTACTTTTAAAATGGGCGGTTGTGTTATTGAAAAATAGTCGAATTCTTGTGTGTATATTCAGTCGTCTAGCCGGTCAGAATTATTAAATAAATTGTTTTTGTAGTTTGTTATTATATGATTTTTGTAGATTTAGTTTTAATAATTATATTGTTGAGTTGTTATACATTTAGTTATAACATTTTTATTCTCCTCTTGAGTTTGAAGGTTTTAGCTGGATATTAAATCGTCGTTAAGCCATGCTATCTCTGTCACAGAAAGTGAAGTATCCGCTTCCTATCGGTAAAAATATACTTCTAGCAAACATACCCAAACTCTAGTTCAACAAAGATAATTCAATGAATAAAAAAACATTGTTGAACACAAAATCAAGTAATCCGAACTGAATAGTTAATTGTTAGAGTTATGTATATTATTGTAAGCGTGGGATCCTTGCGAAAGGTCGTGACGCGACCTCTAAGCCCGTCTACCCTTGTCTTACAGCTTAACCGTTCAATTTTATTAATAGCCCGGACTATCAGCTCAGTCGGTCCTGCACAGATAACGGTACTCTACTAGTGTACAATGTACCACTTACTATTGTGTAAGTGTATACTTTGTTGTTCAAAATATTTTAAAAGGGTATTTATGTTGGCAACGTGACAAACCCTTTACTGGGGTTGAATCATTGAGTTTTTTGCCGGTTTTTTGCTGATAGGGCTGATATTTTGGAACGGCAAGTTGTCATTACTGAAACTTTACATAAATGAGGTTACTTGATTTTTATGTCATATTTAAGTAGTATGTTTTAAAAGAGCTAGCGTAATTATTTTCTAGTATTTATAAAGGCTTCCCTTTTCTTGTGACTTTTATAAACGTCATGAAATCTTAACCACATACCCCTTAAAAATTAGTAAGGTAAAAAAATAGAGTAAAATTTTCCACTTCTAAGCGGGTCTTGTAAAGAATTTCAAGGCTTCAAAGAAGAAAAGAAATTTTACGCCGGCCTTGCCTTGGGGCGACATTAGAATTTATAAAAAATTTAGAAGTTTTGAAAGACTGCTAAAATAAATATTTAAAAGTGTTCTTATTATTAAAAAATTGGGAAGGGAAATAAGATTTCATCGTTCTGACAAATCTACCCGCAGGGAGGTTAACTAGGCAAATTTTACGACTGATGCTTTATTATATTTTGAAATTTGACTTCCCCATGGAATGGAAATAAAACTCTGCAGAAATTTGATATAGGTCACGCTAATTTATCCATTTTAACCTACTCCTTATTTGCTTCCATAGAAACAAATTTGAGCTAATTGGCAGGTTTTGGATGCGATTTATTATTATATCAGTCAGTAAATAACTCACTTCTGGACAAAGACCTCCTTTTTTTCGTACAGATAAAACAAGCATTGATCACCATAGTATTTTATTTTTACATCAAGTTATGTACACTATATCTACGCCCGTGACTAATCGATTTGATATTGATTAGTTTAAAATTATTAGGGTGGAAGTTCCAACATCAAAAGAAAAGTAAAAATTCGTATCAAATTTTGAAGTCCGTTTTAATATTCCGCTTGAACAGCTGTTGGTCACACAATACTGGTTGTAAATGTAAAATATATTTCCACCAAAATGTATCATGCAAACAATATTAAAAAAAAAAGTTTTAAAAAGTCACGCTCTATGCAACCGTTTAGTAGGAGAACTTGTAATTTATGTAAACGATACGATGGCGTTAAGCCAAAAACTTTGAGTAAAAGTGCTTTGACTAATACCTAAGTTTCACCACGGGTATACCACTTCAGAAGTGCTTTAAACAGATGTAAGCGTTTTAGTATTATAGTATTGGGACATGAGAGCTTTATGCAACATATTATTATGATTGCAGCAAGGCTCGTATCGCAGTGAACGGGATGGCCTTGCCCTCTCCGTAGGGTCGCGCGGACCGGTCGCCCGTTACTCGTGGTGCAGCTGACGTCACGATGATCCCCTCCCGGTGACTCGGGGTTGATGGCATTCTGACGATCATCTTGCTATAAACTTATCAAAAAACGACGGGACTACCGTCAGCCATTGCCAGTATTTTATTTATCTTGGTCTTGGTGATATCGTCATCAATATAGTAGCGATTTTAGGCCTAATGCACAAAATCGTTCGTCAATTGTCTGTCAACAATTTGCCGTATGTTCATGTTAAAATATCTGATAATAAATGTCCTCATTTAGACACCTTGCCTTCTCTCTATATATTGGGTACGAACATAGATCACCGTTCGAGCTTTTGTTAGTCCGACACCCTGGAGGCCTAACGCCATGTTTTATAATAATATTGCAGACGTGGAAGCGCAACAGCGCACTCTACTGCCTAGAGTGACATATCTCTTTCGCAACTGCAACAATACTACTTCAATATGTAGTGGTAGGCCCTTGAGTACAATAGAATACTAATGTCACAGATTACCTAATTTAGTCTTGATTTCGTTTGTCATTCAATGGTTTAATATCGATAGAAGTATGTTGAACTGTGACCATATATGGTCAGAACTGTACATACTGTAGTGTTGTATTGTGTAGCGTACTTGTAATATACGATAGCGATATCGTACAGTATCTAAAATTTTTCACCCACAACATCCGTGTTTTTTTGATAAGCTACATCCATAAATTCAAGTAATAAGCTTTTAATTTAGGTTCAACGTAAACAACAGGACTGTGTATATTAATTAGTATCTCTTTACAGCCCGTGTATATGTTCACAATTTGACTAGGTACCTCATTCTTGCGTCATGCGATATATTAACAAATTGACAACAGATTTTAACGAGTAGACTTCATCATAACGGTTGCCCTTCTATTAAATAATAAGATACCAACGATGAAATAATGATGGATATGATTTCATAAATATGGCGCGATTTTTTTTATTTTCTAAATCTTGCGTACAATTACAATTGTAAACAGCATTATATAAAATTATTGTCATATCCTCTCCTAAACATTTTTTTTTTCGTCTACCATTTCACCTTGGTGATTTTATTTCGTCCTGGTGAAATTATTCCGTGTTTTTTTTTTTCATAGGTAGCAGATTAATGTTTAAAGTAAATGACAAAACAAAAAGCGTTTAATTATATTAGAATACTTATATAGGATACCTACCTGAACAACTTGTTGCATTTAGGCTTGGTAAGATAATGAAGATATGCGAACTATTGCATGCGGGCTCTAATATAGTGCCATATGCTCTAGTTTATATAAGTACATAGGTACTTAACTGGCATTCTACGTGCGCTAATATACAGCCCATTTGGCAAGAACATTTAGGCTTCGTTTTGTTAATCAATTTGTGGCTACAATAACTTAGTATTAATAGGTTAAGCAAAGAAAAATCCGCAATCAACTTAAACTTTTTTTAGGATAAGCTTAATAACAATCCTGTGCAGGTGTTTATTTTTTATGAAGCGTTAAAATGAAAAACATTGGTACTTTAAGAACACGTTTATTTATTTACATGAAAATAAATCAAAATAATTCTCAAATAAAATAATTCGCCGTACATTACAGCCTTGGCTAAAAATAGCAGCAGGGCCCTGAATTCTTAGTATTCCTGGAATTGATATTCTTCAGACATTTCAATGCATGTCAGTAATTCTAAGAACGTCGGCATGATGCCTTCTAAGAAATAACTTCATATTTTAAGTAAGAAACACCGAATTTCTTGTACCGATTTTTTAGTAAATGGAAAACTAAATTAATTTTCTCCTCTTCATTTTGATTTCTTTCTGGTGGGTTTTGACTGCGTTTTTGGAACACTTGATTCTGCTATATCGTCTTTTGCTTTCCTCCTTTTAGGTTTTACATACGACATCATACAATCCTTATGCCATGAAAAGATCTGTTTACCATAGTCTGGATTGTATAAAATATAGAATTTATCACGGATTTCATCTTGCCTTTTATCAGCCGCGCTCTTGATAGTCAAATACATTTGAGGCTTGGGTTCTTTGACTAATTCTCCTGGTTTATCACAAAACAAACACCAAATTATATTAGGGCTTCCAATATCGATTACTTCTTGCATAATCACTGTCACGCCCTAATACACGTGTTGCGTCGAGATGATGCGAACTGCAACTGCGCGGGGTGGCAGCGCACAGCGGGGTGGGGTGCGAGGGGGACGGGATCCGACCCCATGTAGAAACTTACCACTCCAACACTAACGTTATTTTTTATAGTAAGAAAACAACTAACTATCCAGCTGCGGAGTGTTAACTAGCCCTTTTTATCAATGGTCAATACTTCAGGTAAACGACCCGCCACGAATAGATAGTTGTCGTCAAAGTTATGACGTAGACGTTATTTAATTTTTATGGCAGTTTAGTGGTTTAGTCTAATGTAGTATTTTTGATCCGTAAGCTAAAATACGATTGTAAGTTTCTGTGAAAGAAAACTTGTTCAATTTTACCGCAATTTTTACTGGGCAGGTCTAGATCTGAACTAGTTTCATTTTAATTCCTATATGAGTCGCTAATTGCAACCGTTTTCAAATAAAACACGACCCAGTAACACAAAATGATGATCTTCTAAATTAAGTACCGTTGAATGAACAAAGTTAAAATAAATAACGGTCGTTTTTAAAGAAATACTCTATCCAAATAACGTTAGCTAAAATATTGAATGATGTTATCAAACTAAAATAGTAAAACCAACAGTTTACCTAAATAACGGTTAACTTGGACAAAATGTACAAATCAATATCGTTTGCCGAGTTTAGAATTACGAAGGCCCAATACATACACACATAGCAACAGACCAGTCGACCTTTTTAGACCCTCCCCTATTTTAGGGGCGATCCCCCATGGGTCATACGAGGGGGCACGAATAGGGGTGGTCCAAGGGACGCTAGATTATGGACGGTTTTAGAGATCTAATTTATTTTTGGGAGGGGCGTTAGGGGGTCGCAGGCCGGCTTATTTTTAGGGTCGCTCGTACCCTACGAAAGACGAAGCTGGCAACCGGTTTGCGTTGTAAAATCAACTGTGGTTTTACTCTGCTTTTGATTCGTTGATAAACGGTTTTTATTTCGCTCATCTCTACCGACTAATACGCCTGGGAAATTATTTCCTGTTCCTAGGGGTTTTATAAAAGATATTTTGGAACTTTGTTATGTGCCATGACACTTTCCTACATCCGATGTATACGGAAAAGATACCTAGAATCTTGTCGCCTAAAACACTTCGTCTAGATACCTTTCACACAATTCATGTGTCTAAACATAAAATAAAAGTATGGAACATATAAGAAAAGCTGAAGCTATTTAAAAAGAACATGAAGTTACCCTTTTCCCTAGCTAAACACTGAAAGGTCAAATTTAAGAGTAGGTACTCACTTGATTATGTAGGATCACAACTAGTACATGGCTGTGACCTCATGCCCGAAAATAAGAAACCCGATACTTTGTGCCTACAGACATACAGACACATTTTACTTACATCCCTTTAACTACAAGTCTATGTAAATATGCGTATTGAATGAATGTGGAATGTCAAGTAGTAGAAATAGGTCTATATTTACAGATATTTATTTAGGTTCGTGAGTGTAATTGTCAAAATAAAATATCGACTAAATAACTTGAAATCGAGAGAAAATATTCTCGTTTTCTGGTGTAAATATTTTATGGTTATTTCTTTTACACAATGCTTACTTCTTTATAATATTTAAAATTGTGTAATTTTCTATTAGGTAACATTTTGATATGCTTTGTCGCCAGCATTCCACACAGATGACCAATTACTGACGCATATGAACGTCCACCTGCAGTCCTATACGGTGTACAACGGCGACGATGACTACATCAACGGAGAACCAATTCAAGCTGAAGAATATGTAAGTGATTAAAAACTTGCAACTTTTTATAAGATAGACAAATAAAAAAATTGTTTGACTTTCTTACTTATGTAAATTGGTAAATTTCGATGTAATTTTGAATTCCAAACACACTGTAACTGTTAGACACCTCTGTTATATAAAATATATCGTTGTTAACGGTTCGTCATCATCTTCCTGCCTTCATCCCATTTTACTTGGGGTCGACGCAACACGTTTTTTTCTATCATTCTCCCCTATCAGACGTCACACTATCGTTTACTCCTTTTTCATTAATATCATTCCTTATACAATCCATCCATCTTTTCTTTGGCCTCTCCTTTCCTTTCCATCCGTCAACATTCATACTCATCATTCTTAGTCATATGAGTGTCATCCCTCCTCATCACATGTCCATACCAAAACAGACGATTTCCTTTCATTTTTTTTTTGTAATAGGTGCAACTTTCACATTCCCCTTATATGCTCATTCTTTACTTTATTCATTCTTGTCACTCCACACATTCGTTTCAACATTTTCATCTCCACTACACGCAATCGTTTCTCATCCATCTTTTTACAGCCCACCAGTCCGACCGATGCAATAAGAAGTTTTTAGTGATTATAAAGTTAAAAGTGAATATGAAAGTACCGTATTTCTTGAAGCTTTCAAGGAATATAAACTTAAAAAAAATCAATTAAAATCTTTTGGCTTTGCTTTGACGTCATGCCTGGCGTTCTAGATTAGGTATCTAGTCGCCTCTGTAATAAACATTTACATATATCTTCAGGCCGAACGGAAATCGTAAAGTCAAACATATGCGCAGATCGACGTCCTATACCGAAATCAAAATAGAAGTTCCATCTCATTAATCGCGGCTAAATATATTATGTGATATGAGTAGAAAAAAAATAGCTCGAATAAACTAAATTCAATTTTAAAAATAATATAATAATGCTCTATTTGTAAATATGATAACCTTTGACTAAAAAATATTTTATTAACTAATTAAAGTCTGTGAAAACTAAAACATAATTTATTATTAACATTTCAGATGACTGACAACAGCCTACTCGTAGAGCGGTCGTCTATATACAACGGAGAGAGTCGCCCACACGAGTGCGGGATCTGCCATCGACGCTTCAAGAGGAAGCAGCATCTCAAGGTCCATCTTAACGTGCACGCGAAGCATTCCAATCATAGCGTGTGGTGCGCTTCTTGTGGAGAAGGTAATTATACTCATTGTAAAAGATATTATTCATAATATAAAGACAAACAAAAATCAAACCGTGTAAAATGTACATGGAAGTGTGTGCACACGTAACCGGGTGGTGTAGCTACCACTATGTTCGGTGTGTTGTGGACAAGCAAGTCAGCATAGAACAAGCATTTGTGCACCAGAAATATATTTGATCTAAGTCATGTGGATTTGAATGAAAACCAGCCATACACAATAAAATTAGCAATACAGTTTTTCAAACATTTTCCCTCAGACATTTTCTTCACGGTAATAATCCCACACACTCACAATGTTATTGGCAATAAGGTGAATCTTACTTATATTACTGCTTGTGTGGTATCTACCTGCGTGTAGAGTACTGTATGTTTTTACTAATAATACTGAATAATTTTCAGGATTCCTCTCCAATGATGATTTCGAGAGCCACGATTGCCAATCGACGTCACAGCAAGACGTAATCGATGACCAAACACAACACGTGCCGCAGGAGGCCAAGAAAGAAAACAAATACCCACAGGAATATGATAATGTAAGTCTGAGCTTTAAACCAAACTATGCAACATCTTACATATTATATATGTTACAGTCATAGTGATTAATAAGCTATTATACATAATGACTAGTCATTATGGATAATAGCTAAATTCACTAGACAGTGTAATAAATTAATCACATTATCTAGTTATTATTCATAATATCGTGTCAAAGTTAGCCAAAGTAATAATACGGTCTTTATCTTAGGTTCACCCATGTTTGATCGAACAACGTTTGATATAATATTACTCAATCAAACAACGTTTAAGAAAATCATCACTTTGTATAATGTCGTTTGACATAATTTTCAGTTCGTCGAATATTTATTTGCTATATCAACATTTGCGCTAATGATCAAAAGGTATAATGTTCATTTAATTTTGATATCCACACTCCTGCCAAAAAAAAAACCTTTAGGTGAGGTTAGGTTTTTTTTTTTTTTTTTTTTTTGTAATATCTATGTTTATTGAGGTGAAAATATTATTTTATGTTATTTTAATTGTTAAAATAATCTTTCTGATATGTATGCTTAAGGAAAATTGAAATACAAATTTATTCTTAAACGAATATCTACTTGTTTTATCACTTTATCTAATTCTTTGAAGATATTATGTATAATAGCTAGTTAATGTGATTAATTTTGTGTGAATTATCACTTTATCCAAATTGAGTAGATATTATCCATAATGACTAGTCATTATGTATAATATCTAGATTAATTACTTTGGCTGTAACATATACACATACTACATATTATAAACAAATATTAGTTTAACACAAGTCATCTATTTCATCCAAATTAGTGGAGCGGTTTAAGCGTGAATGGATAAAAAAGCTGTCCATCCATACTTACAAATTTTCACATTTATAATATTAGCAGGATTTAATTTGGGAAGATTATGTCCGAATGTCTAATCTGCAAGTAATCCTTACATCTTAAAAATATATTTTCATAGTTTCTTCTTCTATAAAACTTATTACAATATAATGATGCTTAAACAATAAAATGCTGTCACATTCTAGATGAGTCTGTCAGAGATAGCGAATCTCAACAATACCCAGTACCCAGGGATTGAGGAGAAGCTTCTGCCGACCCCACAGAGAGTGTTCGTCTGCAAGTACTGCTCCAAGCCGTTCAAACGGAAGGACCACTACAAGATACACCTGCACATACACACCGGGGTCAAGTCCTTCTTCTGTCCGGATTGTGGGAAAGGTAAGGACAAAAAGTTATTATATGAACTTTTAGGAATTATAATGGACTGGCGAAAACTGAGAAAAAAGAGGGTAGTTGATGTTTTTTATGTTCGTTTGTTAGATCAATAATTGATACTGGATTTCGATAGTCCTGCTTACATAAAATTAACAACAAATAGTAAATTTATTTGGTCAATTTTGATTGGTTTTGGTCGACGGTCTAAATAGCTTCCCACATACTATCAAAAAAATATTTTCGATAACCGCTATTGACGCTTACCACTGTTAAAGAGCACAAGTTTACAGTAATGTGCTAACATTTTTAAAACCTATCATTAAAACTACAATATTTCACAGGTTTCTACCGTAAGGATCATATGCAGAAACACATGCTGGTCCACAGTAAAGCCAAGCCTAAGAAAGAGATCCCGGACCTGTTCCCCATCAACATGCTGCCTAGGAAGAAACAGGCGAAGAAGGTCTTACCTGAAATCACTATACACGTGAGTATACGCAAGATATGTATTTAATTATAAACCTTAAATCTATCCTTATAGGTTACTTAATTCTTTGTACGCCGTGGGGGTCACCAGGTGACCGACAAACAATACATATTTTGTTGCTCGGCGGTCAATGTGTTAACCTAATGCAATAGACAAGACAACAATAAGATACATTACTAATTACTTTAAGTATAGTAACTTGTGTTACTCAAAATTCTATAGGTATAATAAAAATATTTCGAATTTAAATAAATATTTTTCAACATTCACACAACGCCATCTAGTCTCAGGTTAAGCATACTTAGTAGCTTGTGTTATGATTACTAGACAATTGCATTTGTTTATGCAAGTTACTTTTTTCAAGGCTGAAATGGTTTCTCGATGATTTATTATTGTTCTTTTTCGCGCTTCAACTAGTAGCTTTGCGTAGTTAACCACATTATATCACACATAAACAGAGTTATCCTACGCCATGTGTGATTGCAATGACACAATTTCTGTCTGTTATTTTCAGTTCTACTTGTTTATTGACAGTCTCTTTAACTAAAACTGAAATAGTGTAGAGTGCTGTTTGCCTTGCGAACCCACGAACTCTGTTATAGTAGACAGGGCCACTAACCACTAGCCTAATAGGCCAGTCGAATGTGTTTTGATATCATATAAAAACAGCAGTCCAGATATAATAATGTGTTGCGTATGTTGCAAGATTAGTTCCGTTGTGTATATTACGAACGTGAGACTAGTTTGTCTCTACCTTAAACCGTAGTTTCTCATATACTCGACATTAAATAATGACATATTCCAGGCGCCATCGAACACGAAGCTGCGCGTCCCGCTGCAGATCAAGGTCCCGTACCAGATGGTGATGTCGCTGGACAACGGCGAGCAACGCGCCGTCACCATCGACCCGCAGGCCTCCACCTCGTAATGTACACTATATCAACATACTTGCAACATTCAGACGACTACAGTGACTAGTGGCCAGCGAAAAGCAGTTTATACGATTTGATTTAAGCTTTTAGGTTAAATCCAACTTAATTGTGCTGCCGCTTGAAAGTCGTGGCTGTACGGAGCCTAAATGTCGCACTATTAGGCAGGCCTTTTAATATAAAGATGGTTTGGTTTTTGTTCGCCACGCGTTAATACAATACTGGCTAAAGAAAACTTCGACTACTCTTACAATGTGTTTAAAGACTAAGGTCAAATATTGTTAAAATATTGATTCTGTGCAAGTAACGAAACACTTACATAGAAATTTGAACATCCGATGACTATTTTTTATATACCAAGCCCAATTGTTTCGTTAATTGTATAGTTTTTGAAGAAAGTAGTTCATTCGCAAAACAACAGCGGTTTTAAATTTGACCAGGGGCATAGATAGGTTAAATAAATGTCTGTATAGCCCTATTATAATTCTATATTTACTGTTCTATTCTATATGATTAAAAACTTAGGATAATACTACAGAAGTAACAACTAAAAGATCTATAACAAATAAAATGCGAAATAACTATATTAACAAATAAGATAGATTTCAATATTTACTGCGATCTCTATACAGTATACCAATTAGTTGTAAATAGGTTTTTTTTCTTTTTTTTCGTGTTTTTAATGCTTTGGAATCTCTAAGTACTTTTTCGCTTAAGATAGTATAATATAAATTGTGTGTGAAATAAAAATTATATTTAAAGGTGTAAAAGTTGGTGACAGATGTGTGAAACTTTAATAGAAATAACAATAAATAGACAAATTAACTTTTATGTCTACTGTAAAAGATTGGATTGTTTATACTGAACACCATATTACTTAATATATTGAAAATATAAACGAGAGATGCATACACCATAATCTCGGTTCCCTGCGATATAGCGACATTGCCATAAGCACAATTCAAAATGAATACTTCTCCGTACATTCCTTTACCATTGTAAAAACAACGGCTAGAGGGGTTTAGGTCTTACACGAAAAATGTAAAAGTAAAAGATTGGATACTTACCGTAGCATTACAACGCAGACAATATTTACGCCAGGGGCAGCCAATGGGTTATGATTTAAATGTAAGGCTAAGAACTCACGGAGCGATTTCTTACCGCGCCCGCAGCGGTTGCGGAACCGCAAATTTATTTCCAAACTCACGAGACCGGTTATTCGCGCGGTCCCGCAGCCGCTGCGGTTGCGATCATCGCCCGCCACGTTTGCGGGCGACTATCGCAACCGCAGCGGCAGACGCAACACCGGCCTCCGCGCCACTGCGATCGCCCGCCAATCGACCGCAGAGCGCGCGGGCGCAAACCGCAGAGCTTGCGGGCGCAAACCGCAGAGCTTGCGGGCGCAAACCGCAGAGCTTGCGGGCGACCGCGGCCCGCGCGATTCTACAAGTTGCCCGCCGGTGCCGCGGGAGCCGCAAACAATCGCACAGTCTGCGGGCGTAAACCGCGTCGTGAGTTGTGCTTTTGTTTTTTACATGTAAATCTGCATTCTACAGAGTCTGCGGGCCCGCCACCGCGGCGGGCGCGGGAAAAAATCGCTCCGTGAGTTCTTAGCGTAATACTTATAGAATAGAATAAAATATCATATAAAGTCACCTTTGTGGCATAAATGACGGGGTCCAAATACATAGTATATTGTGAAACAAAGATCTCAGTAATATTTGCATATCGCGATCTTGAACAAATAATTATGAGTACATGTCTAGCTAGCATTAAATGTCCTTCGAATATTAACTTTAAGGATCTAAAGCTGAATAAATGTGATTAAAATTAATTTAAAAGTGAATTGAAATTGTTAGATGTAAGTGTCACATATTGTGCCATGTGAACCAAATACTCGTCGGTATGTTGCCAGTTATAGGCTTCTTCGCTTGTACAAAACATTTAATGTTTTGGTAAAATATTAGTTCTCAACAAAATCAGTTGCTATTACTATTTTTTTTTGTAAAACTGTAACCCAATTATAAAACTGTCTCGATGTATCGTTTTATGGCAACACCAAAAATAAATGTTACCAATTAAATTAAATGTCTGCTTTTTAAAATTAGTATTTAATTTGGCTACAGCTGGTAACAACGCCAACAATAGATATAAGTTTAAAATTATGTAAAGTTCCTCTATTTTGTCTTTTCACGGAAAATCCTGTTGTGATTCTAATCTAAGTTTAATGAATGTGTCATAAAGTACAAAAATAAAGAATTTTGCACCTTAAGTTCTGAATATACTATTAAAATCACTAAACTTGTTTTTATTTTTCTAAAACTCAAGAATAAAATAAAACACCAAAATTAAGTAAAATGTATATTTAAGTAAGAATACGAAAGCACAAGATTGGGAATGGTAAGCGTGGTATACTATTTATGATTAGGTAGAAACGAATTATTTTATTCACCAGGGCTCTGTTCAGTAAATCTTATTATCATCATTGTGTAAAGTCAAGCAACTCGCAAAATATTCCAGTATTCTGCTAAGCTAGGCTTTAAAAATTATAAAGGCAAACTGAACAAGCGCTAATGTATTATAAATCCAGTATTAACTGACAGTACTACAGGGACTAAAAAACGCAGAAAATCATTGTCCTGCCATTTATTCTCGCATTATTAAGACTATTTAAAACGTACAGTTCTTGAAAAACACAATTTTCTGAATTCACTGAGTTACATTTTGATTTGTACTTTCTTGACAAATTATACTCAGACTATCGGACATTAATTTTACTATAAAAATATGTTTTGTATGTACCTATACCGCTACCAAAGGTACTCTATCATAAATCTAATTTTCAAATTAAGGCTGGTTTACATTGAGTTACTTTAATACAAATTCGAGGCTGTGAAATGCTTATTTTAATACCATCATGTTGATTAGACCTTTTTTTTTCAACGGCCCATCTGGCCTTGTTGGTTCAATGTAAACCATGCCTTATGAACAAACATTGTATGGTACATAACAGCTATATTGCATAAACATTTACTTAACCTAATACATCAATCACGCTTTAAAGAAATCAACTCATTTGACGTCAAACGAACAACAATAATAAAAAATACCCTTAGGGGTCGACAACATTTACATATTTAAATATTTTATACTTAAAATAATGTGTAAAAAAATTACATCACAGCGAATTATATGCGTCCCTAGATATACATTGCACATTCCCGACGTTTCGAATTCTCTGTTATTATAATTATTAAGGCTATTATTCGCAAGATAATTTTGAAAGTTTAAAATATTTTCATGATCTGAGATTGTTTTTTGCTCAGTTCTTTGTTATCATACTGGTTACTTATCTTTTGTTAAAGTTTTGTGCTTATCGAAACCTCTAGACCCTGAAATCTTATAGCCGTTCCTACGTATTCTATACAAATTATCACCCGTTTATAATAAAAGAAATACAATTAATTATCTAACAACAAAATAAGTAACAAAATTGACGAAAACAAATACTTATCACTATGTAATAATAATAATGCTATAGGCGTTTCATATACACTCGATTGAAAATAGAGATGTATTTTTTATTTACAAACATCTCGCAATTTATGTCCGCTTATCTTAAATCTCCAATTCCCCGTAAGTTATTATGCCTTAATACATTTTGTTTAAAATACTCGACATATCGAAATGATCAATTCCTGTCAATCATACTCAAATGTTCGGCCAAAAATGTTGTTGCGAGATTCTTGACCAATTATATCCATGTTACCATGTGTCAGTAAGAGGATATTATTATATCGAAATAAATAAACACTGGCTATTACATTACAGGTAAACTGTTTCCTAGTTTGTGTGCTAAGAGATCAAAGAACACCCGATAACTGTTGTATGGCAGTTTTATAGTTAAACTCGCCAAGTTCTTCGCAATTGGCAATGCGAGCTCATAAATTTACATAGTTACTCGTCGTTAAATCACTAATCAATATTGCTTTGAATATGGATGATGACTGAGTACGAAAAGCAAAAAATCTAATTAATCCACCAGATAGATAATTTAAAAATATTAAACTCATTTTTTTGTATTTATCTGACCAATAAAAAATTACCAAGATAAGCTGCTTGAGACCCAAGTAAGTTAAGACCCGTAAGTTTCATTGACTGTATTTTGGTTAATTTTTGTTTGCCAAAGTCAAAAGAAATAATATGGATCCAATATTATTCATTTAACTATATGACGGACATTAAAATAAAAAGTTGTTATCATCCCTCTTAGGTATAGTGCACAAAACTGGTTGGTAGATCTATTGGTTCTAATTCTAGTCTAAAATATTCTCGTTGTGGTATAGCGGGTCGATTCGAGTCTTAAATCTAGTTTGACATGCTATGATCTTACTAAGCGATTAGTGAGGTACTCACAGCAAAGGAGGTACATTTTACGGGTAAGGCCACTAACACACTAGAATTATTTATATAACTATAATAGCTACTAAAACTGCATATGGTACAACTAGCAACACCTTTATTTTTTGAAGGTGCTTAGGTAAGTGTATACCAACGGTATACTTTTTGGTCTAAAATTGCCTTCTCTAGTCGAAAAGCTCCCTAGATGTTCCTGAAACACTAGTCGCATACCAGAATCTTAGAATTTGTGTCTGCAATGTTGTATTTTACTCAAATTACCTGCTAGTTACAATTAATAAACTATATCTAGCTAATATAAACTCGAATCACACCCAACATACTACAACGTTTCTACTCAAGTCAGAAGGCGTCCTTAGCTGCGGCGATGAGTGTGAGGAGGTCGTGCTTGTCGTCGTGCGGTCAGGAGGGCGCGGGCGCGGGCACGGCGTGCGCCAGCGGCGAGGCCGAGCCTTGCTGCGACAGCTCCGCCTTCACGCGCCGCGCTATGTGCGAGCGAGTGTGCTTGCGCAGGTGGTCCTTGCGGTAGAAACCTACAACGGAAATATATCAGATTAAATTACCGGCACTAGATTACTGGCACTATTGCCGCAACTAGTCAGTAACGTTTTAAGGTGCCTGAGAATGCCTAATACTCGAAAAAAAAAATCCTTTTGATTTTGGCAAACTTGTGTATTGTGAGTTAGGAACTTATACTGACACTTAAATCTATATCGGAAGCTCTATATTTTTCTTTTGAGTTGTAGAAAAATTAGGTCATAATACATGCATAAAAATACGACGGGTTACAAAAAAAAATCTCCGCGAAAGGTCGAAGAAATATTTGCCGAATGTACCTATAACTAACCAAAGATACGGATGCTTAGCATTATCTATAAGTACTAACCTTTCCCGCACTCGTTACACACGTGCCTCTTCTCGCCGGAGTGTATAACGAAGTGCAAAGTCAGCTGCTCCTTCCTCTTGAAGGCCTTCAGACACACGGAGCAGACGTGCGGCCGCTCGGGGTTGTGCGATTGCTTGTGACGAGTCAGGTGGTCCTTACGCTTCAGTGCTGCGTTGCAAATATCGCAGATGAACCTAGAGACAAAGACATTTACATCTTTAGAAAAGACTTTTAACTACCTGCACAAATATTACTCCTTCAGTACCAAGCCCATCCCAAGGTAAGAGATTGTTCTTAGCGATAAGACCCCCTTTGTGGCACTATGTAACTTCTGTTTGTCTAATTTGTTTCTCATGTGGTGTTCAATAAAAAATATTCTATCTATCTATACTTTTTAATCTAAAAAGCAATTGGATAATATAAATAAGGAAATTTATGTTCCCTAAGCATAAATAAGGAATCACAGCTAATGACGTTGAACTTCCAATAAAATGAAAAGTACCTTCTTTCCATGGTGTGTCCTACCAGATGTTGCTCCAATAGTTCACGTTCAGGATACGCCATGTGGCACTCCGGGCAGCAATACAGTGTGCTACCGTCTGCAAAAAGTTGTCATGATATAAATGAAATTTGGAGACATGTGATATTTGGCTACAACTTAAAAGGCACAAACGACATTGGTATGAGCTACAAATGTAACTCTCCAGTTTGCCAAAATTTAAGTTTACCTAAAGCAGTTGTGAGTCGTATCTCCCCCGGCTTGGGTCGAGGTTTTTTCTCCTTCAACGATTTCTTCTTTTTTTTCTTCTTGGACATGATAACGGTGCTCGTGTTAGAGTTCACGGTCTGGTTCACTATCGTTGCTGTTTGGACTACCACGCTGTTTGATGGCATCTGAAACATTTCATGTTTGTTAACTGTTGTATTTGCTACTGTATCTACTACGTAAACTACGCTTGTAGTTACTACGTTAAAGTTTCATTAAAGTAAAGCAGCAATCATTCCGGGGAGAATGAGCTTGAAGAACCTTGAGTAGGTACAAAATAAATTGTTGAAATGAGTAGGTATAGTAAACCAAGTAAACTCACCGTAGCAATATTGGGCATAACATTCAATCCATTGGCATTAACAGCAGTGACTATAGTGGGTTGTTCCTCTCTCTTCTCCACTATATTGGTCGCCGGTGTGGAGTACTTGAGCAGGTGGTGCAGCGGTAGCGGCAGAGCTGAGAGGTAGTCCGCCACGCCGCCGCCGAGGGTCTGCCACGTCGAGCTGTCCGTCACGTCACCGATGCCTGACGCACACGATACTACGTCAATGGAGGGTGACGTCATGGTTTAATGGGGATGAATATGTGCAGGGCGTGATGGAAATAATTGTAACAGGAAATAAAATGATTTCAGGTGTCTTTGTGTCTTAGAAAAAATGTATCGAAAAAAAGAATGACAGGTTAGTAAGTAGTTGTCTAATAAATTGATATATGCCTACGAATGAATGAAGGTGTAGGTAAATACAAATACATCCAGAAATCAATAGTCATTAATCGGTCACACTTTTCTTGGAACAGCTTTAGTAATACGCGCGTTATAGGTACCTATTCGACATAAATCATCTAATTGCAAATCCACTTAAGACGTAACTAACTGCTGCACTTGTAAGAATTCAATAAGTACTAAGCAAGAAAAGAGCAACCTTATTATCGCGATGTCTGATTCTGCAAAGACCTTTAAATGATATACCTACCTAAATATTTAATTGTTATCATTTATACTATTATAACAATCAGAATTACTATAAGAATTAAGTAATTAGGTATTGAGAACTAAGGATCATTAGATGCTAAGTAAGTAACTCACTGATGAACTCAGCGGGCGCAGTGGCGGCGGCGCGGTCGGTCCTGCCTTCCTGCTTGATGGCGCGCGCCAGGGCTGCGGCCTCCTTCGGCTCGTGCAGCACCACTAGCAGCTGCTGCGTGCCTTGCTGCAGCGGGGCCTGACTCACTGGTGGGAAATACCAAATGATATGTAAGCAAATGTGATAGTTAAATGTAAATAAATGATAGTGTGACGTCTGGTAGGGGAGAATGGAAGAAAAAAACGTGTTGCGCTGACCCCAAGTAAAATGGGATAAGGGCAGGAAGATGATGATGATGTGATAGTTAAATGTAATGTTTCAGGAACTGTAGAGGTGTAGTGTAGTTGTGTAGGTAGGCCTACTTAAGTACCTATTTTTAATTGTTTAATTACGAAACTTTGGTTATTTGTGGTACCTACTATTATTCGGTATACAAAGCGGTTCATTCTTGTAAATAACAACCATACCTACTGAAAAGCCAACAGGTATGTTAGTAATGGGTTTGCATGACAACTAAACTAGCAAAACGTAACATTGGTACGTACACATACCGTTGATTCCCTGGTGTTGTTGCATCATGGTGGCCATGAGGTCGTGGTGCAGTTCCTCGCGGTACTCGCGCTTGTCGGCGCGCTGCTCCGCCTTCAGCTGCTGGTGCACTGTCTCCGCCTGCACGTAGCTCGCCTGCCCGCCGTACGCGATGTTACCCAGATTTACAGACGAGGTTGCCGAAATTGTTTGGTATTTGACGCCCGTGTTCACTGAGTAGTAGACGTAGATTCACTTATTACTTTAGCCCTCGTGATAAATTAATATTTTAAAGTTAACCTCAAAAAGAATGTTGACTATGCTGCACTTAGACAGAAAAGAAAGGTAAAGACATACCTGTATGTATGGGCGCGATCCCCGCCAGAGCCACAGTGCCGGGCTGCGCGCTGCTGACCACCACCACGCTCTCGGCCTGGCGGAACTTGACGCCGTCCGCCGGCACGCTGCCCGCCGGCGCCACCGCGAACTGCACGGCGCCGCCGCTGCCCGACGCCTGGTATCGCGTCTCTTGCAACACTCCGCCGGAACTACTCCCGGTTCCTTCATATCCAAACTTTGCGGCGAACTGGTGGATAGAAGGGATCGCTGCCGCCGTCGGAATGTGCCCCGTGAACGGCGCAAAGTTCATCGTAGTTTATTGTATCTGAAACCGCGGTTGACATCGTAGTTACGTGGATAGTGTTACGTCAGCAGGAGTTGCAAGGTCGCACGCGAGACACAAAAAAATGCACTCGTCCTGTCGAGCAGGTGGAGTACACCGTGCGAACCACAACAAAGTGAATCAAAGGGTGCGGCCCCTAGTAGGGCGCTCACTCAACCCCCGCCATTCTGCCTCACCCCAGTCATTTCTAACGCTTTATTTTTACCGGCCCGCCGTCTCACACCATCGATCTTGGAGCGGGCACTGTGACGTCGCGACACGAGAAAACACAAAAGAGCGAAAAGATAATTGAATGGTTACCTGTTTTGTGCCGAGAAAGTGGGTTTTCATAGCGTTTTAATTGTTCCTCGTTGATGAAATAAGTAAGTGATGTATGTTCGGTATGCGCGGGCATGTTGCGCGGTAGCCGGGCGGGCGGGCGCGGGCGGGGCGCCTGCGCGGCGGCTGGGGGCGGGGGCCGCAGCACGTGCGGCCACAGGACTCCGCAACCCCAAACTTACCTCTCTGACCCTCCGAGTTTCAAGATCGCAACAAGTTCAGGGTCGTATTATAGCTTCGTAGATTACATCCGGCCGAGTCATCCGCTTTATATGGGTTAACACGATAAAGAACATCAAAATCATAATTTTCGAAAGTCTGTCTACTCAAATAACGCCTTGCATTTACATATCCGCCTTCATAATTATGCATCTCGTCAAAGGGAAATAGCCATTATATTGTAGGTACTTTTCTTCGTTAAATAGGACACCGAATGTAACCTTTTATAACCATAATTAGGTACGAATGCAAGATGCTACAAAACAACAATTTTAATCGATACATTTTGACATTTTGCTCGTCCGCGGCTGCCATTAATATTAAGCTCTCATGCAACAGGTGGCAGATTTCATCAATATCATGTTGCGTGGATAGTGACATTTTGTCAGGTTTAGTGCAAATTCATGAATCATAAACTTGATCATTAGAAAATTATCATTTTTGAAGTCACCAAAACGTTTTTTTTTGTCTGTTTAATTCCTTTATGTTATCGGTTTTAAAAAAAGCGCTTAGGCGACGAATAAGCATCTTAAGTTTTTTATGGTTAAATGTGTGTGTTGTTTTGTGTTAAATGTTTTCTGGTCAAAGGCTTATCATGTGAGGATTACGAAACAGGCAGCTAAGAGAGCTGGTTGTGCCAGATGTGTTGTGTGATTGTTGACATTCATTATATGCATAATAAAAGGTGCACTAAAAACTGGACGGATACCAGTTTTGCAGTAATTTTATTAAGCTCAGAAATTACCGATACTAAAGTTAGAATTGAATATATTAATATGTTTAGCAAGCTAAATTTAAATAATTTTAATAAGAGTAAATAGCCATTCATGGGGAAGGAATGGTGGACAGGAAACTGGTGTGAAATGAAAAAGATTTTATTCAAAATCAGTGATTTTATTCTTATTCTTACGGTGTTTTCTTAATAAATAAAGTTTCATACAAAAGTTTACACTTATAACTCCGGACAAAAGTTAATGGTCTATACGCTATGTCTTAATCTTATAATACTTGCAACTAATTTCTTTCAAATCCAAATAATAATACGCGTCTAAATTGGTTAACAGCTAACGTCATCTTAAATGATAACCGAAAAGTAAAGTTTTCGACCGAAGTACGTACAATATGCCTAAAGTGTTAAAAAAAATAATTAAATAAGTTTTTGAGATTTAAAAGAATCAATCGAACTACTACTATGCAGCGTACCTTATAAAATGAAACCTTACAAAACAAACTACAAAAATACATTGTATTTAATTGGGTAATGAGAAAATTGTTGGAAAACTTGTAAGTATGGACTAATTACATTCGATATTATTTCTCTAGCAGCACAGTAATAACGAGTTAAACATTTAACATTACAAACGCGGTTTTTTAAATAGAAAACCAACTTCATTATATTATCTATATTGGAGTAGAAAACTGGAGAACGTTAGTTCAACTGAGAGCACCTTCAACTCTTAATAGCAGCGATTTAAGCTAAGACATACAAAAGACATGCCACAACGTAGTGATGCATTACAAACAAAACTTATTACTAAGTACAAAAATATAATTCGAAAACAATTTACACCTACATTAAAGCTGACAATATTAATATCGTGTGGTGGAAAGCCCTAAGTTAACATAATTTTATATTAAGACTTGCGCAAATGTGTGACAACAATACAATTATTTTGGGCATATTAAATTTCATGAAATTTATAAAAAAATATAAATATTTTTATAATTTTCAGTATAAAAGCACATAATCACACACACTTACAATGAACTGAGTCAGCTCAACAAGTCCGTTCCATTGAGACATGCTAGGATCAGTAAGCGCTAGGTCGGTGCGGCAGACAATGCGTACTTAGAAGATACTACTAATAAAACATCTAAACAAATGAAATTGTTTCGAAGCCTTGCTCTTGTTAGGGTCAACAGTATATGTAAGGCAGCAAATCTGTTTAATTATTTATATACGATAACGGTTATGTACCCAATCATATATTCCTCGAAAAAATCTTAGATCTAAGTGAATTTTGTACTTCCTTCTTCAATAAAAAGGACGGATTATTACAAAGAACGGTATAGAGAGAATCCTAGCACGTCTGGTAAACGGACCTTAAATAAAATATCACAATTCGATGGAAAGAGAAAGTTTGTATACAAAATAAGCACATGCACGAGAGGTACCGAGAATGCAACATAAAGCGAGTAATGACATAAATATCACAGTGACAATGATATTTACAATGTTCGTTGAAGTCGCAACGGGTTGAGTTCTACAACAACCTAAGAAAATATAAAAACCATACGAGAATCCAGGTCTCTGAGAACATCGTAGCGCTATAAATCTTATTAACAGTATAAATATTTTTAGCTGATAAATGACACCTTGACTTACCGGAATACATAACTATAATTATATGCTATAGTGCGGGGACAGACAACGCGAACAATGATTCACTAGTGTTAAGGTCACTTAGTGATCCAAAGGTAATGGAAATGTCAACTACATAACATCTATAACGGGACTCAGGCACAGAGTCATGTGAACTACGTGTGAAAACTAGTGAAATAATGTACTTATACCGATGATCCCAGGACCGCAAGGAATCGCGTCTAATTTTATATGACTTCAAAAGCGAGGCACGAAAACTTCAAACATGCAGAGTTTTACTACTTTGTGCAACAGCAGCGCTTGACGGAATGAGAATTGTCATGGTATTATCAATATTCATACAAAATTTACAAAACTTTAGCTTACACGTGATATGTATTCACATTTTACATGCATTACACCGAGCTTCATCACATTGCTGACAAAACAACACTCGGGACAAGTTTAGTGTCTAAACTAAGTTCCATTTACATTTCCTTGTCTTTTCGTAACTATATATTCCTTGTGAAGTATTCCCTCGACCAAGTATAGGGCCAAATGTGACGATAAAACACATGCTTCTCCTTATCATCATCGTCAAATTAATGTCTTTAAACACATTCTCTAAACTTTTCGACTTGAATTTACAATAGGATGGTCTGTGAAGTCTAAAACGACTTAAATAACGATCCTATTATATAGAAAGGCAGTGTATAACAAGTATCGTATCATCACATTGTGTCCGTTGTATATAAAAAGTATCCTATAGTCATAATTCGGCGAGTATTTAGGAAAACGTACTGGTTCTAGTGGCAAACAGCTATAGCCCTACATTTGTCTATGGTTTTAACAACGGCCCATGATAACGCGTTACGTGTTTCGTACCCTGTATAATTAAGTAACAGTTCTGATTTCTTCACAATGGCTCCACTCATATTCACAACCAACATTACACCCCTTCTCTATTCTACACATGTTCAACATATAAAACACGCGAGCACATACAAGAGTCATACAAGGGTAGATACGATTACAAATTGTCTCATACAGTTTGACTTTGAGATGTCGATCACTGGTTGTATTTTTATAGCATTTAAGGATATTTGAATGCAAACTGCATCACTCAGGATAGTCAGTGGTCGCAGCTATCTCTAGAATTATTGTCAAGACTTATAACTAGCAACAAGACTTACGATCGACTGATAAGTGGTCACGTGATGTTGTCACGACCACAGTTTTACAGAACTAGTTTTAGTATTTGAGAAGAACTCAAATAGGTCCAAGTAACGTGACATAGGCAACACTAGACTACCAAAAACCCAATTTTATGGTTGTTTAGTTACAATAAATATTTAAATGTTAACAGTTAACTTACGCTCGTAAATAGGCAATTACAACTTGAATAAAATTACCAACTACAAACAAATTCTATCGCAAATCTACCGGAAACCTCCAACAATGTTCCTGAGTTAACGTTAACACGTAAATAATTATGTGCATATAATTCAAGTGTGATATAGATTTAGTCCCGGTTGGTGTGTGTGGTGACGTCACGAGTGATGCGCGAGCAGCGCGTCCAGCGAGGTGGCCTCCGCCTGCGACAATGACGTCACAACGTGCTGCGGGAAGTTGATCTGCACCGGCGGCTGATTGCTCGAACTGGTTGGGATCTGGATAAGAGTAAATTTAGGAATTTAGTACGATATTGAGCAAATCCGCGAACTCACTCTAATCGGTGTAAATCTGACAAATACTCAGTGTAGCATGCAGTTCGCTTGGCGCGAGTTGAAGCTTTTCAGTCTAAGTTCACAAAAGGTGTTTTATTTGTTTTTTAACTACACAATTTTATCAGATACTAACGTGTATAGTAATCTCAGGTATGATGTTGGCAGTGGTGGGGGGAGGCTGCGCAGGCGCGACGTCGCCGTTGGCCTCGTCGCGCGCGCGCTTGCTCTCGTGCGAGCGCGTGTGCTTGCGCAGGTGGTCCTTGCGGTAGAAACCTGCGACAAATTATATGATACATTAAAAAAAATACATTATACGTTGTCAAAATATTTTGAAAAATGTTTTAACGCAACACAAATAAATATTTGCACTGGCAAGTATGCTATAGTGCAACATATCAAGCGCCGGTGTAAATATCCCGACTCCTTGTATCTCTGCGTGGTTGCTCTGATTCGTATATTTCATCCCCTTTGTGTATGAGCGTATAAAGACTAACAAGTGTAGTAGTACATACCCTTCCCGCACTCTGTGCACATCTCGGTCTTGACGCCGGAGTGTATGACGGTGTGCAGGTTGAGGTGCTCGCGGCGCTTGAAGCCCTTGCGACACACGCCGCACACGTACGGCCGCTCCGGGTTGTGGCCCAGCTTGTGCCGCTCCAAGTGCTCCTTACGCTTCAGCCTGCGATACACATCGATATTGTTAATATTCAATAAAATTACGCCTACGAATATGGTATATGGTATATCTACATGTTATTTTGTGATATGATGAGAAAAAGAAAAAACTAATTTTATGTAGTATTTGCATCTTTTGTGAGATATTAAAATTATATTTTACTATTACTTGCAACTATAGTAAAATATCTAGATAAGCTGTTAAGAAATAATGAAAACAAATAGTACATGGATTTGATAAAAATGTTAAATTTGCCATATAGCAATACATACCCGGCGCCACAGATGCCGCATATGAACCGCCTCTCGATCTTGTGCACCACGAGGTGTATCTCGAGCTGCTCCTTCTCGGGGTAGGCCATCTGGCACTCGGGGCAGCAGAAGATGGGCGAGCCGTCCACCGCCGTGGCGATCACCACCTGCCCGGGCTTCGGCCGCGCCGGCTTCGGCGGCTTCTTCTTGTATTTCTTCTTCTTTTTACTTTGTATCCTGAGAGTGCCGTCTGAAAGAGAACATTTCTCTCATATTAATATAACGACTTTTTTATATTTTATTCATGTGTGTGTAGTCTTAACTTAAATAAAACTTTCGCTTCTTTTAAGGCCACGTACATGAGACAAATCAGTGATGCTCTTTAAGTGTGAAGGTGAAGCGATCAGGTTCAGATTAGAATCTATAATCTAAAAGTGATTCTCCGATCTAGAATTCTCAGATCTAGAATCGAAAAGTGATTCTCCGCTAAAATAAATTCTAGATTTATTTAGTTTACAAAATATTTTTTTCGTGCAGATAAAACGTTGACATTGCAATACAATTTAATGGAACCCTCTGTCGAATTAGGTGAGTATTTAAACCGACGTGTAGCTTGGGTCATCGCGAACTTTCATACTCCCTTCGACTCTGCTTAGCTATCGTACAAAATCTTGGCAAACTCAAAAAGAAGATTACCTCACATTGAACTGATACTTGCCATACCGAACTTATGATGGACACTAGATGTTGCCTGCCTTTAAAAACCAAAGAAATCCGTATAAAAAAACTTATTATTTGTTTCAGTTTTATAATTGAATACTTTAATATTTGACACATAGGTTGGACATCGAAATGACGTAAATATGTAACATACACATAGGAAAATATATATATAGGGCAGATTATTCACTGATGGCACTTGCTTTCATGGCGGTTAGTGTTTACGTAACGTAAGCTTAACCTTATTTTAAACGCCTAGCGTTTCATATTATACTTGTATAGCATGGCCTGACCCTGTAACCCGCACACGTTGAATATAAATGCCATCCCTGAACAATAACCTCTTAGCTAAGATCTACATTACATCACATTTTATTATGTTTAAACATACTTAGGCTACTTAATATATTTCACAAAGTTATAAATTCAAAAACAATACGTTCTAAGAAAAAGTGTAAATTTTAAATAAATATCACTATTTACACATTGTTTTTCTTACTAAGCTCAGTTCTACGCTCGCTCCCAATACGGTGTCTCGATCTATTTGATATCACATCGAAATATCTGCGATCTCACCATTTTATTCATTTGAGATTGTAGTCAAGCTCTAAGACAAGTGTTACAAGTGTATAAAAAAAAAGTCCACGCGTCGTACGGACTAACTGTAAACAAGTATTTTAGACAGTAGTATACATATATAGGTTCTACTAGTTAAAGAATCTAATTATTGGGACCAAGCGCCATATAGCCCTTAAGAATATCCTTACAATCTATACAAATATTTTTATAAACCATTACATTGATATGTGAAAGAATAAATTTTCATTGAATAGAAATAGAGGCCTATTGTCCAGTAGTGGACTGCAACGGGCTGATGATGATGAAGAATAATCGAGTAAAATATTTATCCCGTATCTTAATAATTGATACGTAGTAATATTAAATTAAATAGAGTGTTGACATAATTATTTGGGATCCTCGTAAACACCGTCATCATCGTGTGGAAATGCAAGGCTCTCCTCGTCAATAGGATGACTTTTCAAAACTCTACTTATCCTACCATCGGATATCACTAGTGTTTTCTTAAAAAAAACTTTACATACAGTGACTTGCTCGCCCTGAGAATTTGTAATGTGATAACGTAGCGTGTGCTTCCTTTTTGTGCTTTCAGTTTCATACGCGTTACCTTTGCGAAATATTTTAATATGTGAAAGTATATACTCTCCTTGTTTCTTAAAGGTGGTTAGAGTATGGAATTCATTAAATACTTTCAGTTGCTGATCTGCATCAATTTCTGAATAACATTTAAGGGGGCATGAGCATATCCCAATTTTCAAAGACTTATCTGGTACTACAGCTCCTTTATAATTAAGTCGCGGTAGCCCGGTGACTCGCTGTACCGACTTGTAAAGACGCACGTATTTTTCGCCTAGCCTCTGTCTCTTCCTTTCATTCTGTTCCCGTAATTCATCCGGAATGAATGACTCAAAAGTGCCATCTCCTGACCTAAATACAGTTTTATCAGATTTACTTTTATTTAGACACTCTGCCTCTGATTTTAATGTTTCAAGTACAGATTGAAGTCGCTGAGCCTCATATGTAGAGTTAGATTGTTCAACTTTCGGAAGTATATCTGTAGATGGAATTAGTGGTGTTGATTTTATAGTTTCTAAAGACGGTGTCCTATTTTTGAACACCTTCATTTTAGGATTTATCTTCTTTTTCTTTGGTTTATAAACATAAGGTTTACTCTCTTTTTCTGTTTTTACAGGTTGACTCACTTTTTTTGGTTTTAGAGTTTTTGCTTTAATCTTTTTAGTGTTCTTGTTAGTTTTCAACTCTGTCTTCGGTTTTGAAATTCCGTTATCTGGACTTGCATTCTTTGGTTTGTTATTAACGTCTAAGATATTTTTTCTTTCTGGTTGAGAAAGTTTATAAGACACCAAAATAATTTTTGGAAGCTGTGGATTTGTTTGTTGATCAGGATTCGATACTAGGAGATGATTTGTTCCGAGGGGTTCTGCATATGCTGGACTTAATATCGGGACAATCTCAGTTTGTACATTTAAGGCTTGATATTGTGGAGCCACTTCTGGTTGTGATAAGGTTTTATTATATGCTGTGCTAGTTATCACTGGAACTCTTATACATGGTTCCGCCTTACGAGGTGATGTCATTGTTGCTTTTGAACCATTTATTAATGGTTCTACCGTCCCGAAAGGAACCGATTCCACAGCAGCATAGGCTATAACTGTTTTTGCCTCAGTATCGCTATTTTGATACAACATGTTATTGTCGTCATTTACTGAATTAGAATTAATATTATCTAATGGAAGTGTGTTTGTCCATGACGCTTCCGGTTCTTCTTCTTTAAAATAATCGGGAGGAGGCGGGATTTCTGTAAAATATTCAGATCCCCCATAGGATTGATCAGAAGTAGCTTGGTAAGTTACAACTGGTTCAACGGTGCCATGATTTTCATAATATGGTGGCAATTCAACATTCTCAAAAATTCCTTCGAGGTTATTCTTTGCGGCAATATCGTGTGTTAACAATCCAGTGGTTTTGTGCAAAGGATAAATTTCTGATAATGGCGCAACATTTTCATATTGAGGGTAATGTACAGAAAAAACTTCAGTCAGCGGTCCAAATGATTGATATGTAGGTGCCTCTGTTCTCTCGGTTACCGGTTCAACAACATCTTGTGAGGTATTGCCTAGCCTGATATCTGTTAGCGGTTTTAATGGCTCAATTAAATCGTATGACCTATGTGTTAGCGGTAAAAGATCATTTAATGGGAATATAGGGCAATTAATGTTAGAATCTCTTTGAACGTTGAAAGACGGTGCGACCGTTTCATACGGTTGATAGGGCGCTGCTTCATATTTTTCTAAAGTTTCATTAATTAGATTAGTATTCCTTTGCAATTCTGTCTGTTGTCGAAAAGTTTCGTGTTGTTGATTTATTGCTAATTGTTCTGTTATATAGTCAATCATTGCTTCGTAATATCCACTTGTCGCCGGCTGTAACTCTATGAATTTTTTTGCTGATTCATATGCTTCATTTGTGGGTAACGATTGTTCTGCAAGGTTCTGAACATTTTCTCTATACTGTTGATATTTTTCGGCTAATTGATTAACTGTGTCATACAATTGATTTGCAGCTAAGGGTTCTGCCAAAAGTTGAGGATTCATCTGATATTGTTCATCAGTAACCGACTGTTCCGGTGTATTTTGAAGAGGTTCATACTGTACTTGTAGTTGTTCTACAGTTTCATACATCTGAGTTGTAGACAAGGGTTGTGCCACCTGTTGTGGTCCCGTCTCATATTGTTGATCAGTAATCGTTTGTTCCGATGTACTTTGCACACTTTCATACTGTTCTTGAAGTTGTTTTACAGTTTCATACAACTCAGTCGTAGTCAAAGATTGTGCCACATGTTGTGGACTCATCTCATATTGTTGTTCAGTAACCAACTGTTCTTGCAGTTGTCCTACAGTTTCAAACATCTGAGTTGTAGATAAGGCTTGTGTCACATGTTGTGGACCCGTCTCATATTGTTGATCAGTAATCGATTGTTCGGGTGAACTTTGCACAGTTTCATACTGTTCTTGCAGTTCTGTTTCATAAAACTGAGTTTGAGCCAAGGGTTGCGCCACATGTTGTGGATTCGTCCCATATTGTTGATCAGTAATCGACTGCTCCGCTGTATTTTGAACAATTTCATACTGATCTGACAGTTGTTCAACTGTCTCGTATAACTGGTTAGTAGTTAACGGTTGTTCTATCAGTTGAACTGCACTGTGCTGTTGAATAGTTGATGACTGCAGTTCTGGTGGATTTTGAATAGTTTGAAATGTTGTGGGTTGCTCTATGATCATTTGTTCACCTGGACCACGTGGTTGATTCGTGTTGGGCTGAAAATCTGTTGGTTGTTGACCAGTGTCATAAACTGTTAGCTGTTGTACCACTTCATACTGTTGATATTTTGACGATTGCTCTTCTGCCATTTCGACATCTTCATACTCTTTGTAACCGGTTATTTGTTTTGTAGTTTCACATTTGTTTTGAACTTGCGGTGTTGATCCTACAGATTCATGAGGTGGATAGGCATTTGCCGATTCTACCATGTTATGGGACGTTGCATTATTAGCAAAAGAACCTAAAGTTTCATCAGGTGCATAATTTCCCGACAAAACTTTGATATAATTAACTCGTTGATTTTCTACTAGCGGTTCCGCAGATGCCGCTGCTGGTTCGATGATTTGAAAGGTAGGATATGTGCCTACGTCACGTGATATGTTCGATGGTTGGATATGTTCGGGTAAAGTCTGACAAGAACTACTTGGTCCGTCCGTTGCATCATACGAAGTATTAATAACTATGTTACCTTGAGTTTGTTCGTTATTTGTGTAGGTATGATAAATTACCGATGGGACACTTATTGAACCAACTGATTGATTGATATCTACTTCTGGGGGAATTTCTATAAAATGTTCTACATTTTTATAAGATGGAAAATTTGATGGGTCGTTTGTTACTGTGGTATTATCAGCGGGACTATAAGAATCATTGGCATCTCCGGGACCATACTGGGACTCATAGACGTCAGGTGGAATTTCAGTAAATTCATAAGTTGCATTTGCTAGGGCATCGTCTGGCTCTATTATTTTGAATTCCATATTTTGAGGAACTTGATTATTTTCTGATATTACAAATGATTTATTTTCTACGGATACGACTTGTGGTATAGACTCGCTCGTTTGATATGGAGTATACGTTTCATTTTGTACAAATGATCCATCCGTAACTAGACTCGGTCCAATCATTACGAACTGCTGAACCGTTGCCGATTCAGAAGTTTGCTTTAATGAATCGTTTTCTACCGCGAAAGTTTCTGGTTCAAGCGTTTGAAATAAAGGATATACTTCTGTGGCGCCTTGAGTTTTGTCTGTTGTTGTTAGCTGGTAATCATGTGACGGTATAACCTGCAAGCTAACATTAGGCTGTTCCATTGTAGGTCCATTTGACACTATTTGTATTGGCTGATAGGAAGAAAACGATTCTACATTATTTCCACTCTGCTCAAATGTATCATTACTTACTGAAAACGTTTCGGAAAGTGGAAGAGTGTCAATGGTTTCTAAAGGAAACTCGTTAGAAGCAACATTAGCATTTTGAAATAGATTATTTGTTACCGACTGCGTATCAGGCAGAGGTTCCATAGCGTGATGTAATGGATATGTTACAGATGTAACTGTACCTGCTGTGGGGACGCCATCCGGCGCGGAAGAAAAGTCTCCTGACACAGGAGGACCCTGGCTCTCTGGATTCGGAGGAGTTTTCGATGTTATCAGTAAAATTTTTGATGAACAATCTGCTATTTGTTTGGTGGAAAGCGTTTCAGCTGTTTTAGGAGGAAGAGAATTAACTATTTTCTTTTCCATTTGCTTTGTTGGTTTGGTTACTAAACAGGGAATCTTGAGCGGTTGAATAATATAATTCGATGGACAAGAAATTAGGCTGTATTTTGACGACTCCTGGGATTTGTTTGTTACTAGCAGAAAGGTTTTGGGGGATGATTCAGTTGTTTTGTTCGTCTCAGAAGTAACAGGGCTAACTTTAGGTGATTGCAATTGTTTATTTAATTTTGATGAATCTTTCAATGAAGCTTTCTTTGTTGTTTCTTTGATTACTTCGGATACTTTGACTTGAGCACGGGGCTTTTTAGGTGTCTGGGGCCAATATATGCGAGACTGAACTTTTTTACTTTTCACAGAATTATTTTCCGTTGGATCACATGACTCTTTCATCCTAGGCTCTACTTGCGCTAAGGGCTTGACGGATTTATTCGCTATATACTTTAGTGGTGTAGAAGTACGTGATTTTAGACTAACTGATTTTGGAGTTGCATTTACTAACACTGGTAAAGCATTTATTGGCGGTTTTTCCAACACTGGAAGAAACTGAATAATTGGTTCAATAGAGTGTTTTACTGGTTGGTTTGGAGTGTTGTTTGGTGTTTTCTCGGTTTTTTGTGAAGTATTTTGTTCTGACACGACCTTTGGAAGTGTTTTCACAGCTTTGGGTATTGAATCCGTTTCAGAATCGTCGTCTGTGACTAAGTCAATTGTTTCGTACGGTATTGACGGTGAAACAGATCTTATTTTTCGTCTTTTATTACTAAGAGGTGTCGTTGGTACTGAAAAAACTTCAGTAGGCGGTTTAGACGGTTGATTTTTTACTGGACCAAATTTAGCTATAGATTTATCTATAGTTCTATTCGACAGTTCTGCTATCGAGAACTTTGTTGATTGTATTCCAATGTGACTTGCCGTCGAAACATCTTTCTTTGCTGAATAGTCTTTACTTGCAGTGCTTTTCATCTTTGGAAAATTGTCTTTTAGTGATTTACGTTTGGTATTTGATTCTTGGTTCTTTACGTTTACGTTATCTCGTAGATTAAGCTTGCTTCGCTGTTGTTCTGAGCTTGAATTTAAGTGTAGCCCTGAAAACACCAACCAATGTAGGTATACTGTCAAATATCATATAATGTCAAAAGAAAAAATAAATAAAAGAAAATAAAAATAATAATTTTACTTACGGCACCAATTATCAGCAAGTATTTCAGAAAAAATGATTTTTCTATTTATAATTTTTGCATTCACGAAACCATTTTAAATTTATCAGATAAAAATCTTTATGAGATTAATACAAACGTTTCCTGGTTATTAATGATTAAAAAATGAATACCGTCAGGCTGCTTCATCTATGTGTCGTGACCAGAGACCAAATAAGTTTTCCACATTTTTATCAAAATGTAACGTCTTACTAGTCTTCTAACACAAATCAAAATCTGCTGTAAAATCAAAACATGAAGGGCATAATCAAAGAAACAACTACTTGCCTACGTTGAATATAAAAGAAAATATATACAAATTAAGTAGCCAACTAAAAATTCAAACCGAAAAATATTTAACCGTGTATTATAAATAGGCAAGCACAATCCATGGCAAAAGCACATTGTAAATATAAATATTATTTATGTAGTAGGGTGGCTTATGTTGTGATAAAATATAAAAATACTTAGAATTTAAAACTTCGAAAATGACTCTTTTGCGCCAGCAGATGACATTCACAACTACGAATGTTAAAAATGATCGTCGATCTTTTTAAGTCCTAACTATGACAAACGTATAATGTTATAACTATATGAAAATAAGTCGCGCCTTTTATGATCATTGATATATTATTTATTATAGAAACATTCGGAACACGTAGTATTTTCTAGATAATTATTATATGTAGTACGATCCTTTACTGGTTTAAGACCATTGTGATAAGACGCTTCAATTACACGTTTTGAACGTCATAGTATAAAGATACGTGAATTCGTACAAGCGCGGAGTCGCGGAAGCGCATGGTAGCGTTAACAAGTAATACCTATGGCAAATTGATTGTAAACCAATAATATATACCTGATTATAGTGGGTAATTTTACTTGAGATGAAAAGAAGCAAAAGGATTAAATTTTATTACAATACCGTATTAAATTGCAAAACCTAATCCATTCATAATAAAACGCATTTTTTTTCTACGGTTATATTAGGTAAGATTACTCACTTGTGAGATTTACTACTTACTATTTTTAGCTAGTTTCATTACAACATCAGAATTAAAAAAAACTAAATATTGACGCAATAGCAAGCAAAATAGTTAACATACTATTTTCGCTATCGCTAAAAAGAGTATGAGTCTTACTTAACTTTTAATATGTACTATAGGATAATGGCAATGATGTTAAATTCCGAATTAGCGAAAATACTATATGGTTTAAAAAAGGATTTGTTGTATTCATAAATAATTATATGATAAGGAATTTGGCGGGAAGACATTCACAAACAGGCCGCGTAAATGCAGGTAAATTTAAGGCAGGTTCAGACAACGGACAAATAACCAGTATTAAACAAATATTCAACAAGCCTTAACGAAATAACGGGGGTAAACCAAAGAAAAACGGAAAATAACGTCATCAGTACATAACGAGCCGGTCTCACGTCATGACACATGTTTCCCCGAGGGTATTTGTCTACGGTTTCAGAATGAGTCGCGGGCAAGCTAATTGAAAGAAAAAAAGAATAAAAATTAAAGTGTAACTCCACACGGTCGGTCATCGCATGCGGTTTCGACAGTTAGGAGACCCCCCACACTAGCGTTTTTCGAGCGTCGTCGTCGTGCCAGCGTCCGCGCGACGTCGACGCCGCGGCGCTGGCTGCGTCGCCGTTGTTGTTCAAAAAAACGTTGAACTGACGCCGCGGCGTCGGCGGACGCTGGCACGACGACGACGCTCGAAAGACGCTAGTGTGGGGGGTCTCTTAGGGGGAGGGAGGTATACGTCGATAAAATCAGGGGTTTGTTAAAGACTTTTGGCGCGAGTAGTGGATGACGATGAGCCACAGCATGGAGTATGAAGCCGGCTGCGGTGCGGTAAGTGTTTACCTTCGCTGAGCACGGCCTCGGCCACAGGCTCCTCCTTCTTATCGTCGGTGACCACTTCGTCCATGTCTATGTCAATTTCAACTGGCTCAGACTTCACGTCGGTTGGGTTTTTTCGCAAGAACTGTTGCAATGATGCCGGAAGAGCTTGTGTTTGCTGTAACAACATTGTTTTTGTTATAAAAAAAAGAAAATTGTACAAATCACTTATGATTCTCGCTTATTCCAGGCTATAAGTGTTCTCATTATACATACCTAACTTTAAACAGTCTTACAATGTTTTATTAATATTGGGGCATTGTCATTCAAAAATACTAGGAAATATAAAATTAAATATGAACTAACCTGTGGCGGTAATGTGTTGAGGTACTTGACGAGGTCCTGCTGATGACTGGTGCCGAGCTGCCGCTGCCACTGCACACTATCACTGGTTTCCGTGCCTTGCGAGCTCTCCTGCAAAATACATACATTATTTTATTATGAATTTATGCAGTTTTAGGCTAGAACTGGAAAAGTTGGAGCTAGAACTTCTAGCTCCAACTGCATAAACTTAGAAACTTATGGAGACTTACTAACCTTTCAAGATTGGTTCTTTGGGAAGCTTTAGTTAGAACTATTGTTATTATTAGAATAAAGAAAAAAGTAAAATGTAGTCACTCACATCGTCATTGGTGGTTTCATCACATTCCTCCTTGATAATGATTTCCATGGCTTCATTATTATTGTCCGAACTTGTATTATTGTTCAATGTTTTGTTTTCTGGCCCATTGATGATGATTTGCTGATTTGGAGTTATAAATACCTGAGGAATTATGATTCTCGAATTAGAAATATAAGAGCTACGGACTTACGATATTCTACATTAAATAAAATCTGTATAATATCTATTACAATAATAATATTTATTAGTCGATATCTACAAAATATGATGTTTCATTCAGATGGAGAGGGATTGCTGTTCTTAACAATAGTTAAGAGAGACATAATGTGATAGATGACATTAGTTTAATAAGGTAAGCTATTTACCTGGTGCATATTTTGCATATGATCCTTTTCTTGTGTGGGCTGGACTAGTTGCATCTCATGAGGTAAAGTTGCAAGTACTTGTAAACCTGTTCAATTGAAAAAAAAAATTTAGAACTCCAGCCCTTTTCTGGTACCTTAGTGATAGTCATATATAACAATTAGCATGACATATTATTTTGCGACATTAAACATGAAGGATGCAAGTGTGCCAAATGACCGATAAGACGGTAGAACAAAAACGAAGATTTAATTCTTCATGAACATATTTTTTGCGTATTAAAATAATATGAAGTTACTAGTTGGTATGAAAGTGATACCCATTTACTTAAATTCCTCAATATTATTCCTAACCACTTTGCCAATTTTTGTTAGTGTTTTATCAATATTTGATTTACAAAGCAAACATCGATTTAAAGACCAGTGATGTTAGAACATTTATGAGACGCCACAGATGTGCATAATTGTGACTATGTTGTAAGTTAATATGAAGTGCTCGAATAATATGAGAGTAAACACTTATAACGTCGTAATGGCTACGTCACCTGGTCTCATCCTGAATGTACCTGAACATATGGAAAATATTCGTTTTAAACATAGCCATTTTTCTCCACTTCAAACTCTATCGCGAATTTAATGATACTTATTGTATTTGTAACTACAAATAACAAAAGATAGTCATATTTACAAGAGGACGGTAGGTTATTGCCCTATTTGGAAGTTTCAATTAAACTACAGCAGCTGATCGATTGATATTATAAGGATTTACGTACCTTCGCCCAGGCTGCCTTGTCCGACTAATTGAATACCACCAGCTTCATTTTCCGGCGAGTAAGCAAGCGTTAATACTGCGCCTCCTTTAAACAGAAAAAAAAACATCGATTTAAATTGATGTGAAAAATAGTTACAGATTGTTTGTACCTATATAGTTTTAAAGAATAAAAAGAACATTACTGCATCTGTATTATAACGAAATCTGGCTTCACGCCAGGGTCACGGCGTTGCACTTGCGTTTAAAAGATTAAAGGTTAGTGGTTCAAAAGTTCATGGATAAAGTTATATTTATTAGTAGTGCAAATTAAATAGATTCATGTTCATACACTAAGTACCTTGTTGGAAGCCCTGTATAGGTATCTGCATTTGATACTTTGGTTGCTGCTGTGCTTGCAGCAGGTTCGGGTTCAGTACTTGTATCTGCACTGTTGGTTGAGGGTCACCTGTACAAAACATTACACAATTAATCACATATAAAGAATACAGAACACATTAATTAATTACAATTCGCACGCCATACATCCAATTTATAGAGAAGCAAAAGGAACGTTTCTTTTTAATGTCGCCAGTCATATTTATAAGCTGCCTTAACATAACTAAACAAGAATTTAGCCTTTTATAATAAAGGCAATAACAGTTGAGTATATTACTCACGAATGACTCAAAAATCTCAAGATATACAACTTTAAAGTTAATGATAAGACTTATATTTATACCAGCCTGTAATACTTGTCTACTGAACAAAAGCACAAGTACAGAATAATTGAGCATTGATCACAGCTTGTTAATGATTTCAGATTGCAATATTTGGAATCTAGATTGGTCTAGTGGTTTTCATCACCGTTTGTCAGTGATGTTTTAGAGAGATGGGTGTTGGATACATACCAGGTTTGGCCCCCGGCAGCGCGATGGGCACTGAGATGAGCTGCGGCGTAGCCTGGATGGTGGCGCCGCCGTCCAGCGCGCGCATGTACTGGACACCACCGTCACCCATTGCCACGCACACCTTATACAAACGAAAACAATACAGTAAGATTTACAATTTTGTCCCACAATTAAAACCTTAATGATACTCAAATCTGGGAAGGCATTCTTCGCTCATGCTCTGTTCTGTTCCAAAAAATCCTTTTAAGTTCTTAAACGGTGTATCTTAATGGCATTCCATGAATTTGATCAAGTGCCACTGACCTACTAAACTCATTACAGAGTGATTACTTTTTTGTAAGTTTTGTATAATTTAAGAATATAATGTCATCAGTACCATACTAGAAAAAAAAACTGTCTGATGTTATTAACTAAAAACAGTTATAACTACTTATAAAGCATATTATGACGTCTAATACCAAATACCTAACTGGAAATAGTTAGGTATTTGGTATTAGTTACTTTGTAGAGTTCCGTTTATAGTCGTGAACTCAATACTTGTATTATTCTTATTTTCGTTCCAAGAAATTGTCCTTCAACACGAACGTTTACTTTGTTTTAACTAGAATAATTAGCTGCGGGACTGATGACCCCATTTACTTTTTTAGTTTGATGCTAAATTAGTTTAGTGTCGGTAAACATTATTTACAATGTACGAGATCGATTAGCGCCATTCCACGTTCGGACACATCCTTTGTTTCAAGTTTATGCAACAAATGAATGAATGTGTAGTTTCTAAATAACGTCTGTTTTGCTCGGTACGGCTTTCACTAGTTGCGTAATAAGATTAAATGCATTTCTTACAGTTCTTAACACTAGACTTTTTTCTACGTTGACCTCTATATGAATTTTATTAATAACGGCGCTAAAAAAAACATTTTCAAAATACTTGATACAGTTGATACCTACCTATTTAGTTACTAGAACCTACCAACGGCAGTTGAATATTTTGCAGTGAAAGTCTATTCACAGCAAAGTTCATAACACAATGAAATACTATTAGAACATATATTTATCGCTTGTGTATTAACATATAAAATCTTATTATTTACCTTGCAATATCGAAAGCAATAACAAAGCAATTCCAACAATTATCTACAGATCCCTATTCTGTTTCACGGGCAAGTAACACTTGCACTACTCAGTCTCAAATAATATTTGTATATTTTATTTGCAGTTTACTTTTCTTCTTAAATAGCTAACTATGACTAGCACTAAGACCTTGAATACCTGTGCAGTTATATTTTTCTTTGTAAACAATAACATGACCGCTTATTTTACAGTTACAGACTTAATATTTTTTGTAAAGTTTACAGCAATATCGCAATGAAATTAATATTAAATTTGTAAAAACAATTTCAAAACTATCATTCTAAGAATTCAGAGAAAGTCTGTTTTATGAACATGAATAAAGGTTTAAGTGTGTAATAATGCTTTTCATGAAATCTAAATGTTTTGGCCTTTTAATAAATAAATTACAGACTAGTTTCTTTGAAAGATGATGAAGAAATTATAATGACTAGTATGCTTCCTAAAAGACTATTGCTATTTTTGTCCTATTTTATATGTATATACTCTTCTCTTACTATAGACTTGCATTTTGAACAGAAACAGAACAGCATTCTTAAAATCGAGATCAGATCAGACTGAATCAAACTTATATTATGTTTAAGAGTGTGTTTTCTCAATTACCTGTTGCATACCGGTCCCATTATTAGAGACATTTTGCTGTATCTTAGTGACTGGGAGTTGCCCTCCAGTGGTCACAAAGTGTGTGCCAGGGGCTCCTACCGCTGAGAATGTAGCAAAGTTCATGTCCGAATCTTCCTCGCTGGAAAGAAATAACACTGAGTTCAACAGTCTGGTTTTAGAACCATAACTTTGGTTTGTTTTGGATATTTTAAATGTGTCTTCATTTGTATTTAATGAACAATGCTGGTTATCTCTCTATACAAGAGGCCTTGCCAAGCTGTGGGATATTTACAGACTGGCCAATCTGTTGTAAACAAATGCTTGGGAACAGAAAACTTTATGTGGTTTATATCAAGCAAAGAATATTTTTATAATATAAAAAACTATCAAGCAAACAATAAAATTGGAACATGTGAATACCAATGACCTTATTTGGATGTGTATAGTTTCAGTAGTCTATCTTATGTATGAAGACGTAGAACAGGGTGTGTTTTTACCTTTAGCAGTTTGAATGTTGTTTCAACTGATTGTTTAGTTATTTAGTTTATCACATTAGAAGTATGTACTTCAGTGTAGAGGTTTAGACAACCTGATTAGATTAGTTTTAATATACTAAAAAATATTACACAACAGTGAAAGTAGGAAGTTTTCCACACTCAACAGTTTGTGGTAATTAATAAGTCAATACATAAGACTTAAGTCTTATGTATTGACTTATTAATTACCAGGACACTATTTGATTTCATCAGTTACCGAAGAATTATATCTGTCCCCATATGTATAAATATGCATTCAATGTCTCGGTACAAACCAAGACATTTAATAACGTCCAGGGATTAGGTCCAATACTCCTAAATATTTATAAATACTTTTTGAAATTTATTTACTACATACTGTTTGTTTCCTGGTTTAGGTTTATTCATTTTTGTATTATTTAAAGTAAGAAAAGAAACGTTAATTTCTAAATTGTTAGTCGTTGAACTTTCAAGAAATAAATATTAAATATTCAATCCGTCTCCATACCAAGACGCATCTTCTCTAGAGGGCATCTTCTGCATGTCGCACATGGTGGTTACCCTCCACTCTTCGCCGCCGAAGCGGGAAAAAAATAAAAAATACTGTCCCACTTGAGTCACTACAACACCGCGTATCCCCACGTCCCAATGTCCCACCACCGCGGCGCCACTGCGCACGGGACTACTCTGGGACCACGATGGTAGGGCACATACCTCTACCGACCACCAAACACGGCACTACACTAAAATTAATTCAGCCACGGTGAGAGGCGAAAGATGATCGCCAACTACTACTAATAAGAAAGTGGGTTAAAGAAAGTTTTTTATGCTGGCCCGATAGTCGACCGACGAGTTTGTTATACATACTGACAGACAATTGGTGTGTATGTATGCACATGTAGCTCTAGCGTGATGCTCACTTTCTCTTTGCTGTACTTTCACAAGACATTAAGGAGTGGTTGTGGTTCACTAGCTGTGGGAAGTTTGTTGGGTAACCATCTTGTTATACTGATATCTAAACTAAGCAATTGGCTTTTAAAATATAATAAGTAACGTAAATTAAGAGAGAATATTTGCATTCGACAATAATATGACATTTTTATTCAACTATCCTTGAAATTCGAAAGTTGACGCCATATATAGCTGTTTAGGTGATAGAAAGTTGAAATAAGGTCAACTAAGCAAGTCAATGACCCCATAAATAACTCTTAGGGATTTTGTCATACCAGGCAGTCGCACAAAAAAGCTTTAAGCTATATGTAGTGGACAAGGCATCGTAAATAAACATTGCGATGTATCTCAAGACTGCCCAACGTAATAGTTACGACTAAGGTTAATAAACGTATAAATAACTTTAGACAAAGAAATCGGTACTAAAATGGCCGATAAATTTTCAGTTACGCAATAAAAACAAAAAGAAAATCAGAGCATTAATGAGGGAACCCCGCGAGCTCGTAGGCGGAACCAGACAGAAATCGAAGGTTGTTCACCCCTACCAATCCTTACGAGCGGGCTGTACGTCCATCAGACGCGTCGCATCCCCACCATGATGCGGGATCCCCTCCATGTGCCGTCACCAAATCACTCCCGCTCCCGGCTCCTTCCTCCACCGCCAGGGAAATCGCGAGAGGAGGGGTTGAACGCGGCTCTCGCGGCACTGACTCGACAGCACTCAGATGGCCACGCGCCCCGTCTAACGGTACTACGGAGTACCGCTTCCAAAATAAGGTCATGGATATTCACACGTAAACAAACGATATGTATTGTGACTTACCTTGGATGTCAATTTTTGTATTTTTCTTAGTAAAAAATATTTTTCACTATATTTACTCTCAATGTAAATTCCATCGTTAATTACAAACAAATAAACAACAGCACCCCTTCTCTTTTACCATTTATGACAAATGAAATCCGCCATACTGTTTCTTAGTTTGAATAGTACACAGAATTTATCACCAGGTGGCGCATTAATTCTTTAGTGTGATTGGCCAAAACTAATCATCGATTTGACAAGTGTATACCATATTAAAAATTAAAATTGGTACCATGCTAAATGCTTTATCATATTTAATTAAAAAGGTACAGTTTAATATACTAATTTATAATAATATTAGACGTAACAAATTAATAATACACACAAAACTTAATCAGGTATCACTAAAACTAGCATTAATATGGAAATTGTTGCCCACATCTTTGCATTCTTTCTAAATGGAGTTCGAATAACAACTTATTGTCAAAATAATAACTACTTTGAGTAGAACTCATTCCAGGGTCATAGCTAGGTCTTCGTTCAGAGCCTGACGAAGAACTTGGTGACGAGATTCCATTTTCCGCAGTTATTCCATTAATTTGACTTGTATCTTGTGTTTGAGAAACAGTTGTGTTAGCGAGGTTGTTGTTAATGTGCAAGTTATTTATCCTTTTAGACAATGGCATGAATTCACACGAATCATCCTCCCGGGACCGTTTCCTGTAGGAACAAATTAAAAGAAGATTAAGTCTACGAGGTCTCTGTTTTACTTTAACAATAAAAAAGGTTAACAGGAATATCAAAAATATCGCGAAATGTAAATTCTTATAGTAAACATACCTATTCTCTGTCATAGTACGAAATATGTAATTCCCATTACTTTCAGTACATGAAGTGTTCCAATTCAGATTAGCGCTTATTGCAAAAGTCATTTGTTCACAAATTTCGTTAAAATGGTAAACGTCAATTAAGAAAACGGCCAATTTTTATTTCACAAGGAACAGACCAGGGAATAAAAATATAGTACAACAGATTCTGGTTAACAGTTTACAATAAGTGTAGCATAATTGTGTTGAAATACGGCTATACAACACCGTGAGAGTGAAAGAGATGACAGGATTCAAATGTTTAACATTCTAAATACGAAATAGGACAAACGCATGGCATGCAGCTGTTTACTTTTTTTTTAATCATGTCAGAAGACTCGACGTTTAATTATTTGTAAAATTTAATTTTACATATTTTTCCTATTAATTAAATTTATGATGAATATATTAAAAAAATACACCTATTATTATTAAGTACACGCGGCATATATTAGTTAATTTCAAGATTTTTTTGCGAAACACATAAATTAGATAAGGTAAGTATTTAAAATAGTGTGTAATTTCTATTTAGACACACACACTTATAAATTGTTATATAAACGCTGAAAATAGAAAAAAATAATTCAGATTACAAAGTATCATGACCATGTCAGGTAATTAACTAGAGTTAACAAAACGTCCATAACATTGATGTCTGTACCCGAGATGGCGCAGTGGTCGCATTGGAACATCTTACTTCATCTATTCCTAATAGATGTCGCTATTCACGTTTTACAAACTTAATCGCTAGTTAACAACGCGGCAACGGTCAAACCAACTGGGTAAACTACCAAATGAACTATTACGAGATGGCTCTCATTTACAGTAACGGTCTAACAATATTTCGGACAATTATTATTACGGTGGAATAAGTGGTCTACTATTTGAAAATGCTTGTTCAGTAAAATACATAGATAACGATATAGATACATAACTTACCATTGCAATTTACCTAATCATTAGCTATTTATTAGATTGTTCTGTACAACTGACTGTTCGTGGAATACATTTTATTTACACTTAATAGCAGAATATTTTAAATAAAAACCGAGTTGATTATTACATGTCGATAAATCTTACTGGTGTACAGCACATTTCAGCACTAAAAATCATTTACTTTTATACTTACCCTCGGAAGTTGTGTAATTTAAGTTTACGATTGCGGTTTATGTCACCTTATGGGTAAAATGCACGGAGCAGATTTCTGGCCAAACATGGCGCGCTGAGAGGTGTCTTGTTCCTGCCTTTTTAAGGATAAAGAGAACAACACGAGGTTGTTGTTGATGCCAGATGTCTACGCTATCGCTACAGATTAATTATACTTTAAATGGTAGCAAGAGACTTACGAATGTAGCCAGTTGCCACTCTTTAATTAAGGTTTTATACAATAACGTTAAGGAGTTAAATTATATCTTCTTGCGATTTCATTTTGTACCTAATATACAACTTAACTAATTATTCTCTTTAAAATTAATTTATTCTTGTTTAAGTATAAATATAAATTCGTATCTATCTAATGGAAATCATATCGGAGAATCATTTCAAAATCCGCACGTGTTACAACATAATATCTAGATAGATTCGTACATGCGTATGAATCTATCATGGCTGCTGCTGTCGAATTCTAGAATGTTACTCCAAGGGGATGAGTATTGGGGACCCTGACGGGGGTGGAAAGGGTGTTTTCAACGCACACACCGACACAGCGGAACATTCTGGGCGGTTCAAAACTGCGAGTAAAATGATTGGGCATCACAATTTTGTATCAAGAGTTTCATTGATTTGTTAAATACAAATGACTTATTCATCGAGTAGATGTTAGTTGTGTCTATTTAAATCAGTATAGGTACTCTTGTAATTTGGTAGATTAGGTAGTATTTGCTTAGAAACTAAACACGTGGTCGGTGGTCCACACCTATACAATCGTTTATGTAGTATTGCAACGGCCGCGGCAGGGCAGTGATTGCACCCCAACGCCAGACAATATCGACCCTTGGCGTTGCCCAGACTTGTCTACATAGGTATAGGTCGAGTTGCTACGCCTATAGCTCTTTAGATTTTATATTTATTTGCTGATATTCATAGCGGAAAGCTGAAAAACTTTCGAAATCTGCTGATGTCTTACGAAGAGAGAGTAGAAATAACCACTTGAGTATCGTAAGAGGTTCTTAATTCAAAATACACAAAAAAGATGAGTATAGAATATCGCTCAAATCTTCCATTCTTATTAAATAATTTATTCTAACATAAATTTAAAAAAATGGTCCAAGATAGAAAGGAAAACCGCATGGACACCATGCGTATAGATCTACAAGGGTGGCTTCAGCCGCATAGATATCTAATTATAATGATATAACTATAGGAGTTGAAGCCTCCATCCACGCTAGGTAGGTATTATACCCGCCACGGACCACCCTTCTCCCTTATAAATAGCGTCGATCGATGAGTTTGCATGTCTACTTGTAATGACTATTCAATTGTTAAGTTGAGATAGCTGTTTTACGATTTTCCTCATCGATTTAATGGTAACACTATAATAATACTTGCTGTAAATACAGAATCCCGTTGCCCATATTTTAATCACGAAAATTACATCTAATTGCCTTTAAAATTTCTCTGTACAGCTATACTTTGAGTCATGATTTGCAAATTGAATTCAAAATGAGAAATGTTGCGCTTTTCGGTCTAAAGATTCGGAGGTCAACACCTAGAAATAGAAAAAATACGTGGTTCGTTTAATAAACGACCGACGCTATAAGTTATATCAATTAACGATGAAAATGAATTGTGTCCATTTTTATTGATACCTTTATTACTCATAGGTAGAATAAATTTCTATTCACAAATTAGTATCTATAAAAATTTGCAAATATAAATATTTATTAATAGAAAAACAGTTCGTCAATACCTACATATTTTCACCGTAGTTCTCGTAGTATTACGTCGTTACATTTAAATTACAAATTATGTTTACTAAAATATTGTCGCCGATTACGTTCACCTGTCTGCAGCGCGCTTCATTATGTGCTTCAGAAAGTATCCACGGGTGCGTACACCCGAATGTGGCCGAATGCAACGCAATACGGATGTAAACTTGTCTTAAATTTTAAACGAGAGAGAGCAGTCGGTAAAATTATCAAATTAACGCGGTACCGTTAGCCAGTGCTGTATAATATCACATTTTGAGTGTAAGATGTCGTTCAGAAATCGGCAAGTCTCATGCTCGCCGAGCGCATCAGCGCGTGAACACCGCGCTTTATCCGCTCTACTGCATGTCGTGTGGAATTCGCCTTATATGGTAGCGTATGTTCTATCTGCACCACGCCTAAAAAAATGTCTATTGTTATAATAGGAAAAACGGGCGTGGGAAATTGTCAAGCGTAACCTATATTTTAGGCAATTGCGTATCAAACGTCGGCTCACAATACGTGACAAATTGCCTGCTGTGCCCAAATGTATCGAGTTTGAGGCAGATCGATATGCCAATGTCGTTAGTAGATGATATGACAAGATTTGGGCGATATCATATGTAAAAAATATAAAACCAGGTTGAAGAACATGTTGATTTGGGCCATAGAAAATATGCAGATAATCATTAAGATTTAGTCTAATGAATTCCTTGACGTCCAGCAAGCACCTGGCCATTACTTATTGTTGATAAGGAAGCTGGTACGTACTTAAATTAATTCTATTTTATGGAAGTACTTTAAAAGGAATAGCTTAGATCATTACTATTTAAACACCTCGTTATAACGTCCTTACTAGAAACGCTGACTGCAAATCTGCAGCATGCAGAAAAAACAATTTCATATGTTGTCATTATTGTAATTAATAATAGCTTCCGCGCTAAGGAGATGTTACTTTCTTAAAGATCCGTTCAGAGCTGTTCACATCATACTATAATACTTTCTCTATTCATACACTGTCTCCTCACTTTCACGTAGAGACGAGTATTCATTAATGAGAAATGAGATTGTTCACAAACTTTGATAATCAGATTTGACTTCCCACAATGTTACAAAGGATTGTGCAAAATGTCGGAAATAAATGTAATTTTTTAGTCACACGCATTGTGGAGACGTGTGTTCTAACAATTATCATTACTATGTATAATGTTATAATAAGATATCTCTAAATCTTCACATTCACAGGCCTATAAACATCGTTAGAAGTAGAAACACGGACTTGCGATACTTTTAATAAAAAGTAGACGGTTTCACGCCCATAAAATAAGAATTAGGCTTTTGAGCTTATGTAATTCATGACCGCAGTAGACTCATCTAAATATTCTACAATTTTATGGTTGAAGGTGGAAGAATGAGAGCTGCCTGAGCTTATGCTGATTAGCATGCATTCCAAAAATTGCACGAATTGACTGCAGAGGTAGAAGCTTGGCTGAATGAATGCAACATAACAAATCTGAATTCTGATCAAATAATCAAGAATGAAGGAAAGCGCGTTCCAAAGTCAAATATTTCAAATTTCCATTCAACACATTAATGTAGGTTAATTGGTCGATACACGAACACTGGCCTAAAACTGCGCTGAGTTGCACGGCTATAATTGCGTGCATTCTAGACATTGATTGGTGTGGAGAAAAAAATAGTCAATAAAGAATCGCGGCTGGCGCGGACGATAAAACAGTAAGTCGCTCCATTCCTCAAATATTTGATGTTGAGTGTAGAAAAGCGTTGTGATTAAGATACGAGATAAACCAATTTATGAGCCGCTGTGCGATCTGCCGTTTCAAAATCAATTAGCTATCTAATTTGTTGATGTAGCTTCACTTATTCACTAGACCCCATGGCGCCGCTAGATGTTTTACCCAGTGCAGTTGATGCATATAAACCTGATTTCAAGTTTTCGTAACTTTATAAGGCAGACAGTAAAAAAAACAGTCTGAAAATATCTGGGAGTTGGTAGTAGCGAGAAATATTCCTTTTATCGCGTTGATTTTGACAAAAATTTACATTTTTTGTTTCCGAAAAATAATAAAGAATTTTGTAGAGCTCATCCAGTTCCCAAAGTAGTTTTTTTGTGATCCTATTATATTTCGTTATTGGCAAAATTGGAGTTTGGTGTCAAGGACTTGTTTGAGCACCGCCCTTCAGGAGACAATGGAATGCTCAAGCTCTGGAACCCCTGCTCCATTGTCGGTAGAAGGGCTTGTATTGTGAACTCCTTTATGAGAAAGTAGCTCTTGATGGTTACCTAATACAGGTTCTTTGAGAAACGTACGTTGGCTGGAAATGATCGTGAAACAACTTGTATTATTTTTAGCATGTGATTTTTTTAACGTTAGTATACTGGTATTTATTTGTGTTTCGTGTCTATTACTAAAGGTGACGTATTATTTTTTTGTCTGCGTGCACGAGACATGATGTAATTCCGTCGACGTATGATTTGATAATAAGTTTGTAACGTACGATTTTCAAACGGTCTCTCGTGAAGTCATGACACTTATCAAGGTCAGCCGCTCATACGGAACACGAGCCAACTAAATAGTACAAAACTATGTATATCTAATACTAATATCTTAATACCTTATGCATTTAAACTATCACCTAGTTATGATGTATTTGTTTCACTGCATTTCCCTTGCATGAGTCACTTGATTTAAAGTCACGCTCACGATAAATAAATAAAAAAACAATTGAGTTTTCCATGAAGGATTACATAGAAACAACTTCTTGTAGGAAATATAAGATATAACCATGAAAAATTTTATTTAAAGCATATGATAACAATTACCTAAATGGTGTGATTTAATAATCCGAGAATACATTGAAAATAATCTCTTGCTTGACTTTATCACTAGGTATCGATTTTATTATCAAGGTTTAGTGATTAGACGTAAACAATAATACCTGTTATATCTGTAGTACTAGGAATTTTATACTTTCCGTTTAAATTTGATTATTCTCATAAATGAGGCAATGAAACATAATTGCGTACCTAGTGTACCTACCAAACTAAATTGTTTGAATTTAAATATTGATAACAATGGAACGAAATGTGCTTTGAATAGTCGATGACGATATCCCTCGATTATGTAAGCGATGACAAGTAATTCACAGATGTAAACTAAATTAAAACATGATGCCATACGAATTTCCTTAAATTGAGAGGCACCAAACAATACTAATAGGTTTGATAGACGCCAAATGATATAGCTTACATTGTCACATCGTATTTCACGAATAACGAAGATAAGAAACTACATCAAAGTGTTACCAAGCGATCGAATGCGCATAATTTAATTAAATTAACAGTAACTGCACTTGATTGGAACAATTCAATAAATGGTTATGTCCAAAACAGTGACAATACATCGAGAACTGTAGGAGTGATACAATACAATCGAATGGTTCATAATGCAACAATAGTAAGCTAGCCACGCATCCATCGACTGGCATCCGTTAACCAAATCCATTCCGTTGGCGCTTTGAATTTAAATCGTAACGGACATGCCCGAGGCAGAGTCCAAAGACACTGGATGACGCATATCGGAAGTCCTCTTCTCAATCTATGTTCAAATTAATGTGCTCACTGTTGTCTGGCCCGGTTTTTTATCGCAATTTTTTAGGAACCCTAACCGAATCTTCGCGTGAGGTAAGATGTCGTTATTGTTTAAATGTGTTGTTATGCTCTGCATGAGCATGCGCGGTGATCGTTTGATTGGTTGATGAGACTAATCTTTATGTCCAAAAAAATGGTGTAAGGTCATCAGGGTTTGTGTATGTATAAGTTTAATTATCCACCGTTGTTTTGAAATCTGTATGCTGTATGGAATTTAATTAGATTCATAAATAGATCACTGCGACTGGCTCAATTCAGATGTAGTGGAAAATTAGCACAGCAGTTGAATTACAGGATAATTCTTTATCACACGTTTTGAATTAGTCTCAGTGTTGCTACTTATGCGATATGACTGATATTACGAGACGTCAGTAACCTGCTGACTAGTGGTGACACATCTACTAAGATTATCTATCTCGCAACTGATATCGGTCAAACACGTAAGTTGTGAACACGATTACAAAATTTAATTCTGAAAACAGATCCGCGAAGCGAGCCAACTCAGCTAACCGACGTTTATAATATTGTGCGTATAGTTCGAATATTATGCAAATATCGATTGGATTAAGGAACCCGTGCATTGCTCTTCGTAAGGAGATAATTATTTGTATCACTGCAAATAATCCGTTAATTAGGCATCTTTACGAAAGGACATTTGAGATCGTTACTCCTTGGGATAAACATTTGAGGACACAGATGGGACAAGTTTATTGATCTCTAGAGCACGCACACTAGGCGCCTAATGCCTGCCAACAATCTGCCAACCAATCACAGTTGCGTAATTGGCACGATGCTTATTACATTCGTGTATTATATTGATCTTCACATATCAGTCACACCTCTCATCTTTTTTGTTGTTACCGGAATAAACAATGTGGACAAAAAGTAGCACTTTTTGGTCCCCATTCAGAAGTAAATGGACAAACTATGGTTAATGGTAACCACTACCAATGTTACTCCCACGATTGTCACCACGTAATTCCAGCCTTTCTAGATGTATGTAAAAGAGCAAATAAAATAATGAAGAGATGACGTAGAAAAGCTGATGGAGCTGGGACAGAGCTAATTATGCTTACGGAATTCTATACTTTAAAGACTGTATTACTTAAGAAGGTATTTGGTCGTTTTCGGAATTATGTAAAGTAAATTGAGAACTTACGGATTAGTATCAGTAGATAATAAACATTACCACCATGATTGTACTCGTACAATGCTGCTTTTAGCAAAAATTCCATTAATTTTGAACCCACGACTCAAGTCTTATTTGGCCACTGTACGGACCACACATTAGAGATATGGTGACATTAAAACCACCTTATCGTAAAGCATTAGGGTTTCTTTTTCTATTTCATTTTTACCTTTGCGTAGGGTCAGCCGTGTTTGGCGAATCTTGTGATCTCGCATTTGTTTACTTATGTTCTTTGTGAGTGATTTGTTTAACACGTAGGCGATGTAGTTTACCATCAGGCTTTAAAGACTGGACCGATTAATCTGGTAATAAGGTAAATATCTTCTATAGATTTAACCAAACAAGAATTTGATCTGAATTATTAACGTGAAGCTCTGGAATATTAAAAATTTCTTACTTCATCATCATCATTCCCATATATGCCATTGCCATTATCCCGTTTATTATTTGGGGTCGGCGCAGCATGTCTTCTTCTTCCCTACGTTCCTTTCTGACGTCATCTCACAAATTTCTCACTTGATATAATTTAGAAATAAAGTTTTATATCCGAACTATTCTATGTGTGGGAACATTTCATTGGCTTTGCAAACATAACATCCATTATGCATTAAAAAGTACAATAAACTCTCAGAAAGGCACCGGCAAGAGGAAGAAGGATATTAGATGATAGCAAATAAAAAGCTAATAAAATTTATAGGAAGTATTTCCTGACAATTTTGCATTATATCGGAAATATTAATAATATGAAAGTACTGAAGATAGAATTACGTATAGAGTAATTTCTTTAGATGCAATTGCGCAAGGAACTCCCGATGCCAGTTTTTATCTAGTAATACTGGTCAAATATGGTGTGGGACAAAAAAAATAGATAATTATCTACTCTGTGTACTCTTCTGACTAATAAATATAATTCATTTCATACTCATAGTCTAAATAACAGTACCTAAAGTTAAGTAGCATTACTAACTAGCAAAACTGAATTTATGCTTCTTCAAATAATTTAATTAACAAAATTAATAAATTTTAGAGCATTTCTTTTTTGCGTTAAAAAATCGTGTTTAAAAACATCCCCAAACACGAAGGTTGCCTTTTTTCAGAATTTGCGATGACACGTTGGGGGTTGTTATGACAATGATGGAAATCATTGTCATAACATACGACAAGAGTGATAGATGAGATCTGTCATGTTTTATTGTCTTCGAATATTAAGTATGCCAAATTAAACGCATTCATTTTAATCGAACACGTCCAGAAGTGGTCGCAAGATGACCTAGACACTTAAACTAAACATAAAGACAAATTATTGTTAATATCTGATATTAAAGAATTTCTTTGTGTTGCTGTTATGAATATCTTAATTCTTAGCGATTGTTTTTCTGTTACAACAGGATAAAACAATGGTTTAAATCTATCAATATATTCGTCATTACTATAAATAGTTTGTCATTAGGACAATAAAATTAATATGTATGTGAACAATTGTTTTCCTCTTGTCGGTTGTTGCCTTATACCTTTTGTTTTTAATTGTAATGATTTCATTTTTCCTTTTATTATTAATTTACATTAATATTATTACAAAGAACATACTTTGCGAGCGTTGGAATGACTTTCGTGGTTTGACTACTACATATATTTGGCTTGTCTAGACGGATGACTGTAGGCTGTTTCATTCGTGGAAGGGAGACAGCGATCAACAACATGCATTTACCTACCTACCTATCCTACTCTTCATACAATCCTGCCAAAAGACGAAAACAAAGTTTTGTTTTTTTAGATAAGCAGGAATTCTTATTAACCATACCGAAAAGTGTCCGACAGACCAGAACTGGATAAGACGGAAGAAAACAATTTCTGAGCAAGAATAACCAACATTTGAATATGTGTACTTAAGGTACTTACAAGAATGTTATTCGTTGAACTCAATTTATGAGAAATCGGTGATTTGATTGTAAAGTGAATAGTAGGTGATACAAAATGTTCTACTTTAGACTGTCCAAGTTTTCGTGTAACAGGTATTTGTCAAACGAAATAAGATATGCAATAATGCAGTTACCGCTACTATGCAAAAGAAGCGAACGCCTTGGATTTTAGAAACATTAGGTCCATAAATAATATTATGTAGAGTAGATACATAAAACTGTGAAACCAAGTTTATACCGAGTCTGAATATTCATCAAGATCAGCTAGAGAATTTCGTTCAAAATCTTCATTAATTCTGATTTAAGCAGCTAGGTCAACGCTCGCAGTAGGTATAAAATATTTTAACCACGGATTTAATTCTTCTTTAATGAATATAAATAATTTATCAGTGAGTTTGCAAGATACCATTTTAATTGCAAATGAGAAACTAATTAGGATTAAATACGTTTTGGACTGTTTGCTTCAGTTCATAAAATCAGTCAAGTACCTATTATATCTTATTCGTTTAACCATCAAATTCTATTTGGAGTGTTTTTTAAAGATACATTTTCGAAGTATTATGAGGTTTAGAGTCATGGTCGTTTCATAAACTACAGACCAACACCCAAAAATTACATACCATAATGAATACTGTAACAGTGTTAACTCAAAACTTCTTTTAACTGATGGTTTTTCTTGATTTTGCTTCCAAATGCAATTATCGGGTGAATGTTTAGAAAACTATTCCTATTACTCATTAAGGACTCTACAATATTTATCTGTCAAGTTTATCAAAATTTATAAGGAGTTCAAAACGATTCGAGGACTTTTATCAGTCAACAATAAATATTCCGTATTTATTATAGTCACACATATGGCATGTGCATTATCGTGAGTGAAAACAAGGACTAAAATACAATTAAATGGATGTCTGAGTGCCCGTGTTCACCTTGACACCGATGTTTAAGTTTGCTTCCTTCCTTCCCTCCGTATTTTATGAGATAGTGCTTATAGGGATTCCAAAAACTGGGATTAAAAATTACATACTGTATATTAGTCTTGCGAAAATTCCCCTCTTAACTATGCACGCTTCTTACTGAGCGGGCGTGTTACCACCACCCCTCTTAAAACAGTACGTTATGCAGCATCAGCTGCAGTTACGGGAGAGAGACGGCTTGTAGTCTATATTCTTTTTTTTGTGTCCCATTGGAAATCCTCATGGACTGTCCCTTGTCAGGGGGTTGCGTGGGGGTGTGCCGGACTTATCGGCTAAAACTACTGGAGCGTTCTCATCTGCCTATGGCCGGGGGTACGGGATTCGCTTTTGCAATCACCGCGTAGTCCGTCGTCCTGATAGACTATGTCGAATAGCAGTATCTTGGTATTGATAGAACCTGTAGTATAATGAAATAAGTAATATTGTTGGTAGCTAGTCTCTAAGCTCTACCTTTATTTCGTTTTACATGACATATGGTGCCTACATCTGCAAGGCGAAGGTTTCTCAACCGCCAAGTAATGTCAATCGTACGCCAAATTAAACTAATCCTTGTACCAGTGGCGAAGGGTCCATATAACTCGATTCCTACCGGCTTCCCTTTTGAAATATGGCAAATACTAAGATTCAGTTTATTTAAGTATCATTTAAAAATATCAAATATAACTATAATAATTTAAATTAATAATGTACGTGTATAGCCTTTGCTTGAAAATAACAATAAACGCCTAAACTTTTTTTTTGAGCAAAACGCACGCAATATACGCCTACAACTTTTATTGTAAACCCACGATTCGCTTTACCGGTGAAAAAGGTAAGCCGGGACGCAATTCGGGAATCGAGTACATCTACTTCATAGTGCGATCTCTTTTACTCCATTGAGAAAAACTGAGACACTATGTACATTGACACATTGAACAACCACGGCCAATAAGGACTTAGGGAAGCCGGTGCGGAGCGGCTTATGACAAAGACAGAAAATATAAATGCGTACGCCAGAAAGAGATGCAATATGAACTTCGTACGTCAACTGAACATGACAGCTGACGTTTACGTTCGCGCTAATATTATAAAAGTTTTATTTATTATTTTCACCGGTTCATTTGCATTAGATTAGGTGTATTCGTATCATAATTTAGAATCTTATAGTATTATTACTTGTGATTGATCAGTGTAGTGATAGTGCAGTAAAAACAAAATTACATCAGTTCAGTGTTATTGTTTGGTTATCGTCTATTTAGGTAAGTCAGAATTACTAAGATTGTTGATTTAGTTTGTAGATCTATTAGAAAGTAGTTATTTTTGTTATTATTAAGTAAATTCGATAATATAGCGGCATTAGTGAACGTAGAATGCTGTCTAACAGATTATTTGCTGACTGAGTAAAAATCTTTTTCAAAGTAAAGTTTTGAAAAAGACCTGACATGATTTGAATTAATTACAAATGACGATCAAACATTTTAACAGTTCTTTGTACGACAAAATATCATTGGTTCACAGGAAGTTTTAAATTAAATAAAATATTGTGTTTACAGTTTCTATATTTATGTACTTACTACTTATACTATTTGTATATTATTGTTATAACATTACAATCTTCTCAATATGACAATATACATATAAGTAATTTAGAAGTGTTGTATATTGTTGTTTTGCAACTTAACAACAATATAAATATTCATATTTTAATTATAATATGCACTTATACTCCATTTGTTTAGGTAATTAACTAAATGTAAACAATTTTGGTATGTCTTTTAAACAAAATATGATCTTTAAAAATGTAAAATACGTTTTACAACTTGAAATACATTCAGATTTTCTAAAACTATAGTTAATTGATTTATAAGCAGTAATATCCAAATTAAAAAATATTTTTTTGGTTAAAAAGTAACGCCAAGATTGTTTACATTTAGTTAACTACCTAAACAAATGGATTATAAGTCCATGTTTATGTGGCCACCAACTATTATATATTTTGTATTCTATAATTTAGTTGCATTTTATTTTATAGTAAACATTTTAATCTGTCTATCAGTTAGATATTCATTTATTGTACTTATAGTAGCATTTTGATTGTAAAAAGGTTTTAAATTATAAATGATTACTGTATTTCTCTTATTTTTTTTAATTTTCAGGGTGTTTATAATTCTAGTAGTTAATAGAGCTACACAGGGTTTAATGCTCTTATTAATTCATCTAAAATACATGTTCAGACAAAAAAACATATCCGTACTTGTTGTTTATCGTTGCATGATAATAATGCAATTTTTGGACGGGCTTCCCTTTTAAGAAAATTCACCCTTCGCCACTGCCTTGTACCATTTGTCCTTATAAGGGAAGAATGATGTGCGATCGTATCTATAAAAATAATTTCATTATATGATGTAATATGTACTTAGGATGATTTCTTATCTTTACTTAAATTTTACACTTTGTATTTCGGACATTGATTATGTTTATCGACACTAAGAACTAAAACAGTATGGAGAATTCGATAATAACTTACAGATATCCCGGGATTTTAAAATCCCGGCATTGCAAGCTCAATGTGCAATATTATGCACCTGCTCTCAACTGGCAATCCGACTTAATATGGCCCTTGACAAGTAAATATTCATACACCACGTAACTTTGGAAATATAATTTTCTACGTTATTGTTCATAGTTTTAAAACTAGGATTTAGCTCAAACTACAACCTGACCCCGACATGGTTTTGAAAAAACGTGCACTGAAGAGAATAATTTTATAGTTTTATCCGTAGCATATCAGGGAGCCAGTCGACATTAATTATCACAATATCCTTGTTATTTAATAAACTTGGTGCATTAATTTATTTTAGCAGATTTTGCAGGAAGGATCATATCGACAAATAATTTTCCTTGTATTGATGTATTATTAAACTGGCGGTGTCTGGGTAATAGACATATGTACCTACTACTTACTATTTTTTTTAAATGTTTTTGCCATCAGACCAAGTTGCAAAGAAAAATTAACATATGTGGATATTTGACGCGAGAAGTGAGTGAAGCTATGCAGTTTGAGGCACAACATTTTTTTGCTGACTTTTATCACCACTTCTAAATCCAAGCAGTTTAAATTTAATCCTTCAATTCAGGGATTAGTTATTAGGTTTAGCTTACAGATATCTGCAGAAAAGTAAATCATATGTCGCTTCAGGTCTGTTAATTACATAAGTCATAGTTTCCAAAGTCAGCAACCACATTGCGTCCCATATAAAGTTCGAGCTGGCATCTACCATGTAGGCCACAGAAGCTCTATTACAGAGTACCATCTGGATATGGCCTCAAACACCAAGGTAAATGCTCGTGCCGTCCAAAAATGGTTAGCGGTCGATACGGCGCACTCGCTAGGCCTTTTACGGCTTCCCAGTAACCTTACAGGCTTGCAGTGAAGGCAATCGCAAAATGCGATGGATATTATCTAAGAAAACTCGTTTGTTATGTACCCTTGTATACCTTGCTAAGTAATTTGCCTAATAATAAATATTCTTGACACGTTTTCTATAAGTGAAGACGCATATGTTAGTGGTTATGTATTGTTTCCTGTATTTGACGGATAGCCGGAGGTCATTGAATGCGAATTCATATTTTTATTATAATTTCGTCCCATAATAGTTTGGCTTTAACGATCTGATCAACTTGTAGAAAGTATTAACTGCGTTTATAAAGTCCTGGTTAAAGAATTGAATAGTAAAATCAATTTAGGTAACACAAAGCGATTTTGCAAAAATTTCTACCCAATAACGAACTATGTATTACAACTATGATGTTAGACGTTTACACTTACATTTCCTTATCCTAGAAAACAGTCACGTCTATTCAGAATGAAGGAAATAGAAAAATGCAGAAATAGCATTTACCTATTAAAACAAACGTGATGCATTGTATTTAAATAAACAATAGTATTTATTGCTACATTTAACATAACCCAAGGTGTTCAAGACATATGAGCAATGAACTTGGCTTGCGCACGCGTCTTGCTCGCCTCGACCTTGCATTGGAGCGGATTGTAATGACTATACAGTATACAGTGCAATACGTCGCGTGATCGCTTACAAAACTGCTGAAACGAATCGGATATAAATAGCGTTCAGTTAGCTAAAATTATTGTGTCAGTGACGGGTAATTGATGAGACTACAATTATATTAGCAAGCAGCACGCGTGTTTATCTTTCATGTTAATTTTTATCTCATTTAAAATTTTCTTTGCCGCCTAACTACGACACATTTTTTTTCTTGAAAATTCTTCTTCCTTTAATTTAAAGATACCTTAATTTTGTAACTTTTCTTCATCTAAACCTGTTCCGACTTCCGATAGTTAATTGAAGCAGTTGTACCTAAGTCTCGTTTTTCTCAACTCCTGGCATTTTATCCTAGTCTTACCTATGTCTCCAATTTCCTAGGTTATCTTGTTCATTTAGGCCAAATATGCGTTTGACGATGTTAAACGGATTATGATAAGAGATTCGATGTGATTAGTACATACCTTTGATTAGTCCTCAATTTACATATAAGCATGATACGAATCTCAGATGGAGTTTGATGCTTAGAATCCGATATGGGGCGATACATACCTATCGGAGATTAAAGATAAAGTTACTAAGAAGCAGTAGCCGTAATTTCTTTGATGATTGTGACATTGTAATTTTAGCACATAATAACTAAATCGCTGTTGCCTGTGATTACGATATTTTGTGGTACAGGGCCTATAATACATTTTTTTTGTAACCTGCGATCAGTCGTCTATACTCCATTTGTTTAGGTAGTTAACTAAATGTAAACAATCTTGGCGTTACTTTTTAACCAAAAAAATAGTTTTTAATTAGGATATTACTGCTTATAAATCAATTAACTATAGTTTTAGAAAATCTGAATGTATTTCAAGTTGTAAAACGTATTTTACATTTTTAAAGATCACATTTTGTTTAAAAGACATACCAAGATTGTTTACATTTAGTTAATTACCTAAACAAATGGAGTATAGACTATAATATAATCAGGTGAGGCCTATAATATATCAAGCTATTTGCTAAAATTCGGTGAAGCAGTTACAGTTTGTGTTTCGGATAAGTGCAAGATTGGACAAAGATAGTACTGACGTTTCTAAATATTATTATGTAATTATAAAAAAAAATAACGCTTCATATTCATTGTTCTTAAAAATCAAATATCAAAATGCCCATTTAGTTTAGTTACCATACTACGTCTACTTTTATTACAATTTTGTGCATAAGGACTGCTTTTAGAATTTTTATCATATCATCGTTACTGCGGCATGTAAGATATATGCATACACTTTAATCAGGCTATCTGCTATCTCCTAGCAATGAGGTTGAGTAAACGATGACGCCATTTTTGTCGCTAGCTGAGAACGTTTCAGCTACAGCCGTGTAATAACTAAATCGATTATGACCGTCATAATGTTTATAACCGTTTTTGTTTGGTATTCCAAAAAAAAACGAAAAGGAAAGTAGATAGCCTTCCAATGAAACAGTAAACAAGGAAAGCTGAAAAAGTAATTGACAATATTACTAATAACGTTTCGAATTTTGTAATTCTATCACAAACAGAAGTTTGTACTCCAACTAGCAGAAAACAGCCAGATTAAAATTTGCAACTTTTTAGGACCAGAGTCCAGGTTTTCACAGCTTATTATAACTTTTTACGAGGCAAACGCTTCTCGCCAAATATATGACTGCTGCTGGCTACTAGCTTTACGAATTCACACTTGTGACATCAAATTCAATTGTGTTATTCCCAGTTGACGGGAAGTATGGTCCCACGCAAAAACATGGTAAAAATAACTAAATCAAGTGATCCTGTAAGGTTACTGAACCCTGGAATCGATATTTAACCTTCGTCTGGAGTCTGACCCGAAAACATCTGTTAATTAAAGGTTACAATTAAGTAAAAAATTTTTTTTACAGATCAACAACTGTTGTGAACATAAATGGTCCTTAAGGTGATCACTGTGCAATTCAATATGGTCTGTCTGTGGCGCCACGACATTTTAATACCTGCACCTACACTGATTGGTTATAAAATACCCCAGTTAGGTTATCTAGTTAGTAATTAGAGCTCGTGTGGGTTTAAGCAAATGAATAACAATGCGAGGACAACAGGAAACATACGATACCATAAATCTGTGTCTAAAATTAGAATTTTCAACCAGGTTAAAACGTTACAGATTCAGTGTAAACGAGTTAATTGTCCGTGTAGATTTATACTGAATTTTGTTCTTTTAAATATAGGGAAGGCTACGTCCATCGCCTCTAGAACCAAGGGTGATGTGTGATATAAATTCTCTTTCATTTCTATCATAATCTTCTTCATTAGAATCTTTATCCAGTGTTGATCTCCCTGACTATGATCTAAACTCTTACACTATACTGCAGTCGCCGAAAATATTTACCGCTTTACGTCAGATACTAATAAATTAGTGATAAACTGTCGTATACACCCAAGAATTCATAATAATCTCCACGATACCGGGTGACGTCACCACACAGTCAGCTGATAGCGTATTCGTAAAGATTATAACAGCCAAAATACCTAAGCCGTCGCATTTAATTGTAATCAAAGAGGAAAATTCAGTGTTTTGTTATACTTGTAACTTGTCATAGCTTGATAACTCTGTACCTGGAAGTTGGACATGATTAATTTAACAATAATTAATTGAAACGACGAGTTACCTGTTGTTGAGTATTAGGTAGGTTTTCCATCTCACTTACGACTAAGAACTAGAGTTTTTGTCTATCTAAATCATATATTTAATATTTTCCAACTCTAAACATTAAAAAACTTAGACGATTTTGGAAAATCCTTACCTTAATGACTCTACAAAAAAATACAAGTGACTGGCTGAATCATATCCATATTTCCAATAACTACAACCACAGAGGAAATCGTTAAAAAAGTTTCATACCAAAAAGCTTAAAAGTCTTAAAACTTGAACCCTAAAAAGAGTGCGTCATTCCAATGGTATTCCTGTGCTCCGCAGATTTCGATTATAGGAACCTTTCATTTCATCTGGGTTTTTTAAAGCCTCTTCATAAGCTTACACGTACATTAAAAAATATTCGGTGTAGGCATATTGTATTTCCGATATAAATTATTATTATCCAAAAATATTTGGTGTATTCCGGAATTATTACGTTTATCTTCAGACAGATTATTATTATTAATTCACAAAAATGTTAAAATCGATTTACATTCATAGATAAATATAATTATTAAGCCTTACCATTTCGATTAGTCGTTATACATATTCGCTCGTCAACATGTGACAGTCTGGAGGTGTTTATCATCGAACAGCGAATTAAATAGGTTCTGGCTGTGGTTCTGGTGAATTCCGTTAGGACATCGTTTTTCCTGTAAATAATAATAATAGAATACAACTAACTACAAATGTGTAACATACCGTTTTAAACCCATCCACCTAGAATTCGCAGGAAAATATCAATTTTATTTTATGTTTACGCCATTAGTCCTGTTTCCTGTTTGCTCAGAAATAACCTGATTTGTATTTAAATTATTATATTAATCATACTTTAAATATAATTATGTTTTTCAGTTAAGGTAAAATAGCAACTTTTGTTATGTTTTGTGAATTTCCTACAGCTCAGACCATTTCCATGAAACATATTTAGAGTAAAAACCTTTCCCTTTTTTACTGTATCAAAATAATAAGCTGACGCAGACAACGTTTTATTTTTCTTGTCTTACGATTAACATTGGTTAGGTCGGTAATCCGGTTGGCAAAATTAGCGTATTTAATGAGAAGTTACGTAAAATTAGAAACCAGGGCTGTTTTGAAAGTGAGTCTTATTGAATCTCTTAGTTTCTTGTCGGTGCACAAGCTTTCCTCAATTATTGTTACCTTAAATTATTCTCTTAGAACCAGTATGTTTAAGTAACTCTTTTTAAATGACCTAAAAGGCATAATACATAATAATATAAAGTTATTACAGACACGGTCATAATTTGCGCTAGACTAACTAATTTTGAATGATTGGCGATCGATATCTGTCGGCTCGCACCCTGCTACATGGAGTGGCTGTCTGGCCGAATGTGTGTGTGTGTGTGTGCAAGAACAGCGTACCTACACCGGCTACACCTAACTATGCCCGGGGGGATAGGGGGAGGACGGCCATCACGATATTCTGCATATACCTAAATGTGCACTTCATACAGATTATAGTTTATACCTGTATGTAGGAACCGAGGTGCGGTTTCATCCGCTTGGTTTCCGTTCCTGTTGGATTGTCGCTTTAAATGTATCCTGTATATTAACACAGATCATAAATTAAACTAGTTATGCATAAAGAATAATTACTAATAGCTATAGCGTGAGAGAGGTCCACGTAATATTTCACGTTTGTAATTTTATGTTAGGATTTTGCAGCAGCTCTACAAAAGTATCACATCAGTCAATGGAAATTAAAAGAGCAAGTTTGACAAGCGTGAAAATTAAAATAGTGACGTCAATTAACTAGATGATCGAATATGTGATCGAGACGAATCGTCACCTGATTCGATTACATCTTGTCAATGAGTCACCGTCGAATACTAGAATCACTGAGTCATCGGAGGGCCAAGGTTAATATAATGTACTATCACGACAGTTGTTTTTAAAGAATTTGATTTAAATGTAAGGTTTGTTTAAGGAAATACAGCATATATGTTGAAGGATGTACTGAGGAGTGAAGTCATCAAAACAATTGCTAATTCCATTACCGACCGTCAAGGCAAATTGTAGAGTACATTTTACATTGTACATACCACACGAACAAGGTGATTTCCATGGCTGGTTTTATTGTCCAGCATGCTTTTAAAGTAGCTGTTATTACATCAATGGACATTGAAATGTAGAGCTATTGTGCCGGCACGGTCGCGGATCATCGTGTGCGACCTAATACGTAGTTCCCTTTATAGGAAAAAGCAATACCTCTTTTACGGAACCTTGTCGTAAACAACCGCTGAGACACATCAAGGTGATTCCAAAAAAGTTCCGGATGGCCAATCTGAGTTACTTTACTAAAAAGGAAACGTTTAAAACATTAGCAGTGCGCCATTCGCTGTAAAATTAAAGAATTCGAGATTATCTCTATTCGTATTCTAATTAAAAATGGCTTGACTACGTGTCTTTGAGCAGTGATTAATCATTTTTTCAAATATTGAGGTAAAATAATGTAAAATCTCTATCAACAAATTTTCATATCTTTTACGCACATATTTCCGCCTTAGAACGAATTTGATTAATCATTTCAAAAACCTCGATAGGCTTAAAATGAAGCTCAAAATTTTATTTGAATTTGCCAAACACAGACAGAGTTTTAATACGATTCCGGCGTAGCGCGGCGTCGAGGGTGCAGTTTGTTGAGTCATGCTACCCCATAGCGCGCCCCATGCGACGCTGCAACAGCCCGACGCGGGGGTGGGGAAATCAATACACGCAGACGACTGCAACAATATAATATAGCTATGTATATTAGGAAGCATTTCCACATTAACTAAGGGTGTCTCGATGTATTGATTCATGTCTCATCTGCCGCTGCTGTGCCGGGTTGTAATATTATATTATAAAATAATTCATTCGCTGGTGAAACGAAGCTGCTTTTAACTTTCTGATTGGGATTACTAAGATTTTGAGCTATAAGTGATTGAGCTGAAAATATTAATTTATACCTAAATCAATTTTAAAGTAGGCATGATGTTTGATAATACACAAAAATGTTAGATATTTAATCAATGTCCACGATTAAAGTAATTAATATCGGGCTTACCACCACGTGTCAATGCGATGCGTCACAGCATAATCGTAGATCTGGTTTACCAAATCCCACCACCTACGCATCTATACATTATTTAATAACAAACTTTGTTTTTGCCTCGTCTGCTAGTAACCCATGAATGAGTCTTAATAAGCATTAAGTCTGCCGATAGCAGACAACCCAGTTGCCTTCGAATAATTAATAGATAGTTAGCACCACCGTGCACTCACTGTAAAATCCTACCTACTAGAATGAGATATCTACCATCTTATCCGTCAGTTAGTAATGCTTTCTGATCTCTTCATAATTATAATGAGAATATCTTCAACGGTAGAGTTCTAAACTAATTAAATATTTGTAGGTTAATGTTAGGCGTTTGTGGCAATTAGCGCAAAACAGCTGAATCATAGAGAAAGTCCGAGCTGAAGAGAAATTTCAGCATTTTAAAGAAGTATAATTGTGACCCCGAGTGAGTGTGTTGTGCGCGGCTGCAGCGGTACGTGAGTGTTTTCGTGTACCGTTAGCTTTAGATAAAGTGTAGTGCCATTACAATCGTTATCACGGCATATCGTTATCACCAGATTGTGGATAGAGCCGAGTGCGTTACCATATATGGTGACAAAAATTGAGGCAGCTTCTGATTGGCGGAAAATAAATAGTTGCCGATAGTGTGTGAACTCTGATAACGCGCGTTTTATATAGTTTATCCTCAAGAGCCGGTTCTCATTTAGTAAGGTGTGCTTGACCGAAGCAGCACGAGTCGTACCTAGTCATTAACTTAATTTAACAGTAAGTTTTGTTCTTTAAATCATTTAAATGTGGAATTTAATATTAAATTATTAAAAGTTTTTTAAACATTTATAATTATTATACTTGAGTTTTTAAACCAGTGCTTCGTTTTTAACACATGTGACAAAAACTTATTACGTAACATCTTTACGTAATATAAAAGTGAAGTGATTTTCATATGGACTTGGTGAATTTTAAATGACCATTGCCTTTTTGGTTTTTCGTGTGATAAGCACGTCAGCTTATTACGTGGTTTTGGGTTCGATCCCCGGAGTGAACGATAAGTGTAATTAACAACGTTTTCACCAACTAATTATAATATATTCACCTATTTCGTACGATTATATTATTACTTAAAATATATTTATTTATTCTTGCCTATATTATTTCAAAATTAACTTCATATAGAAAATATTAAAAGAAAATCTTTCTCGGAATTAGGCATGACGTGTATGTGCTATAATTGACCACGAGGCGTTTTTTACGTAATTCATACACATATGACGTCATGCTTGTGATAATGAAAAAGGTACCAGTTTCACATAAGTCCTTGTTTATTTCAGACTAATTCAAAATGTGCGACGAGGAAGTTGCTGCGTTGGTAGTAGACAATGGCTCCGGTATGTGCAAGGCCGGGTTCGCGGGAGACGACGCGCCCCGCGCCGTGTTCCCCTCGATCGTGGGCAGGCCGCGCCACCAGGGCGTCATGGTCGGCATGGGACAGAAGGACTCGTACGTAGGAGACGAGGCCCAGAGCAAGAGAGGTATCCTCACGCTCAAGTACCCCATCGAGCACGGCATCGTCACCAACTGGGACGACATGGAGAAGATCTGGCACCACACCTTCTACAACGAGCTGCGTGTGGCCCCCGAGGAGCACCCCGTGCTGCTCACCGAGGCCCCGCTCAACCCCAAGGCCAACAGGTAGGTCCCGCCACCCGACTGTCTCTAGTCGCTAGTGTTAGTCACCGCTAACACTGCAGGAACACACTCTGACCGTACCCCCTTTGTTTCGCAGAGAGAAGATGACACAGATCATGTTCGAGACGTTCAACACGCCCGCCATGTACGTCGCCATCCAGGCCGTGCTCTCGCTGTACGCCTCCGGTCGTACCACCGGTATCGTGCTGGACTCCGGCGACGGTGTCTCGCACACGGTGCCCATCTACGAGGGCTACGCGCTGCCGCACGCCATCCTGCGTCTGGACTTGGCCGGCCGCGACCTCACAGACTACCTGATGAAGATCCTCACCGAGCGCGGCTACTCGTTCACCACCACCGCCGAGCGTGAGATCGTGCGCGACATCAAGGAGAAGCTCTGCTACGTCGCCCTCGACTTCGAGCAGGAGATGGCCACCGCCGCCTCCAGCAGCTCCCTGGAGAAGTCCTACGAACTTCCCGACGGACAAGTCATCACCATCGGTAACGAAAGATTCCGTTGCCCTGAGGCTCTCTTCCAGCCCTCATTCCTGGGTATGGAAGCTAACGGCATCCACGAGACCACCTACAACTCGATCATGAAGTGCGACGTCGACATCCGTAAGGACCTGTACGCCAACACAGTTCTGTCCGGTGGTACCACCATGTACCCTGGCATCGCTGACCGTATGCAGAAGGAAATCACAGCCCTGGCCCCATCCACCATGAAGATCAAGATCATCGCACCCCCAGAGAGGAAATACTCCGTATGGATCGGAGGATCCATCCTTGCCTCCCTCTCCACCTTCCAGCAGATGTGGATCTCGAAACAGGAGTACGATGAGTCTGGCCCTTCCATCGTCCACAGGAAGTGCTTCTAAGCTACAAGTAAGACTATTCCTAATTTATGATGCCCTACACCAGGCCCCTGAATGGGCGGCTCAAATTACGCTTGTGATCTTGTGTTTAAGTTCAGTATTTAAAACTAGGTTGTAAGGTATCGTAATATGCATATTACGTAATTGAAGCGGAAAGTTGTCATTCCGTTATTTTTGACAAAGATTTTTATTTATTTATAAATCGTTACTAACCTGAACATTTGTAATAAAAGATAATTTATATACCGGTATAAACATGCATTTTTCTTGCTTTCTTTCCTTTCATCTCATTACCTACATATTTAGCTCGGTAAGTGAAAGATAAAGTACCGTATAGTCCATAGATGACAGTCATAATGACTTAAGCTATCGGTGCAGCATATTCAAGTGTTTCTAATTGCCATGCCTGATGCCAGTCATGGAACAGGCTTTTTCTCTCACTTTATTTTTTTGACGGAACTCGAAGTTCGCAAACTTATCTTTATTGCATAACGATTACATTGTTACCTACAGACTAATGATTAACGGGACCAATAAAATTAGATTAATTTTATTTTAGCGCATAGTAATAGAGATAACGAGATTATAGTGTAACTAATCCTTTATCGGCTGAGGAATTTAATCATTTCCATTGGCGTACTCATTTCCATTAATTCAAAGAAGCACTTATCAAGTTAACGAGTAGATATTATCTAGATACCTAGTCTATCAACTAATTGGAGTAATGAGAACTTCTAGCGAACGAAACAATAATCATGCTGCATTTAATATCGCTAATGGAACGACTGTGGGTAGGTACTAGGTAGCCACTACTATATGGGCGAGGCAGCCATATTTTGATTGGAATAGGGAAAACCGCACCTTTTAGATTCAGGGAACGAACAGGACATTATTAGCGTAGTTTGAATTATTTATAACTATACTCCATTTGTTTAGGTAGTTAACTAAATGTAAACAATCTTGGCGTTACTTTTTAACCAAAAAAATCATTTTTAATTTGGATATTACTGCTTATAAATCAATTAACTATAGTTTTAGAAAATCTGAATGTATTTCATGTTGTAAAACGTATTTTACATTTTTAAAGATCACATTTTGTTTAAAAGACATACCAAAATTGTTTACATTTAGTTAATTACCTAAACAAATGGAGTATAGTTGGGCATTGGGATTCCTGTTAATTGTACAAGTTATTTAAAACAAACATTAATTAAAATTGTACTGATAGTTGCGGTTGTAGGCATTATTAGTTATTTCCAATTATGTACGGCTTTAAAACGCGGCTTATATTAAATAAATTCCAATAATGTAATTATGTTTATCAATAACTTTCTTATCATTGCTTCTTATATCATAATAACCTCGACTAACACTCCATAACGTGACACAAACGATTACACCTATAATTACTGCCAGTTACGTGTCTAAACAAAATAGTCATGTGTCTATCAAAACATGTAGGATAATATATTTATTATGCATAGATGTTTTCACACAACGATTTCTCTAAACAGCTGACGAATTCAGTTTCATTTCATTTCAATATTACATTAATATTCGGATCAGTTTTCTAATTTGTCCATGTGAGATATCAAAATATTTAGCGACTTTCTGCAGACTATTTTGACAGTTGATTTGTGTTTTCATGTTTTTGTAAATAGTTACATTTATTTGTTATGGTTTTCTGTGGTTTACAAAACAGAGAGTGCGTCAGCCGCTCATCCCTACGTCGTATTGGATAGTGTGGTTTATAATAGCTGACCTAGAGCAATGTTTAGACGAAATCCCAAAATACTCGGATATAATTAGATCGACACACCCACGGCGTGTCTGTTGCGTCTGCTGCGTGTGTGACGTCACTGGCATGCAACTGTTCACAAACTTTCAGACGCGTTACTTGGCAGACTGCGTTTGTTGCCTTTGCCAACAGTGTGTTGTGGTAAAAGCCCTCGCGTGCTACCAACCTATTTATAGTATGTATTTACTATGATTGTGTTACTATGCTGTTATCGTTCATTAATCGTGCTTGGAAACGGGTTTCCAGTTACTCGCGTTTTTTTAATGAAGTATGTTGATTAGCTAACATAAACATGACCCATTTTGGTATGATTAGGTTGACTACGTTAACATGTGTTAAGTTTTCATCCTACGGCTTTTCAACGCCCTCGAATGGTAACACCGGGTTTCTTGATTGAGCAGTTTACACGTAAAAAATATGGGTGCTGGTCGTTAATCGAGAAGATAGAATAATGATGGGTAACCAATTTATAGGTTACCTTATTTTATTTTTTTTACCTAGAGTCAGTTGACAGACTGAGGTTATTGACTTTGCCAAACACATTAAATTTTAAATCACACAACGGTCGCCCGGAAGTCATATTTTACGTGCAAGCTAATTCAAACTTAGTTTTACCCCCTAGAGTTTTCCTTACCCGTACGTATAATAAAAAAATGTGAGTCCTTGTCTGTTGCTTCTAAATGGCTTCAACATCAACGTTTGATTACTTACATAAATCGTAATCCATCAGTGGCTAATCTAATAAGCTCTTGTGATCTAAATGCATTATAATTGTAATGATATAACACTGTTAGGTACTAATTCTACAACTTTGTGTTAAATTTACCCAATTGTAAGCTTTACTTCCTACCCAGGAGCGATTATCCTTTTTTGTAACGTGGCAGGAACGTGCTGCAAGTTTGATTTCAGACAAACACATTTTGCTTAAAATTGGATATTCTTTGGTGATCTTTTCATAACTCCCGCACCACATTATTATTTTAGCTAAAGAGAGTCGACAAAAATGCGGGATTGAATTCAGTCTATAAATTTTGTAGGTAGGTATTAGCCTTTTATTATGGCGTATCCTGCTTATTGTCTGAGCATTCACAATCTAGAAAAAAGGCGAAGCTATTCACATCACGTGCCTAGTGTGCCTATATTACTTCGGCGAGATAAATTTCGCGTCAAATATTCACCGCATGAGATCCGCCGACACCCCAGCACACATGCACAGTGCACAAGCCCACCCTGACGCAGGGTCAAGGGCGTAAACGGGCGTGCGATCGATCCCCTCGCTCCCTGCCAACCTCCCTCGCTCGCCGCCGACGCCGCCGCCCGCACCTCTGCCGCCGCGCGCTCCCCTACCGCGTCTGAACGGCTAGACTGGTATGCGGTTTCATACCAACTTGCGATTCTTGGACGCAGCTGATTCAAACCTTATTATTTTGCTCATAAGGTTGGCAACAGTGAGTCAGGTATCAAAACCTTTTTGGTACATCACAAGGTTTTGAGAATTTGAATTTGTGTAGATCTTTGCTTAATGACGCCATAGCCAGTAATAAAATAAATATCTAGACTTAAAAGTCATTATAGGTAGACTCCAGCATGCCTACTTCAGTTCTTTTTTTTGCCTATAAAGTCTATTTTTTTTTTTATTCTTTTCGCCAGACTAGACTAAAGCCCATATTAATTATACAAACGCATAAAAAATATATTGACACGGATTCGTATAATATTTAATGAGTTGAAAATAGAAATGAATTGATGAATAACTTTATTTAGTCAAGATTATAAAAAATCTAAATGCCAATAACGAAAGTTTTCCTTATTTACTTGAACTTGTCCATAAATTTGGCCAATATGCGACCACAGTTTTTTTTATCTGTTTCTCATTTTTTTAATAATTGTTTCACTAGGTAACTCTCTCGTCCATGCCAATGAATTAAAATCCTGGTTTCTCAACCTAGTAGATAATTTAGGTTGGTTCGTGGTATACCTCAAAAGCATTTCAATTTTTAAATAGCAAAAGCTCTCTGTTCCACGGCTGACAGGTTGATAAAAAATGCTCACAAAAGGACAACCTGTCCTGTTTGCCCTTTGTCAGGAGTCCTTTTATCACGTGGCCATTTTAAAATACTAATTTCAAATAAAATTATGTCTTAGGAGCATTGTGATAAGATTTATAATAGCAAGTTATTGTATTAAACATGCTTATATGGAAGGTGGTTTTCTAAATCTGGAAGTAGGCCAGTTTGCATCAGATCGCAGTCCAGTGACGCGATCACACGTGAAATGTGATCATGGACAATTAATTCCTGTCCTACTTACAGTTGAATTGCAACTATTATGTGTAGAATGCCCACAGCTACCTACATTGGCGGATTCAGAGGGCCAATTCTGGTATATCATTGCGACCATTCACATCAAAATGTTCAGTGTTTTGACACAAAATTATAGTCCAACAAATCTAAGAAGTACCGTTTGACGTTTCATCATTTTCAAACCGAAACAACTTTGTTCATGCGTACAATACTCAGTTTCGACAACCTTTGTCATAAAACCATGAATTTAGAAAGATTTTATTATTGTATCTAAAAATTTTCAATTTTTAATATCCTAATTTAATTGAAAACTTTCAAACAAAGCAAAATAACACATATTTACATAGTAAATAATTTCTAATAGTTCTATTTTTGACCTCATTGCAAAGTCACGTAGTTAGGTCACTGCTTGTAGTGTTGTGACTCTTCAGATACACTTGTATGCGAAAAAATCGATTACATATATGAAAAATCGAATGTATTACTTTCAAATTATCAATTGACGACACGTTACTGCGCGACCGCATTATGCACTTAATACATAGGTACCCTAAAATAAATTACGACTTCGACAGAGACGTGCACTTTGATAATTTCATAGATAATCAACTAGTCATTAATTTAAATGACGATGATGACGAAGACGATGACGATTCTAGTACTAGTAGTGTATAAATAAAATATCCTAAACATAACTTTTATTTCATTATGACAATTGATCTCTTAAAATTTGGATATTATAGTAATCGATCTCATAAAAATCGGATAATATAGTAATAGATTTTTTTACTCCCAACCCTATTATCCTATTTGTCATAACTGTCAAACGGTACTTCTTAGATTTGTTGGACTATAATGCGGGTTTCTCCTAAACTTTTTGTATTTTTTATGATTGTTAGACTACACTTTACAGTCACCTGTGTCTGCAATTCTGTAAATCAAAATTCTCCCAACAATGCATTTGGTACTAATATGAATACGGACGGACTGCAATAGGTACATTTTTAACATAACGTCGTATATTTAATCACGATTACTTTAGTAAGAACACATTTCTAATAGAAAATAAGTAATTATAAAACATTAGTTTACATAAGTAGATCGTAAATTAAGTGAAACTCTTAAAGATCTAACGATCCATCAGAGTCAACAGATTTCTTTTAAGAAGCAAAGTAATCTTTGGAGATTGGATTTATATTATTCTCAACACATGCAGTATCGAAATATCGATATTTTGCTTTTGAATATAACAAATGCGTAAGCGTTTTCTATCAACTTATCTACTAATGTACCACTCCATAAAAAACATTAAAAACTCCTTAGTTGTATCTCTGTTCTGCACTTGTTCGTATTACATATTATATTATGCTCTATGTGTGCTGTATGTGTTTTTTCGCCGGTAAACAAGTTACCAAATCGATCGATAAACGTAACACCTACGAAATTACGCTTCAGCATACATAAGACACTTTCCCGTTCGTGATCAGCATTCTATAGACCATTATTTAAAAGGAGGAAAACATTATAGTATTTTTGTGTTTATTAAACAACTGAAGCATGTAAATGAATCTTAAACTTGTCCCATAGAGAGAAGAGGTAAACATTGATCACCATAATTTTAATACATGACTACCTACTTAAATCTCATCAAAGTCAATGCACCAAGAAAGAAACAGGCAGACATATTTTGAATTTATAATATTGTGTTCATAACATATTCAATAACTTAAGAAAAAATCTGTATTATTACTTTATAGCGTTTTCTCTGTAGCAAGAAGAAAGTCTACACACTTCTGTTAAATATGTGCAAATCACGTTCAAAATTATACTTTCGTCGCCGCTTTTATCTTAAATCAATCTGCTTATTATGACGCAGAATAATTTAAGAGAAATTTATGCATAATAAAGATAAACTTATATATTCATACTTTACTTATTATGCTTAGAGCATGTTATGAGCTTATCTTACTTACTAATTATACATTCCAATAAAGATAGCATTTACGTACTGAATTAATGTAGACTATAGATATTACTAAGTTTGAGCTCTAAAGTTTAAACAATTGCTTAGCAAATGGGTGTTTGGAGTTTATAATTGTTCTCAGCGTTTCCAACATACTAATTTCAATAAAACAAAGTCTTCAACTTGGCTTTTTCAATAATTGAGTTTGACTTTGGAATAACTTTGACAAAGTAATAGATGTCAGTGCAGACTCTGCAAACTTAGCAAAAGCAATTTATAAGCACTTATATTGAAACTACTATCAAAGAAGATAATGGTATTTTGAATTATGTTCATTATGTAGGGTAGAGGTAAAAAGATTTTGTGAACTTTAAGCAATAAAATAATAAATACAAAATCAACGATTGAAACAAATCTTTATATGTTTATTTCAAGCCATTTTCTAGACATTAATTTGTATGTAGTATCTACGAAAGCTATGAGCAAAATATCCATTACTTAGATGGCAAAATTCCAAAGACTATTTCGTTCAAGATTTGCATAATTATTGGAAGATAAAACTAAATGTAAGATGAATGAACAACCAGAGAGAGATTCGGATTCTCTTTTTTATTTTGATGTAGAGGTTATGACGATGAGTCAAACTGCCACAAATTACATATAAGTAGTAGTTTTACATTCATATATTAATCGTATAGGTAATTAATGACTCGTTTGGTTATACGGAAAAAATATTATGATTAAAGACTTGATGATTAAACCACAAAGGTCTTCATACGTCGCAGTGTCGCACATAATATAATTGTGATTCACACCATACAAGAACACAACGGATTATGTATTCCAATACCGAAACATTTTACAATACAATGGTTTTTCGAGTTTTGTATTCTACGCGAAGCACTGAGTTTCCTTCGTTGAGTCATTTCTCATAGTCGTGATCCTGTGGAGCTAAGCTTTCTCATAGATATAGGTGTTATATGTAAGAAAAAATGCGAGAGAACGGAAGTACGGGAAGTAAAAAATTGATAAGTAATTAAAACGTTTTGAATATTTTTTATAGCTACAAGTAACATGAAACATTATCTTTTTAGTAATTTCTAAATCACTGGTCTATCTTACTATATTACTAGTAAATCTCTAAGGACGTCCCTTTTTAGCAAAAAATGGGTAGTGAGGATTAAATTAAGTCATGCACAAGGTGACATTTAACACTCAAGTCTAATATGACCATGCCTTAATTGTAGCAAAATCACATTCATGGAATAGCCGACACGTAATGATATATTATCAAGAGTACTTCCAGAAAGGACTCATCCGATATCCGGTGTGAATGACTCACAATAAGTTAATGTGATAAATCAACACACACTTTACATGATGTGGCTATTCGCACATACGTATCACACTCAATATTTCCATCTTGTTTGATCAAATGTTTTTAAACAAAAAGTATGGATTTGCTAAGCCACATAATTTTAGGTGTAAGTTTTTTTTTGGTAACCTTAATTGCAAACGAATTAATGTATGATTTGATTTTATATTTAGTTCTCTTTAAATCTTAATTTATTTTATTGTTTGCTACGATAGTTTCCCTCTGTTTCTAGATTCAGGGGTTGCTGGGTGGAGCTACGAGACGTTTCTGTGTATAATGCGATCTATAGGCAGGCAGGAGGCAGTAGTTTCAGCAGTCGATAGATTTATCTAGGTACAAGTTTCTATGCCCATGATAAACCCTAGGTAAGGCTGAACCACTTCAAAGATGTTGTATTGAAAACATTACAGAAGTGATTGTTTTGTAAACTTTTACTTGAACGATGTCATAGCACCGGATAACGTCTTTACTTTGTAGAACGTGTTCTTAAGAAATAAATAAATGTGTAACTTATTAGTCATAGGTCATAACTTACGAGGAACTGAATTAGTGGTCTCCCTCGAGTCAACTGTATTGACTCATCGTCGTAGTACGCATGCGCGACAGTGCCGTGACTCACAACTACAGCATTATGCCCCGCCATCGCCGGCAGGGCCCGGAACGGATTAAACGCTGTTTAATCAACTCTGTCTAAACAACTAGCGTGTAATGCCAGAGGTTAAGACATCGTGATCTCTAACATAACGATTACCGTACCATTTCTATGAAACTTTCATCGAAACTTTACAATTTAATAATAATCAGAAAGTGTTCGCAGCTACGTTCTCACGTTTTTTCACGGATCGGTATTGCAGTACCTACCTAACACTGCAACTGATGTTTCTTTCTAGACTAATTAGTTCACGGCAGATAGATTGAGATCACAAACTATGAACGCTGCTTTGTAGAGAATGTATTAAAGTGTGGGCATCATTCCTTTATTCTTATTTTACAATGGTTACTTTTATAACAACTCATCGGAAATGCGTCTAAATGTGCCTTTGTGTTGAGGCGACAGCAAAATATGTACCTACAACTAGTTCTCGGACAACCCTTGCTCGAGTGCGTCACAGTTAATGCAAGGGACAGTAGAATGACTCCAGTGAATGACTCATTGTCGCGATATTTGAGTCTACACGTCCCCGAGCTATAATATTATTCAAAGATACCTACCTACTAAGCAGAAAATATATTTTTATTTATAACTGTGGATCGATTGCCATTACACCAAAGAATTTTGCCTAGCTTTACAAGTTTTACTTAAGAAGGACAATGATAATTTATAACGTGTTTGATTTAAGTTGTTTGGACGTTTTCATTAATTACTATGCAAGGTTTATAATTCAATGCTTACATAATTAAAAAATGCGTAAATCTCTAATTTTACCAATCGAAAGTTAATACGCATAGTAAACTTATTTGTATATTCATGGTTTCGAGATTTTCCATTGCGGTTAATTTACTTACCTACTACATTAAAACAAATATTATAAGCAACTTGTTAGTTTACATTATGTAGCAATATTACCCTTTTGAATTACGTTATTTACGTACCTACTTCGTATTTTAAGTTACCTATTTATTTATCAAAGATAAGCTCTATTTAGGGAGATGATATAATAAATAATATGATTAATACCTAACCCTAAGGTCATAGATGAGGGCGAAGAGATAAGATACAGTGGCATTGGCACTTGCGACCTCTTGGCGGCTCTTGATAGCCAGTCAATGCCTTGGGGTCAACGCAAACATGGCGCCATGCCGGTGAACTGCACGAAATGTTATCTGCAATTTTATCAAATTCTATTTACTTATTTAGCTAACTCCATAATTTTATATGGTCCCAAATCTGATTTTAGTAAACTTTGCAATTCCTTACTACCAACATAATGGTAAAACGACGAATATGACTTATCTCGAGAGGTCAATGACTCGTAGAAATTATAACCTTTTTGAAATTGCGTGTAGATAAGTGATGGAAAAAATACTTTTTATTCTTTACAATATTTAGGCTGGTAGCTATTACAGATTACCTTACAGTACCTACCTACCCAGACTACCTACCTAGGTAGTTAAGGTTCTAGCTAAATTGGGTAGATATAATAGACAAAACAATGAAGGTAGGTAAAAAAAATCAGATGCAACGAAGCTATCACCTTCCATAAAGTATACCTACAATACCTACTAATAAAATACTGTTCCTACGGTAACGGTTTATAATACCTTCCTACCTAGTTATTGATTGAACTTAATAGTTATGGGTATTAATATCTAGAGCAATCCGTTATTTAGGTATTTACATAGCAATCGAGGTGTAAGAAGAGTTTTTTTATCCTACCTAGTTAAAAAAACTCGTAGTTTTATAAAGATACTAAAGTGAGTAACTAAGCAAATACAGAATATAGGATTAATCAGATATAGGTACCTAAGCCACACATGATTTCTAAAACACGGCTTACACCAATAAACGCAAAATTACTTCAAACGAATTTGCGAAGACAACCTTCGTAAGTTGGTTCATTTTAATGCCGCCTTGCAAACGATATTGAATGGAATCGTTTTGCTACTAGACACAAACACAAACAAAACTTTGTACTTGTGTTTGTGTACGCCATGTACGTACGTCGTACAACGACCGTTGCCGCAGTCCACCAATCAGAGCTCAGGATTTTACCGATTCCCATATATGGTAAGGCCATCGGTTGCGGCAAGCGGGGAACTTGGGCGAGTCCATTTCTACGGAAAAAATAATTACATTCCTTTTTCGAATAGTAACAATTGCTTGACATTTGTCAGTTAGGTTTGTCAGCGGGCGCATTTTGTAGGTAATTTTGATAGTTATCGTGGCGTAATTAGAAGGAAAATTTATATTATTTGGCACCTACAGAGGTCCATTGGGCAAGTCGATTGAAGTCGCGGGGCGCCGGCGTACGGCGTATTCTAGTGAAGCAGATCGAGCGACCTCCACGAGCGAGCGAGCAACAGAAAGAAACCGGCCGGCATTCATTTCTCACGGTTCGCGAACGCTGCGGTTATTGTCTCTTCTCTACACGTTTATTACTGGTAAGTGAACGCTATTTAAATTATATTTTATAGTTAAATGTAAATTCACGTAGAGAATTGTGTTTTGTCAAATTATGGCGTAGATAATTCATTAGGAAATTATTTTGCCTTACTAAAAGTAACGTAATTTTGCAATTTACAATAATTGACAATTATATCAGACCATCTGTCACTCTTGAACTTGTGTTTGCTACTGTGTATGTGGTTAGCTAGCAAAATTCGCTGTCTGCATCTGCAGTGTGTGTGTGACAAGCGTGGTTGTATTTTTGGAATCGTGCCAATACAACCTAGGTATGTTGAACTTTTGTTATCAAAAGAAATCAAATAGTCCATCTGTACTAACTACTTTAGATAGATAGTAAATAGTCTGTATATAATAGTGTGATTGCGTTACTGTCTCAAGCGTCTGTCTGATGGCTAGATGTTCAATGTGAGCGTTCTTTGAGATCTCGTCGTTATCAAGTGGCGCGCTATCAGCGGCGGGGATGCGCGGGGCGCGGGGGGCTCGCGCAGGCTCCCTGCAGCGGAATACCATATATGGCCACGAAAACTCATGTATTGTGCCGTACTGTGCGATTGGTGGAGAAGTCGGCGCAGCGGGGTAGGGGCGCCCCGATAACCAGCCTCATTTATATACTCTGCCTGCCGCGCTCGCCGACATTCCACGAAGTGAGCTCGAGCAGTGGCGTTGTGCAGCATTACCGAGGCTGTGCAATAGCGAGTTAATTTATTTATTTAATAGGACTATTTAAATTAAAAGTAAGTTGATACAGATGTGGCATTCAATTTTTTGTGATGTTTAGTGATTTAGTGGCGTGAGGAAATAGTGCAATCTTGTTAGTGTGTGCGGGTCAGTGACACGTCGTTAGGGTTGGGCCGCGTGATGCCGCACCGGCCGGGAGTCTGGGATAGCCGGTTGCGGTAGGGCGTGGTCGCCCTCTATCTCTTACTGACACTTACCAATAGTTTAAAATTTAAACCTGAACGGTTTTCAATCCAATTAGAAAGTAACTCATCTCGTGAACGACTTTCTCGGTCAGTAAGAGCAGCCCGACTCAGAGAAATGTGGTCATGCCGCGTCATGTGCCACGTTTTTTTGCCGCACTGCCTATTGCATACATCTCGCCTTATTTGGTTTCAATTTGCGACACTGACGCCCACTTAGCATTGTCCCGTGATGGTTGCGTGTGGGTCTTCTACCCACTGATTCTGTTTATGGTAGCGATTCGATTCTCTGTTAGTCGTCCTTATTCTACTTTAAACATAGATAAGTAGCTAAAATGTATGACAGCATTTAAGTCATTAACAATTTATTTTTATCAATTTCAGACTAATTCAAAATGTGCGACGAGGAAGTTGCTGCGTTGGTAGTAGACAATGGCTCCGGTATGTGCAAGGCCGGGTTCGCGGGAGACGACGCGCCCCGCGCCGTGTTCCCCTCGATCGTGGGCAGGCCGCGCCACCAGGGCGTCATGGTCGGCATGGGACAGAAGGACTCGTACGTAGGAGACGAGGCCCAGAGCAAGAGAGGTATCCTCACGCTCAAGTACCCCATCGAGCACGGCATTGTCACCAACTGGGACGACATGGAGAAGATCTGGCACCACACCTTCTACAACGAGCTGCGTGTGGCCCCCGAGGAGCACCCCGTGCTGCTCACCGAGGCCCCGCTCAACCCCAAGGCCAACAGGTAGGTCCCGCCACCCGACTGTCTCTAGTCGCTAGTGTTAGTCACCGCTAACACTGCAGGAACACACTCTGACCGTACCCCCTTTGTTTCGCAGAGAGAAGATGACACAGATCATGTTCGAGACGTTCAACACGCCCGCCATGTACGTCGCCATCCAGGCCGTGCTCTCGCTGTACGCCTCCGGTCGTACCACCGGTATCGTGCTGGACTCCGGCGACGGTGTCTCGCACACGGTGCCCATCTACGAGGGCTACGCGCTGCCGCACGCCATCCTGCGTCTGGACTTGGCCGGCCGCGACCTCACAGACTACCTGATGAAGATCCTCACCGAGCGCGGCTACTCGTTCACCACCACCGCCGAGCGTGAGATCGTGCGCGACATCAAGGAGAAGCTCTGCTACGTCGCCCTCGACTTCGAGCAGGAGATGGCCACCGCCGCCTCCAGCAGCTCCCTGGAGAAGTCCTACGAACTTCCCGACGGACAAGTCATCACCATCGGTAACGAACGATTCCGTTGCCCTGAAGCTCTCTTCCAGCCCTCATTCCTGGGTATGGAAGCTTGCGGCATCCACGAGACCACCTACAACTCTATCATGAAGTGCGACGTCGACATCCGTAAGGACCTGTACGCCAACACAGTTCTGTCCGGTGGTACCACCATGTACCCTGGCATCGCTGACCGTATGCAGAAGGAAATCACAGCCCTGGCCCCATCCACAATGAAGATCAAAATCATCGCGCCCCCAGAGAGGAAGTACTCTGTATGGATCGGTGGATCGATCCTCGCGTCCCTCTCGACCTTCCAGCAGATGTGGATCTCGAAACAGGAGTACGACGAGTCTGGCCCCTCCATCGTGCACAGGAAGTGCTTCTAAGCGAGCCGCGACACGCTGCCGACAGCAGCCCGCGGCCCGGCCGGTCCCGCGGCCGGCTGCTCAATTCAGGCTTGTAATCTCCGTTAATTTAATTGTACGTAAGATATTATTGTAATTAAATCGTAATAGTGACGGCAGGACGGAGCGCGGCGCCGCGGGCGCGCCTCGACCGCCGGCCTCGGTACTGCACTCGCCAAAGGATCTTTTGTAATCTCATGAATGATGATTGTATGTGCTGAAACGGATAAGACTACTTTCTTACTAGGTCATTTATAAATTATAAAAAATGATAAAAATACAAAAAAAATCTGAAAAATTTACCTGTCTTTTCTTTATACAACCCTGTATGCAACCTTGTAAGTCGGTCGCATGTTCGTTATCTGAGCGCAACGACCGACATTGACCCAAGTACGAAAATAGATCTAACTTGGGAGCACCCAGACAGAAATAGCCGGACGCCAGACGGCGGCCATCTTACGTAGTAGGGAAGCCGGTTAATAATGTACTTTGGTTAGGTACAAGGAATGCTCATAAGACTTGCAATATGATTGGTCTCTTATGCTCATAGCACTTGGGTACTGCACCTGGATTTATGAAAGATTGCTTCCTGGCCTTTCGTAGTCGAACGGTTTAGTTCAGTCGTAGATTTGTGGGTAGGTGGATTATGTGTAATTTCTAGTCTCACGACATACCTACCTACTAAAATCTAATCTTGATAGGTAGCTTGGGTTGTGGACTTAACATACCTACCATAGCGTTAATTATTATCATAACAGACTTGTCGATTTTAGTCCACAATGACTGAGAGTAAAAAACACGGGTAGCTCGCCTCTAGGAAACAGTAGTTTTTCATTATAGAAGGTATGACATCCACCTTCCAAATACTTCCTAAGTGATCTTCGTTTTGATGTGTTATTATTGGTCTGCCAGTATAGTCCCGCATTTAGTCATTTAGCTACATTGTAGCCTAATTTGAATAAATTACTTTTGATTTTTGAGTGTAATTCAAACAACACGGATGTTTTACTAGAAATATGTACCTACGTATTCGAACTGAAACTACTAAGAAGTAACTTTATTAAAACATCATCTTATATATAAAAATCAATTGCTGTTTGTGTTAGTCTCGCTAAAACTCGAGAACGGCTGAACGGATTTATCTCATCTTGGTCTTGAATTGTTCGTGGAGGCCTAGGGAAGGTTTAACCGTTTCCGTGCGGATGATGCCGCACAGGCACCATGTAAATCTTTTGCGTATGGCGTATGGTGCCCGAGAGGATACAAAACTAAATCATACAAAACTCGGCTTAAACGACATTCGTCAAAAGAGCCCCCTAAATAAAAGTGTCTTTATTTGTCACCCTTATCATGCCCACAGTGTTCGTTTTAAGTAATTTCGCAAATTAGCTGACATCAGGGGTTGTAAACCAAGTTGCCGACACATTTTATTATTGATTATAATTCTAACAGCCCACTTTCTGGAATGTTTCTCAAAAATCAAATGCTTTTGTCATAAGGTTCATTGTTGCCTAAAAACGTACAAAGAGTGCGCTGTTCGCCGGCCCTTCGCCTACGAAGTACCGTATTTCCTTGCGTATACGGTTGATTATTGTTTAGAGTGAAGTTAAAATTGTTTCCCTACAAAACACTGTATTATAAATAATAATAAATAAATATCACCTCGCGACAAACTCAAGTGGTACGTGTATAAATTCTTTACAACACTTGAATAAATAAAACCATGACATAATGCAAAAAGGTTTACGACCCCTTATATAAATTAGTCACTTACCTTCCATTTCCATAAAAACACACAGATCGTCACTTTTAAACGCACTGAACGAATTTACTGACTGCCTACGTTAGATACACAATGTCAAATGATTATTTTAGCAAGTAGAAACACGAAAACAAGCTAAAAGTGACAATTCATGGCGGATGATTCCCCAGGGGAATCATCAAACTTTCTGGCGCTTGGTGCCTCAGAGGCATCACAGAATTTTTGTTTGACGCCAGGCACTAATGATTGCTAAAAAGACTTCCGCACGGAATCGGTTAAAAGGTGCGACTTTTTTTTTATTTATCTTTGGGGCAGTACGAAGTCTGCCGAGTCAGCTAGTACATTCTAAAAAATCTTTATACGCTACACAGCATGAAACTTAACGGCGACTGAACTCGTATTAGTATTCCGTCAAAAGAGTTGGTTAGCAATGTTAGCATTTCTAGCCTATAATTATGTGTAAAACGAAGCACGTTCTAGTGTTATTTCATTTCAGTATAAAAGGTACGATTATTTTCAGACCAGTGTATTATAGTGTTGATAAAATACACACAAAGAAACTCAGGGGAAAAAACACACAAAAAAAGGAAAGAATAAAAAGTTTTTAATACGACTTTTATTTCGAACATCACAAATACTTTCACATAATTAGCAATATCATAAATCGGTTAGTTTAAAACGTATTACAAAATTAACGACATAAAACTGTGTCAAAATTCATAAAATATCGGTCTTGTGTTCTGAGAAACAGTACATACAATATATTTTCTAGGTAAGAGTATATTATTGTCATAAAATACAATTTCAATTAGGATATTATTGTACTTTATTGATAGTATTTTCAGTGTTAAAACCCTAAGTGTAAATAACATTAATCTTTTTAATGTAGAAAGAAATATGTAAAGAGAATGTGTAAGTGGTAAGAAATATCCGAATAATTGACATGATTTAGTATACTTACAATTTTTTTGGTAGAAACAACAATACGTTACAAATTTAGACAGTTAACTTTTTTACAATTTAAAGGATTATGTTAGTGGTAACTTTACAATATATTATTATTCAAACTAAAATCGTGTGGGACGCTAAGTCTTAGTGATACACAATATTTTGTAGTGAGCTTATTGAAGAGAGAGGAAGATATTGGTTTCTATCAGTTATTGACTAACACTGTTATCGAGACTTGAGGTGATTTTTATGTAATAATAAAAAACGTCTTATCACAAAAAATCGTCATTACGATGTATGCAATTAGTTACAACGTCATATTTACACCTTAATTACTTTTGCTACTATGCTATAAGTAAATCGCGGTCGATATTTTAAATGCTAAACAATTTAGCATGCCGTCGCGACCACGTCTATGTAGCTTTGGGTACTTTTAGCTGTGACGTAATAACAGAGCGATTTGAAAGAAAACCGTTAACAAGCAGCAACTTCTACATATATTTACATACTAACCTAACCACTAATAAGATTCTCAAAACGTTAGTAGGGATGACAACTCCACCACTCGTTACATTAGATTTTGAGACAAACTAAAACACTTAATTTTATATTGGCATAGAATTTATTAAACCTAAGTGGACTAGCTCCTTTACTAAACCTATAACTCGATAAAAACGCCGCTTTAGAAACACGATGACTGAACACGTAGTCAAGTATTTAATACTAGTAGCTACCAAATAAATATATCCTAGTGTTATACTACGCCTTAATCGTATTTATAGATAATTGAAACAGTTCATTGTTTTACCTACTGATTTAGTTAAGTTAGGCTTTGCATTCACATGATAAGGTCAAACATTAGCGTAGTATGTACAATAAAATTCAACCTAAATAAAATTCAGTATACTAGTGTTAGATCACACCGTTTCCAAATCAACAATTAAAATGATAAATCTAGTTATAAAATAAAAACCTTAATTAATAAACTTAAAGTAGACTAACAAACTACATATAAATACAGTTAAAAAGTATTCAGAACAACTAAGCGTATTGCGGGCATTGTGCGGTATCAGAGTTAATGTAAACGTCACTGGTCGAAGCACACGGTCGTCTAAACTTACTTAGTACATCCTTAACAAAGTCAATAGTTTTTGTACTAAAAATATTAAGAAATTTGATAGATAAGGCCACTTTACACTACACTGAATATGCCTAGGAATGATTACTATCCTCATTTGAACACAATTTGATTGGACGTTGACTGTTACACAGTTCCATTCCGTGACACGTGAGTTGTTTTAGGAAGAGTGCGAGCGTGTGCTACGTCTCGCTGTCCTTGATGCTGTCCTCGGTGGCGCGGCGGATGTCGGCGAGCGGGTTGCCGTGCACGCGGAACCTGTACACGCACGTGTAGGTGGGGTTGCCGTGGTTGCTCTCCACGCGCAGCTCTATCGTGTCGTAGGCCACCGGGTAGGCCACGCCGCCGATGTCTGTCGTCTTGGGGTACTGCACTGGGAAGTACTGTATGGCCGTGCTGTTGGCGTCGTATTGGTAGTTACCGAACAGGTGCGGGTCAGTGTCCATTTCGCCGTGGAGGCCCTGGAATTCAATTAAATAAGTACAGGTTCTTCACGTAAAGATTGCATTATCGAAACTGAATAGGAACATTTTGAGACGCACACTTCTACAACTTAAGCACACCTTGCTGTAATTTGTAAAGTATAGTTTTTTACATCTGCTTTTTCTCGAGGTAGGCTTTCACTGGGTGATGGGACATCATCAGCTTTGATCGAGACTAACCGACTTGCAAGAGCATTCATCATACAATAGAGTAGTGTATAAATATGTAATATATACGTACGTATACTGAGAAGTTCTTCGGTGCGGATTCGATCTTGCCCTCGACGGCCAGCAGCCGCGACATGTGCTCCATAGAGAAGCCCGTCACTTCTATTATCGCATAGGTGCGTATCACTAGAAACAAATAACGTGTCAATGATAATTGTTAACAGAAATTTGACCTGAAATACTAAATCATAGAGAACGGAAGTTTTTTTTTGTTTCTGGCTTTGCTAGTTATAACGCTTGCTTTCTTGGCCGCAACATGCCTCCGATATAAATTTTACAAGTAAAAGTAACGTTGAATAACGTATCTTCGCAAAATCAAAAGGTTTTTATTTAGAATAGGCCTTTTCAGGCACTTTCAAAACGTTACTGACTCTAGTTGCGCGGTTCCAAAATGTCATCCTTATGGTGAAAAACCGGCAAGAAACTCCATAATCATAAGTAAGACCGGGGTACCACATTTTTTACTTCAAGACTATAGTAGATTACCAGACGCGATCTAGCGATTGCAGGCAAATGATACCAGTGTGTCTGTTGGTACAGAGTTAATAAGTAAGGTATACAGACCTAGGTACCCGGGGAAGCCCTGGAAGGCCCAGCACTCGGCGGGCATGGCCCCCGGCGTGAGTGCGTACCGCGGGGACGTGTACACCCACCACACGGGCAGACCCAGTATGCTGTACTGCTTCGTCTTTATCTGGTATAACTCCGTGCACTTGGTTGAGATCACTTGACCACCTGTGGGAGATTTAAAAAGTAGTACCTAAGTTTTGTGTATTTTTTATAAAATTTTTAGTTCACAAAATAATTTAATAAGTTACACATCCGCCTTAGATTTAACAGTATCATGTTTTCGTAGTTGTGGATTTCCCAAAAACTAAAATCCAAATGATTTGAAAATAAATTATTAAAACTATAAAAAATACACACCTGCAGACTCCAAAGCGTAATCAACTAGGCCAGTCTTATCAGCGTCGTAGACATTCAGCATGCCGGCCACCACTCGCTTCACCGCCTCGATATCCATCCCGCTATGCACCGAGTCAGTCCGAACCTCCACATCTTTGATATACTCCCTAACCCTCTCCACTATAACCTCCATCTGTCGCCTCTCGAACACAGCCAGGTATTCCTGCACCAGCTGACGGATCCTATCCTCGTCCATATCTGGCTTCCAAGTACTGATCAGTCGCTCGTGAATCTCTTGGCTCAACACCTGCATTTGTTCCTTGGTTATGTATTCTTTATCAAAGTACTTCTTCAATTTAGCGGCCAAAGCTTCAGTATTCTCGTTCGTAGTAAACACTTGGATCAAATTCTGTTGTAAGTGTTTGAGCGAGTATTGTTCGATCTGAGCTTCAAAGTTGTCGAATTTGGAGAGTTTGTTGTCGAAGTACTTTAAGCGATTGTCGACGTTGACCGCCCAGCCTTCTAGAGCAGCCATGCGTTTGGACAAGTCTGGGTCTTGCACGATCGGAGGAGGTTTGTAGTCATCAACCATGATCTCATTTTGAGGCAGAATCTGGTCAGCGTAGTTGTAACCTGTGGATGATAAATGAACATTAGTTCCGTACGCATTTCCTCTGTCCTTCCCACATATTGCGTTTGAAATAAAGGTAATAGAGAGAGACAGGGAAGGACAGAGTATTATTATAATTACTTAATATTATAGGTATTGAACTCACCTAAAAGTGTAGCGTCCGTAGTACGTCCACTTTCATATAGGTGATTTGGCCTCTATCCTTCCCCGACTCATAAACGTATATAGCAAACACAGGGAAGAATTATGTGGGTAGAAATAATAACAAACTTAAAGATTATGTATCATATAATTACATCAATAATCCAATTAGTAGAACACAATAAAATTTTTAAAATAATTATTACACCATTCACTGAAAACCAATTAAAAAATTTGCTTACAAAATATAAATTAAAATAAATCATCACATATTGTAAAGCGACAAGCAGGTTGTTTGTGACAAATAAATATTTGTGCTTAAAATAACAATACTAATGACTGATCAAGTATTGTTTCTGGTGGGCCATGTAAAGGTACTTAGTATTGTAAAGTATACCTGTTTAAAAATAATATTGCAAGCCATGATTGCATTGAATGCAAACAGATAGAATATATTAGCAGACATTCTGATATAAATTGTATAAGAACACAATAGCAATGTTAAAATATTCAAAAGAAAACAACTTAAACTTTAAAAAGAAATCAAAATGTATCCATTGAACACACAAATATACACCTTGTGATATAAATAATTTCTACTTCCACATCAAAATTTGGAAAAAAACATTTACCGTAAATATTTTTGAATACTTAAACATACTAATACATTTTAGGCGATAACATTTAAATAAAGAATTATGACTAGGTGTTAGTCTTTTTAATTACACCAATTTGGAAATTATGTTAGAATAATTTGTTAATTTGTACCAAAACAAAATTCAGTCAGTCGACAAAATATTTGTAAGCTTAATAACTAAATAAAACTCCAATGTATGGCCACGTCATGTTAATTTAGGTACATCGTTGTCTGCGTGCTACTTAACCCACTAACAATATACTGCTGAGATTTGATCACCCCTAAAGTAAATATAAACGTACTTTAGTCAAAATAGTCTAACCGGTAGACTTCTTTGTATGGGAATCAACACTCTTTTAGATTGTTACTACACCAATCGATCGATCGCCGTATTATCCGATCGTATAATCCGATGGTCAATTGGATTATACGAAATCTGTCGATATTTTTTATCTAACAGATTGATCGATTAATTCGATCGATCGCTACCGTCGATCGACGACCGATTGTTTGACGTGGGAGGAGTAATCTATCTCAGCAATATTACAATAAATAATAATCCACTATTTTTAATAAAAATCTGCATTGCGGAATGAAATCAAGTTATATTTTTGTAAATAAAATAATTATACATTCTTGCAAAATAAAATCACATGGGAATAAATTATGTATTTATGTTAATTAAATCTAATAAATAAATCACACTTGGAACTTGATACAGGTATGTTTATTTATACTAATTTGAATGGATACTAAGTAGCAAACTTTCAGGTACTTACAAACATTCTCTGTCTCTATAAATAATACAGATTTATAAAGAAAGAGAAACTTAGAGAGATAAATGTGATGTTAATATAATAATATGAATATTGAACTACATCAACAATGCAAAATAAGACTCATATTAAAAGCACGTCATAAATTATTAAGTAAATCTTAAACCTATCCATCTATAAATTACTTACATATTATGTAGAAAGATAAAACGCCATTTGCGAAAAAAGTTACTGTGACTAATGTAAACATTACGGTAATTATGTTTAAGAATCACATAGATAATGCATTTCAACTTGCATTTGAAAATACACCGATATGGCAACTGAGAGTCGAACTCAGTTCTACATTGAGCACCCTGATATAGCGGGTATCCTAACCAGTATCCTTACCATTAAGTACACTTTTAGAGTACTATTCTTATATCATTAAGAAGTTCGTTATCATTATTATCAAATACCTAAAATACCTACAATATTATATAAAATTACGACATTTAAATATTACGTGTTGTTGCTATAACATTAGATAAATTTCATCTTCCTTTCTTGTACTTTTAGCCAATACATAATATATGTATGTTTTTTTTTTTGTTATCTTACACATGTTCAAAAAGTTTCTTTATTTATTATGGGGTGGGAGTCAATTCAGAATTAAAATACGTTATGAAATTGATTGTATGCGGGATTGAACTCGCAGCGAGTCAACTGGTAGTTGACAATTCAATTACTATTGATCTGTATGCATATTTGTGCAGTAAACGGTACGTGATAAAATTAAAATATGTAGTTTAAGAACCAACAAGTATGTTTGTAGTTTTACAACTTTACATATTACCGATAGCACCATTTAAGAGCTTTAAGCACCTTCTCGGTAAACGTGTAAATGCTTTAATGAGTATGAATTTAATTCAAAGCATTTTATGAGCATAGAAAAATATGCTAGTCCAAGAAGATGTTGTTCCTCTAATGTCATAGCAATCTGAATACAAACTATTGGATATTACATAAAACACTACAGAATTTGTGTAAAACATTTATGTTGAAAATGTCGGCAAAATTAGGTTCTGAACCAGGGAGTCGAATAAAATACTCGGCTCTCTAATTCATGCTAATTAGTGGAAATAGGTAATGAATCTGACGGTTCGCCTGTGTGTGGTTATACTAAAATGCATTCCCCTTAAATTTAACAAGTTTATGAACTAAGAGTCCACTTATTTCATTTCTTAAATGAACTGACGTAACGCGGAACTAAAGTGAATCGGGGTGTTGGCTGGCGCAACGTCAGCTTATAACTAAGGCCTCTTATTGAGTCCGAAAGTAGAAGGCGATCTCGAAAAATACACAAGTCCGTAGTTAAACACCTTAAAATGTGTCCTCATGGCAAAACGAATTATTTACGACGTCTAGAATAATGACAAACGCAACACCATCGCGGATAAATTGAATTCTTGTTCGATGAACAAATTACGTAGCACAGCCCCAAGAACAAAGAACCTGAGACATACGTAAAAGAATTCGAACGGTGTTGACTCCTTTGCGCAGTTACCCCTTAATCATTGTCTCCATCTGTTGAAATATCCTTGGAGCGTGGCCTTGGCGTAGTCGAAGGTGTCCGAGGCTTTTTCCAGAGTGTAGTCATAGGTGTAAACAAGTTTGGGCAGTATAGCCCTGAAATCCGGCATCCTTTTGTTAACTTCAGACATGTTTATTGCCGGCAACATGTCCAGGCTGGGCACGGTAATCTCTGGCAGTGTTATCGTCGGCAGCTGCTTCACTGAGAACTCGGACAAGTCTAACTGGAAATTGGTTAAGTTTGGCATAGCCAGTCGCTCCCAGTTTTCGTATGTGTAGTGCGCTGCAAGGAATTAATATATTTACCTATTGATATACCGTTTTATCAGGTAAAAACGTTTTGTAACATATACTAACAATAAAAAAAAAAATGTACAATAATTGCTACAGGTAACATAAAACAATATCTGGGGAAAAGCATTCTGAAATTCGATGTAAACAAAACTGAGTAGTTTCTTGCATCTGAGATCTGACTCCATTATCACTAATGCTTGTTTATCTTATATAAAATATGCAAATAGAGATTCACATTTCTATTATTATGTATATAGTTCCTCATTTTCAATGCCACACGGATTTTCTTAAGCGAGCACATAAAATAAGACTACATACATAAAATATCTCATTACTAGTATTATTTTGAGATGAGCATGGTACTGATAATGTTTTTTAAATGCCTCATTTCAGCGCAGTGGAATAGCAATTAACCCCATCATTAAAGGTTTAGCGATGTCCATGGTTTTTTCTTGTTTGGCCTTTTGGAAACCAAGCGTAAAGTGTTTAGACCAAGTGCTGCCCAAAATGGAAACATAGTGCATTTTACCAATTTACAACTACAAAAACCTTTTTTATTGATATTTTACTATTAAGGCAAAGCTCAAAATGCATATGTCTACATACTGGACAGCATTTGGTCCAATATTCATACATAGATGGTCAATCTCCTTTAGTAGATTATAATTAAGGTTATACAGTGTAACCCTGAGTTCTACCTCCCAGTATTCCTATAGGGACTAATCACCGAATAACTCAACTCAATTTTAAGTCTCGGAGAAATGCGACAAGCATTTACACCAAGCGCAACATAACTTGGCCGATAGGGAAATAAAATAGGTTGTTGGAGGAAGATCAAGTATACACGTTCAGTATGTGAGACAAAGTTTTCATGACTAACTTCAGCCTTGTCGATTTTAAATGCACTTACAATCGATGGCATGAATAACACTAAGCCAAAGGATGTTCTAAAATGATATTTGATTCTACATCCTCCTCAACAACGACAATATAACATAAGGGAGACGTTTTGCTATGCGACGTTCCTAAATACTATGTTGTTATAGTTGCAAAGCTGCTTTTTTAAACTTAATAGCGCTTGTTTTTAATTTCCAGGGTTACAGAGATGTGTAGTAAGAATAAAAGTGAGAATGGTACTTACATCCGTAGGCGAAGGGCAGCAGTAAGAGCAGGAGCCAAGGCCACCAGCGACGCTTGGCAACAAGCTTCTCTTTTTCTTTGTAGCTTTGAGCTATGTACTTCTTTTGCTCACTCGCTGGGTTCGGTGTGAACTGGGAAAGTTAAACATTCAGTTAGGTGTTGTCGATTGTAATGTTTTTTGAGGCTTCACAATAAATGGAATATGTAGTACAGAACAAGTACAAAGTGTGAGTCGGACTCGCACACGAAGGGTTTTGTACTTCATCTATAATAGAAAATCACATTTGTTATATAGGGACCCCTTTATATGATTTTCATTTGTAGTATTATTTTGTTATAGCAGCAATGGAAATACATCATTTGTGAAAATTTCAGCTTACTAACTATCACAATTTATGAGATTCAGCCTGGAGACAGACTGACAATGGAAGCTTAGTAATAGGGTTCCGTTTTACCCCTTGGGTCAGGTTAATACCTATTAAATTGTATAAAGTGGTAATAAAAACAGTAATGAAACTTAAAAATTTTCGGATAAAGGAAGTATTTTAAAAACATATTCACAGTTTACGATATACTTTTTCTTTTCATCAACTTATGTCATGTTTTTCAATATTTGCTACAGAATATACTTTTGGTTTTTATCATAACACTTCTTTTTTTAATATATGCTACGGTACGAAAACACTCAGCTTGGCGTTATCGCGATGTAATATTTAATAATTTGCAAGGATAGTCTAAGTTTAATTTAAAACAATGTTGTATAGCTTACAGTTTCGGTAATGGTCGTCACTGTGGTGGTAATGGTTGTCCGGATAATTGTGTACAGCCAGACGAAAGGAACCGCTGCCATTGCTGCGCTCCTGGTTAGCAGGCTCGCTGTAGAATAAATACAACAGTTATTACTAAGCTTAAAGCAATCAAACTCAACCTATTTAATGCAGGGTATAGTTAGTTCCCTTTTTAATGTCGCTTAGCGCTTCACCCGTTTTATAACTTTCCATGGTGGTTAAATTATGAGTTCTGAAGGATAAGTGAGTCCAAATCATCATCATCTTCCTGCCCTTATCCCATTTCACTTGGGGTCGGCGCAACACGTCTTCTAGACGTGTTGCTTAAAGATTTGGCTATGGTTTTATAGTCGGCCGCCTGCCTGACACTAACCCTCTTTGGGAATGCGTTTGTTGATGGCTTACCCGCCAGCATTCGGGTGACCCAAGGTGCTTGGTACAGTGCACTGGGTCTTAAGGTCTGGGTCCAAATCAAAGAGATAATAATTAACGAAAATTTGCTGAAATAATGAGTATAGAACTCCTTAAGTGATTTCATTCTCTAGTGTCTTGAGAACATTTAAAGGTACCGCCATAGTGGGGAGTTTGTTCAATTACACCTAGTGACCAATCAACTACTAATATTTGTTGACTAACCAATCAAAGCTTTTATAAAATAACCAAAATTTATTTGTCTTCAGAAGTACCAACTAACAAGTTAAAATTAACATCATTTTACCTTTAGCAGGTCTCCGGTCAGTGTAAGGATAGCGGTGGGACGGCCCCACGATTCTCCGGTAGGTGTTCCTGGTGCTCGTGGTGATAGTGGTGATGATGGTGAGCAGCAGGCGCGTGATCCACCAGCGCTGCTCCACCGGCAGGCTCCCGCCGTTGCCGTGGATGTATGCTGTCTCATCGTCCGAACTGTCTATGGCCTACGGGTTGATAAATATTTTTAAAACTTTTCAAATTTTGAAATAAAGTGTATGCTTAATAACTTATTGCTGAGAAGACTCCATCTTATTGCAAGGCAGGAGTGCAGCAAAGAATATAGTGTTTATTTTAAAGTGGCTTATTAGTTTTTATCAAAGATCTCATACGGTTATTGCTACTACCAGACCATGGGTCGAAGAGTAGAGATATAAGCAATTATAACTGTACCTTTGTTATTAAAATTTAGCGTCAGAACATGTTGGAGTCGGACCCACTTAAGATCCTTTTTTTCTCCTACTCCATCGCCTAAGTCGAAGTTACGGTATTCACACACACATTCTTTTCCCTCTGTCAACTCTAAGTATAAAAACTTCTCTAGTTTGCTTGCTCAGACTTCTATTGAATTGTCTGTCTGTCTTACCTGATACCGTTGCCGCACAGAGCTCGTCGTCCACGACGTGCTGGCGGACAGGCGGTCGATCTCGTCGACGCTGGTGTTAGGGCCCTGCACTCGGAACTGGGAGAGCGAGCGACGCGACATGTTCGGCATCGCGACCTGTCCGGGCGCCAGCTCGACGCGGTCCCGCGACAGCGGAGAGTATGTGTAATCTGTCTTGGGATATTTACTGTAAAAGAAGGTAAGTTAGGTTTATAATTGGTATTAGAGTTACAATACTTGAGTATGGTTTGGAAATATAATGGTAATTGTTGAACTGAGTCATACTTAACTACAGGTTGCAAAAATAATGGTAGTTTTCCTACAGATTTCTTGCAACCATAAAAAATAGCTTAAGATGGAGTTTAGTAGCATTATTTGGAGAAGAATAAGTTTTACTGCTAACAATTGTCTGCATTACACTATTGCTACACTTTCTTCGAAGAACTCACATGAGTTTATACGATTCGAAATGTACCTCATTGTAAAAATCCTCAATACACAACAAATTTCACAACATTCAACCTATTAGATCTTGTAAAGTCACAGTACACTGCACTTCATGTCCAAGCAAGATGAAGTCCGTCAACGTTATTCACTACAAAACGGGGATATCACAAAGCACTGATAAGAATCAGCAATACACGCAGCCGACACAATAATAGTTAATGTACTGAATAACACCTCCTTCGTAAGAAATGTGCAGACTACAATGTCTATTTACTTTATTTAAACATGCTCTGTATATTGTGTTTATTTTCGCTTAAGGACGCGTCTTGTCTTTATGTGAGTTTTCTTTAGAAATTGTAATGAATTTAATGTATCGCGATAGTAGTACCATAAGTAATTTTTTTACGCTTATGATGAAAAAATAGATTTGTAGGTTTTTTTAGGTTGTGGTATACCTTAATGGGTCAGTTAAAAACATAATATGTAAATATTTGTTACATTATATTCTTAAGATGCAAAAGCCGTCAACAACATAGAAGTAGGAAGTATCAACAAGTAGACCTGTCCTATATCGACCGGTTCTGTTGACCATAAAATAAATTTAGAACAAGCATTCACATTAATAAATCAACGAACTTTAACACTTGGAATGTAAATAAAACCTTATGGCAGTGTGAACTGCTCAATAACCGTAAAATATAATATAAAATCGACGTAGCAACTTATTAACGATCGAGGGCTAAATTGGACTGAATACCTGACGATTTCCGTACACCTTAAACCTTCATACATGATTGAGTTTTACACAACAACTGTCACTAAGTCACACTATTCACTTGATTGAATAAATTACAAGTTTTTAGCCTTTAGAATGGAGATTTTACATTGAAGTAAGCACTGTATGCGTTTGGCATCGCCTGGCATTTGCGTGCGCCGGCCGCCGCGCAAATATAGAACATAATATCTAATTTTATTGTCACCGCCGAGTAAGACTTGTACTCTAGTGTTAGCGTGTTTAGCCTCAGGACACGTCATGCGGACTAAGGACTGCTTCATACTTATGTATAGATAATTAAGCGTAGATCAATCTGTGGTTGCACAACTCTTAAGGAACTAGTTAAAAATAAGCTATTGTATTCAAAGTGATGAGTAATGTTTTTTTTTTACAAGTAACTTAGAGTTAATTGCAGTTTAGAAGTCATAAGGGCGCGTCATACTAACACACTGAATAAGTACAAAGACTAAGGTATTCAATACAACGCAATATACTGTGCTTAAAATAAATATTATCATGCTGTAAACAATAAAAGTCTTAGTTAGCCCTAAACACATGTTAAGTTAAACTTAACGAAAAGCGTACCTACCTCGTTAACGTCAAAGTTCCTTCCATCTTTTCCAATTCCATACAAGTCACAACTTTAGCCATTTTAGTCACAAATAAAGTCAACAAATACTATAAAAAGTCAAAAAATATGCAATAATTTAAAACATCTATTCGTCCAGCCAGCTGGTCTAACAAGCATGATTTTGACAGTTGCCGTTAAAACTTTTGAATGTAATTAACGTACCCGCATAAAAATGTGACGTAAATTGTTGTGTTCCAGATACCAGCGTTAAATGTCGTGTCGTGTAGCATTCATATGGACATAACGCGTGTTATAATAGAGGTCAATGACAAAATGACATGTGTCAACAGAAAATTGGCGGCAACTTCGAGAAGACTGACTGGTGTGTAGCAATTATAAGTATTGTGTTTTAATGATTTAATGCTGTAACATAAATTACACAAGTACTTTTACGCATTTATTAAAACCTAATCACAATTGGGAATATCGAAGATTATTACACGAACATTACGTAATTTATTCTGAGGACACAAAAAAAAATCGTTGAAATCAAATTATAGTATTTTTTTTTTATTTTTCCTCTAACATTTTTGCACAGGTTTATTAACATTTTGTATAGTTCGGGTTGATGACTAATCCTGAGTTCTAAGTACCGAGTATTTATTGATGCAATTTCTAAAAGAAAAATAAATCTAGTGCGTACGAACAAAGTTTCGCTTACGAATAGTATAAAATTAGGACATGTAAAATAAACAAAGTGAAGTGCGGTTGGCAAAACTTCCGTCGCTGGGGACTGTGATAGTTTATAATGCGTTCCTAGGAAGATGAACAGGAGAATGTGACAGTGGATTTATTGGCATTGCATAGCCAATCCACCTAGTGATAATGACTAGATACGAACAACTAAGGATACGCGGTTTTCTAGCGCTATTATGTACTGGAGATGGTAAACGACCTAGGTGGAGCTTACAGCCGGCAAGACTCCGATATCTTGCTAGATCTATAGTTACTGAGAAGGCTTTTTACCCGAAATCTTGAAAAAATCCATCATGTAAAGATATTAAAACCGACTTTAACTTTAAAGTAATAAGGTTACATTTTAATTCGTACTATTAGTAACTCGACGTTACTTAAATAACTTTCATGCTCAATGCAAAGCTTTTTGCTCTACTTCATGACGTAGACATGTAATTATATTTTTTATGTCCACGCTATTTAAGTGTGTTGCTGTGTTACTTGGCTGTAAATAGTCCAACGTCTTAGAGTTTTGATTACAATCGTAGGCAGGTAATGAAATTTCATTTTTGATTTTAATTAGAGATTGATTAAGATATCAAATGCATACTTATCGCGTGTTATTCATTAATCGTTTATGGTATTACGATAATTTCGGCTTATGCATTAAGTATTTAACTTTCATCAGCAACTAATTAACCTGCTATGAGACCATACTCACCTTAGACTCACTTTTACATTGATTTTGTTTTAACTTCGCAAGGTAAGTAATTGTATGTTTTGCTATCATCTTTCGCCAACCGGTAGAGCATAGGTACAGTCAGATAACACATGTTTACATTCAGTCAGCTATTTATAGTCTTATATATTATACAATCACGTGGAATTCATGCAGGTGTCATACTCATCTACTGCAAGACCTTTAATAGATCGCGATAGATCATCACTTGTTATTTTCAACTCAACAGAGGTTGATAACAAAAGAGGAACGTTTTATTATGTGTATGACTTGTTCGTCGTATTGATTCTATTGATACTTGACAGTTATGTATCCGTTCAAGATCTCGATTTCATTCCTATTGTATTTAATGTTTGAATCTTTTCTGTTTATTTGTTTGAATTCTATTATATTTATGCGCTGTCGCAAACTGCTAGAGTCGAGCCTTACGTGCATAGTCTCGTGATAATAAATTATTATTTTCCCCGTTTTTAAGACAGAAAGTCATTAATAAACTTTCACATAATAATATGACAAATAAACCTCAAGTCTAGTGAAGTTAATGGAAATATGTAATCCATTACGCTCTTGTCTATACTAAACAGTAGACAAGTTAAAAGGAAAATATCGTAAGTAACGAAACGACCTCCATTTTGCTGTTACTTTTAGGATGATAATGGTGTATTTCTCTCTAGCCTATGTCAACTTACTGATGAGCACTCCTACATACCGATCAGACCTGAGCGCATCTTTATCTGCTTTAGCAGTTAAAGATGCGCTCAGTTCCATTCAGACTATCACTGGATCTGTTCAAAGAGAAAGAGTTCTTCGAAATGTCCTCATTCCACCACGTTTTATCATCATCCCTCCCTGCCTCCTCTGCCCTTATCCCAATTATTATATTGTGTCGGTGCAGCATGTGTTCTTCTTTCACACGTTCCTATCTGACGTCATCCCGTAAGTAACACTCTTTGCAGCCATATGATCTTTCACACAATCCATCCTTCTTTTTAATATGATAGGTACTTACTTCCAGTACTCCCTGGCCATCTTATAGAGTCGCGAAGGCAGGTGCTCGTTGTCCGGGTTGATCTCGAGCAGTAGGCTGGTGTCGGCTAGCGCCTGCTCGGCGAACGAGCTGTCGGTGGAGCACGCGCTGTACGTCGGACTACCGATACGCGATGAGCTGCTGGAAGATATATGTATTTGTTATAATTATTGTAGGTAGCCGTGGATTAAATGCAAAAGATGATCGTGTGTGTGTTTTAGAACAGCGCACATTTATCTGGTGAATGAGCGTTCAGAACGCGAGCGTTTTAAATAGTGTGACTTAAAACTACCTGTAGTAACAATTTTGATTTGGAAACTAACAGTTTCTGTATAATTCGTAAAGGAATCTATAGCAAATTAGATTTGCAATGAATAAACTAACTTTACTGTATACAAAAAGCAAGTTGAAACATTGCATTCCGTTAAATAGCTATTTTCCTTGTCAGGAAAATTTATTTAATACAGAAACAAAGAGTTTCATAATTAACGACACATAATGTTCAATAAATGAAGACATAAATTACGACATGTGTTGTCTACTGCTACGCTAACGTCAAATTTTCGGCGTGGCACAGAAAAATGTTGGAGCGACGCCAAGTGTACCAACAGTTACGTCTGAGATTATATTGTTGATAGATGCAACCATTGATTACTATCATTAGTGAGTTGTTATTTTAATATTTAAACAAAGGAGAGGCTGGTAAGGACTTTTTCTATTTTTAAGCCTTTTTCTTTGTGGTTGCCATTGATTCCCTATAGCGTAAAACAGGCATTATTTTAGCAATTCGACTCTCTGATCAATATTAGCCTTACTTGAAGGTAATTAAAAAAAAATAAGGGTAAGAATGATTTTGAATTTAAAATCACAAATTATTGCTTTAATCTATGATATACTGAAAATTGCTGCTTACAGCATTGATGTTTCAATTTTAATCGAGCGTCATGAATTCTGTGTAAATATAAGATCTACTTGACACATTTCTGAGTCACAACAACCTACACCTACACAGTACAGGGGTAAATGTAATGCCTATTTGTGTTTGCTTACCTCAAAGTATAATGAAATTCCGACACCGATAAGCGTTAAGGCTAAGTGCTAAATGTATGCAAATGTCAAACAGTTGTAGCTATTAGTCTCATGTACTTACAAATTCGTAGTTATCCTTAGTATTGTCGTTAATATAGATGACATAGTAGTATTAAGAATTTTTCTTGAGAATTTCTACTATCATACATAAGTATAATGTTTCTTTGTATTAATAAAACTTCATTGTTTGTTACAATTGTTACAAAAGCAAACGAAACAACTGTTTAACTTGACTTACAGAACAGCTGTCTTTTAATACTATGGTATTCAACTATGTCGTGGTATAGAATGTAAAACTGCATTTCAAGCCCTACATTTTTACATACAAAACGGAAAAAAGTCGTGACAATAGTTAAACGGAAGTCGCATGTCTATATAGCTGTATAGTGTTAAACAAGTGCTTGAACTTGGCACTACACTCGAGCTGACATATCGCACTACAAATATTTGTATAGCCTACAAGCAGGTGCTAGCTCTGAGCACAGGTGTGAGTAACAACGTATAAGGAAAGTGCGGACGAGTCGATCCATACTTGTTACTGGGGCAATACAGAAATAGTACTGTGTCTAACTAATCACGTATCTGTTTATTCACGTATATTCCTCTGGATCGCATTGTTTTCCTCAGATTTTTTAACAACATTTTTTTAAATGGGAATGTAATTCCATGTAACACGCAACCTAACTTTGACCCAAAGTTAACGGCTGCATCAACTAAAAGACCACTTGCTAGCAGTCCCTTATTGGGCACACACCAGCAATTATAAATTTCAAGGAAACGGTTCTTTATAATGTGCATACGACTGCATGCATAACGCCTAAAATACTTTCTCTTTGTAATAACAGGAAATTATAACTATAATAAGCTTATTATAACCCCAAAATGAACCACAGGGGGTATAATAAGTGCCATGTGGTGGCTTGTTTATAGAGGTACGTTTGTTTAGAGATAAGAGTGCACGCGACTGTCGGAAGCAGGGAAACCAAACAAGTTGTGAAACATCTACATAATCGGGTAACTTGCTAAGAATGTTGAAATTAACAAGAATTTAGGGTTATTAATATATTACTTGTTTTGTTATCTTGTAAGCAAGTTTTTAAGTAAATTGACAATGGTAGAGTGTTCAGTGTTGAGCAGAGTATGCTTTTTTGTTCACTTTATAATTATGCTGCTACTTGAAGTGTTTTGTCCTCTATGTAATTATATTAGAAAAATCTACCTTAAATTCTCTTAAAGTATAAGGTAGTTTTTTTTTCGCAAAATCGATTATTCTTTTTTGGACCTTTTGTTTCTACGTGGACAGCTATAGTAGTCCATAATTTGGATACACTTGAGTAGAATAAACCGTTATTCGAAGACAATTAAAATCATTTACAAGGTACCTACTAATTATGATCTAATTTTTAATCGTGAATGACTTGTAAATTAATTATTCGTCATATGTAAACGACTTTTTTATATTGCCAAAGGTCTTTTTTTTGGTAATGCTATTATTTTCATATATACTTTGTAAACGGTATAAAAAAAAACCTGGAATCGACCACAAAATCAAATTGGCACCAGGCCCGGTAGACGGCTTATCAAAACAGAACTAATTACGGTGGCTACACATGATATGCAAGCTCATTAATTTCAGAGTTTGGCACGACATTTCCAAAGTCCTACTTCATTATTTAACGTACATAAAAAATATGATAAGAGTTGTAAAGGCGGACGATATCAGTGTTCTTATCAATGTCAGCTTATTTTTCAGTGAATACTATTTGTATGTAAATGCACTGAAAGTGAGTAAGTAACCTTGACAGCATTATGTCAAATGTGTACTTGAAATGCTGAAAGATGAGTCTGGTGACATTGTAAAGAATTTAGACTATAATAAAGATAGATTTAAGATAGAGACTTTATAAATTGCTGGTTGTGTTAGGATTAAATATTACTGGTACATAAGTTTTTATTTTTGCTACTCCGGTCTAAGTTTCAGCTATCAAGATATAATGGAAACAAGGAAGACTTTAGTTGGAGGAATCTTCATGGACACCTACTTCCTTGTGGTAGGACTAGGTAAATAATCAAGTTGTCTACTTTATCAACTTGTCTATGTTTCATAGGTGTTTTTCCTAGTTTTCGATGTAGCCACTGATAAAAGTATTAGTACATAATACACACAATGCACTGATGCTCACAAAACTCATTGATATCTAGAAACAATCTACCTTCCATAATTCGATGTAAGCTTATCTTTTAATTAAGCCCATAGTTACTTAGTTTTCAATAAAAAATCGTCAAACAAAAAAATAACAAAGCATACATTTTACTCTAAAATTTCTCGAAGCCTAAATCTGTCACTCAATGTTTCTTGCTCATCCTAAGTTATTCAGGTGTGTACACGCATGCTTCATTCATTCAAGTGGCGTACACCGTAGTACGCAAGTGCAAACCCTTTTGCTCTCTGCATCAATGGAGACAAGTGGCTCTTGTAAAGCGTCCCCTTCAAGCAGGTAGACTTGCATTTACATGAAGTGCTTTTACTGGCTTTTCATTCAAGTTCACAGCCGAAACAAATGTTATTGCATAATTTCAAGCATTGCGTACAGTTTTACATAATTTCTTGTTAACTTAGTTATTATTTGGTTCAGAAAGAATTTTCTGTATTATTTATAAGTTAATGTGTATCATACACAAAATGAGCCGGCTTAAAACTCACACAGTTACTTATACTTCAGCAATACATATAACTAACGAAGAAATACTTTCATAACTATGTACTAGATAGGTGATTGTATCTATTAGATTAAACATCAGGGGACCTACTATCTTCAGTAACTATTGCAGTTGTGAAAGCAAGATGGCTGACCACACAATATAGAGCCGTCGAGCGGTGTCTTTTTCCATAACTGCAATATTATGTAGATGGGATGGCGAACCAATCGCACGTGCATCTTTTAAGGAACGTAGCACAATATTTTGGGCATGTCACTGATAACCAAATTCATTATGCAGTATGAAAAATGTGTAAAGAACCTTGGTTAAAACTACTCTCCTCCCGCAACAGTTTTTTTTTAAATACAGGAGCACGTAAAAGACTCCTTTAAATATATTAAAAAAACAAATGGCACGTTGATAATAATATGTAATGGTTCGCCATCCCTACTGTAGGTCAATATATCAAGATTGAATTTCGTAATCTATTGTTAGTGGGCATACGAGTTACACTTACCGGTCGTGAGTCACATTCCGTGACGTGTAAATAGGGCTTAGTGTGACGTCAGACAGCGATGTGTAGCGCTGCGAGCTCGTCGACACGCGTTCATACTGACTGTTGATCTCGTTCTGTTGACAAAATAAATGTTATTGGTATTATTGGATTTATTGGTGTATAAATTTAGTTTCTCTTTTGGGGGTTAGATCTAGCATTATCAACTGTGTTGCTAAGGATTAAGTATCTTATTGCAATAGAATGCTATTAAGAGACTATCTTTGTTTTGTCTTTCATTAGTTTTGTACTGCTGCTTTTGTTTGTAACTTTGTACGAAGTTTCGAAACTTAACTTAACTAGTATAGATCTAGAATTCTAGACCATTAAACAATACTACGGAAGCTAACATTATAATTTTGTTTGTAGATAACGTTAAACACTAACTTCGTATATTACTCATTAAAACACACAAACACGCCACATTGAACATCCGTCTACTATAAGAGAGTGTGAACAGTAATTTCTCGCGACATTTCCTTTTATGAGCCCTCGTCCTGTGCGTCTGGTTTCCGTATTAATTAAGCTGCGAGGAAAGCGCCTGCCTTGTGTGCGGATGGAGAAATTACTGTAGGTAATTGAAATATGTATTGTATTGAAGTAGGGGAGTATTTCGAGTAAGACCAAACCGCAAGTGAGGTTATAAGACTGTGATGATTATCATTCAAATGTATTAGACTGACGAAACGGAAGGACATTCTTTTACATTGAAAGTTTTCTAGTCTTCGCCCTCATGTGTTTTCCTAGCAGCGAGATAATTAAACAAGTCGACTTTAAGATGGAGCTTTCAAATATTCATGCCAATGTAAAATAATTTAGTCCATGCTATTCTATGAATTTGCCTTATATCAATTTTGAGTTTCTTATATGAACGGCCAAGTAAGTAAAATGACTGCTAGCCGGTTTCTCTTTTATTACCATTTAAGAAACAATCAACGTGACTACATTTCTAGATAATGTTTACTCTAATAAAAGTAGTTTTATAGTGACTGGATACTCGCATAGTTAGCAACAGCTACTGGATAGTAAGCAACAGAAGCAAACTGTAAAACATCAGTCACTTTCTGTTCAAAGTGTTCAAACTAACACGAAACTTATAATTTAATTTAGAACTGTCTATTTGTAGCCTAGAACACGTGAGGTTAAAAGGCTTCCTAAATATTTGTCTGCGAAATTGTTGCTGTATTGTTTTAGCCTATTAAGGTATTGGTTAGGGTCAAGGACTCGAATCTTCTACTGTTCATTGGTTACCATATATCTACATTAACAAATCTAGTCGCCTATATCATTCTTTGGTAACCTAATTTATAGATTTGATTACACATTTTATAATTACTAAATTAAAATACACTTAAAAAAAACATTCGCATATTTCATGATTTATAAAGTTAGTTGCAATGAGCAAGCAAGTTCCCTAAACCTGGCCCACAGACGCTCAGTAACAACAAATAAACTATCAACAAGTAAACGATGACAAAATCTATCACGTATACAACAAAAACTGCCCAACACTCATCATGACATCATTGGTGAGGTTACAGCAAAAAGTTTACAAGTTAAAGAACTTTCGTGGTACTCGGAGCGTGGCGGCTTGATGCAGCCACTTCACACCGTGAATCATCAGGGCTTTGACACTGATCGCGGGGCTATTAAACACGCGGGCTTATCGTATAATGTATATAAACACAATCTAACATACAATTAGAGTTAATAAAGCTAAATATAAACATAAGAGAGGAAATAACACCGATTGTATCAGGAAAATTCGCAGCGGTGACAGAAATCTAGCGTTGCTGTGCTAACATATTTTATAACGTAACTATTCTGCATGCATACTAAATCAATAAAGATTGAAATTGTAACCCCTTTAACGCCATGACCTATAACAATACAGTTGAAAAAGAAGTAAAAACTAAACGCAGATCTAGAAGCCCCAAAAAAATTCCAAACGGTTTCCAAACCATATAAGCATGCGCGGAAGTAACAACAATAAGCGGGGGAGGGAACAGAATAATCAATCTAACAATTAAGTCTACCGTAATGGATTAGATAATACCATCAACTTTTCGAACTAGTCGAACAGGAAAACTGCCTCAATTACTGTAGATAGACGACTCAATGCCTTGAAGCAACAGTTTCCATGTCCACGGAATGGTAGAGCACTTAATATTCACGGCAGGTAAACAGTGTTATGACTGAGAGCTAGTGTCGAATGTTTGGAGTCGATCAATATCAGCTAGGCCACACAGACGCTGCACATGCGCGCGTAACTGCATCACAATATTACTCTATAATATATGACGGATTCTAAAGGCGTAGCAATACGTGATTTATATTGTGATTCGAATGCGAGAGTTAAACGTAAGATAATTTATTAGTGCACTACATCACTCGTACAAGCTAATCAGTAACCGACCTTGAACGTCCGAGAAAACATCTTCAACGCACACAGAACTCGGACTATCTACATTTCGATTGATACACTCCAAATTGCGTAATTTAACTCACCGAGTCACCATAGCAACTTCATACCAGCGCGCCTCCCTCCCCTAATCCTTGAATATATTTAAATCAAGCACCAGATCCGTAACTAGGTCACTAATTGTAGAATCAGAGTTCGAAATAAGTAATTATCTAACTTCACTATGAACCAAATGCACTGTAGTCTCTTCACGTAGCGACTGGAAGGCGCCAGATGGCTTGAAATAATAATCCCCATACGCAAAGTATGGGCATTACAAAAATAAACCACGCGGGGGAAGTTTGATTTCAGTTATATTTGGAAGGATAATAACTATGTTTTCCTGTTTCTAGTGCTTAACGGTAGCGAGGACCGGCGGCCAGGGAGCGCATTGCGTTACTAAGCTCAGTCAATAACAAAATGTTGTGTCGCGAAATGTGGGTGTTTATCTAACGGTCATATTCATTATGTATTTCAAGTCCAAAGCTGCTAACTTAAGATGTGATTGATCGCTGCTTGGGTGGCCGAGTAGGGCTTATACACGAAGAAAATATTTTAGATTCAATAGCGCGGTAACCAGCGTTATCACATTGTTCTAGACCTCCACGCGGCTGCATTTTAATGTGTACCAATTCAGGTTCTGACGACCGTTAACTGTGACAATAGAATAAATTAACATTATTCTAAGAGTACAGCGGAAACTATTTCAAATGTCTGGAACATAAGCAAGGAAAACGTCTATTACATGATGTGGGCGTCTTTTAAGCTCAATTGCTTGATTGTTATTTATGTTCCTAATATAATTGCTTTTCAATTAAGATAGACGGGTAAGTTCAGCTAGTCTTGATGCGGGGTCAACGATCTAAGCAGATGAAATTAGGCTTATCTCGAAAGTAAATAAAGAAATGCTTTTAACATGAGCTATGTTTAATTATAGTTCTGATATATTCCTTTAAGAAGGTCAATGATCTTAAAACGCGTAAAACAAATAAAATCTTTGCCGAAATAAATGGTTGCTGCTTATTTTACATCATCACGGGATAAAACGGCTTCAAAAACACATTGGCGGGAATTGCGCGAACCGCTTGAAGTACGGACATGGCGAAAGACTACAGCCAAATGCTACTTGTGCTCCCATAAATACCACGAGACCTTGGAACAACAATTACCAATGTTTACCTTAGGGCGTGACGTGATCGATCTAATTTTCATTCGAACTGCAATTTGGGCGTTAACATTTTATGACGACAGCAGATGTAGACGTCAACGATTACAGTCATTAAAATTACAGGTTTTGTTTTCTAGCATCTTCGTTGGATTTCTTGTCTAAGAGAGTCGCTTTTATACTATTCTTTTATAGTTTTAGAGAGCTAGGTTACCGTGTTAACTCCCTTAGAAAATGCATCTCGTAACGATATAAGATGTCTTTAAGAGTTTTAATTGACCATAGCAACATACCTAAAGGAAAAACCTTTTAGTAAGCAAAGCACGTACAGTATAACATTCGTATTTGTTCTGCGGCCTACGATTTGACCATTATCGTTGTTGTAACCTTCTTTAGTTGCAATACTTATGACAACACGTCTTGTAGTTGTTTTCCTACTTTTAGTAAATTAATTATTTAAGGCTTTCTTACTCCAACATAACAATACGTTTAATACAGTAACAATCGGTTTGGTCTAAACTTTTAAAGATCCATGATGCTTTCTCTCTTCATAATGTGGATTTTTTGGTACCTTTAAATGTCTTAACTACTTATTTTTTTTTATCAAAAAGGTGGGCTAGGTTTCTAATAGGTTTATCCAAGCGTTAAGTACCAGAATACTATAAAACCACATTCGGTTATCCGCGAGACCGCGACCGTTGTTTTGACCTTGCGTGCAACAGACATAACTTCCAACAATTCGATATTAACCTAATTTAGGGCCTCAGTTTAACAGACGATTTAATAAATTGTGCAACTCGGTACTATTACGCATATAATCTAAGACAAATATTTGGAAACGTAAACAACGGTTACCATAAACCATCGAAACGCGAAATTAGCACAAGGTTATGGAAATGAAGTATTTCGGTTCTATTAGCGAGCGTACGCTAGACCTTGCTTTTATGGTCGGATCGTTATCTTGCTGTTTGCTACTTGAAGTATTTTAGGGTTTTTCTAATTCGCAGAATAATATTGTAGCTTATTATAGGTATTACCACCGTTTTTAAGTCAGCAGTGGTGGAAGTGAGGCGGAGCTCTACGTGGTTTAGAGTGGCATTTGTTTGCCATGGAGACTGGCTTTCGCTACTGCATGAGTTTTACTTTGTTAGGTGGTGGTAGACCTTCTAGTAGTTATGGGGTTTACATCTTTATATCTACGGATGCAACAAAGGTTAGTTATAGGTCGAATATCTCTGTCTAAATCTAGTGAATTTGCCTGTTGGATCTTGGCTCTCAAGTCCCTATTGATCTGTAGGTATATTCACGTTATTATTGTATATTGGTTCGAAGGAAATTTGATCAGGAATATCTTTAGCTACTTAAAAAATTCTGCATTCAGTCAGCATTTACCAATTTAAAGTAAATTCTCTCAATTTAGAATCCATCAAAGTAGCGTCAAGTTAATGTTTCAATGAAGGTCCATATACGGAAACATGGCAAACAATCCTTACTTCGTATGCTAAACGATCTGATTGCAATAAAGTGCAGATGGTCAGACGGTATTAATTAAACTAAACGCACGCATTGTACTCTGAATTATTAGCATCGATAATTGCAGAACGGTCGTAGTCACGAGCCTGAGTGACCGTTGTATGGTGTAAACGGATTCTTATCTCGAAGTACTCTAAAATCTACCGTATATGCAGAATACTTTACATTACCAGGTCACTGATGGCAATAGTGGGTCAAATATTTGAATGGGATGATCGAATTAAATGGTATAGAACTTGTAGAATCAAGAACTGTTGTCTTTTGAATTATATGTATCTTTATTGATTAGTAATAAATGCTACTTACTGCCAACTGTTTATCTAGAGTTCAAATCTGTTTTTTGAATTTTCATCCATTATTCAACCAACCAATTAATTAAAAAAATATCTCTAAATCTGTCAAATACAGAAGCCACTTTTGGTTGAAGTCGGCAAAAACCGCTAAGCGTCCTCTCAAACGATTTCATACAAACAGACACCGTTTAACCGTCATCACTTGTATTGAAAAGCTTAATAGCAAACACATTGATACCGCGCAACGGTTACAGAACATCAAGTTGCGTAATCAAATCAAGTTCCATTCGATTATGAACCGTAACTATCTCGTTTGAAATCTGTCCTCTTAACCGACATAGCGTTTACAACGAAGATAAAGATTTATACCGAATCGAACCTGTATGCAAGCACAGAATAGGTCCAATAACAACTATTAATTAGCTTTAATGTCGTGTTTAGAGCGTAGAGAAATGGACGGTAACACACCGATTGATATTAAAATTGTGAATCATATCTGCCAATCTTCGAATCATCTTTTGCAAGTAATTGTTTAGTGATTGACTTCATAATAAAAGTAGTCATACTTAGGCATTTAAGACCGTCCAAAGTTCCTTTTCAGATTTCAGAGGCAGCGTTTTAGTGTTCCTATTATTATACCGAGTATAAACTTGATAGCAGACTAAATTCCACCTTTCCGACTATTCAAGCTTCGATAAAATCGAGGTTTTATGTAGTTTCCATTGCATTGTTCAGTTATAAATCAGTTCAGGCAATATATTCGGCCAGTCTGTCTGTTGTTACGGTATCTCGATCGTGTTAGAGCACTAACGGGCGAGGCATGAACCAGCACGCAGCACCCGCTGCATACTCTACACAACAATTTGTTACACTAACTTTGATTTGCAAATAAAGTTATTTAAAATTCAGATTTATTTTGCTGCGTTTTCGAAATTTATTTATAGAAAAAAATATATCATGTGTAGTGAAAATGTTTTGATTTAATATAGGCAACAATTTGGAAATGGTTTTTAGAATTTGATAATAAGAATTAAGTCGAAAATTTACTAAGCTCTACCTATTCACGACATTTACAATTGCCCTACTGTTGGGTCAACAATTCTTCATCAAGATAAGTAAACACAAAAGCAACACAAGGACAATAATCATTTTTTTACCTGGAATATCTCCTTCCTATGTCCCTTCAGGCGGTCCAGGTTTTCATCCGAGGAGTAGTCGGAGGTCTTGACGAGGGTTTCCGCGACGTTCCTCGTGGATTGCCGCGTGCGGTGCGCAGGAGTCGATGGCTCATCATCTTCCGTTATCGTCTCTGTCGTCACTTTGCTTGAAGCTTGGTTTAGTTGCCTGTTAGGGATAGATTGGTAGATGTAGAATATGGTGACTTGTAACAATTTTTTAGTTTATACTAGTTTAGGTCTCAAAGACATCCTTCCACCTCTTGAGTTTGCCTCGGCGACGGCGTTTGTCTGTTGGCTCAAATGGTATAGAGTCTATCGCCTAGAGCCACTATTTATTACAAAAAAATATGAGTATTTATGATGGATGGATGGATGGATGGAAAAATATCACCAAAGCTTAAAAAGTCAGAATGTACAACAGAGATGTACTACAGTTAATTCTAAGAGATATATTGCTATAACAATATGTGAATTGTTTGCAAGTTATTGATAAATTGACATTCTCATTCACATACAACGTTGATAAAAGCGAGAGGCATTAAATGAAACCACATATTCTGTATATCATTATAAGGCTACACAACAAAAATCAAATCAATGTAAGCAATAGTTTAGTCACAGGATATTTTTTTAGTTTTTTTTTAGTTTGAACATGCTGTATCTTCCTGATTAGGTGACTAAGTTTTATAGGCATAGTTATCTAGTTGGCTCCGGTTGGGTCCGAAACTAGTCGGGCTATCCCGATAAATACGCGTGAGTATACCGTTATAACGTTTTAAGTATGAATCATCCTCACGAAAGTTATTATAAAAATATTGCTTACATTGATTTGATTTTTGTTGTGTAGCCTTATAATGATATACAGAATATGTGGTTTCATTTAATGCCTCTCGCTTTTATCAACGTTGTATATACATTTATATCAGAAACAATCATTACATTTGTTTACACTTAAATAAATAAACAAGGCAATAAAATTAGTACCTTTTAGCTAATATGTCAGAGTCGCTAAACTTCAGATATATACAAACATTTAATCAACCTTGGTTCATGTTGGCTACTGTACCATACAACAAATATTTGGCATATTGCCCATCATGTAATGTCAACTAAACAATATCGCTTAGTGTTAATTTATATTAAAACACTGGAGCTAAATGTTTGATCAAATGTTTGTGATGGAATGTAAAAACTTGTTGCATATGCTATCGCAGGGTGAGGTCTGTTATCTAGTGACTCATTTCCTTCAGCCAAGGTTAAAGTAATTTCTTTACATATCAGAGGAAAGCGGGATAGTTAATGATGCAAATTTATTTACAGCACATTTAATTTAATTTTACATTTCATTGATTAGCATTGTCATATTGTTTTTATGTATATTTTTGAATGTAAAATAATTAACATAATGAACATTGTTGGTTGAAATGTAATTTACATAGAATAAAGTGGTTTAAGACTCATGTAGAATAATGTGAATTTAATTTTTCCTACTTGGAATGCTCTAACTCAACATAATTAATTTATAACTAATGTTAATACCTACGATAAATTATGATTGATAGAGCGGCATACTTAAATTAATTCAGTGAATAATAATAAAACCATATATAGCAATTTGCTCAACATGCTAATACAAAACTATGCCCAAAGTTCCAAGAATCTATGTTGTCCATTGTGTGACAAGGTCACTTGTGAACATGACCTCAGTTCTATGCATGTGACATCATAGTCAACAAAATCTGTCCTCCATAGGTACTCGGCCCTTAAACCTTGGAAAGTATTTATCTTATAAACTTTAGGCAAGTGGGTGACAAATTTTTGATATCATGCATCAAGTAGTAAAAATGTGTCCTACATTTTAAGGTCAATCTTGGATAACTTTTAGGGCTGTAAACTTTATGGCAGTTGAATTAAACCTCTTTTATTACAGCATGGCAGAAAAAATAAGTGCAGTTTATGAATGAAACACATGTTGTTGAGGATATGATAAATTGTTGTCATATGAGTAAATAATTTATCCTGAACTCTGATAAGACAATATCTAATAATAATAAGCTTTTTTTATACACTCAGATAAGACTTTACATTGATGTGCTAATAACTAACAGTAGAAGTTTAGCACATGTTAAATAGGTATTAAATCAAAGAATTTGGCAATGAACTATGCACTTTTATTCTGATAATATTTAAATGAACATATTTGAATATTTTTTGACCATATATGGTTGCTAGCAAAGCTGGCTGGACTTTATCTCTGACAGTTACAATCAAGGAAATGGATTTGGCTAGATAACGAATTTTAATCAAATAAATACTGAAGGACGATTATTCTAGTGCATATTTAGGAATTGTGGTGATGATAACATACAGATTAAAGCTGACTTACTTGATCGGAGTACTTCTCTTCACTGGAGTCTTGCGTCCAGACTTGTGCGTGTGCTGGTGATCCTCGCCTTCCACGCAGTTCTCACGGTCGCAGCTCGACCGCAGGAAGGGTGTCTTCGAACGAGACCTTGACCTCAATCCGCTAACCGTCGGGTTCTCCATGTTTTGTCACTATTACTGACTCGATGATACCACTTCTTTTACACCATCATAACACCTCGGTCCCATCTAACAATATGACGAAAATCTTCACAAAATATTGTCGAAAATTAATTAACTTCACCAAATTTCAATATACACCGATATTGCACAAGGAAATCTATTTCTGTGGCTTCATGCGATGCCGCCAAAAGTAACGTAACGAACGTCTCGTTGACTTTCAGATACACTACACATGGATGCTCTAAATATTAACGTCATAAGATTTTTTTATGTTTAAGAAGTTACAATTTATAAATATAAAAGCTTGTACATAAATTGTACACAAACGTGAGCGTCGTTCGAAATGAATTTAGTGAATTTCGTAACTTCTCACTCGCTAAACATAAACTGATGACGTCATTAATCAAAAAGACGTTGGAGCATAGAGGGGGTGCCATACGAACTGAGGTCGTTATTTTCTATCATAAATTATAATGTTTTTAGGAACAAAATGAAAGAATTATTGGTACCTTAATCAATTGCCAATATTGTAAGCCTTGTGACAATAAATAAAACAAAAGTTTTAGGTCTTCATTGATTGGTCTTAAATGTTAAAGATGTGGTGTTGAAGGTTTCAAAGTGCTGGACCGCACGAATAATGTTGCCATTCTTTACAACGGTCAAGATTTAAAATAATAATATAATCATGATATATGTGTTATCTTTTCGTGGAAATAAGAAAATTAAAAAAAATGCTATTTCCTATTTGTAAAAAAATATAAAAATAATAAAATATTAATAATCGGTAAACCTGACAGGTCTATAATAAAAAGAATCAACATTTTCAGATAGTCTGTGGATATATTTTGGCGGGTGTACATGTCTATGTAAACAAATTTAATCAACAAATACGGTTTTAATAAATTGTAAAATGGATCCAGGCAAAGTGTTTAATAAATTAAAAGAGCTTGGTCATGTACACAGTAAACGAGAAGAATTACGTGAATTTTGTAAACTTAAAACAGAACAGGTAATTGGAGTAATATGTATTTGAATTTTCTATTGTTGTCAAACAAGTTACAGCATGTTTCATTCAAATTATTTCAGATATTAAAGTTTTTACCGCGCCGTATTCTGAATAGCGATGGCAGTGATGTGCTGGACTGTATTTTTAATGGAATTCCCGACAGTGGGGCAGCGTGCAAGGTTAAAGTTAAGGTAAACAACTTGAATAAACTGGTCTAATAAAACCAAAACGAAACTCAAACATTTAGACTTAAAATTGTTTTATATTCATTTTTGAAGCGAAATATTGACATACTATATTTGACTCAAATTAAAATCGGCTTCTATTTGTAAAGCGCTACAATTGATCATTTATGTCTCAAAGATGACTTCTATTGTAGTATTCATAGTATGAAGTACATCCTCTTGCCTTCATGTACTTACATGGTATGTCTATTTCTAGATTGTGAAGATAGTTCTTCAGACCATGCGAAAAGAGACTACATCCCTCACACACTGTAGTGATGTCACCAGCAGGCTGTGTCTGGAATTACCGAGGCTGCCCGTAGAAGACTTGGTGCGATGGTCCAATGATAGTGTACAGTCTATTGTGGATGACAGCGATGTTAATATGATGTTAGTATAACATATTATGTATTGATTCAGAATATTTTATTAGCATACCAATTTATTGTAATGAAAATTAAGCTTTGGCCACTAGAAACATGATTAAGTTTTTTCTTCTTTTGAATGGTGAGAGAGAGAGCCATAAAATATTTATTAAACCTATTTTGCAGTTATTATAAGTGAGAAAAAAAACATAGTTACCACAAGGTATAATATCTACTGTATTAATATAAAGAAAGCGGAGATTCTTGTCTGTTTTGGGATTAAACAGACTGTATAATTGTATATCAACATAATGTTTACTAATTCCAGCAGTAATCATGTTTCCGTTATGATTACACTATTATCAACCACAAAGTTACATATACATTAATTATTTTTGATATTCCCAGTTGGCGGGATGTGCTCCCAGAATGCATGAGCGCAATATCATCACATGACACAGTCAAGCACTGTGGCTCGGAGCTCACAAGTACGGATTACAAGGAGCAGTGTGTCCACACGCTGTGCCAGTGTCGCTGGAAAGAGAGGCAGCTTGTGCAGCTTGCTGCTATGTTCAAGTTGGTTAAATAATATTAAATTTGTTGTTTATTGAGTTCTGGCAAGCTGCTAGATACTTACAATTTTTTGTATAACAGTGGGTATACAGGCTACACAAAAAAAAAAAACAAAAAATATGATTCCATCACAAAAAGTATTTTTTTTTGTAATTATCGAAATGTTCGAAGATGGTTTAGCGGAAAAATAAATTGTTACTACATAAGTATTCAACATCCTCACTATCAAACCAATTAATGGAATATTAATTTACTTACAGGGATATGCAGTTGTCTAAGAATGACCATAGGCAGGTTGTCAACAAGATATGTTCATACATAATAGATACACCTCCTGATACTCTTCCACCTCTAGTACATCAGTTGTTAAAGTAAGTATAGATATCATATTATTTGATCTCAAATTGTTATAAAAATCATCATAAGAAAAGCATTTCATATCTAGATATTTTAGTAAATTATTTTATTTTGTAAGGTACAGATACAAAAGATTGGGTAAAAACATGACAATACAGAGCCCTATCCATCTATCCCATTCCTTTAAGCAGTTTTTGCCCTTCATATATTTTTGCATACTGCGGTCTCCTATAGTTGAAGGGGTACAGGATGGAGTCCAGTGTACATGATATTAAGAATTTGATATTGTGTCTGTATACATCAACCTTTGTTACCAACAAAAGTCTTAGTTGGAGGCCCATAAACAATTACATAATTCCATTATCCTCTAATTCATTGCAGACTATGCAAGACATATAACTTGGACACAGTGCTATCGCACCTGAGCTTCTACTTCAGCACTCGACTGTACAGCAAGTTGGAGCCTCCGCCTCAAGACTCGGAGTCCACCACCATTGATATTGACGATATAGGTATGTAAAGAAAGTTTAACTGTTGTCAACCTTAACTTATACTATTGTTTAACTTTCTTACTAGTAAGTACAATACAGGCATCCTAGGTCGTCCTAGGATCGAGAACTATGTAGTTCCTTTTTCTAGACTGAAATGTCCACCTCTTCTTTCACTCGTTTTAATTTGTATACGGAGAACTTCGTTGTTTTTTGGTTGTTCAATTGTTTTGCAAGTATCAAGAATATAGAAGACCTCAAAAGCTTGTATTAAAAATCTTTTTTACTAAACAAAAAAAAAATGTTACTCAATTTTTTTATATTCCAGTCCCTCACAGCTCAGTGGAGCTAAGCCGGTGCCTGTCCACGTGTATCTTCCACATATCATCGGGCGCGGCGGACCCCGAGCTGGTCCGCAAGCACATCAAGATGTGGCCGAAGACACAGCTGTTACGCGCCCCCTTTATTGTAGATCTGGCACTCGCCATGTCTGATAAGGGAGCGGATTTCAGATCCGTGTGTTTAGATGTAAGTTAAGTTTGTACCTAACCTAGTGGTAAGTCAAATATTTTCATTTTTTTTCTTAGCTTTTAGTATCGCACTGCTAGGTAAAGGTATACCCCAAATTGTTCTACGATTTTCTATTTTACTTCGCCTTGAAGGTTTTACTTTGCAGGGGGCAGGCCATAAGCGCTTCACCAGACCATACACGACTACGATGCGTTAAGAGCAACAACCCATATGTTAAGACACTAGTATTATCAGTGGTCTTCTTTTGACAATTTTAAACAGGCTGTTCCCGAGTGTATCCACACATTTAATTACAAGAATTTTCTACACTTTCTAATGCGCGACAGTGTAACTCTCTTAATAGTCCAAATTTGTTATAATTTAAGTTACAAATGAGCTGCTTCCTAGTTTTCTTATTCCGCTTAAAGTGGCAAGTCTTACTTACTAACAGGTAATAAGATCGGCGATAGAGCAGCGAGCAATGGATGACTTAAGATCACGCGAGTCGGCGTGGGTGCGGTCCGTGATGCCACCTGATGTCAACGTAGTTAGCGTGCTCAAACTTATCACTACTGAAAGGTAGGCGATTCCATAACAAAAATTGCTAAAATAAAACGCCACACTGTTTCGGTATTTACTGAAATCATCATCACCCCCCTGCCCTTATCCCAATTATTGTTTGGAGTTGGCGCAGCATGTCTTCTTCTTTCACACACTCCATTCATCTTTCTTTGGTACTTACTTAAATATGGTTTCGATTGCGGCTCTTGAGGTGGCAGTTATTAAGATTATACCTTAATGACATGCTCGTAAGGTAGAAAATTTATTGCAGTGACGTTTTTCCCATTCATGGAGTAGGAAGTTATGCTTACTCGAATCCTAAGCCATAAGTGACTAAAGACTAGTATCTATAACTAGTGAGTAGCAAGATATCTGCGCAGAAATGATCAACTACTCAAAATACTTAAAATAATCGACTCACCTTGTTACATAAACCAAACACAAAAATATATCCCACTTTGTCTATTCCAGCGCCAACCATAGACAACTAACAGTAGTCGGTTTGATCAACCTGGCTTTCCTGCTACTGTCCGTGTCTCGCCTGAAGCCGGTGGCCCCCACTTGCTGGTCGCACGGCAAGCTGATACTCGTGCGGCTCTGCAAGGCGCAGCCCGAGACTGCGGGCCATATACTCAGCCAGCTCGCTGATAAACTGTGCGGGGATGCCTCGCAGAAGCAGTATGCAGGTAGGTTTCAGTATAGAAAGCCGGGTCTAAAATAAAGGTTTGTTATAGGAAAATGTTTAAGAAATAATCATGTGTTTAGGACATACTTTTATTCTTTTGAATATTGTAGTGAGTAGAAAAAAACTTGACATTATTATTAAAACAGTTATATTTTTTTTTCAAGGCGTTCGGAATTGTAATTTGAAAAAACATCATTATTAGGATATTAGTTTAAAGGCCAATTTTTGCTTCTTTATCTCAAATAATTATGAATTAAATCAATGTTTAATCTATACTAATATTATAAAGCTGAAGAGTTTGTTTGTTTGTTTGAACGCGCTAATCTCAGGAACTACTGGGTCGAATCGAAAAATTATTTTTGTGTTGAATAGACCATTTATCGAGGAAGGCTTTAGGCTATATAACATTACGTTGCAACTATTAGGAGCGAAGAAATAATGGAAAATGTAAAAAAAACGGGGAAAATTATTCATCCTTGAGGGCTTTCGTTGCGTGCGCTCCGAAAACAGTTCAATATACAAAAAATATGTGTATAAAAGAATTATTCCTATTAAAATGATCTAAAAAAATGGCCAGGACAGTATATGTCTATCTTTTAGGATTAACTCACTAGAACCGTTTTTATGATAATCAAATTCGGTCGAAATTAATGCATTTGTTAAGAGTTGTATCAACGTATCAGGTTGTGGAGACATTCAATATGTACTTCTGCCACAAGAAAATAAAACTAAAAATATAATTTAAGCAGAAGTAGGTACTTTAAAATAATTACGTTCTTTAAAAAATTTAAAAACTAAATTGTCTAAAATAATAACAGAAAATGACGAGGACAAAGTCGTGGGTAATAGCTATAACTAGCGCGTTCAAACAAACAAACATACAAACAAACAAACAAACTCTTCAGCTTTATAATATTTAGCTATAATTTATAAAGCTAAAGAGGTTGTCCGCAAAAATAAATGATGCCCAAAATAATTATTACACGCGGACGAAGTCGCGGGCACAGCTAGTACTGTATATAGAAGAAAAAAATTAAAAACCTAAAAAAAAACTATAAAACTATAAAAAATACAAATCTAATATATAAAATTCTCGTGTCACAGTTTTCGTTGCCATACTCCTCCGAAACGGCTTGACCGATTCTCTTGAAATTTTGTATATGCATTCAGTAGGTCTGAGAATCGGCCAACATCTATTTTTCATTCCATTTTTTTTTTGTTTTCGCGAACGAAGTCGCGGGCAACAGCTAGTTCATAATTAAAGCAGCTCACCGTAGACCTGCATGCAACAAGGGAATGTTGGTTCACCTGTAAATAAGCCACTTACCTATATCTACCTACTGGATTGTTAATTTATAATAATATACAGGAGCTGTTGGTATACCTTTTATTTAATATATCAAGGTTTCAAATATGTTTGTATTGTCCACGTAGACTGCCTGTACGTGCTGTGCAAGCTGACGCCAGTATCGGTAGAGCGTTGTTGCGGGCTGGGCGCGATCCTGGAGGGCTGCCAGCCGGCGCGCGCGGACTACGCAGCACCCGCCGTGGTGCTCAACGCTGTGCATCCGCTGCTCAACTTCAGTACTAGGGTCCGGGACACACTCGTCATGGTCTGCAGGAAGGGATTGTATTCTAGGTAACTTATTTAATGCGTTTGCAGTCGGCTTAGAATGATGACACTATTCACTGAGTTATTTTTATAGCTACGCGCAGCTACATGCAATCCATCTTATTACAGATTTTGCCATCATTAAGATTCATCGCTCTTTTGTTCCCATTATATTATTATATCGACATACTTTTTATAAAAATCGATATTAAATTAGTGATTTGGCCGTTACTTTCAACCTTGAAATAAGAAACCTCGCTTGAATTGCTAACTGGTTACAATCAAATTCCCATCATGATTGAATATTTTTTTTTGTCAACATTCCCTGTACACTTTCAGCACAAATGATTAAACCATACACTTTTCTCTGCCTACAGGGACTCCCAACACCGTTGCCTGGCTCTATCCGGCTTCCTCACAGTATTACGTCACGTCCGTGTCACAGGCTCGGTGAGCAGCAGCAGCCAGTCCTACAGCGACCAGTTCAGCGCGCACTCCTACCTCACGCAGCTCACAGTAGACCTGCATGCCACGCAACAGGGGAATGTGTGAGTTTTATACATACATAAATGTCACGCCTCTTTCCCTTGGGGGTAGGCAGAGATCACATCTTTCCATTTGCTACGATCCTGGCATACCACTTTAGCTTCATCCACACTCATCAATCGCTTCATACACGCCCGTCGGTTTAGGGTACTCCTGACCTGACCCTTTTTTAGGACTTTCCCTATTTGGTGAGTCTTATGTAATAATTCTAAAGTCCTTTTTTAAAGCTGGCGTTTTTGATGGCGACTTTAATCAAATATCAAAAGTCATTTATTCAAAGCAGCATTTTTTTAACGTCAGAATATCGGACTCCGATTTGCTTAAAAGACACCGTAGACCTGCATGCCACGCAACAGGGGAATGTGTGAGTTTTATGTTAATTCTAGTCTTTTTTTAAAGCTGGCGACTTTTACGTTAGGGACGTTAACCAAATCAAATATCAAAAGTCATTTATTCAAAGCAGCACTTTTGCAACGTCATAATATCGGACTCCGATTTACTTAAAAAACCTCGGGCAAGAGGCAAAGGATTGTTCGCATGGTATACGGGACTTCGGCAGAGTTATTCTTATATCCCGGTCATATTCTAAATATGACTTCTGTGCAAGTAAATAAACAACTTTCTCCAAATAATGTTTTGGACTTCCCATTTTAGTTTTGATAAGCTCATAATAAATTTGTATGGAAAACATTTTATTGCCTATAGCGATTTTGTGTCATTTGTTTTGCAGAGTAACGTCTCGGGTTCGTAACGAAGCGATGTGTATGGAAGTGGTTTCCATACTGAAGCGGTGTCTTGTGCAAGACGCGTTAGTCAAACAACTGCTTTATACACGTAAGTAGTAGATTTTACCTTTATAATTGTTAGCATGTGAAGATCCATTAAATCCTGTTTTATCCAGCATTGGGAGTAGATTTGGACGCCATATAAGCTCATAAGTAAGCGGTGTTTTAAAAGGAATTTGCCATATCTAATATAATTGCATGAGAGTAGTTCATTGACAGATTGATTTACTTAAGAAAATGTATTTTTTTTTTTATAGAAATATACGATTGTGCAAAAGACAAGCAGTCTTTACATGAATCTATCCTGGAGCTGCTGTACGAGCATTTGAGCAAGTACTTACCAGACGGTGACGGTGTTGGTACTCTACTCTTTAACAAATGTGTGCAGATAAATGGAGCCAGTGCTATATTAGTTGTAAGTATTGACATATCAAATATATTTAGAGTAAAGATTTTGTTTGTTCTTATGGAATAAGGTACTATGGAATTAATTAGCGCTAAATGCTTAAACAGATTTATTGCTTCTGACATTTGACTATCATTATCTGTGGAAGGATCCGTGTGGTGTCCGGATATAAAGAATAGCAGTGGCGTGCACAGGAATATGACACTGGGCATGCCGCGGCCGTGAGTACTTACTAATTTGATCATAGTAAAAAGTATATCAATCATGCGACCCACCCTGGTAGGAAGTGAACAGGTCATTTAATTATTACGTACAGCTACTGTGGAAGCTGCACAGTAGGGTTAAATATTTTGACAGAGGTCATTAAATGTAGGAAAATCTTAACACCGCGATTCAGGAATATGACGTCATCGTGACTGCGCCATCTAGTATATCAAGACGGCAGTTTGTGGTGTTACTTTGGGCGTTGATAATAGATGGCGGTGGTGACTATTATTGACTTAAGTTAAATGGTTTGCTGCAATGAGTAAAGAATTAGCGAAATTATTATAACTACCTTATTATAGTACCTTTGTACACCGCTTTCCTATTTAAGTGCTTGATTTATTTGTATACATAAATTGTTAAATAAATAAACTACTCACCTAGTCAGCTAAAATTTTCACATATTCAAGGTTCTGATTAATTTGTTGTAACTCGTGTACACATTTTTAGACACAATTTGAATCTTTTTACTGACAGACAAATGTAAGAACTTGTTATTTTTAATAAACACACTTTGTTAACACACACGTCACAATCAAATAACTTTTCGTAAAAATCAACAAAAATCTGGTAAAAGCGAATCACTACAATTATTATAGAAACTTAGAAATTAACTATTAAATATTCACACTTTTAAATGTTAAAATAAAATATATTCTAAGAAAACTAATAATATACTGTCCAAACAAAATTGTAAACAATGCACAACAAATGAAAAAAGTAATATGGCCCCCGCAAAAAACTAAACTTTTTAGCAATTCCAACAAGTAAAACCTTACCAAACAATAATGCACAAAGTGCATATTTGATTTACTACTAGATAACTGACTATCACATTTCGTCGGACTACTTCCGAAGATTTCCGATTACGCCCGACGATTGCCGAAGCCCCGAAAAGCCCGCAGTTCTTGCGACGCTAAGCGCCTTTAGATATTCATGGATGTGTGCGTGAGCCTAGCTTACGCGGCGAGCGGCCGCCTGTCTTGGTTGTTTAGGTACATTATTTTGCAGCGCCGCGGCCGCTTGCTTATCGTTAAATGCTTACGTGTGTAGTTGCTGCCTAAATATTAGGCGTTTTTAAGTTATTCCACTTTGTTTATTCATTTATTTACTATTAACGACTATTATTATTATTTACTATTATCGAAAATTTTAAGTAAAGCACTGCTTTTGTGCCTCTATGGAGCGCACGCCCCTGAAGAATAGCCCCACCCCATATCCTCCACTGGGTGTCGTAAAAGGCGACTAATGGACCTTAAGACCTAGTGCACTGTACCGAGCACCTTGGGTCACCCGAATGGTGGCGGGTAAACCACCAACAATCGCATTCCCAAAGAGGGTTAGTGTCAGGCAGGCGGCCGACTATAAAACCATAGCCAAATCCATTAGCAACATGTTTATAAAAAAAAACATGTTGCGCCGACCCCAAGTAAAATGGGATAAGGGCAGGAAGATGATGACATTTGACTATCATTAATTAATCCCCTTACTATCATTCAATCATTCATAACGCTTTCAGCCTGACTGAGTCCATGTTGTATGCCTAATCTTACTACTGAATTTGACTTCGCCTCCCCGTAGGATTTTCCGAGGGCCTACCCGTTAAAACCACCGCAAAGCTTTGCTACCACGATGTCGCCACGACGTCCACTATGTCCTTTTTTTTTTTTCGTAGAAAATCATCAAATGACCCTGCGCGTTGCATGGGCGCAGCGGGAGGGAGTCTCACTTTTAATGACTAAAACCCACTATGTTGACAGGCCCGTTGGTCTAGAGGTTAGTGGCCCTGACTGCTATACCAGAGGTCGTAGGTTCGATTCCCACCCAGAACATAAGTTTGTGTGATGAGCACGATCATTTGTCCTGTGTCTGGGTGTAATTTATCCATAGTATGTATGTATTTAGAAGTGTGCAAACTAAGTATGTTTATCAGTTGTCTAGTACTCATAATACAAGCTCTGCTTAGTTTGAACTAGATGGCGTTGTGTGTAAGTCGTGGAATATTTATTAAAAAAAAATATTTATTTATAAAATGTTCCTCCTGGAGCCCGTTGAGTGCCAGGGTCGCGATAACTCTTACGAACATCCCATCGCCCTGGCAGACTAGGTCCACTATGCCCTTACTCAGCATATATTGTCTTCATTAGGAACCTATAGCCCGTCTCCTATACTCCGTGGCCCAGTTCCTTCAGACTACAGAGGAGGAAGACTTAGAAGACATCCTGTCCAGCCAACCCGCGGAGTCCGGCCACGCGTTCCTGAAAAACAAACTCACTGCTATTATGAAGAAGCTGTGTGGAAGCGACAGTTTCGGAAATATTGATATGGTGTGTATTGAATAGGTTAAGGATGATACCATTTTTTTTTTGTGTTCGACATGAAGTTAAATGAATAATATTATAGTCCGTGCGTTGTAGCATGGTGCGGGTGACAGTTTCTGTAACGTTTCGTGTCACTCTTGAAAGTTGCTGCGATGTAAAAATGATGGCTTATTATTGTAGCTATATCACATTCGTATTATGCAAAATCGTTTTTAACTGTAGTAGATTAAATTAAAGCCAACCAGAATATTCTAGGCTTCCAATAAAATCTAATGAAATGAAAAATAAAGTAAAGTGTTATGCGTATAACGTAACGTCATAGACGTATTTAGTGATGAGATTTACTGCTACGATGGACAGGTTGTCGATGTTATTTTGGAATAAAAAACGAATTTCGTGCGTAGTTCAATTTTTATTTTTTTTAAATCTTTAATTATATTGATGAAATAACGCAACATTGTAGGATTGGTTATAACGTTGCTAAGGAAAAAACTCGACAAACTAAAACCAAAAACAACTTAACAAAAATGAATTAGAACAAAATATGTGTCGCATACAAGGCGCTAGCACTCGTACTGTCTGCCAGGAGTAAACAAAATAAAAAAGAATCATAAACCTGGTTCTGATTGTTATATAATATACGAAAATCGACAACAATAAAAAAAGATTTTTCTAATGCCCATCACTAATCATGTGGCACTGACAGACGTCAACGTCAAACAGGCAAGTGTCACCCGCACCATGCTACAGCGCACGGAGTATAGATACGATTTCTTTTTGTCCTGCAAACATAAATTGACCAAATTACAGTGAATTAAGTTTACGCGTGACGTCACTTCTTGATATAACTTTCTGAAGTCGTTACATTACAAGCCCGAATTATTAATTACATTCGTAGCCATCACGTGTGCTACGAATCATACGTGCTACGAATCCCACGCTACGAATCATACGTGCTACGAATCATAATTATGTGCTACGAATTTCATGCTACAAATCATACGTGCTAGGAATCCCGTGCTACGAATCATACGTGCTACGAATGGCATGCTACGAATCATACGTGCTACGAATCATACGTGCTACGAATCATATGTGCTGCGAATCATATGTGCTATTAACCATACGTGCTACGATTCCCATGCTAATCATACGTGCTACGAATCAGACGTGCTACCAATCATTTTCTACGAATCCCATGCTAATCATACGTGCTACGAATCACATGTGCCATTAACCATACGTGCTACGAATCCCATGCTAATCATACGTGCTACCAATCATTCTACGAATCCCATGCTACGAGTCATACATGCTACGAATCCTATGCTACGAATCATACGTGCTACGAATCCCATGCTACGAATCATACGTGCTACGAATCATACGTGCTACGAATCGCATGCTACGATTCATACGTGCTACGATTCATACGTGCTACGAGTCATACGTGCTACGAGTCATACGTGCTACGATTCATACATGCTACGAATCCTATGCTACGAATCATACGTGCTACGAATCCCATGCTACGAATCATACGTGCTACGAATCATACGTGCTACGAATCATACGTGCTACGAATCGCATGCTACGATTCATACGTGCTACGATTCATACGTGCTACGAGTCATACGTGCTACGAGTCATACGTGCTACGATTCATACGTGCTACGAGTCATACGTGCTACGAGTCATACGTGCTACGAGTCATACGTGCTACGAATCATACGTGCTACGAATCATAGTGCTACGAATCATGCATGCTACGAATCATACGTGTTACGAATTCCATGCTACGAATCATGCATGCTACGAATCGCATACTACGAATCATACGTGCTACGAATCATACGTGCTACGAATCATAAGTGCTACGAATCATACGTGCTATGAATCGCATGCTACGAATCATACGTGCTACGAATCACGTGCTATTAACCATACGTGCAACGAATCCCATGCTAATCATACGTGCTACGAATCATACGTGCTACCAATCATTTTCTACGAATCCCATGCTACGAGTCATACATGCTACGAATTCCATGCTACGAATCATACGTGCTACGAATCCCATGCTATGAATCACACGTGCTACGAATCGCATGCTACGAATCATACGTGTTACGAATCATACGTGCTACGAATCATACGTGCTACGAATCACATGTGCTATTAACCATGCGTGCTACGAATCGCATGCTACGAATCATACGTGCTACTAATCATTTTCTACGAATCCCATGCTACGAATCCCATGCTACGAATCATACGTGCTACGAATCTCTACGAGCTACGAATCATGCGTAAACGAATCACATGCATCGAATCCTATGATTTGATCATATGTGCTACGAATTGATTCGTAGCACATATGCACTATGTCACGAATCCCATGCTACGAATCATACGTGCTACGAATCATACCGTTGGTCAGTAGTGTCTTAGAATGATTAAGAAAGTACGTATATGTCTGAATAAGTCACATTGGTACTTGCCCGCGCTGGAGATCGAACTTGCACCTTGTGCATACAATTCCATACATAGAAGCGTACAAATACAATGTATGTATGATGTATTATTTTGCAGGAAGACCCTGGTTTGTCAGACTTGACACCGGAATCAAAAGCGAAGTGTCTTAAGGTGCAACAAATACTGCAGTGTTATGAAGCTCTGATCGCGCACCAGATAATGCAGTGGAACCAGAACAGTGCGGACGCAGCTAATGTCGTTCACAAGCTGTTCAAAGCTTGCAACCAGTTGTTGGAACAGACTAAGGTAAATGATTCGTTACCTAAAAATAATTTTCCTCCTTTGAATTTTTAAATGGAAAATATTCTTTACTGTTTCTGTAACGGTTTTAAGGCAAAACCACCAAACAGATCAACATAAAACATTGAAAACTGAACCAAAAGTGTAAAAATGGACATACGCTACTTTTGCACACACATACAGAGAATATCCACACGGACAATGCTACAAACAAAAATTGTACTACTATTTGCTTGCTGCTTTGCCTGTGGGTGCAATCCAAATTACTAAAACCAAAGTCTTCTTTACAATTAAGTTTCCAAACAACTTCTTACTACTTTCACATCTTCTAGGTATTACCGAAATCAAGCAAGAAAGGTAATAAGACATTAAACGAGACGCGTGAGACGGTGAAGTCGCAAAAGACACAGAAGTCGCAGAAGGAGAAAGGCAAAGCTCCAGTCAAACTGGCTAACCTAGTCAAAGATAAGGCGGGACCATTCAAAGTGTTGCCTTGCGTATGGGACCTGAAGTTTTGTCTGAGAATCGTAGAATTGTTGTACAGGTAGGTACGGTTTATGACGTATTATACTTATTGGTTTTAATTTTTTTGGGACAAGTTTCAGAATGATATTTACTCCAAAACCTGATGATTTGATATCAGATTTTAAAGTCTACAATTAAAACTTTGTGTGAAAATACGAAGGTTTCTGCGAAAATTCTATATAGTAAAAATCAAAAAAAAAAATACATAAATAATAATTTAATTGATTTTGACAAAAAGAGTTTTTATAATAACTATCGTGAGGTGAATTCGATCGACAGAACAAAACCTCTTCAATACCTACTACTTTCAGTTCTTTATCTAATAAAGCGTATATTATTGAGAGTAGAGTTATAGAGTTAATAACATTTTTATTATAACTTTTGTGAGGCGGATTCGATCGACAGAACAAAGCCTCTTCAATAATTAAAGTTACTGTACTACTTTAAGTTCTTTACCCAACAGTGGCGAAGGGTGAATTTTCTTAAAAGGGAAGCCCGTCCAAAAATTGCATTGTTATCATGCAACGATAAACAACAAGTACGGATATGTTTTTTGTCTGAACATGTATTTTAGAAGAGCATTAAACCCTGTGTAGCTCTATTCACTACTAATATTATAAACACCCTGAAAATTAAAAAAAAATAAGAGAAATACAGTAATAATTTATTATTTAAAACCATTTCACAATCAAAATGCTACTATAAGTACAATAAATGAACATCTAACTGATAGACAAATTAAAATGTATACTATAAAATAAAATGCAACTAAATAATAGAATATTAAATATATAATAGATGGTTGCCACATAAACATGGACTTAAGTGCATTATAATTAAAATATGAATATTTATATTGTTGTTAAGTTGCAAAACAACAATATACAACATTTCTAAATTACTTATATATTATCATATTTAGAAGATTGTAATGTTATAACAATAATACACAAATAGTATAAGTACATAAATATAGAAATTATAAACACAATATTTTAAGCCTTCCCACATATGTACTATGCTATGCTGTGCATATCTACTACTAACTTGTCCTACAGACAGGGTTCAAATTTTGATTTATATTACTATGTGGAATGAAATAAGATATTGAGTATTGGATTTGAGAATAACAAGCAAGGGAAACAAAACATTTAATTTAATTTAAAACTTCCTGTGAGCCAATGATATTTTGTTGTAGAAAGAACTGTTAAAATGTTTGATCGTCATTTGTAATTAATTCAAATCATGTCAGGTCTTTTTCAAAACTCTACTTTGAAAAAGATTTTTCCTCAGTCAGCAAATAATCTGTTAGACAGCATTCTACATTCACTAATGCCGCTATATTATCGAATTTACTTAATAATAACAAAAATAACTACTTTCTAATAGATCTACAAACTAAATCAACAATCTTAGTAATTCTGACTTACCTAAATATTTATTCGTATAGACGATAACCAAACAATAACACTGAACTGATGTCATTTTGTTTTTACTACACTGATCAATCACAAGTAATAATACTATAAGATTCTAAATTATGATACAAATACACCAAATCTAATGCAAATTAATCGGTGAAAATAACAAATAAAACTTTTATAATATTAGCGCGAACGTAAACGTCAGCTGTCATCTGTTCTGTTCAGTTAACGTACGAAGTTCATATTGCATCTCTTTCTGGCGTACGCATTTATTTTTTTCTGTCTTTGTCATAAGCCGAAAATCAACGGCTTCCCTAAGTCCTATTGGCCGCGGTTGTTTAATGTGTCAAACTACATAATGTGTCTCACTTTTGCTCAATGGAGTAAAAGAGATCGCACTATGAAGTAGACGTACGCGATTCCCAAATCGCGTCCCGGCTTACTAGTCCAGTCATTTGGTAGTTTTACCTGGAAAGTTTTCCGGGAGTTTTGAAAATTGGTTATTTCATAGATTTGGATATGCTCTTTTCGAATTTCAACTTTGCCACCTCGTACCACCGCCGCTCGCGCCGCCATTTTGAAAAAATGGCGCCCAAAAACGGTTTTTTGAGAATATCTCCTTTCCGACGCATTTTACGAAAAAAATACATACTACAAAATTAAACTAGAAAAAATTTCCTATACTTTATGTCTTATTCACTTTTTCATAAAATCAATAGTTTTGGACGTACGAGCGCCGCAAAGTATTATTCATTTGCACCACTACGAGTGTTTCGTATATTTTTCTAAACTGTTCTATTACTACCGCTGGTTTTCAAGAAGCAGGTATCAGGATAATATGTCACCTTGAATCGGGCCCTTTCGCTCGACTATGAACGAAACTTCAACGAAAAATTTGTCTGTAGAAGCTATATTAAGAGAAATATTTAGTTTAGACTGAATCACCACTGTACGTTTATTTGTCGTACAGTGTTGTTTATGTTCTTAGAGCTATGGCTTTTTATAAGGAAAATTGTTTTATTTGTGACAATTCACTTGAAAACCGGCGGCAGTAATAGAACATTTTAGAAAAATACACGAAACACACGTGGTGGTACAGATGAATAAGCAATACTTTGCGGCGCTCGTACATCCAAAACTATTGATTTTATGAAAAAGTGAATAAGACGTAAAGGGTAGTAATTTTTTTCTAGTTTAATTTTGTAGTATATATTTTTTTCGTAAAATGCCTCAGAAAGGAGATATTCTCAAAAAACCGTTTTTGGCCGCCATTTTTTCAAAATGGCGGCGCGAGCGGCGGTGGTGCGAGGTGGCAAAGTTAAAATTCGAAAAGAGCATATCCTAATCTATAAAATACCCAATTTTCAAAACTCCCGGAAAACTTTCCAGGTAACCCCCTTATTTTCTACCAAATGACTGGACTATACCTTTTAACCGGTAAAGCGAATCGTGGGTTTACTCAATAAAAGTTGTAGGTCTTTATTGCATGCGTTTTGCTCAAAAAAAAAGTTTAGGCGTTTATTGTTATTTTCAAGCAAAGGCTATACACGTACATTATTATTTCGTAAATTATTATAATTATAGTTGATATTTTTAAATGATACTTAAATAAACAGAATCTTAGTATTTACCATATTTCAAAAGGGAAGCCGGTAGGAATCGAGTTATATGGACCCTTCGCCACTGTTACCCAATACAACTTAATCTACTATCCACCAGTGAATACGTCCCCTGGACATCATTAGAGCAGCGTAACCACATCCGCGGGCGCCGCGACTTCCACATCTGGGCGCTGAAGTGCGTGCACTCTGTATTGCTGAGCGATACACTGGACAAGAAGGCCGTGGCCACGCAAGTCGTCGGCATAGCCGCTGTCATGTACAACAGATGTATTTGTAGGCAAGTATAATATATGAATGTAAACCCGGTTTCTGGAAGACTGATTGGTCAATTGAATTTGCTGTCAAATCAACTGATCACGATTGTGATTGGTTGACCATAAAACACGGATGTAATTGTAGGCAAGTATGATATATGAATATACGTGTCGGTATACAGATCTTAAACCCCAGTTTCTAGAAAGCTGATTGGTCAATTGAGTCTGCTGTCAAATGAACTGATCACGATTGTGATTGGTTGACCATAAAACACGGATGTAATTGTAGGCAAGTATGATATATGAATATACGTGTCGGTATACAGATCTTAAACCCCAGTTTCTAGAAAGCTGATTGGTCAATTGAGTCTGCTGTCAAATGAACTGATCACGATTGTGATTGGTTGACCATAAAACTAATGACCAATCATAGAGCTTATCATGAGACTTGACAGATGGTTAACGAATTTTCGTGTTGATCAGTTTGAGAAACCAGGAGTAAGTTTCCTAATGATATTCATATTGTTAAAATACAAAATTTTTCAGAGGATTTTTTATGGATCGTTGGTATCAATCCTGGTATATTTACTGCACCGAGGTTACTGTGCTAACGTTCTACTTATCCTTCAACTTTATGTAACAAGTTATATTAAAAACTTCCTCCGTCTGTATGTCCTGGACCGGACTATAATGCATAATCATAAATAAGGCAGAGAGTTTTAAAATTAACTCTATAACTTTCACCATGTATTTATTGTTATAGGTTCCAAGACATGTGCGATTTCGACGATCAAACGACGCTGTCGTGTTTGGAGGTGTTTAAGACTTGTCTCACATTAATGTTATCGCCAAAGTATTCCTTGAAGATGGACACAGTGTTGTCTAATTGTCTGGTTACTATAAGTGAGTATAAATTACTATCATCATCATCAGCCTATCACAGTCCATTACTGGACATAGGTCTTTCCAAGTGCACACCACTGTGATCTGTTTTTAGTTCTGTTTAAATTACTATAATTATTCTCAAAGCTTTAAAGTAGATATCGACAATCCATACACGCAATAATGGGTTAGTATGACAACAACACAATATTAATTTCTCATGCAACATGTAACAGAAAATGGTATCAGCTAATAAATTTTATGGAAGGATATTTTTTTAAAGGAAGTTGTTTTTAGTAGAAATACGGCTGAAGTTCTGTTTCTGTACCGGCAAAAATAATTTTGACTACGTAACCGGGGTCACTTTCAAACACATTTGTATTGGACCTTCACTAAAAACTCGACATTAAACCGATGTTATAAATGTCGCTAATTAAAACCATTTAACAAATATAATCTTTACACCATTTATTCTCCACAGCCGAGGGCAACGCACCAACCGGACCGGAATGCATAGCAACGATCTTAGAATCCATTCACAGTGCTCTCTTGCACATAGAGGATGAGAGCGTGCCGGACGAGAGAGACCTGGTGGTGAAGAAACAGCTGGCAGTGCTCATACAGATAGCCACGCTGCTGCTGGAAACTCCTGTCGCTACGTGCTCGCAGAAGACTAGTGTGAGTGTACATCATCATCTTCCTGCCCTTAACCCATTTCACTTGGGGTCGGCGCAACACGTCTTCTAGACATGTTGCTTAAAGTTTTGGCTATGGTTTTATAGTCGGCCGCCTGCCTGACACTAACCCTCTTTGGGAATGCGAAGACTAGTGTGAGTGATCTTGAATATTTGGTAGTATAAGCTGATAGAGGAAAATGGAAGGAAAAAACGTGTTGCGCCGACCCCAAGTAAAATGGGATAAGGGCAGGAAGATGATGATGATGATGATAGAAAATAAGTCGCGGCGATTGTTGTAAAATTGCGCCCTACTTTGTATTAATGGCGAAGGGTACATATAACCAACTTTTTTAGGAGCAAACTTACGCAAGTATGTTGCCGTCAGCAAGCCGTAAGCCTTAAGGTGATACTGGATGGTAGTGTAAGAATTCAAGTTTCAAAGTGTTTTAGAAAAACAGTAAACATCCAACATTAATTAACAACCTTTAACCTTTTAATTTCTGTATGATTTTTTAATAAAATAAGATCTTTCAAGGATTTTTGTGTAAACTTTTTGAGTCTCGGCTAGAAAAAGATCTCCCCCGATTTACTCCAGGCTGTTTCGTCTTTCAATTTACATCAGAATTATACTATTATATTACTTATTTACTAATAATCTGCTTTCACATTTCAGATACTAGTAAAGCTAGAAGACTACATTCGAAGTAGCAAGCAGGACTGCCTTGCCCTCATAGGACCGCTACTAACATCCTACTGTAGCGAGCAACAAGAAGCGCCGCTACTAGACGAATTACTTGCCAAACTCTCGTGTGCTCTCGGCAGGATTGATGTAAGTAGAAATGAACTTTATTGTTATTGCTGTAGAACACATTTTCCTATGAGCAGTGTTTAGTGTTGTACTAAGATTTAAAACCATATATTGGTCGTAAGGGTTTCATTATTCCCATGCCCTTATCCCAGTTATTATTTGGTGTCGGTGCAGCATGTCTTCTTCTTCCACACGTTCCTATCCGACGTCATCTCGCAAGCAACACTCTTTCTAGCCATATCTTTCACACAATCCATCCATCGTTTGTTTAGTCGTCTACTTCCCCTATATCCATCCACATTCATGTCCAGCACCTTCCTAACCACGTAATTCTCTGTAAGGGTTTGTGTTCTCTAAAAAGTAATTTTTTAGGGGTTTACTGTGAACCTTTCCTATATGGGAAGAGGCCTTTGCCCAGTAGTGGGATGTATGCAGGCTGGTTTATTAGTGTGTACTGTTGCACTAAAACAGATTTGAAACCTCTGATTTCTGTAAGGGTAACATGGTGTTATCTAAAAAGTTAATTTTCTACATGTATATTTAGTATATTTACTTGATATTTTTAGGAGGAAGACACATCAGCCGGCGAGGACACAGCCACATTCCCCAGTATAGACGCGCGTACTGGGCACGCGGTACTGACCGCGGTATGCTCGCACCTGGCGCTGCGGGCCAAGAGTGTGGAACATCTGCTGAGCCGCGCGCGGGACCTCGCCGCAGCCGCCAGCGCCGCCGCGCATGCGCAGCTACAGAGGATCGATAAAGGTGGGACTTCACTTCCACATGACATGTATGTGTAGTGAATGTGTAAGAACTGCACACTGGCTCAGTGTCAGGTCACTTTCTCTTCCAGCCAGGGTCACGCAGAGCATACGCGAGCGATCCCTTGACGCTGGCTTAGGTAGTAGATGGGGCCCGGGGTGTTTTTAGTCGGTGGGAGTCCGACATGTCCCACTATCTCCCTTGAGGAGGTAAGTGTCCATTCTTCAAGATTCTCGCGAGGCATGTGCCGCAAACACACAACTTATACCTCGCAAGATAGAGAATTTTATTTTCGTGGCATATGCGTTGCACAAGCTGCGGATGTTCAAGACGAGTCAGCGTGTGTCGGTTCATTGCGAGAAGTACGAAATACACTACTAACAAAAACTTGCGAACGAGGCATCTTCTTCGCTCAACCATCGCTTGCCAAATATGTTGGTATATTTATACGTCTACACATTTTGTTGAAATAGTATAAACATCAATCCAATCACTTCCTGTATCCAAACGTAATTTTTAGTTCGTCTCTCTTACGTGTGGCGCTAGTGTGTCAATTTCCTGTTCTGTAAAACTCTTTACCGCTCAATAAACGTTGTTAAACTTTATCCCGCGTTAATTATTTCCAACACATTTGTTCAAGCTTACTTATTTTGATGTATATTTCCAGAGTTGACGGAGACATACAAGTCGCTGGTAGTGCAGCTGTGCCAGCTGTGTGCGTGGACGGTGTCGTGCTGCAAGTTGCGTTGCTGTGTGGGCGGCGGGTCCGAGCGCGTGCTGCAAGCCGCCGTGCGACTGTACGCGCTGCTGGCCGCGCTGGCCAAACAGCTGCCGGTCGGACTGGCGCACACTGTGCGGTAACTACCCAACCATGATAATAATAAAGTCGTGTGGCACTCGGAGACTGTCGCGGTAATTGCATTTTTTATCGACTTACCAACGGTGTGAAGAACGGAAGCGCAGTAACGCCGATACAACCAATGCCACCTAGAGGCGAGGTGCTGAACTAAAGAGAAGCATGATATTTCAAAAAGTCATTAAGTTCTGCTATTCATTGATAGAAGGGAAATGATGTTAAGCTATTTTTATTCGGTCTCCGCGGTCAAGGCCCGCGATAGAAGCTATGCAATAGCTTAAAAAATCTCATTTCTTAAGCCTCTCTTTCTTTCGTGCGCGTTCCTCGAAGGTTTTCAATGACAGACAGGCAGCTCGCGCAATCACGTCATTGGCCCCTCTGCCGACCTCTCGAATAACGCATACACTCAATGTGGGGAAGCCTTAGATAGCATCACTCGGAAGAATAATAGCTATGCTGTAATGTAAAATCTTCATCACAAGACGAATAACATAAGATTTTAAGATTAATATCCAGATCTTTCGATATGTAAATGTTTGTAAAATAAAAATGTACAAATAGGTCTTAAATAACTTAATAAATATCTCTCAACTTCAGGTTCGAGCGGCTCCTCAAGCTAAGCGGCAAGAAGCTTTCAACAGTGACGGACAACCTTATAACATATTTAGAAGCGTCGCAGCAACAGCACAACGCTACCAAAGTGTTGCGGGAGACTAAGCTCATACCGCGGCTCGTGCTGGAGGCCGAGACGTTCAGCAAGCAAGTTATCATGCTCGCTAGCAAAGGAAAGGTGAGAATTTTTTGAACGACTCTCGCATTAAGGTTCTTGTGTCGCGGGGAATTTCACAGACATTCAATCCACATGCACAAAGACACCCAGACTCAAAACAAGCAATTGTGGATCGCACAAATTCTTGTCCTACGCGGGGATCAAACCCGCGACACGTCGCGCACAGTGGTAATTAGTGTAGTGCCTTCGGCTATTTGTACAGTCAATTGATTATGTATCATATTTAGCTAAATCCAAGGTATACAAAGGCTGAAGCGATTCCAGTGACATTTATCCATTACAAACGGTCATCAAGATCATTTTAATCTATTAAGAAAATATTAAAAACAAATGACTATCAAAAAAGGCGATCCTAAAACGGAATTGAATTTATTTTTAAAACTTAATATTTATTCCGAATGAAAACTCTGTAAGCATATTTTATTTTACAGTTAAATTACCAGCAGTATTTATCATTGGGTACCGCAAGAGACTTTAGAATCAAAGCGCCGGTGTTACAAGAAGTTCTCAACGCAAGGGAACAGGCTGACGAGACTAGAGATGAAGGTAAATAAATTATTATTATTACGTTAAAAATACATTTTTCTGCACAATGAATATTGGAGACCAACAAAGAGTTTGACTCTTTGTAGATTCAGGTTTGATGCGATCAAAAAATGGTTCAAATCTGACTCGTGTCTTCTAAAGGAATTTCTCATTACTTTAAGTTCGCATTTAGTTATTTCTAATACATACTTGTAGGGCCTTCCAAATATCTTATACTCTATCTCGTCCATCAAACTAAGTATAGTAAGAATACAAATTTTATATGGAAATTTAAAAAACTTGAGCCGTAAAATATGTAACACAACACCACCTAATGTCTATGTTGCGTACTTTCTTACGACCGCGACGGCAATGTCTCTCGAGCTATTACTACTATTAACTTACGTAGTAGATAAGAGATGGCGCTAGTAGGTTTGAATACATATTAACTCTACAAAAGTTCTCACTCTGGTTAAGTCCAAGGACTGCTTATAGCACTGGGTATCGCCGGAGTGCAAGGTTTTCATGTAAATAACTTCTACGTATGTAAATTAATCGATTTTGCTGTCCGATGGGATTACTATAAGAGTGGCACATTCGCCTGCAAAAACATATATACGACCAAACATTAGCATTAGTTTTCTTATGCGAAATTTCTGAAGTTGTTATGGAATATTCCTGACATTGTAAGCTAAACATAAAACGTTTATTTTTAATGAAATTTTCACGATTTCATAAATAATTTGATTATTATTTAACCTTAAATCGTTTAATCGTCAATACATGTTTTTGCTCGTGACTGTACTGGTTACGTCGGACTATAATCTAAGGAATTACGATACTCAACAATAGGGAAGGATTGAAAAAAGAAACAAAAAAGTAAAGTATTTAATTTATTTGACTACTTGGCTACAGACGGTGCTGACATAGACGATGCTACAACAGATATCATTCCGTCGATCGCCGGTGACCACGATAATGAGGAGATAGAAGAAGACAGCGACGAAGAAGCTTCTAGAAGGAAACGGAGAAGAGTCTCGTAGTGTTAAGAATTTATGATCTATTATGTTTTATAAATAAATACTCTTGTTTATGCATCTGTGTTGTTGTTATTTATTACTCAAAATATTTCCTTTACCTGTTTCGATGACTTATGTAGGTAGATCAAGTTTTGCTCATATACTCATGTATCTTTCTAATACTCCTAATAAAACACATTTATTTACTGAAAATTATTCTTTACATCTCTCTCTGCACACTTTCGCGGGATATATAATCATATAACAGAGGACCGTGGGTGGTGCATTCGTTTTGCGATGAGCAATGTACGGGCTCTCCTATCCAAGGCGTCTAAGTCTAAGCCCACTTAAGTATACCAAAGGAGTTTATCACTGGCATTACCCAACCATTAAAGGCAGGCACCTTGTTAACACCCAATAAAAGACTTTTCAGAACCTCCAAGCGGCCAAAGAAACGTGCCTGTAATGTTTTTTTCTTGTCAGCGACACTGATACCTAACGCCTCTGTCATATTCAAGTACTTGTGGGTTTCCGTTGCAGATAGGGACATTAGGTATATTGAATCCGAGAGCTGAATGCCTTGAGATTTCACAATCACATCTCGTTTTATATGTTGTCAACACCTAATTCCATTCTGATGGAATTACTGAAGCTTCCAGTGATTTTTAGTAATCGTAGATTTTTTGCAATTTACCGGAGGCAAATAGTTTAAGGTTATCCATGTACAACAAGTGGAAGATTGCCCGGCTGTCTCTCTGCAACGAATAGCCTAGCCCTGAATTCTCCAGTAGTGTGCTAAGAGGATTCAAGGCTTAACAAAACCATAGGGGGCTCAAATTGTCGCCTTGGAAAATACCCCGCTCAATATTAATAGGCTCACCGCTCTGTTGGTTATCCCGATATCCTGGATAGCAAAGCACCGTGGTACATTGTCTCAAACATGACATCAAGAAAGTGCGTAGAGTTGTATCGTTTGAAATTATTCTTTTTATTATTTACAATTTATTGTCTAGATAAATATGAAAGATGATATGGCTGTTAAGAGTATTGGTTGCGAGATGACTTGATGAGATGTGCCGACCCCAAATAATTCTAATAAAGGCAGGGGATTGATGAATTTATTTCGATATCTAGTGGTATATCTTTAGAAAACTAGGTAAATAACTACTTTAATAGTTCAGAGTAGCTAGAACGTGCGTGCCGTATCGTATGCAAAGCGCTCTAGTCTAGACTAGTCGTATTCCATCAGCGTATCTTAGATTAGCTCGAAACTAGGTTTACGGTCGACATTCGAATGAATTACTTTACGCTTTATTTCTTCGAAACTTGGGACACTGTTCGTGCATTAACATTAGATAGATTGTTTCTACATAATAGTGATATACGAATGTATACTTTACTGATTTGTGATAAAGGCTATGCCTGTAACTTGTAAAACTTCTGTTATTTAGGAAGGTAGTCTTTTGATAATAAAACAGTTGTTTAGTTAAACTCGTTTTAGACTACTCTTGTTTAAATTATTTAAGCCATTGATATAGTGCTTTGTAAACCGTGTCCAGGTCTCCCACAGCGAGTGCCTAAGCTTACCATAGGGGCACTTTTTACTTAAGTTATAAAATATCTCGTAATACTTGATGCCTAGCCAAATATGCGGTGCATTAAGAATTGGCAAGAAATGTTGATCACGTAGGTATAAATTGTATTATTTTGATGCTTTAACTTGAGAGAATGTGCCCAACCCACCCCTCTTTCCTCTCTCCCCCTCCCAAACCTTTTATCCTCACCATCCAATGCTTTTAATCCCACAGCAGAGTAAACGCAATTCCCAGTAGAAGGCCTTTTAGGATTTTCGCAGAATTCGTTAAGGATTGGAAACGGCTACTCTATGGTTCTACCCTGACATCAACGAGAAAACTGTTTACAATTTTTAACTTGTGGCTACCAGCTAAAGTGATATACATAATATATTTACTACTTACTTAATATGTATAACTATACATCTTTTATACATATGCATACTCTTTGGTCTTGGTTAAGTTCGTAATCATCATCCACAAACCATCCATATCACAAACGTTTACAAATACTTGAATAGTGTATTTTTTATTCTTTTATTCATTACTCATGGGCTGAACGTAACCGCCACGTGATAAGGTACTCCCAAAAATATTCTGGGAGCTCCCAAAAAGCGCATGAGTAAACAATAAAAAAAAACATCGCTCCATTTCGATGATTTATGTTTTATAAGTACTAAGTGTTTATGTTTACCACATAAAATTCAATTACGAATAGGTATTATTGTTCTGACAACTCATTAGCAAGCATATTGTAGGGGTATTTACATAATAAGGTCAACTGTTCGACAAACATTTCCAGTTACAAAAACTACGTAACGATGTTAGTGGGTTTCCTGAAATAACTTATTATAATTACTGTACCTACTGTAATATTTCAGACCGCAAAAAGTATTAATTATAGAAACGAACAACTAAAGAGTAGTGTTTATTTACGCGATTATAAGGCTTTTATTAAAAGAAAACATGTCTTACTTGCCTTGCCTTTTGCCTTAATAACGTTGTTAGTAATGTACTAAGTCGAGGCCCAAATCCTGCGCGGGCTACCCTTAGGGAACGTTGCTAACGTTAATTTATTGTTATTCTACGGGAAGTAAGGTCTAAATTGTCGGCAATAGTAGAATAATAAAGCAGTTAAGGTCTAACCGCTTAGTTTTGATATTAAAGCCAAACAAAAGTAACTGTTTATAGTACCTACAGTGTTAATGTGTTACCTTAGGAAAGGAATAAACAACAATTTCATGAAGACATTACAATATTAACATAAAGGTAGAGATGTAGGTACTTATACAAAGTCATGATCGCACGAACGAATAATACGTACATAAAACTAACTTATACGTATGTTACATTTCATCGAATTGGCAATATGAGGGGAAATTAGCGGAGGGGCGCTGTTCCAATGAAACCACAATCACCGCGTTGCGTAAATTCCATGAGCCGACCGCATCCTGTATAATTAAAGTGAAAAGCGATACCAGTTATAATGTTACAGATACCTATTTATTTTAATTAAATTAATTATATTTCAAACTTGTTTTATAATTAATTAACAACATGTAGAAATATACAATTAAAACAAAGATATAGCTATTATGTCATAATATGTTTATGTGGACAGTAGGTAAGTCAATTCAGCGATAGGATGGATGAAAAGGGGCATGAAACAGAGGCGAAAATAAAAGGAGGCCTATGTCCAAGTGGATTTTGGTGTGTTCAAGGTTGATGACGAAGAATAATACAATTCAGAAATTGGGAGAATCAGTTAGGGATTTTTACTTAAACCATGAAACAGATGGAACTGTGGCACAAGCCTTAGAAAGAACTCGTAGTTCCTTCAAGCCAGTTTTCTATAAAAGTATTACGCAGCACAAGTTGCGTTCTAAATAATTTCGAGGAAATTGGGCAATAAAGGAAACTTCCTTTATTGACCAATTTCCTCGAAATTATTTAGAAGTTTCGTTATGCAAAGCTTTCCACCTACGTGCAAACTTCTATATATTATAATGAATTTAAGTCATTTGAATATAAAGTTAGACTTAATTGCGGGAATTTTATGTAAACTTTCTAGCAAGAACTGCCACGAAAGGTCTTGGATCTTAAGACTTACTAAGACATTCAAATATCATTATCACACTACCATGAGACTATCATGAGATGTCATGTTTCTTGCAATAATATTGCGGAGCCGCGCAGTTCTAGGGGCCTACCAGTCCTACCCCACCACCTCTTATATTAATGTAAGTAATTGCAGTTGTGGAAGTAAGTTCGAGAAAATCTAATTAGTGCGTCAAATAGATTAAAAAAAAAAACATTGGACACGTGCTTCTTTTCACAAATAAAAAAAAATACGAAGGCGGTGAGTCGTATGGAAGACTTCCTCTCTCTTCCATACGATTCACCATCTTCGACGCATTAGATTAACGTCACTTGTCATCAAAAAGTGCATTGAAACGTGACGAAAAACAAGAGATTTTAACTCAGTGTATCGTCTCCATTTCTCATTTACCAAGTAAAAGAAAAAATACGTGCCCAATATTTATACATCTGACGAAAGTCAGTTGAGTACCAACATTACTTTAAGGGGTGGTGGCACAACTGGTAGCTGGTATCATACGTGGCAATGCCAGCATTTTATTACAACTCGCACGAAATTTCTCGTATCGTCTAAAAGAGTCTTTAGTCTGTAAAAGAATCACGAGCGCTCTTAATAATAATAAATTAGATTTCAAAAAAGTTCTTTATTCGTAGACTCAGCTTTCATTTTCGCAGATTTATTAAATTTACAATTTGGTAGAACTTGGTCCATAGTTTGTGTAATGTTTGCATTTACATAAGAAGGTTCGTTTATTCCAGGTATAATGGGAGCGTCAGCATATTCAACGTAACACAGGTTCTGGGAAGGGTTGTAGATATGTTGCAAGTTGCAAGAATACGGTAATGTGTACTATAATAGACTGTACCTCTACTAGTAGAACAAATTAAGCGAAATAATGTTCTTGTAGCAATCTTCGTTACAAAATTCTTCGGATAAAATAATTAATAAAAAACAAAAGAACCGACTGCAAAAAATAACCACTAACTAAAAAGAGAAATACAAGCTCTATAATATAGTGTGAAGAGTATACAGTACAGGATCCAAAATGTCGACGAAGTATATATCGCACACCCAGGGAAACAAAGGCGTGAGTCGAAAACACTAACTTTACAGGAGAGTAAAAAAACTGCTTAACCAGGTATATCTGTTATATTTTTGATGCTATGATATTTTGTTATATGCCAAAAAAAAAAATTAAAAAAATCAAGCTTTTTTGTTTATTACATTAGAAATATCTCAAATTATCTCAGTGATTAATAAATTGATAATTAAAGTTTTACAGACGTTTTTCTTATTTATTTATGACTAATCCTTAATTGTAAATACATTTACCCCAATTATCGTTTTCTAAATAATGAATATACTTTAACTATTCATGGTTGCGTATTTTATGAAGTTCTATACTATGTTAAAATACAAAAGATAAGCACTACTTACGGCCTTTTTTGCTTAATTATGTTTTACAGCATCAAAGTGTAAGACGTGTTTACAGCAAATTTTGTTAAAAAATTAAAATAAAATGTAATGCTAAGCCTGAATGTTGACTTTTTAAATAGTATTTTCAGTAAAATCATAACTGTTACCAATGTTAAGCCCCTATGTAAAATACATTTCATTGGTGTAATAAAACAGGTGATTAGAAAATTGCACTTTATTATAATTTTACACATAACAGACCTTGTTACAATTATAAAACTAATAACATTGAATCATATTTATTCTAATAAATGTAACATAAAAATGACAACTTCTTAAAATTAGTTAAAATCCTCGAAAAAGCTTTACAAACATGGCATTAACAAAAATCCTTAAACTATTTATAATTTCAGTTATTAAACATTTAAAAGAGTAATTAATAATATTGTACTGAAACAAAAACATGAATTCTCATTTATATTAATCACTAACTGCTGCCCGCGACTTTGTCTGCGTGGTATTCAAGGTGTGTAGTGCTGTACAAAAAGTAAAGCTAAATAATGTTTAATGCCAGCTCCAGCTCCTAATCCAGTTCCGTTCCAAACTAATTTCGTAACTTCCTAATCCTAACTTTCTAGTCTTACAAACATATTTGACTGTTAGTTAATACTGTTAGTTTTTTGCTGTGGCCACTACCTTGCACTGATTTGACAATTGGGATTGAAGGACTTGAAAACGGGCGATAGCAAAGAAGTGTGCCGGACTCTTACTGGCTAAGCCGCCGGAGTGCTTCTCCGTATCTTATTGTCGGGGGCCACGGGAACGTTTTCGCAATCTAGCGCAAGCCCCGACAGGAGAGCTCTTTTTAAAGGGAGCTTCTTCGTTAACGTGGAGCCAGCTTTCGCCAGCCCTTATTAAGAGGCGCGCGGAAGCACCGCGCAAACCGTCTTTGCCTTTACCCAGTACAGTAGACTGTCCCGAGACTACTGCCGTAGGCCTGTTAGGTTAGGTTTGGTTTTTAGTTAGGTCAGGTTAGGTTTGGTTTTTAGGTTAGGTTAGGTTTGGTTATTAGTTAGGTTAGGTTAGGTTTGGTTTTTAGTTAGGTTAGGTTAGGTTCGGTTTTTAGTTAGGTTAGGCTAGGTTTGGTTTTTAGTTAGGTTAGGTTAGGTTTGGTTTCTAGTTAGGTTAGGTTAGGTTTGGTTTTTAGTTAGGTTAGGTTAGGTTTTTAGTTAGGTTAGGTTAGGTTTGGTTTTTAGTTAGGTTAGGTTAGGTTTGGTTTTTAGCAAGGTTAGGTTAGGTTTGGTTTTTAGTTAGGTTAGGTTAGGTTTGGTTTTTAGTTAGGTTAGGTTAGGTTTGGTTTTTAGTTAAGTTAGGTTTGGTTTGGTTTTTAGTTAGGTTAGGTTAGGTTTGGGTTTTAGTTAGGTTAGGTTTGGTTTTTAGTTAAGTTAGGTTTGGTTTGGTTTTTAGTTAGGTTAGGTTAGGTTTGGTTTTTAGTTAGATTAGGTTAGGTTTGGTTTTTAGTTAGGTTAGGTTGGGTTTGGTTTTTAGTTAGGTTAGGTTAGGTTTGGTTTTTAGTTAGGTTAGATTAGGTTTGGTTTTTAGTTAGGTTAGGTTAGGTTCGGTTTTTAGTTAGGTTAGGTTAGGTTTGGTTTCTAGTTAGGTTAGGTTAGGTTTGGTTTTTAGTTAGGTTAGGTTAGGTTTGGTTTTTAGTTAGGTTAGGTTAGGTTAGGTTTGGTTTTTAGTTATGTTAGATTAAGTTTGGTTTTTAGTTAGGTTACGTTCGGTTTTTAGTTAGGTTAGGTTTAGTTTTTAGTTAGGTTAGGTTAGGTTCGGTTTTTAGTTAGGTTAGGTTAGGTTTGGGTTTTAGTTAGGTTAGGTTTGGTTTTTAGTTAGTTTAAGTTTGGTTTTTAGTTATGTTAGGTTAGGTTTAGTTTTTAGCAAGGTTAGGTTAGGTTTGGTTTTAGTTAGGTTAGGTTAGGTTTGGTTTTTAGTTAGGTTAGGTTAGGTTTGGTTTTTAGTTAGGTTAGGTTAGGTTTGGTTTTTAGTTAGGTTAGGTTAGGTTTGGTTTTTAGTTAGGTTAGGTTAGGTTTGGTTTTTAGCAAGGTTAGGTTAGGTTTGGTTTTTAGCAAGGTTAGGTTAGGTTTGGTTTTTAGTTAGGTTAGGTTAGGTTTGGTTTTTAGTTAGGTTAGGTTAGGTTTGGTTTTTAGTTAGGTTAGGTTAGGTTTGGTTTTTAGTTAGGCTAGATTAGGTTTGGTTTTTAGTTAGGTTAGGTTAGGTTAGGTTTGGTTTCTAGTTAGGTTAGGTTAGGTTTGGTTTTTAGTTAGGTTAGGTTTGGGTTTAAGTTAGGTTAGGTTTGGTTTTTAGTTAGTTTAAGTTTGCTTTTTAGTTAGGTTAGGTTAGGTTTGGTTTTTAGTTAGGTAAGGTTAGGTTTGGTTTTTAGTTAGTTTAACCAAACCTAACCTAACCTAACTAAAAACCAAACCTAACCAAACCTAACCTAACCTAACTAAAAACCAAACATAACCTAACCTAACTAATAACCAAACCTAACCTAACTAAAAACCAAACCTAACCTAACCTTGCTGAAAACCAAACCTAACCTAACCTAATTAAAAACCAAACCTAACCTAACCTAACTAAAAACCAAACTTAAACTAACTAAAAACCAAACCTAACCTAACTAAAACCCAAACCTAACCTAACCTAACTAAAAACCGAACCTAACCTAACCTAACTAAAAACCAAACCTAACCTAACCTAACTAAAAACCAAACCTAACCTAACCTAACTAAAAACCAAACCTAACCTAACCTAACTAAAAACCAAACTTAAACTAACTAAAAACCAAACCTAACCTAACTAAAACCCAAACCTAACCTAACCTAACTAAAAACCAAACCTAACCTAACCTAACTAAAAACTAAACCTAACCTAACTAAAAACCGAACGTAACCTAACTAAAAACCGAACGTAACCTAACTAAAAACCAAACTTAATCTAACATAACTAAAAACCAAACCTAACCTAACCTAACTAAAAACCGAACCTAACCTAACCTAACTAAAAACCAAACCTAATCTAACCTAACTAAAAACCAAACCTAACCTAACCTAACTAAAAACCAAACCTAACCTAACCTAACTAAAAACCAAACCTAACCTAACCTTGCTAAAAACCAAACCTAACCTAACCTAACTAAAAACCAAACCTAACCTAACCTAACTAAAAACCTAACCTAACCTAACTAAAAACCAAACCTAATCTAGCCTAACTAAAAACCAAACCTAACCTAACCTAACTAAAAACCAAACCTAACCTAACCTAACTAAAAACCAAACCTAACCTAACCTAACTAAAAACCAAACCTAACCTAACCTAACTAAAAACCAAACCTAACCTAACCTAACTAAAAACCGAACCTAACCTAACCTAACTAAAAACCAAACTTAAACTAACTAAAAACCAAACCTAACCTAACTAAAAACTAAACCTAACCTAACCTAACTAAAAACCAAACCTAACCTAACCTAACTAAAAACCAAACTTAAACTAACTAAAAACCAAACCTAACCTAACTAAAACCCAAACCTAACCTAACCTAACTAAAAACCATACCTAACCTAACCTAACTAAAAACCAAACCTAACCTAACCTAACTAAAAACCAAACCTAACCTTACCTAACTAAAAACCAAACATAACCTAACCTAACTAATAACCAAACCTAACCTAACCTAACTAAAAACCAAACCTAACCTAACCTTGCTGAAAACCAAACCTAACCTAACCTAATTAAAAACCAAACCTAACCTAACCTAACCTAACTAAAAACCAAACCTAACCTAACCTAACTAAAAACCAAACCTAACCTAACCTAACTTAAAACCAAACCTAACCTAACCTAACCTAACCAAAAACCAAACCTAACCTTAGCTAACCAAAAACCAAACCTAACGTAGCTAAAAACCAAACCTAGGTTAACCTTAATAAAAACCAAACCTAACCTAACCTAACTAAAATCCGAACCTAACCTAACTAAAAACCAAACCTAACCTTATGAACGGAAAAAGGCGTAAGCATGATTATTTCGAAACTGTTATACGAATGTATTACTCAACAAGGAATACGGCACTTCTTGGTTAACTATTTCTAAGCGTGATAGGATGTAATCAGTATTATTGTAGGAAATTGCTTTTTTTATTAAGTATGAAATAGTATAATAGGGATTACATTTATTAAATATTTGTATTATCAAATGAAACAACAGCTTAAGTACGATTAGGTCTATTTTCTTATAATTTTACGTGCGTATGCTGGTTTATCGACTTGTTTAATTAATAAAATAATCTAATTTTAGAACGTCAAAAAAACTTTTTTTTTTATAAAATTCTAATTTTACGTCAAAAATTCACGGAAAAAAATTACTATATGTATTTTTACTTGTACTATTCAAATATGCAAAAAAAAAATTGACGTATCTGCACTTACGCCTTTGTGGTTCTGGGGGTGCGATATATTCTTACCGATAACTTAGGTCGTTGTAAATGTTTGTATAATGGTGAATGAAATACTAAGTGAGTACAGTGTTCGGACAAAGACGATGTTGCGACGGTCATCGGAAATAAATGACACTAACGAATTTGTTATGTGTTTCGATTTATAATCATTAGATAAAAAGTGTAAAATATTAATTCGCCATTCTATTATACGAGGCCTGTATATTAATTTTAGGGCCTAAAGCCTGAAATTGATTGTAATTTTAGCTTTATCGATAATTTGTCAGGGTTCCAGAGAAGTGAGTGACGAGTTCCATTTTTAGAAAAAAAAAATAGGAATGTTATCAACTTTTTTACAACCCCTTTATTGTCCGTTTGGTAGATTAGTAAAAATATCAAAAGTGTATTTTTGTTTTTTTCATAATATTAAAAAGATTAGATAGAATGAACTTAAAAATAGTCAGAATTAAAATTGGGGGTTGGTTAGCTTACCACGTTTCTACGACCTAGCCACATTTGGCAGAGGTTTGTGACGTCTACTGCACGATGGTATGCCATGGTTACATTTTCATTTTTTACGTTCGTGATAAAGAATGACCAAGTACATTCATCATCACATCAAATTAATCCATTGCATACCTAGTTATATCTTAATCACGTAGGAACAGACAGCGGGAAGCAACTATTTTTTATACTATGTAGTGATGATGCAAATATAAACTGTCACGTGCTTAAATTCGCAAGAATGATGTGTGAATGTTACAAATGACATTTTGACTTCAATGTTTTGGACATTGGGCGGAGTGACACGTGATATTACAAGCGTATGTGATCAACCTACTTCCTGCGCACAAAACTGGGACATCTCCCGATGTTTTGGCAGAATATTATTAAACTAAAAACACCAATATGGTGGACACTGAAACGGTATAAATTTGTTGTTACACCCATATCGCATGGATTATATTTAAATATGCTTGTGTTAGGTTAATTCGGTAGATAGCGATATGTTATGTATAACGAAATAAAACAAAAAGAATTGAAACATTTGGGCATAATTAATCTTTGTGGTTTGTGGTGTAATTTAAATGAATTATGTATACTAACCTACTTTGAATTTGACAACAGTTTTATATATTGTGCAGAATATTTTGAGTGCTTTGAAAAGGTACTTACTAGTTGTCATAGTTTAAACACTTTTGGGAGACAGAAAAGAACAACCAAATCTAAAATAATTCAGAATTAGCTCGCACTTAATCCTGTATGAAAGCTCCAAGCTGAAACAACAATAAATTATGAGAAACGGGTACAATACCGCGGCGCTGTCGCTAGGAATACAATCGTATGTCTTAAATCATCTCGCGATGACACAAACGTTTCGTCAACAAGTACATTTGACTCGCAGCCAAACGCAAACGAATTGAAACATCTTTCTAATGATTAATAATCACATTAATTCTCAGTTACAGTATTATTGTGCCCCTCATTTTCGATTCTCGGAAAGTAACAATTTAAATAGTTTAAGATTTTTTACGTACTCATAAACATTGTTATTTCTGCATACCGAGACGGTTTTCCGTGAATTCTCGTGAAAAACATGTCTAGCTATTATCTTAGACTTAAAATCTATTGATGGAGTGAATACTAATGCTGCTAATAGTTAGTGCAAAAATAGATCCTATCGATCTCCTTAACAAATTGTTAACAGTACACCTTTAATGAACTTGGAGCTATGTATACTTGTAGCATTATACCATGTCAGTGTTCTCCGAATGGGAGGCAACGCATCGGGCTTCGCATCAACGTTTCACCGAACACGTAAGTCCTACGAGCGACGACCCTAATTGGCATTTATCGGAAACAGTTGTATATCCTGGATTTGGGCGTAGGTAAACCCAAACAGGACACAATCGAAATATAAAATGAATCTAATCGTTTCTTCAGCGAAGCGCTTTCTACCTTGCTAAACACACGACGCTGTTGTCGTTAATACTTACCTAAGTTCAAATAATAATTTGATCAATTTAATTGCAAACTCAAGCAATAAATTGAACAAGCATGGCGACCGGACGTTCGCTCTAACCAGACGAAATCAAATTAAGCAGTTCTCGGAAACTGAGGCGATTAATCGGAATCATTATAGAACATTGCCTGGGCTTCAATGTAATTTTACGCAATTAAAATAGTCGTGTGTGTACGTCCTATAGACGTACAATACGATGTTATCGGTCCTATAAATACAATTATACCAATTTAAACCGTAATTTCATTGTTCGTTAGCGTCGCCCTCACGAAGTCGGAGCACGTTCCCTGTCCCTTCACGGGTGACGGGATTATGGAATGTAGGTCTATTCACAGAGTTGTATGGAATTAATTTGATTCCCAATTCTCTTTTTGGTCGCCATTGAAACGTGTGACGTGGGTTGGGGCTCCAAACAGCTGCTCTGTTCGACGGACAAGGGATCGAACCGAACAGATTAGAATCAGGTAATTGCTTCTGAAATACATGAAGGTTTGTTTATCCTTTGCGTACTGACTTTTACCGACTAAGGAGAATGGTAGGTAATCGTTAATTAGGTAACAATTGATTACATGTTTGGTGTTATGAGTAAGGTTGGCATAACTACAATTCTCTAAAACTTGCGATATATTTAAGGAAAATATTAACTTTACCTTTGTTGACACACATCGACTATGCTATTGTTGTTCATTTATATTTAGCTAGTACGTTACCTAACATATATTTTTAATTAGAGGAAGTAATGAGTACTGGGTACCATTATTTCGTTCGCGGAACTCATAGAGGTAAACACTACTGTAGATACCTCTGGTGAGATTAGCGCTAAGCTCATGTGAGATAATACTAAGCCATTGAATAGGTACTATTGGGGATATGTCAATGGAGGTACACAATAATGCTCTTACGTGATACGGATAATTGGTCTTGAAGGCATCTAAGAGCTTCTATTGTAGCCATTATGCGCTCAAGACTACGATAGACTAGATCTCATTTCATCGATACCTGTTTAAACACTTAACCTTCCTAGACTGTGGAAATTGAGGCTCGGCAAAATTGTGGTAACTATAGTTTCGGTACAGGCAACTGTTTTAATAAGCTAATGCAGACAATTTACGAAAAGAAAGTAGGGGGAGTTAGGCACTTTTCCAGAAACTAAGTTATCAAAAAATGACGTAGTTAATTTTGTATAATAAGAACATTGATTGTACATATTTGGCTTAAACATAAAATCCCTGACAGGATTAGCAAAGAAAGGGGAAGCCCAGCCTCCCAACTGCTCAACCCACCCTACCTCTCCTACTCGTAATGTTTTTCAAAACCAATTGAATCTTGAAGCCAAACGGAAAAAATCTCAAACGATGTTTTAAAAGAAAACTCACCTTTTACGTAAATATTAGCATTAGCAATTTCCTCCGAGAAATTTTCGTTTCCCTGTTCGAGGTAAAGAGAAATAATTAATTAATTTTGGTTGTTGATTAACTCCAAACTCGATTGCAGTAATAAGGGGTTTTAATAGACCTTGAGGGTTCCTTGTGAGGATCAGAAAACTAAAATTAATTACCTTGGTATTTACGTAAATAATTATTCAAGGAAGAACTCGCTTGTTGCTAAGTAAGAGTCGTAAACCCTCTGGTCTTTAATCAGATTGAACGAGCTACGGAAATCGACGGTTGATTCTAATTCTAATTGACCGTATTTACATTCGTTTAACAGTTTATAAAGCCTTCATTAATCGTGATGTAGTGTACTCGAGACAAGAAAGTCAGTTTTGCAGTTGTAGTTGTTTTTTAGTAATTAAAATCTAGTATCAGTCAGATTCTGGATCAGTCCTAGATTTATTTTGAGTAATAGACAAACGGCTTACGAAAACAAATACAATTTAGTTCAATACCTTAAAGCTGTATAGCCGTACCAACACACCAAAAAGTTTATATTGCTGTTTTTTGTATGTAGTAGATATGTATAAGCTTCTACCGTTTGGCAAAGGTCTCGCCTTTTTCTTCCAAACCTTTATATCTCTTGCATTTTGGACACCCGCGCCTTGCTTACCTGTCTGGATTGTCACACCAACTATGTCGCGGACATCCTCGGTGACGATTTCCTTTCTCTAGCGTCCAGAGTAAGCTGCTTAGCAAATAATAGTCATAATTCCTGCCGATTTTTGTTGTTTATGTAAATGGTTTTACATTTACATAAACAACAAAAATATTATAACATGTAACCGTAATAATAATAGTGCTGTTTATTTCCACATGCCACTCGTTTCCCGGTAATTTCTGGTAATGTAGTAAGAGGAATCGAGCGCATTGTATCGTATTTAATGTAGTAATGTTTCTATGAACTTGTCATTGTTGCCTACATAACCAAATATAATTATTGTATGTTCGTGTTTTTGTTAAATACCTATTCGTAGTTATGCTTGTATACTATGTATGTTGATTTGGTTTAATTAAGCGTAGCTGTTAATCATATGTTTGACCGGTAAACGCAGCGTGGGATATCCACCTATTTGGCGGTCAGATGACCTTAGACCTTTTCGCTCCCACCCGGTCTTCCTGGAAAACTTTGGGGGAGGCCTATGCCCAGCAGAGGACTTCCTACGGCTGATATGGTGATGGTGATGATTTCATGTAAAGAATACAATGTTTTCAAAAGTGGCAATTACCACGAGATGAAACGCTGAGATTTCGACTTAGTTCCTTTTGGGTAAAAGAATTTCAACGGAATTTTTATTTCACCACTTTTTTGGAACAGATCAACGCAGAAGCTTGTGAGTGATTTTCACACCCTCGTAATCGAAAAGGAAAACGTTCCAGCTTCGGACATAGCATGCTACCATGACAGCCGCCTCATGGTAACATGCTATGCGTGTATCACACACAACTTCAACTAGTACCTTGCAACCATCAACGTCCTTATTACCAAAGCATAAGGTTCACTATTGCAATTCATTACACAATGGACGAACTGTCTGTTTTTTTACATGCTTGTTTTAATAAATTCTCGATAGGTATTTATGATCGTTGTTTTGCATACCACGAATAATATCAGTTAATATGAAATGAAAACAATTATAATTGTACTAAGAATTCATTGTGTGTGTTGGCAGTATACAAGTTGATGTCGAGTGCGTTCCGTGAATTTGTATTTTCAGTATAAAATACTAATTAATTAAAGCTTATTGAGAACAGCTTTCTGTTAGATGAAATTGGTATATTTATGATATTTACTTCAGTTCTTGGTAAAGTAATAGTATTTTTATTATACCTTTCGGCAAGATTCGTTTGCGCAGAAAAGTGCAACTTAATACCGATGGAAATCGAATGCCAGTAGCAAAGAAAAGCAGACCTTATTGCTTTAAGATTAAAAATACAATCAAATGTAAGGATCTGATACCTTGATAGATTTCCGCAAAATGGTGTAACTTATAATGAGGTTGTCGTAATTGAGCACAATATTGTACTTTGAAAGCGGGCCATACATACCTATTACATGTCGCCAAAACAACAATATATATATATTGATAAAGGTATACTGTAACGTACGCTACTGAATTAGTACAGGATTTTGATAACTTACTGGCGATTGTAACTCGATATAAGTTTTTTTTTAATATTCCTGAAGTCAAATACAGTCACAATGAATATCAATACAGTCGTTCAATAATTAATTGAACGACTGTGTTGATTCTAACGACAAAGACAATGTAACCTTTTTTAAAATAATACACATGTAAAAACCTCTTTGCACTATTTTAAGAAAAATGTAGGCCGCTTAAAGAATAAAGTGGCTTCTAGAATATTTGTAAATAGAACAAATTGGTGTCCATTTGAATCAGTTTGAGTTTACCTTATACATCAAATTCTTTGTAAGGTCACTCTGTAATCATACTTCAAACCTTCAACATACAGTAAAATAAATAAATTATTTAAAAAAAATACCAAAAAAAGTGAATTTACCAGTTCAATCTCGCCCTATACGCCAGTATTTCGTTTGCGACGGTTTTCCTCTTCGGTGAGCAGAAAGCATAAGTATGCCTTGCTACCCGTGCTGTGGTCCTTCCTGCTGCAGCCCCTGCTGCGGGCCGTGCTACTCGTGCTGTTCTCCGTGCTGCTCCCCGTGCTACGGCTGTTGCTACCGCGGCTGCTGCTAGGCGCGCGGTGGCGCCGCGGCCCGCCCGAGTCGCCGCGAGCTAAGAGCTGTAGCAGCGTGACGAGCTCCCGGCGCCGTCGCTCCGTCCACGAGCCCCCGCTCCTCGCAGCCGGCAAGCCGCGAGTTGGACGTCGAGCGGACGTAGAGCCCCGTCTCCGTCAGGCGCCAAGCTTGGGGACTTCTCCGAGCAGGGAGGCTCTGCAACGCTGTTGCTCGGCTCGTGTGTTGGCTGCTGGGATCAAGCACCCTCGGGGTTCTCCCGTTGCTAGCAGATGCGACTCGTGCGGGTCTAGGTTTTATGAACATCTCTTGTCGCGGTTACGCCGTCCGCAGTCATTAACAGTGTTTTATGTATGGATTTTTGTATAAATATACGTTCAGGTCACAAATTTACTTGGGTGCTTTTATTTTGCTCACTAATATTTTTTGCTCGCACTAAGAGCTGGCATATTTGTTTTTCAACAGCGCCATTCACTTTAGGGCGATCCAATGGAGATGACACATTTACTGGACGTGCAACTAAGATTTCCATCGTATCTGACGTAATAGTACGAGTGCTGAGGACACTACTAGTGTCGCACACGCATTACCCAAGCATGCTCTGTCGTGCAGTACTGAGCATCACGATAGTTTTTGATAAAATTCACATCTATACATATAATAAAATTCTAGAATTCTGTGTGTTTGTGCACGCTAATCTCAGTAACGGCTTATTCAATTGAAATGCGGTTTTTACTAATATGTTGTAGTAAGCTTTCCATCACATTTAGTGTTTATTTCATGTCAATCGGTTGATTAATAAAAAAGTTATGCCAATATAAAGAATCACCTCGAACATTTGTTACGATTCCAATATTCTATCAGATTACGTACTGACACGCCTCGCGCCTGCGCGTCCGTGGCTAAATAGTGCGGGTGACAGTTGCCTGTATGACGTTGACGTCTCTCAGAACCACATGACTAGGGATGGACATTCAAAAAAATATTTATATCACTGTCGATACTTGCAGCATACATTTAATTCTCTTTCATTTTCTTATGAAAATTTGTGTGTTATTTAGTTGTGCAGTGTAACTACGTGTATATACCTGTCAATATAAATATTTTATTACTACTTATCTTAACTCAGATATGAGTTTGGACGAATAAAATGTAAATATTTTTCCTTAGCAACTTTTAACCAATTTTATAATTTTGTGTTGTTTCATCATTATAATTGAACGTTTTTTTTTAAATAAAAATTAAACTACGCCCGATATACCTACATTTCTTATTCCAAAAAAACATCGTGCACCTATCCATCGTAGCAATACATCCCATCACTGAAGAAGTCTATCCCGTTACGTTATACGCATAACACTTTACTTTATTTTTCATTCCATTAGATTTGATTTGAAGATTAGAACATTCTGATTGGTTTTAATTTAATTTACTACAGTTATGAATATTCTATACATATAATAAAATTATTTTTAAAGAACACGTAACTGGTTTAACTGAATGTTACCATAGCGACCAAAATACTGTTGCTATGGTTTTATGTTTTGACGTTAATATTAACTTGCTATTTCGCTTACGATACAGAAATGAAAATAGCCGGGTCCGGGAAGTACGAGCTTTGTATTCTTTAAACTCTAAGTTCAAATTTCATTTTACACACATTTTTTGAATGTGTTTTTTAATATTTTTTGAGTACGATTCGAAATTTCAGTCAAGCATAACATTTTTTTTTCTTTTATCGTTTTTGGTGGTTCAAAAGTATTGTAAGAAGCGCTTGGATTTTTTTAACAAAAAATTGTCTTTTAAAATACTTTAATATGGTATCTACTTACTGCTAAGCTACGACAGTCTCATCCAATTTGAATGGATCTGTAGGAATGAAATAAAAGGAAACCAACTACACCAAAATAAAAAAAGTAGTTTGTACGGTAAAAGATTTACTATACTTTATTAACTAGCTGTTGACTGCAATTTAGTTTTGTATAACGCGTGGCTTTAAAGACTTGATAGTGCGTATACACTACCACAATTGTGCACCAATTGCGATGGTATAGGGTAGTTGCATAGGTAAAGTATTATAAAGATAGGCTGTTATTATTAATATCTATTTAATATTGCGTACCTACGCATGCACATAATATTATTATGTGCCGCACGCGTACTCCCGCGAATGTTTTGTTATGTGTGCGTAACATTAACCTTCTTCAAGCTCAGTTGGCTCAGCTCAAACTACTAGAATCAGAAACTTGAAACTTTGGTAGTAATGTAAGACGGGATTTTGAAAATGCGTCCGTCAAGGGGTAGAAAGAAAACGAAATAAAAGATCGGTGCCCGGAATAATTTGCTGCACATACATTCATCCACCAATAACGGCGCCTGCCGTTACTGCCTGCCGATGTACACTGGCTACTATTGAAATTCCAACTCGAGCTCGGTGCAAGATCTGGGCAGATCGACATCTACCACCTACTACTTATGTCCTACCTCAGGAACATTTACCGCCCGGAGGTACCTTGAAGTGGTATTTTCGGAAAGCATTCAACTGTCTAAGAACCCAAGTAGGTAGGCAAACAAAATTTTGCAAATTTGGCTATACAGACCCCTCTCACATCCAGTGAGAATGCGACATCTCCGTACAGGCGATGTCACATCGCATAGAGTGGGCAAAGTGTCCGCGGTTAGTTGGTGCGCCGTCACCAAGTTCTACGAAGAAGTGATGACGCTCAAAGAAAAAGTGTAAAGAGCACGGTAGGCTTCATCTGACCACCTGATCCATGTTCGAAGAGCAAGGGACAGAAGAAGGGCCTAATGGGCCTCCTCCAACCACCATAATTAGCCTACGGCAGTAGTTTCGGAGCAGTCTACTGTACTGGATAAAGGCAAAGACGGCGTGCGCGGTGTTTCCACGCGCCTCTTAATAAGGACTGGAGAAAGCTGGCTCCACATTAAAGAAAAAGAGCTCTCCTGTCGGGGTTCGCAGTAGTTTGCTAAAGCGTTCCCGTGGCCCCTGTCAATAGGAAACGGAGGTTTAGCCAGTAAGAGTCCGGCACACTTCTTTGTCATCATACTTTTTCAAGACCTTCAATCCAAATTGTCAAATAAGTGCAAGATAGCGGCCACAGCAAAAAACTAGCAGTGTTAACTAACAGTCAAATATGTTTGTAAGACTAGAGGTTATGATTAGGAAGTTAAGAAATTAGTTTTGAACAGAACAGGATTAGGGAGCTGGCATAAAACATTATTTAGCTTTACTTTTTGTACAGCACTACACATCTTCAATACCACGCAGACAAAGTCGCGGGCAGCAGCTAGTTCAATATAAGTTTATTTAATTAATAAAGGGAACTTAATGAGGCGTGGTAAGCGTGGAACTCATTCAGGACGCTGCCAATACTAAGGCTAGGCGCAAACAGGCCACCAACCACCGCCACCGGTGGCCAGCGACAGCCACTTAACACGCTTTTTCATATATTTTGTATAGACACGCCGCACACGTGTAGCCGGTGGCGGCCACTCGCTACTGAAGTGTCCGCGACTCGCTACTTGTGGTCGCTACGGGCCACACAAGACGCCGACACTCACCACTGTCGCATTGCTCCACCCCCCGCGCAGTTAACCATTAGGGCCAGGCCACACGGTGCGGTGCGGCTCCGGCGCGGCGCCTGTGCGGTGCCGCAACGGTTTCCTACATATAAAAATGTATGGTATGCCACACGGCACGCCCGGCGCCGCTCCGGCGTCGCACCGCAGGCGCACCGGACAACGGCGCGAGGCAGACGAGGCGGGGAGGGGTGCAAGTAGTGTGGTGCCGCAGCGGCGCCGCTCAGTTGTGCTCAGTGTCAACTGGGCAAGCCAAGCCAAGCCTGTTGCGGTGCCGCAGCGGCGCCGTAAGAATATTGCGACGCCGCACTGCTCGTGTGGCCGCCAGTGCGGTGCGGAGTAATGCGGTGCGGTGCGGTGCCGCACCGTGTGGCCTGGCCCTTAGACGTTCTATGCATCGCACGCGTCACCACGATGCACGACGCTGACGCCTCAATGGATATTGATACATTCATATTGTAAGACTGCGCAGCAGAGAGCGGGTTATAAAATGTGGCGGCTTCCGAACACCAGTGGCTGTCGCTCGCTTCTGACACTGTTACAAAAGTGGCGGAAGCGCGCGACAGCTGACGGTGGTCGTGGTCGGTGGCCCGTTTGCGCCAAGCCTTACAAGCAACGGAAGAACACGCATCCACGCGCTACGCTGCATCATGCGGGGCAGAAAGTCTCCTGAATCTACAAAACTCACCTACGCGTGTGTGTGTGCAAAAAACCTGCATGATGCAGATCTGCACTCCCGCAGGAACGCGCGTAGGTGCGTCGACACGCAATACGCAGCATGATGCGGGGAAGTGTGAAAATCGCCTTTATTTAGGCTGGGCGCAAACGGGCCACCGACCACGACCACCGTCAGCTGTCGCGCGCTTCCGCCACTTTTGAAACAGTGTCAGAAGCGAGCGACAGCCACTGGTGTTCGGAAGCCGCCACATTTTATAACCCGCTCTTTGCTGCGCAGTCTTAGGGCTCTTTCAATTTAGCCGTATCGTGTCGGACCGCAGCAGTGCCGAAACGGTGCGTTTATCGTACGGTGCACGGACGGTCATTTGTTTTCATACAAATCGCACGGTGCGGCAACAGTGCGGTGTCGGTACCGAGAACGCACGACGACAGGACGGCAACGTCGCAAGCTCCACGTGTTCATTTCGCTGTTGAATAGTGCGGTGACTAAACGTGACAGCTAATTTCATTGAATTTTCATGTTTATTATTTGCTTAAAATGGATGATATAGACGTGGAAGAATTTATAAATGAAATTGAATTTCGTCCAAGTAATTCGTAGAAACATTCTCTTGACATTCTTAAGTAATTAAAAAATTTGCTTGGGTCTTGTTTTAACCTAGGATAAAGAATATGGAAATCACCAAAATTACATGTTAATAAAAACATCGGTAGTGTTCTTTTACGGGCGCGGCGTTTTTGTTTCTGTTTGATATTTTTTAACAGGAGCACTAACAGTAATGTTTCTTCGTCAGAGTCCATGGCTACACTGCTGTCACATGAATTTAAAACAACACTAACATACAAACGCACGGCAGTCAGATACGCTTTCAATTTAGGCGTTTGGTGTCGGACGGCTAACGTACCGCAGCGGTACGGCAGCGGGCTATAACCAGCGGCACGGTTAACGTGCGGCAGCCGTACGACACGAAACGTCTAAGGGCTAAAACGCACTAGCGACCTGCCGCGATGCGGTATGCCGTTGCGGTAGACCGCAGTATATACGGTCTGCCGTAACGGCACGCCGTATTCCGGCTAACCGTATGGTCTTGGCTCATTGCGGTCTGCCGCAATCGCTAGCGCGTGATACAAGCAACGACGGACTGGCGGGCGGGACGCGGCGTTTGCGACTACCGCGCCGAGTGCGTGGTGGGGATGCGGCGCGCCGCATCATTCAACCGGCGCGGCTCGCCGCAGCTCCGGAACAACCGGAGCGGTTGACGGCTGGCCGCAAAGCAGTGCGTCCTTATCATGCGGTTTCATGTATTAATCGATGTGCGGCCTACCGCAACGGCACGCCGCAGTGCGGCCAGCCGCTAGTGCGTTTTAGGCCTAAATTGAAAGAGCCCTTAGGCCTAAAACGCACTAGCGGCTGACCGCACTGCGGCGTGCCGTTGCGGTAGGCCGCACATCGATTAATACATGAAACCGCATGATAAGGACGCACTGCTTTGCGGCCAGCCGTCAACCGCTCCGGTTGTTCCGGAGCTGCGGCGAGCCGCGCCGGTTGAATGATGCGGCGCGCCGCATGCCCAACACGCACTCGGCGCGGTAGTCGCAAACGCCGCGTCCCGCCCGCCAGTCCGTCGTCGCTTGTATCACGCGCTAGCGATTGCGGCAGACCGCAATGAGCCAAGACCATACGGTTAGCCGGAATACGGCGTGCCGTTACGGCAGACCGTATATACTGCGGCCTACCGCAACGGCATACCGCATCGCGGCAGGCCGCTAGTGCGTTTTAGCCCTTACGATAGCGCGTCACCATGATGCACGACGCTGACGCCTCAATAGGCGGGTCTACACAGAGCGAGCAGCCTCGTGAGGCATTTGCCGCGCGAGGCCGCTCGGTCTATGTAGACGTGCCTCGGCCGAGGAAATCGCGTGTACCGCCGCGGGCGAGCGACCGAGCGGCCGAGCAACCGAGTGTCGGCTTTTTGTTTTGCTCAAAGGCGCCTCAGTCGTTTGCCGCGCGCACTCTGGACGCACGTGTATTTTGTTTCGTGCCTCGCTCGAGCTTAATAATTATGGATAAAGATCAGTGTTTGAAATTAATATCTCTCTATAGTGTAAACACCTGGCTATGGAATGCAAGTGATCCTAATTATACAAATAGAGAGCTTAGCTTTAGAGAAGATACATTCGTTTCCATTATATAATCTGTTTTTGTATAATATCTGGATCCAATATTGTCTTCGCTTAAATTTTTTTTGTCTTCTCTTTTTTATAATTCTATTTATAAGTATAAAAGCAACAGCTGCCACCGCAACACGTACGTGTGGTGCCATGATGTCTTAACTCTCAACTGAACGAACGAACAAATGGCTCGGGCTTGCCGCGCGCAGCAGCCTCGCGACGATACCGAGGCTGCCGCGCTCGTTCGGGGACAGTTTCCTCGCGCGGCAAATGCCTCGCGAGGCTCCTCGCTCTGTGTGGACACGCCTAATGGATATTGATACATTCATATCGTAAGACTGCGCAGCAGAGAGCGGGTTATAAAATGTGGCGGCTTCCGAACACCAGTGGCTGTCGCTCGCTTCTGACACTGTTACAAAAGTGGCGGAAGCGCGCGACAGCTGACGGTGGTCGTGGTCGGTGGCCCGTTTGCGCCAAGCCTTAAGTGGCTGTCGCTGGCCACCGGTGGCGGTGGTTGGTGGCCTGTTTGCGCCTAGCCTTATATTTTATACGCAACTTTGACATCGGACAACAAACGCTTTTAGGGACCCCCCACACTAGCGTCTTTCGAGCGTCGTCGACGAGCTAGCGTCCGCGCGACGTCGACGCCGCGGCGCTGGCCGCCTGCCGAACGCCGAGCGTGCGCGGCGCTGGCGTTGCGTCGCCGTTGTTGTTCACAAAAAACGTTGAACTGACGCCGCGGCGACGCAACGCCAGCGCCGCGCACGCTCGGCGTTCGGCAAGCGGCGAGCGCTGGCGAGCGCTGGCGTCGCGTCGCCGCGGCGTCGACGTCGCGCGGACGCTAGCACGACGACGACGCTCGAAAGACGCTAGTGTGGGGGGTCTCTTAGTAAAAATTAGTTTGTTGTTTTTTTACATAAATTGAGCAAAAAAAGCCGGTATCAGCGACGGCAAAATCAATATAAGTTTATTTGAACCAGCAAGGAGAAATCGTAGAAGAATTAACAATAATGAAATAACAACATTTGAGTTTTTACTTCAAATGATTTATAAGACTTGTTGTAAATTTTAGAACCAAGGCAAGAGGCCAAGTAACTTAAGTTACTAATAAGTTAATTAAGTTTAATCCAAAGTTTTATGTTAAGTTGTTACAAATTCGTTACTATGAGTTAATCCATAGAGAATAAAATAATATTATCTTCCCAAAAAAGTGTTTTTAATTAAGCCTACCTAATGAAATGTTTCTTTTGCTGTTTTTATTTGTATTCTTTTGATTTATTATTTAAGGTTAGACAATGAGGATTGCCCCTTCTAGTACTGTTTTAACATTGGGAAATAAACACGCCAGTGTGATTAAAGCCTTTGATGCTCTCTTTTTGCGTACTGCACATTTTGCTTGTGGTGCACATTTTGCTTTTTGGTCATTACGCTCTGAAGGGCAAAAAGCGAATTGGTGTTACAGTATGCACGCGAATGCTCCCGGTGAGGGAGCGCCTTTATGTAGTTACGCTGCGAGAATGTAAAAACTATGAAACAATGTGACCACTCTCACTATCTAACGATTAAAACAAATTTTCAATTTCCACATTTTATTCCACAATAGTCACTAAGGATTTGACGTCACGGTGTGAGGAAACCGATCAGGGCCACCGTCGACAGCAGTATGAACACTAACATCGACACGACCATGTACAGGTTCTCACTCAGGATGCAACTCTCGCATGGCCAGGGTGGAGAAAACACCTGCAACGTACCGGAAATATTTTACTACAGTGAAGGATTGGAAATATAACTAGATGTGTAGTTGCATAACCATACTTTGTAACATTGATAACCAAAATAATTTTAATTTAACGCATTGTAATGTCTCAGATTTTGTGGTTTAAGCTCTGGCAAAATGGAGGTCTAACACCAGTCCAAAATAAACGAGTACAGAGATAAGTAAAGTCTGATATAAGCGTCTACTTTAAGATGCCTCGGAACACATATCGTTGAAGTGAGATTACCTGATCAGCATGAGAGGCCGCAACAGGGTCCGGGTAGCGGACATGCGGGCCCACATCCCCCAATCGACGGGTGGCAACAGTTCGAGTACAAGCAGTAGCCACCGCTGTGAGGCCCGCCGACGAACCCACCGTAGTATACCGGCATGGCACAAATCCGCTAAAACAATCAATTTTTGGATTTAGTGGAATTATTTAAAAAAAATAAGAGATTTTAATCGAAGTTGCGCCTCATTCGGACTATTATCGCTGAATGCTGGAGTTTGATGTTGTTGACGTGCCTAGTGTTCGAATTTCAAATTTTGATTGTTTTCTTTTTTACTGGTAAAGGAGATTGTATTCTTCAAATACATAATATGACGAGAAAAGTTTTATTCAAATAAATAACAATAGCTTTTATGTTTACCTTCCATATGTAACACTTTTATTATTATTTTCAAACAATTTTATCGATAAAAAACATCATACTCAACTTAAGTGTAAAATACCGGCTTTAAATCAAAATTCAAAAAAAATGCACAAAAAAGAAACTGAACAAGAATAGCTCCTGTCAAAATTTCACAGTCTGAATCTGCTGCGGCGCAAAAACCTACAAAAAAATTACAAAATATAATTTTAAAACGTAAAAAATATTTGAAAAGTCATCTTTACAATTTGATAGAGAATAAAATGCCTTACCAACACGGGTGTTACAGGGATTTCAACCTGGGAACGTTTGCGCGGTGTCCCGGGGGTTGCGACCCGCCCATGTGCCGGTGCTGCTGCGCGCCCTGCGTGCAGGGGTGCTGCTGCAGCCCCATCGGGCCCTGCTTCAACTGCCACTGAACTATTGCCGTGAAGTTGTGCTGTTTTTGTAATAAAGTTGTCTGAAAATTAAAAACTTTTTTTTTTATTCTATAAGTAGTTGAAGACAATTGTCGTGGCGGTACTTCCTACTACAAGTTACTGTAGCTGTAACAAGTCAAAAATTGAACAAAACATTTCATAAGTTTAAGGATGTAACTTAAATGTTGTATGATGTAATACAACATTAAGGTACATCCATAAAAACAGATTTCTAAAACTAAAATAGTCACACGTAAAACTTATGCTCGTTTACATAAGAATAGACGAAATGTAACCACAAGGCAAGATTGATTACCACATGAGAGTAACATGACACATTTTTAGAAATATACCAAAAATAAACAGTGACATTGTATGAGGGCGATGTTCGTGGAAGACGGGCGACCCCACGGCACAGCATTCCGTGAAAACGTTACCCGCATCTACAAAAAACCCCGCTTTATCTTGACCTATGACAACATTATTAATCAAATAAAACTAAGCTCTACTTACATTGGTTATTGTCGTAGATAATAGGGAAAAATTGAGGATTCGCCGAAACAGGTCAAAGACCGAACGGACACGCAATTTACTAGAATAGTGTGAAACAATAAAATTACAGTGAACATCGTCATTGGGAAATATTCCATGTTTCCATGATACCTACGACCTGCGTGGCTTGTTCCAGAAAACTATGCAGTATTTGTTACCATGATAGCTGGGTCTGGAACGACAGAAAGCCTACAGAAGTATAACAGACCTGCAACGCAATATCTCCGCACTGGTACTAAGAACATAATTTACATTCCGTTTCGTGTCTCTCAGGTCCTATCTCGTTACTTGGAAAGCAAGTGTTGAAACTGCAGCAGGAAATCCAATTACTATCAGTTTGTAAAGTAAGTGCTATCAGAGTTCCTCGTATCACACTCTCCTTGGCCTGCTTTCAAACGAGAACCATCTAGACTCTAGGAAAACGCAACTGCAGGTTCAGAATGAGGGTCCTTTGAGTAATTATCAGTAACTACAAAATTATACATAACGACATAAGTAGTATTCTTGTAAAAGACAGCTTATGAAAATATAGAAAGATTTATACAAACGTAGACTGCTTTATAACATTTTCAAGTTGAAGTGTGGCTAAACAGTTACCAGGTTGTCCAAGTCTGTAATACAAGAATAAAAAAATATTCTTTTTTATGCACTTTTATTCTTTCTTTTATAACCATCTTTATTTGCCGCAATGGGGCGATGAGTTCACATAAAAACATAATATGTTGCAGTTATTGACTACTTTAGCAGATTTCTCAAAGCGATAAAGATACATAAAAGGTGTGTAAACGAACATAATAACGATGCACCTTCTAAAATTTCGCTGGAATCGCCTCAAGGTGGCGGGGACGGAAGCGCGGTAATTCTGGCCACCATCAGATAGGTACTGGCGAGTGGCGACCGGAACCCCGGCCGACATTACCCGATATACCCACGATAAAACATATTTCGTCACTCGACTTCTCTTTTAATGGATTTTGCATGTATTAAACGTCCATTACGCAGTTTACGTTCTTACCTAGAAATCGTAAAGTTAGTTCGTGTGTTTCCAAAACTCATAAATGTAAAGTATTCTTGTGATTACAATCATGCAAATTGTTATGACCTGCGTCCGATTATAAATTCAATATTTTAGGGGCTTATTTTTAAGAAATAATTCGGTTTTTGGAATCGATGTTGTTTGTTCATTTTTAGGCTACCTATTTATTTGCCATTTCATTTTGTTAATAACAGCTATAGCGTTTACCAAGAAATGTACATTTTGAACTATCGTTATACCAAATATTAAGTTATTTACGGTTTTCCCCGAATCATGTTAACGAGTATAAGGTATATTTTTGTAATTCATGAGCATTGAGGTAAATTTATTCGAGTTTTTACTTATTATTGAAATACACATTGGTAGTAGAATTGCGTAGGTACATTTTCGGGTGAAATTTCTTAAATTAGCTCTTTGGTTTGGAGAAAACACGAAAAGCCCAACGTGCATAAAAACAAATCTGATAACATACGATATTTTAGTTGTAGGTACGTAGGGATAAACAACATTCCGATAATAAGACTCCTTACAAAATCATGTAATGAATAAGAAACATGCCTAATAACATTTTTTTCCGAAAATCCCGTTGACTTCTTGCGAAAAAGAAATGAAATTTTCAGTCGAATAAAATGTAGAGATGAAGTTCTAGAGTTGTTCAAAGGTTAATAACGAAACTTTTTATAAATGTGGAGATGGTATTCAATAGGTTCACGTACGTCTTCGTAAATTTGTGAAATCGTTAAGGTAAAATAAAGTCGAGTATATCTGTACAGATATTTTTGACAGTCTAGTTTATTAGGTAAGTATAAGTACTATTTGTTTCCCTGTAAATTCTGCCATTTAAATTCTTTAAAGATTTAAATTCTTTTAAACAGCCTCAATTTTGCGGCTAGTGTTGTGTTAGGCCTTAGACGACAGACCTGAAGAAGCACCCTTTTTCCTTTTTCAGAGTCGAAGGTTATTTCAGGCAAAATTAAATTAAAAATCTACTAGTAATAAGAAGAACAACCAAATAAATAAACAGACTCATTTATTCACCGAACGGCACAAGCACACTATACACTGACAAGCTTCAAGGGCAGCAACCAGGCCGGAACCTCCAGCTGTAAGTACCGAAGGGCCTGCCGCAGGGTCCGCGGCACACGCCGCCGCAGGGCCCGCAGAAGGGCGCCGGGTAGGCCAGCCCCGCGACCTGGCAGTTGCAGGGCGTGCCGCAGCAGCACGGCCCGCCGCCGCAGTACCCCCCACAACAGCCGCCACAGCAGCTACCGCAACCACCGCAACACATGTTGATAATTAAGATTTGCTATGTAAATATGTGCCGAACAATAAATAAATATAATTTTTTAGAACTTTTGTAAACTTTTTCAATTTTTTGTATCTACTTTATATGATTTTATTACAAAGCGAAAATATTACGTCTGTTTAATTTGTTTTGTATAAATTAATGAGTGATGTCATAGTTTGTGACAGAATCTACTCTTTGGAATTTCTGTGTAGTAGAGACCAGTACGATTGTTTTGCAATGTTTAAATGTTTATTAACCATATTCATTCATATAATTCATAATAAATAATACTATTTTGTTATGTTCCGTACCCATAAAAATATGGTAATCTAATGCAAGTTAAATATTGAAAGTATTGATATATAATAAGTGTGAAACCAGCTTACTAAATGTAGACTAGCTGTATGCCATCAGACTTCTGTTCCAAATTCAATTCATTGACTTGGCACTTCATTGTTTACGTCAAGTCATTATTTCTACAAAATACATACTGTTTAGCAACGACAAAAATACAAAAAATATATTTTTTTTCGATTTCTTTTAGTAAGTATCACTGTTTTTTTGTAAAATATTGTTGTTAGGTTTGGTAGATATATTTTATAAGGTATAAGTAGCTAAAATTTACATGTAAAATTTTTCACTTGGGATTGGACACGAGGAATTAACAATCTCTGTACCATGGCTTAAACAAAATGTAAGTAGGTACAGAACTACAGTTAAAAAATACACTGCTATTGCCTATTACCAAAAATGTGGTTGTTGCGTCAGTTGTTATGCTTTTCCCGATCAGTTTCGAGCTAATAGATAATGTTATAAATAATGAATATCATTAATTTATACAAAATGCGAATACCTAAGCTATCAAAAGTAACCTACCGATTTAAGAATTGGTAGGCTACTTTTAATGGTCTTTTAACTTTAAAGGACTTGAAATATCCATTGTATTGGTTAGTCAATACAGTGGACCTTTCAAGGCCTTATTTGAACCTTTCTTTGATTTCCAGATAAAATATCAGAATGCCAGTCCGTAACTGCTGCGTTGGTTGCCAGGGCCCTATGAGGGGCCCTTGCGGTGGTTCCTGCTCGTCGCGCATGGACTGCGGGTCAGGGCCTTGCTGCGTGCACTCTGTGGGGGCCTGCTGCACTCCGTTCTGTGGTGGCCTTGGTTGCTTACATGGGTAAGGTTATCTCTATTTGCACTTCAACAGTATACGGAAAAGAAATATCTTAATCTTCGGATCATAACCATTTGTCGCGGTAGGGTCGAGTCATTTAATGGAGATTTTTTTCTCGTCTGTTCCTTAGGGTTTGGGTAAGTTACATAGTACTAGATTAAGATATTTATCGCTTTTGGTTTTGAGTATTAGGTATAGATTTATAGCCGATATAAAACAGCAGTCAAAACACACAACGAATATTGAAGGAAAATTTTGGTCTACTAGCTAGCTTTTTCAAGGTTCCCAAATATCTTAATTTCATGTTTCAGAGCTCGTTGTGGAGTGGCTGGCTCGTACTTCACCTGTGGGCACGGATGTATCGGTGGTTGCACCAGCGGCCTGTGTGCTTCGTGCTGCGGCCCGGCGTGCGGCTAAAAGCCTCGGGTCAGCTTTCTCGTATCAAGTTGTGGCGATGTACCCGTTTGGTGAATCGACTAATAAAACGTTGCGCAGTACCTATTCAGTTTTTTTTTTGTTTTTTTAAATGAAATCTTATTTCTTCTGACCTAGGGGTTTAGCTTGCTATATCGGTCAGCCACAAAAAATAAATGCTGCCATGATAACATGGATCACAGCCCTGTCCAAACCAAACAGCTGCCATTTCTTTTCATCATAGCGTAAAAGCGTACCAGGAACACAAGTAGGATGTGACAAATTAAAAAGCATATTTATTTATCCTGATCGTTTATTGAAATAACACTTCATCTTTCATTTCAAATGGACGACCACAAGACAACCACATGGCGTCAGTCTCCCTAAGCGCCGGATTGGTCAGTTACAACCCGGCTCTGGGATCTTTTTAAAGTACACAAGACATAACATGGGGGTTGGGGCCTAACAGGTATCCAGTACGGCTACGCTAGTCTGTAGCGCTGCCACGCTCGGCGGGGGCGAGCTCGGCCGGGAGCCCGGGTCGTCTGACGATACCGAGCTCGGGGGGGAGGGCTTTTCGGGTTGGCGAGGCGCGCCAGCCTCACCGGCGCCACAAGGCGCACCAGGCGCTGCGGCCCCACAGCACGCCTTATCCGTGCCGCACGCACAACACGCCCCGCAAGGCGCGTTGCAGTTGCGACAGGGCCCGCATGTCGCCCCGCATACACAGCACGGCCCACAAGCTGGCCCGGGTACACCGGCGAGCGTGTGGCCGCAGCGAGCGCACGGCTTACAACAGACCCCGCAGTCGCAGTGGCATCCACAAGCGCAGCACCGGCTGCCGGTGCTGGAGCAGAGTCCGCTTGATCCACAACAGGGGACGCATGGACCGCAGCAAGCCATTTCTTGTGTAGCATAAAAAATCGCAAACGTCTAGAAGCCACCACGCGGCTGTCTATCGACCTGGATTATATTTTGATAAAAAAATTTAAAAAAGTTTTTTTTGGGTTTCAGATCAGATTTTGAAGTTTTTATGTATCCTGTTTAAATAATGTTAAAAAGTGAGCTATTCCCAGTTATGTCATCCTGAGGTAAAATTTTGAATTTTATTCCATCATTTTTTTACTGACTTGTTATTGGCCAGTATATAATGTAACGGGTGAAAGAAGACTGTATGCTAAACGAAGACCTTTTAACACAAAGCGTAGATGAATTATTTATTTTTTATATTACGTACTTAAAGGAAAATAGTGGAATGGTGTTTAATGTATTCATGACTGTTGGTTATTTTTTTCTACTCGTTATTTGTAGAAATATCGTTTGACCAGTCATGCCTTGCAATCAGTACACATATATATATTATGTATAGTTATTACATGACGACATACATACAGTTAGTTAAGGCTGTTTACAAGCGCAACAGTTGTGCAACGGGCCTGCAATGGAAGCGCGGCAAATTGCCACGATTGCCCGCATCCGGCGCGCTACACAGAACTGTTGCGACGTCCCCCGCCTGACACTACGCCACTCACGCCCGAAACCAGGGGCACACAACACTTTGGAAAAGTTGTACTACCTTACATAACATTTATTTCCGCATTATTATGCAGCTCGTACTTACTTTCAGTCTAGGGGACCGCCTGGACCACGATTAGACAATGTTACATCGGATTAGAATAGAAAACTTTAAGTGTATGGGGATGAAATTTCCGATTTTCCTTGTCATGTCGGTTTCGTACATTTTAGTGATTATTCTGTGTTAGCGCTCGGTGAAGGGTAAGTTGTAACTTGTCTAGCTTATTTTTATAATTTTATTATAATAATAAAATAATATTATTTTGGTAATCTGTTTAACATTTAACTTAGATTTTTAAATTACGGGCAGAAAATACTCATAAAAAGATTTAAGTTGTTTGCAAACTTTTTACTTTTTATTCTGGTATTTTAATTAACTTCGTGACGGTAAGCGTGGTGATCTATGTATATCATACTTACAAACCGGCAAACAAAACTGTTGTCTTCAAACCAAGGCGTAGTACAAAATATAAAAACGTTTCTAACCCCTGTCGTACTCAAGTCACATCCGTTAGTACGGGCACCTTCCCACGACAAATTGTAGGAAGTTCGTCCCAAATACACGACAGCTTCGAAACCACTTTATACAGCGACAATGGGGTGCGCGCTCATCCGAATGTGTTCCGAGAGAATTTGTTTACGCGTAATTTAACAGTTCAGGCCGACACGGTTAGTAGTGAACTGGTAACTAACTGTGAATTGTCTATTGTTTTAACTTTGTTAGGGTTTTCTTTGTTGTTGTAAGCTAAAGCCATAACTGTAATGAGCGTGAAATTTGGAAAACGTAATTTGGGATGGTCTGAGGCGGTACGGATTGAACAGAATGTGGACGGGTGAGATGTTAAAGTGCTACTAGCGAAAATGGAGTAGGTACTTTGGCAAAGTTTTAAAGTGGCACACAACCCACCCTGGTTATTTAAATTTTACACACATCTTTAAAGACGGAAAGGGATCAAAAGCAAAAGAAATATAACATGGATTACTAATTAGGACCAAGAACCGAACCGTGTTCTACGATTTAAACAGGCAGAGTATAAGCATAATATTTGATTTAGCACTACCCGGGTTAAGCCGTATTTATACAGATTAGTGTGATTAAATCTGGCTAATTAATTGAGATCAAAAGAAAGGAAAATGTTTTTCCCGTTTTATTTAACCATCGAGATTAAAAGGATTAATTGCACATTCATACATATTTAGTACAATGTAGTAAATTGCATATTTAACTAATTATATTATCTAAATTGGTTGTGGTTTATTCATAGAACGAAAGGTATTTTGGTATAACTTTGAGATTGTGTAAGGCGCAATTAGTTTACTTTTAGATGCTAACCTCTCGACCTTCTTCATGCAGTTAATTTTCTTACTTCCAGTTTAGAAACCCGAATGTATGGGACCCGAAGATGATTTTGGACGATATGGCGTCTTTTTTGTTACTGGCCATGTGTTTCGGCCCCATACTACACAACAATCAATCGTATAACGTGAACATATTTTCAGTTGGTTCGATTTAACAATCTTATCAGGCGAATTACCAAACCTTAGGATCGCGTAATTTAACTCCATAGCACTACCTCAATGACTACCTGATTCGAGTCAACCAAGTAAAAGGCCTCCCTTGATCCTTAAAGGCTAAGGAAACTGGCGCATAGCAACGACTAATACTATGAATGATAGTATTAGTATAAACGCTATGAATATTAATACCTCAGGTCGGAACCACGTGCAGTTGGCGTGTTGACTGCATAAATCATAACTGTGAACGCTCCGTGTTACATCCTTTCGTTTCCGCTTCCCATCATGGGATTTCCAAATTGATAGAGCTTTAAGTGGCTTTTGTACACAGTTATAGCAATTACTATTAGAAGATGTTGGCAGGTATGAAAGGTAGGTAACTCAATTTAATCACTCAGTTGAAGAATATAAAAAAATACTTCTTATTGAAATATGTACTGTTACAATGAACTTAATGCCTGTGGCATTCTCTACCATTCTCTAAGAAGTGGTGCACAGAAACAAGAAGAAAATTAATATTTTTTTTTTTGGAATAAAAACAGAAAAAAAATACGCTTCTCTGATCTTTCATTTACCAAATGAACTTGTATAATATTTGAACATAGTCATAATTAATAATGTGTAGGCAATCAATATCTCGGTAACCTGATATCAACATCATCCAAGGAATTGTGATTAAGCTGAGGGCCAACCGTTACCTCATAAGGTAGTTGGTAGGTACGTAAGTTGTCAATGATGAATGCTTGTAATAGGTGCAGAAAATGTCCGACAGCGGTTCAGTAACCGAATCAAACAATGAACTGTTGCTTGGACGGAGGGAACTGCTCATTTGGTTGTAGGTAGGTTGTATGTAGGATACAAAACATGAATTGCCTCGCGAAATGTTATGGCTCAAATGCTACATAAGCTCGTTAATTTATAGTTCGGCACGGCTGTTTGTTTTGGTATTTAGGTCTTTATAGTAAATGTGTGTAATTCCTAACCTAGGACCTAAATATTTTGCTTTAGATAAAATATTCGCTATGTGTTTTTTTAGCTAAGCATATTTTGTCTCTAGCAAAAACATGCTAAAAAGCGTAAATAACATTTTTGGGGGCCTTCGAGCGTCGGGTAGATTCATCAAATTTATTTTATTGATTGTAATGAATGTACATACAAGTTAAATTTGACGAAAATTGTTTGACATGGACAGTATGTTTTTATAAAAAAATCGATATCTTGCAATAACATGAATGAGAAAAAGAAAATACTCTGAAGAACCCACCCTACTTAGGATACTTTTTTTAGAAACAGATTTTCTTTTTTTAGAAAAAAAATGGCTTGCTATAATATAGTAAAAAGCGCGGTATTTTCATTTAGTATTACCACCTCTGTGATGGGCTGAAAGCCATTTATTGACTCATAATAAAGATAATAATATTCGAAATTTAAAAAAATTTAGAGAAAAATGAATAAGTTGAATGCTAGTTATCTTCTTTAGAAAGTGCCTGAGGTAAATTACTTAGCAAAGAGTCTCATTATAAATCTTAAACAGGCCACGAAGACTGCATTTTTATAATAAAATTTCTCGTTCGTTTCAAATATAGAACTGCGGACAGATAAGAGATAATTTTTATTTTTTGTTTTAAATAAAGAACCTAGGCTAGAAAATTGTATTATGTACCAGTGAAAAAATTTTTTATTTCTTTCGTTTATTTACCTTGATAAGACCATGATATTATGAAAAGAGAATGGTTTATTAATGGTTTATAAGGTTTTGCATGCGTTACATAGAATACGCAAAGCAAGCGTTGCGTATCGTCGCGGTCGTGATAATACAGTTCCTGCAAGGCGTTGTCAAGACGATTTCGACTTTTTCGCTTCTGAAATTATGAAAATCCAGGTGTTGACGGTTGGAAAATCCGTGCAAGAACTTTTTTCAAGCAATGGTATACTACTACTTCTACTCAATTATTTGATGACGATCTTTGCCTTACATCATTATGTCTTGATCCATTCTGTCGTCCGAAAGACTTTATTCCAAGGAAGTAGGAACGTAAAATTGTGTATTTCTTAAGCTGAATGGTATTTATATTCCACCTTAAATTAGATAAACATGTTTGTTTTTAATAACATGGATGTAAACGTGTTGTGTTTGTCTAACGTATAATAAAAAAAACTTTTCCAACATCAACTGCGCCTTATTATGCTCTAAAGGAAATCTTGTGACGTCACTCGTCCCTAAATAAATCGCACGTACGTGTGACAGATCGTCAGCTGTCACATGATCGCAGCATTGTCCGTGAGACCGAGATTCACATTCACGTACAAAAACTTAGGCAAAATACACACGCAGCTAATTACGTCGCACTCCCGGCGCCAGTTAGCGATCAAAATAAAACAGTTAATTGAATTTCCGAGAAACTCTATTTGTGTTTATGGCACCTCACAAACATCTCCGCTTTATTTGCGGCTTCGCGCCCTTGAAATTCATCCGAAGTCTGAATGCCATACAAATATGATTCGATCACGTTCTGAGATCGCAGCTAATTAATATTTAATAACGTAGGACAATGGAACTTCGTTAAGTCTAGGCACGTACGGTAATGATATAATGTATTGTCGCTTGCCAATTGTGTGACACCTTTGAACTTTGGTTTTGTCGGCTCGTTGCGTCAGCACGGGTCACCGTTCGCTTGACTTCGCAACAATTGATTTATTGACCACACGCCATTTGATTTAGGTAAATTGATTTACGAGCCAAGATCAATTGGTATTGATTCAGCCGACTCAATAAAACCTTGTTTTTAAAACATTGTCCCAACAATTTGGTCACCAGATAATAATAGACTTTCTCTTTCCGTGGGTGGCGGCCGTAAGACGTGACGCAAGATTCCCAGTAACATATTATTATGACTTAAGTATTTTGTTTTGCTATATTAAAAGCGGGTAAGTGTGGCTGACGCGAGACATACGGGATTACCGATCAAACCAACGCAGTGGACTTATATGGCAGTAGTTATAGATATCTGCGTTTTGGTGCATAATGGCCGTTGCCATATGCAACCTCGTTTCATTCTACTTACCTCACATTGGTCATCACAATGGACTCAAGGTTTTGACAGCGTTTTGTTGTTCGGAAGACAATGGCTCAGCGTGAATCCTAATCCTTGACATGGATAAAGTAACTGTGTATTCACAAAGGAAGCAGTTTTATTAGAATCTTCGCAGCTGTGCTCTTCTCACGTCCATAAGATGAAATGGTCCTTTTTTACATTTTTAATTAGCTAAATACACTAAACTAATCTGTAGGTATGAATCTGTGAGAGTACCTGAAATCAAATATGCACAAACGACCATGTTGACATTTCAAACGACTCCGTTAATTTGTTTGTGTTGATGTAACTAACTATTCCGCATTTCTAGGTTATCTGACATTACATATTGACTTCTCCAAATATAATGGATACTATATCAATATGTGGTGGCTATTACCGATTGAAAACTGGATGCAAAAGGTTTGCCGAAACTCACCACAATTTCAACAACCACACGTGAAAATGAATATTAAAAGCATTACATTTTCACAAAGAGTTATCAATTTACAAAAAACATTGTATTTTAATAAAATCCCGGCTATTTTAATATCCCCGCAAGCAAGCTTGCAAAATATATTTAGTTAATTATCAAAAATAACACCATTGAAGTTACCTACTACTAAATCGATGCTATTTGAAATATTTTTATAATGACTAAATCCTAATACTTAATAGAAAATAATAATAACAAAATATACAAAACATGAATATAATAGGCATCGTAAACTTAATCTAAACAGTCCTAAGACATAACTATCTTTAAAATAAAAATACAACAGAACATACGTAAAATACAAAAAGTTAAATATAATATAAATAAATTTTAGGTGCTTATTTTATGTCTTTTTGCACTTCGATGTTACCGGTTGTATTTCCCGCAAAACTCATTAACTTTTACCGCGTACCGGTAATTAAATTCCGGGCTATTTCGGGTCTCGTAGGTTGTTTTCACTCACCAAGAAAACAGTGGCATAACTACATGCACCTAGTACACCTATATCGTTCGAGGCCTGTGGCAAATTCGTCAATTGGGGCCACATCAATAAATTCTTTTTACTTTTATTTCTTTTATTTAAACTTAATAAATTAAAAATACATTACAGATTTGTTCACAACATAATTTGGTAGAACATAGAGCTCTGATATATTTAATTCTAATACCTTTCTGTATACCTAATACAAATGAATATATTAGAATTGGAATAACTGCATGGGCCTTCTGATAAAATAAAGAAACTCAACAACCTATATCGATTTTTCTTTAAGACTAAAATTACCTTTCCGGGAGGCTCCTTCTGGTTGGGCCCCGTTGTAAATTACCGTGCTGCTTCCCTATTGTTACGCTACTATTAGAAAACCTATATTTACTGTTACTTGAAACTTGGAATAACCGATTTTTATGGAAGCAGTTCAGCGTGTACTGCAAATTATTACGTAATGCATAGAAATCTTCAAGTGGGGCCGTCTCAACACATTTTTGTCCGGTTAAATGGAAATATAGAATATTCAAGATAATGTCTTCAAAGTATTGCGGTGTAAAAACAAAATGTTATTCGTATGTTGAGTAAACACAGAAGGTAAACTTGTTGGTAAGAGTTTTTCTATAGACATATATTTTCTCAAACTTTAGTCCACTGCTGATCTATTTTTCTTGACAAGTTTGAAATTTATGAAAGCATTTTATCCTCCTAAATTCTAAAAGAAGATAAAGTAGGTACCGGAGACGCGTGAAGCGGTAAGTTTCTCCAAACCTTCAAGAATACATTTTAAACTAGCGAATATTTAAATTTTCGTTCCGTATAAGTCAAGAATTTGTGCTATCCATCTTAGCTCCCCAGTTTGTTTGGGCTCTCAAAACATAAACAGAAGTTTCTAAGACCCTTAGTGAATTGAAAATTCCTGTTAAATGTTCGATAGTTGATCGTCCATTTGGCAAATAACCTAGTGTATCAATATTCAACCGGTAAAAGCTACAGCGATTAAGGTACTTTCATATAACTGTTGATTGTAGCCTTCTAACCGAGGTGATGTTAGGAAATTAAAGGTCTTAACGTAAATTGGTCTAGGGAACTTTAAAGCTCGTTGTGGTTAATGTGTATAATAAATTTAGACATTCACTTGGCGTAGTGCCTAAGTAAATTAGCTTGAAATTGCGTTGGGAAACGAGGTAGAGCGAGGTCTAATTTAGTTAAAGTTAGTAAATTGAATAAAACTTAAGAATAAAACTCGATATACTAGCTACTATTTTAGCTGTGATGTTTAACTCAGTTAATTAGTAAAAAGGCTCCTTAAATTCGAATCTGTCTAAATAATAGTACGCTCAATTAATTTCTTCAATTAGAAAATTGATGAGTATGATTCGATTTAACCGCGTTGCTGCGTAGGTGGTTGGACGAATACTACAGAGAGATATATTTTAGTCTTAATTAGCAAAAATAGATATTATTTTATTACAGCCAAAAACTTTGGACAATATTACAAAGCAAAGCTTAAATCATTATCTTTTTTTATCTTCCATTTGCGTCGTATGTATTACCGATACCTAAATTACACTAGACGCCACCTTTGGTTTTAACCATGTACTTTCCGCTTCTATAAAACCTTCCTAACAAATGCTCTATGTTACCCAAAAATGTTCTTTTTCAACCTATTAATTTCTGATATTATCGCCTAAAACGAACTCTTTACCTTCATATCGATTCCAGCGAGCTCCTATTAAAAAATAATACATGTAAAAGAGATGACATACTCGTATATCCTATTTGCAAAATAAACCACTTTATTTCATAACATTCATCCCTCTATATTTCTATAGAATCTCGTGTACTGTGTTAAGTCGGTATACTGTCTCCATCACACTGTTCGGTGAGTCTACCTGGAAGGCGTGTCTGGGCCGGCATTGTGCGTCTCTTCCGCGAAGCCAGCGGCGCGGGCGCAGGCTTTCTATACCGCAGCGGTGAAACGATGCCCCATACACGTACCGTCAGGTACAGAACTCGGTTAACACACGACTTTCCAATCCTCTGTATATAATTGATAAGTTAATGTGTTATTAGTTAACAAAGTGGGCTTCATATTTTGTTAAGGCATACTCAATGCAGAATCCTACATGTGACGGTTTATATTGGTTTTTCAATCGGCTTTTATTAACCGGCTTGTGTTGCTGACTGTACCATACACGTACCATACACGGTATACAGGTATTGTTTCCTCCTCGCTTCGTGGAATGAAATCTGTGTGCTTTAGATGATGGTATCCAATTGTATGATAAATGGGACTTACAAGGCACAGCAGATGGCCATATTTTTCAAGTGAATCGATTTTCGTAGTATTGTTTGTTATCCGGTATTATTTTACTTGGTAAGGAGAGATCGTACTGATATTGTGAATTATTCTGAAAACAACTTTGAAGCTTGAAAGTAGCACCTATTACAGAAAAAATGAAAGGATATCGTCTGTCTTGGTATGGACATGTGATGAGGAGGGATGAGTCTCATGTTACTAAGAGACTGATGAGTATGAATGTTGATGGATGGACAGGAAGGGGAAGTAAAGATGGATGGATTGTGTAAGGAACTATATGGATGAAAAAGGAGTAAATGATAGTGTGATGTCTGATAGAGGAGAGTGGAAGAAGAAAACGATTTATTCTTCGTTTGGCCCACAGAGTTTTGTCCCACATAAAAAAATCCTGGGTTGTACCAAACAATATGCTTCCTTCGTCTCATTTAAAATTTTAATTATATTATTCCCGCTTCGTCCTATTTTTATATGCAAAAATTACTTTTTTTCTACAATCAGCAAGAAAAGGCTTACGTTATTAAAATAATTAACATCAATCAACTATTTAAGACTCTCTGTCTTCTCCGCGAGAAGAAAACGTGTTGCGCCGACCCTAAGTAAAATGGGATAAGGGCAGGAAGATGATGATAATTCTTAAAATAACTCTATTTGTATGGTTCATAGACTTCAGTTGCTGATTGCACCTACGTCACGTTAATTGCCTGTTCATACACGCATGAAGTGTTGTAATTGTTTAATTAATAACTCCATTAATAATTATGTAATTACCTAGTACTATTATAATGATAATAATGTCCGGATTGATTTCAGCTACGGCGGCTAGTGATTATAGAAACAAGACGCGGAACATATTGTAGTATACCAACCTGTGCGGAAACCCTGGTGCACTCTCTGTTCCCTTACTATCGTAGCCGGCGGGACGAAAACACGGCACGACCAGGGCAAAATTAGGCGCAGAACCCACATCTTCACGTACCTTCCGAAATACAGAAACTGTGATATTTATTTAAAAAACGCACACAACATTCGAAACGTGCGTTGATGTGTTCCTAGAGGTCGAATTTGAGGCCTATTTCTTCTTACTAGGCTGTTACAGCTTAACCGGGTGCAATGCCTATTAAATATTCAGGATTTTGCCATATTGCTGTATCTACACTACAAAGCCATAGGCGGTATTTGCTCATAATCAGTTCCAATAGATGACCCTCGAAACCAATGTACTTTGAGGTCTTATAGTTTGAAAGTTTACGGGAATGCGAGACCTTACTAGCTTACCGCTTTGCTTCCACAAAGGCATCTGTTCAGCTTTAATGGCTATAGTATGGGGTTGGACATTGACTAAGTACTGTTCTCCATCAGTTTAATTTAGTAAAAGGCGCTTTTATTCCAATGCAGTAAGATTGATTTTCATAATTTATCAGTTGTGAGGTCGACAATACTGGCTGCATTGGCAAACAATGATCATTTATCAACCCAAACGTTTATTTTAATCTCTGCACGGAACTGTTAACATATAGGTACGTACATTTGGTACTTTCTACACTATCTTTGTGTTAAATCTTTAGAAAGGCGAGAGTCGAAATTGTTTCCTTGTATTTTGTGTGTCCCACTTGTACTTTCGAGTACTTGGTTAGATACTGAGAATTCTGACAATAAGGTAGACATACATTCCAATTTGAATATCGCTGTCTCTAACCGCAAGGATTTTATACCATCTTCAAAACCTAAAAATAAATCTGAGGAGAAATATTATGTAAATAAAATATGTAGGTATGACTTCTTTCTAATATGTATTAAAAACGCGAAAATGTGTGAGTATGGGTGGATTTATGTTACTCTTAACCAATTTGGATGAAATTTAGTAAGGGGTTAGCTTACACCTTAGATTAACACATATTTATTCTACTTTATACCTGACTGCAAAAAGGAAGGTCAATATTTTGCAGCTATAACCTACTTCCAAGAGGTCGTCGCGCTTTATGCGCTTGACCAATTTGGATAAACTTTTGTTTCAAGATAGCTGCCACCCTAGATGACACGTAGGTTACTTTGTACCCGAGAAAAAGGAGGTTTAAGTTTTGTAGCCGACTTCCGGGTAAAGTAGCGGAAAAAAATGGTACAGAGTAAAGTGAATCCCTCGCTGAATGGTAAAGTGCACGATGTCCCAAAGTTAGTCTTCCTCAAGTCAAAAAAAAACAATATTCAGCTAAGTCAAATTAAGAAAAAATCTAAACGTCCTGTATAAAAAGTTCTAACAAAACCCAATCCAAGACGTACGCAGCAAGTAACAAACTTCTATATAAACGACCGCGCATATTTAAGGGGGCAGCTTTATCCATTAAAACTTTATTGATCCGACCTTTTTGCTTTTATCAACCGCGGTCTCGAGGTATCCTCATGGCACTTAGGCAAATTGCCCTATAACTTTATTATAGGCAGCCTTTACTTACTAAGAGAAAATACTTTATGAATACCGGCTTCAATATGAAAATAAAACAACTGAACTACATTTATTTTAGAGTATCGCAATAAAGGGAAAAGAGACGGAGTCGTTATAGCTGTTGTATTTAATACTAAACTAAACTTTAATATGAATGTAACGGATTAATTAAGTAGTGTTTTTATAATAGAACACACATTTCTATGTTAAATGGACTCGTCAAAACCACTGAAGACCACATGATCGATCCAGGCGACTCTTTTAAATGTAGTTTCTTGCTGGTTCTTCTCCATAAGAATGACACTTAAGAACTGTGGAACTGGAATCAATAATTACTAGCGTTGCGAAAGTGTTTACTAAGACCTAGAGTGACTACTTGATATAAAAAAAAAAAAACATTTTAAATTTGGTGGTCACATTTGCCTTAAACAGAGACAAATGAAAGGGAACGGCAGAGGTCCTGGCTCGATGGGCTGTAAGACAATAAGTAGTAATATTGTGAAAGCAAAAGACCTATAAAATATCATCAATTTTTCTTCGCCTATAGGCTTGAAGTCAGTTACTCTATTTGTGTCAACAGGGACTTGTGAAACTCCGTCTACTTAGAGATGAATCTCCGAAGAGTATGAACTCCAAATGAGTAAAGTCGACTCATGAATATTGACTAGCTTTTTCCTGTGGTTTCGCCCGCATAAAGACGGTTATAGCTGCAAAATCGTTACCTCCTTTTATGCAGAAGATAGCCTATGTGGTAAGATTAACTTCATACCAAATTTCACTAAAATTGCTTTAGCAGTTTAAGTATAAAGAGGTACCAAACATACTCACATACTTTTCTCTTTACATTATTGGTGTGTAGTATGTACTATTTTTTCAATGAAAGGATATTTAAGATTTTCGTATTTCTACTCCATCTCAAGATATAACTTACTACATTCTTTGCTCGTTTTTTCAGTAAACAGTCCCGAAGATTCACTTCGCTATTGGCGTCCCTCCCTAGTGCTCACGACAAATATCAGTAGATATCTAATATTTGCTCGTAAACGTCCACATTTTAAATAAAATATTGCTGATACTGTGCTAAGTTTGTAGGTACACAGTCTAGCAATATTGCATTACTTTTATTTCAATGCAATCCATCAAATCCGTAGATATTTATATCCTTACTTAATTGAAACCTTTCGTTGAAATAAAATACTTTTGTGATTGGATGACAGTAGAATTAAATTGTATAATAAAAAGTTAAGATTAAATCCGAAACAAATATGCTTGATAAACATATGTACCTATGTTCTGCGAATGTTTCAGCATAGATAATACAGGTACAGCGACAACGAGCGAGTTCATGCGAAACTGTTTCATCTGTGTTCGCAAAACTAATCAGTTTTTCGTGGAAACTATTTTTTTTTCTATGTTTTTGTATCTTTTTGAAATATTTTTTATGTCGACTGGTAGTAAATGGTATCGAATTTTACAATCAATAAAATAGCTCGGCAAATAGCGGACATTCAAGGGCAATTTAAGTACCTCTCAAAAAAGTGTAAAAAGCGATAAACACTTACACATAACGAAGAGTTTATTACTGATAGTTTTTTCGCAGTAGTGGATGCCTACGTCGTTTTTTTATGTAGTAAAAGCTGTGATGCACGTGCTGCCATGGATTTTGCATCGCCACACAGCCACTGTTTCTTTTCTTACTATAAAATCACAAATCTTCGTACATTTTAAATTATCGTACAACTACATCGTTACATGAAGACCTGTTTTTGATGTGATACCCGGAAATCAAGTCTGAAGAAATATCCCCAGAAATGTGACTGAGTGCTCAGCAGGCTAGTTGAGCACTTGTGACATTTTAGCTCTGGTTCAAGGCCTGTACAGTATGAGACACGCGTAGGACTTACGAACGGTCGCACGGCCCCTGAATACCAAGTGCTATTATCGAATAATATCGCTATAGCCCCTCTGATAAATAACGAAGTATTCTCCAATACGCGATTTAGGTTCAGACACATACATTGTTGAATGTGGATTATGTTCCTGATAGATTTATTGCAGAATTACGTTTTACAACTCTTGTACGTTTTTCGAATGTAAGAGTAAAAGTTTTGCGAGCGAAGTTATTTATGTTGTAGTACACCTTGGATTGCTTTAGCTACTGCCAACCTCTTTTATAGCCCGCATGACTTGGACGTAGTTTGAATTGACAACAGGTTACCGTCAGCCTTTTATTATTAGGTTATATTTTTTTCGTAGCGAAAAGTAAATGACTTTAATCCGCGCCGACGGCAATTTCCGTCATTCTGTCTCTCTTTTCGACTATAAAAGTCTATATCAAACCTTAACAGCTGTTTCTTTGATATCCCCTAAAACAATATTTTCTTCGAGAGCCTTATAAACCTTTCTGAGAAACGAATTATTGAATATGAGAATGAAATAAGTGTATCTAAATGTTGTTACTTATAAAGTAAAATAATACTTGCCCATACACGCTTCACTGGTGGGCAAAGGCCTCTTCTTTAGACGAATTGGGCTTTGAACCCAAACTTAAACTAAATACTAATAAACATGGTGAAAATTAACAGCTTTCGTTATATGATTGGTATGAGAATGATACTTATTAAATAATGCTTGGTATTCAACTTCATAAATCGGCAGAGTAAATACGGCGAAGCAAATAGCATTAAAATTTGAACTCTGCCATGCAGCAGGCAGATACTTAGACGTGCATAAAGTTGATGCCACACGGATGTTGTGTGTGCCGCTCCGTCTTTTTACGTAAGATGACTTACAATGCGTTTAAATAACGTATAGCGAAGCATAAGGGCGAGGACCTATTAGTGTGTTGCGTTGCGTAGTCGCTGCGTTGTTTTCCGAATAAAATAAGACGCAGTTACAATGGTAGTGCATACCCTCTCTTTTCGGACCGCTAACGTTGAAGAAACGCGAATTCTTTATCGCAGGACCGAGAACCGACACCGAACGGGGAACATAAACGCGAAAATACAAAACCATCTACACTGGTGTTTCACGGCGCTTACAGGCTTTCGCGCCGCGAGTGTAGAGCCTGCTTTAGTTTTAGACGTCTTAGAAAGGAGTCGCGAACACGTTGCGGTAAAACAATGCTCAAAGATGCGGAATAACGAAGGGATATTATGTCGCTATTTCTGTACAGATCTGAAGACGGTATTTGATTTCTAGATTTGTGATATCGGCTTCGTTTTGTTCACTTCTTACTTATTGAAGTTGATAAGTAAGATTTTTATATCTATTCTTTGTTTCTAATACTTATACCTAGAAATTCATGGAAACGTTAGATCTGGAAATTAAAATAGTGCATGCTTGTATTTTTTCAATTAACGTTGATAGATACGTGACATCTCATTTTGCTAAAAAGTTACTTACGTGCACATCGTAGGACAAATCTGACTACTTAAACCTACCGGAACCTCTTCTTCACTACAATTAAAGATGATGAATAGGTATGTTTTTTAGAAGTTCGTATACAATACAATAATTGTGAAGAGCTCAACAGTATTACTTATACAATCATTAATTTGAGGTACTCTAATTGCGAACCGAATTATAATAGGTATCTATAACTCGACGCAATCCCATCTGATTCGCGCTTGTTTTATTCATATATACAAAATGCGCATTGCCACTTCCCAAGAACTGCGATATCACAGGCCACTACTAGGAATTAACTAGCGTTAACATGTGTATCAGGAATCCTTTGAAAATGCCGTGTATTAACATCGGGGTAATATTACAAGTAGGGTATATGTTGCTGTGTATAGATATGCCTAGGTGGCGAACTTTCAAGTTGAATACACAGACCGACTGGAATCTGAAGTATCTGTGTAAGGAAGATTCATTCTCAAAGGGACAAAAAAAGAAAGGCATAATTCGGTTTTCTGGAAAAGCGAATGACAAATGAGGGACTGTCTGTTTCATAAGCGTGGCTCCTAAGGAAATGGTCCGAGAGGTGTTGTTTTCTGGTTAAGAACTGGCGTCAGCGAAACTGTGCTTCGCTAAAGTTAACTAAAACTTGTATGAAATGGGAAAATTATAAGCTTTTCCTAAAGACTTACCTTTAGAGTTGTCTAATTTCAATATCAAACAATTTCAATATGTCACTGACTCTTGTTGCGCAAGTTCTGTTAAAACGAAACTTCATTACAAATACTCAAATACATACATCCTAATTAGACTATCTAATTTCCATAAGAGGAGAACTCACATAAATCAATCCGTTTGACAAATGATATTATTCGTGTCGGTAACAAGTAACACAATACTGCAATTAACATTGTTGTGTGAGCGATCGGAAAACTAATCTAGTTTCGCATACAATATGATTAATAGGTGTTAATAGTATTTACAAATCAATATGAAACATTGTATGCATATAGCATTTTTCTTAATCTACTCGATGAAGACAATTGATTTTATAACATGCATGGAAACATGTTGTTCCAAGAATACAGTACTCAAACCCGAAAAAATATATTCGGGTTTCTCCTTACAAATTTAGATCAGTTGGTAACAATTTTAAATGGGAAATCCAATTTACAGTACCTATCTTATTTTAAAGTATAATGCTTATTTCATGCAGACTAGGTATTCCAAGTACGACAGGAGTATAATCACGTTGTATCTATACATATAAAAAAATATGCTTCTTCTCCTTATATGGTTGACGAATAAGCTAGTTCAAAGTTTAAACCACCCGGCACCGGGTACCCTACGTGGCTTTACCCTTGAAAATTCTCCTTTCCTTCACCTATTTGAACAAGATCCCATATGACGATGCATTGATACATACAAAAATTTTGCTTTGAAGTTAGCTGTCATTTTCTGTATTGGATTTGAGATAAAAATGACGCAGTTTCGCAATGATGTTGTTATTACAGATTATATGATACTGCGTCATCACGATACAGTTGAGTGCGTGGTGGCGGTCTCGCGGATACGTCACTGCCTTCAGCTTGTGATCTCTAGACTGATTAATTCCAGGAAAGTAATTTTATTTAACTGTTGGAAATTCTCAGTAGGAGTGGGTTAAGACTTCTAAATTGGCGTGGAGAAAACAACGTTACGTCGACATATGTTACTGCGAAGTCGAATGATAAACTTATGATTTATGAATTATAGGAATTCTAATATTTTAGTCGATTTGACCGTAGCTCGTAGGTAGGGAAAACCTATACGTATGTGTCTTTTTTATAGTATAAATATTACCTATATTTATTGGATTTTTTTATGAACCATTGGACAGCACAGGTAGGAATCATTTACAAACGTTAACACCTTTCGATTAAATAATGTTGTGTCATAACACCACATTTTTAAATTGAACATTACGGATTAATATAAATGGCATTGAAAGCCCAGCTATTCGATAGTTTCGTAATTAAAACGTACAATGTACTTACATTCCTATTATATTATTAAAACACACATGTATACAGCGCTCAATTCCACCGCACGCTAAATAACGAACACACAAATGTTGAATATAGAGATTAATTGAAAACAGCGAAATTGAATGCAAATAAACAGTTAATACCGAAACGGTTCTGTTAAAACCTAAGCTAACATGTTCAATTTACGTAAAACCCACGCTATAATGAATTTGGTGAAGCTTCGCAAATCTGTTGTGGCGGGTGAAATTGGTTTTGCATTATCTAATTACTACATAGATAATTATACTGATGCTTTACAATATTCCGAATCTGTGTAGGATATCAACATACATTTATATTTATTACAAATTGGTACCTACCGGTGTTACAAATCTCCATATTATACAATCGTTATAACAATTTGCACGCTCGTTTTTAACAACTCTACATTGGTTTAAATTTCATTTAGCTATTACCTCCGGCTATACTCCGAGCAATCCTTTACTTTTTTGCCAAGTTTTTTCTGATTATGGAAACAATACCTTTAGAAACACTAACTAGGTATAACAAAACTTCACGATTAAATCTGCTTGTTTGATTAATCTCTCATCGCCTTTAGCTATTCTTCTTGTCTTCATTAAGTAATATCTAATGAAAGCTATGTTGTTAAAAGGCACCTTATATAAATACGTAACCACTCCTCACAGGCAAACCGCTACTGAGACTACCTAAGGAATTATACCTAGGTCCCATCTTCATCATATTTTAAAAAAGTGTTAAAGCGATTGTTTGGAGCGACTACCCAATTATCAAAAGAAAACTTAAAATAATATAGGGTTGTTGTATTAGTAGAATTATGTTACATAGAACCGATAGGCGATGGGGCCGAGAGGTTCTAAAGTGAAGACTACGGACCTGCTCAGCGGCGTAGGACGTTTATCTACTAGATGGTTAGACGGCCTTAGAAAAGTCACCGGAAAACACTGGTTGCAGGGCGTCACTAACCGATCTTTCTTCAAATCTTTGGGTTACTCCTAAGTCCAACAGTGGACGTCCTACTGTATAGATGCGGATGATGATGAACAACGAAAATTCTAAGTGAATAATATTTGGCATTGCAGTGTACCTATATTTTTTTTGTATTGTATGTAGTAAGTCTATTGCTCACTTAAGGACTAAAATAACTATAACTTATCCCAAACACAAGTTCTTTACATCCAGATTAAATATTTCGTCGACTGACACTCGAAAAATGCGAATTTCTGACAATCCGACTTAAAATTTATTTTTAAACATACGCGTACTCGGAAAACCTATTTAATTCGTTGATAATAATAAAAATATGGTATAATTCTGCGAAATAACATAACATGTGTCCTGATAAAAAATAAACAAAAAAAGCATTTTATTTTTACATACGAAATCAAATTAAGTCTACGAACAACATATTAATTTAAAGTCATATATAGTCCAGTCATTTGGTAGTTTTACCTGGAAAGTTTTCCGGGAGTTTTGAAAATTGGGTATTTTATAGATTTCGATATGCTCTTTTCGAATTTTAACTTTGCCACCTCGTACCACCGCCGCTCGCGCCGCCATTTTGAAAAGATGGCGCCCAAAAACGGTTTTTTGAGAATATCTCCTTTCCGACGCATTTTACGAAAAAAATGTTTTCTACAAAATTAAACTAGAAAAAATTTCCTACACTTTATGTCTTATTCACTTTTTCATAAAATCAATGGTTTTGGACGTACGAGCGCCGCAAAGTATTGTTCATTTGCACCACTACGAGTGTTTCGTATATTTTTCGTATAGTTTTCTTAACTGTTCTATTACTGCCGCCGGTTTTCAAGAAGTAGGTGTCAGGGTAATATGTCACTTTTGAATCGGGCCCTTTCTCTCGACTATTAACGAAACTTCAACGAAAAATTTGTTTGTAGAAGCTATATTAAGAGAAATATTTAGTTTAGACTAAATCACCAATGTACGTTTATTGACGTACAGTGTTGATTATGTTCTTAGATCTATGGCTTCTTATACGGAAAATTGTTTTATTTGTGACAATTTACTTGAAAACCGGCGGCAGTAATGGAACATTTTAGAAAAATATACAAAAAACACGTGGTGGTGGCAGATGAATAAGTAATACTTTGCGGTGCTCGTACATCCAAAACTATTGATTTTATGAAAAAGTGAATAAGACATAAAGTGTAGGAAATTTTTTCAAGTTTAATTTTGTAGAAATTATTTTTTTCGTAAAATGCCTCAGAAAGGAGATATTCCCAAAAAACCGTTTTTGGGCGCCATTTTTTCAAAATGGCGGCGCGAGCGGCGGTCGCACGAGGTGGCAAAGTTAAAATTCGGAAAGAGCATATCCAAATCTATAAAATACCAAATTTTCAAAACTCCCGGAAAACTTTCCAGGTAACCCCCTTATTTTCTACTAAATGACTGGACTAATACAGTAACTAGTATAAAAAGTTTGTAGCTACGAACCCTTTTGTTATTTTTGTACTGAAAAAGACATACAGTAATTGCTAAGATATCGACTACGTGATACAATTTTATTAAAATAGCTTTCGTGAGGCTTGTTTATAATTGTTGAATTAGAAGGTGTACTCACGCGTAAATATCGTGAATACCCGACTAGTTTCGAGCCCAACTGGAGTCCTTAACCATGAGCTGACGCGGCTGCGGGGTCGCGAGTCGAACTGGCGACAGTTCGACTACGATAAATACGCGTGAGTAAACCGTATAATTCAACAATTATTATACAATTTGTCGAAAATTTAGAAGCATCATGTAACTTATACATTTTATGTTCCTCTTATCCTCATATATTTACTAGTCATTTTCCCTTTTACGGTTCGCCTGACGTTCAAAGAAACCCACGTTTTTGGATTGTTCATGACTACGGCTGTGACGTCACACGACCATGAACAATTGTCTTTGAGAACCGTCCCTAACGTTTTCCTTTGTGGTTTAATTAAAGATAAAATTACATTTTGTTTTCATGTGTTTTCCTGATTAATTATACTATATATAGCTTCACCAATGTGAAAATTTGTTATGTCTAACTGGATTTGCACTTCCCTTTTAACCAATTAAGAGAAGATTTTTGAAAAATATTTTACTAGGTTTTCATGAATTTCAATGATTTACCTTTATACTGAATTTCATTCGAGTAACTTTAAAAACAGCTCATACTGACTATGCACCCGCGTTTTACCTCCATAGGGAGCAAAATTTCAAAAATTCTTTCTTGGTGCTCCCCTACATTACAAAAAGAAGATGTACAAAATTTGAAGTATCTAACCATTAAAGTTTAGGCCCTCTGTTGATACGTCAGTCAGTTAGCTCCTTCCTTTATATACATTTATAGGTATATTTTACACACCTCATAACGTACGACTGTAGTAGTGAAAGAGAGGCACAGCCCTTTGCCTGGTAGCGCGCCATCTCGCTTCCACATCTGCAGGGGGAAGATTCCTCTCTCGTTTCATTTAAATTTCTATACATACAGTCTTAAACATCCTACAGTCACAACATTGTCTTAACAATGTGATCAATACTCATTCATTGCTTTTCATTTAATTGTTGCTTGTTTATTATTAAATATGTATTCGTACAACAATCGGCATTGATCTTAGCGAGCAAGACAGAGATAGTTTATTAAATAATTAATTGTTATTGAATATTATTGAATACGCTACACGATGTATCTGAAATTATGTCATTAATTAGTTATAACATAGCCATTGAGTCTCTGCAGTTAATTAAGTAACAATAACGTTACATAATTGTTTGACAAACCATTGCGTAATTATGGACCGAGAGTGGCTGAAAACAGATCTCAGTGGCGTGCACTTAGAGAGGCCTATGTCCAGCAGTGGACTGCGATAGGCTGATGATGATGCTGATGTAGTCCCTACGAAGTAGATACGGCGTTCTTAAAATAGGCTTAGTCCCGATAGAATCGAGTTCTGCTTCAAGCAAATTGAGACCGAGTTCATACTCTGGTACTCGAAACTAGCACGAAATGCTCGTTGGAACTATGCTCGATTGAGAAATCTGTATGTAATTTCACTCGATTCGGTTTGGTTACATAGTACCATTTCAGGATTTAATCGAGAACCGAAACAAATTTGAATGAAAATCCAAAAAAGAACCAAATCAGTTTCGGGAGTTAGAGGGGTCATCAACTTGCAGTTAGTGTGCGCAAAAATTGACAGTAACACGCTACTTTAATTAGTTTTTGTAACACATTAGGTAGCCAAGAAATGTGTTACGAACTTAGCATGCTACCACTCATAATTAAATATACGAGTAGCAATGTTACAGCTTGTATCTCTCAAAGTTATAATATACCTATTATTAAATATTTCCAGCGCAAAATATCCATTGTCAGAAAATACATAGGAGTCTTTTGGATCGTATGATACCTCGGATGAAAATTTAACGCTCGAACGCCTTCCTTCTACTTATTTATTTATAGGATATTTGTCATACCTTATTCGGAAAAGGAGAGATTCGTGCCTGAGACATCACATATGATGAGAATATGACAGACACCTAATAATGCCTGCTTTACCTAGATCTTTGCGGAATAATTAACGATAGAGTAGGTTGTTTCTTCAATCCTATGTTTTAGCCGGTAGAAGTCCGGCACACCCGACCGTTGGCGGAGGAAGTCCATTACTAGAATTTCCACCGGATACAAAAAAATATTTTTTCATTATTATTTAACTGACCGGGCGAAATAGATTTGTCCTCATTATACTCGTCTCCTAGCCTAAATTGAAGGCAATTTTCAATAGTAAATGATGCAATCAGTAATTCAGTATGTTAATGATCTGTCTCTACTTTTCTACATTTAAGATTATTGGTAATACCTAGTAGGTACGTTCCAAGTAACACTGGTTATTATATTATCTGACTATTGTTAGTCTACACGTGCCTCGCAGAATACCAGGAACACATTCGTATTGGTATTTATGTGGGTCATTCATCTCCCGGGATCGGAATAGGTGGGATTCGTTCAATATCGGCTCGAGTGCGATACAGGGAAAGCTAAGGCGTGGATGGGAAGCTAGATTATTACCATACCAGTTTCATGTAACTCTGGTGATATTACCCCTTCTATATAGTTATGTTAGATGTGTGTATTTGATATGAGAACATGATAAAATTATGATTCTTAATTCGGATGGTACTATTGCACTTGAGTGTTGTTTTTTAATAGTTAATACGTCATTCAGATATTTTAAATGTCACATAGTTGACATGATTATTCTGAAATATCGGAGAAATGAATAGAAAGACGTAAAGCATTGAGTCGACACCTAATAATAGGAAACAGAGCAGGAACATTTAACATTTATTCAAACACGATGTCAAAATTCGGTCCTTCCTAGAAGGAATTTGTAAGACTTCCAAGCACTAATCGTACCTGAATATTCTATCCTGGATACCGATGTTCTGCGGTGTTAAAACGCCTACATCACAACCAATACTGAGAATTCGGTAGAAATTCTTGACGAGCACAAAACCCACAACTTTGGATTTAGTGTCGACTGGTTTTGTAATCTTTAATCGACGTTTAGAGAACAATACATTTACCCACCCACGCTTTACTGCCAGTACAATGCTTAGTTTAAGCCAGCGGCAATATAGAAGATATACCTACTACTAAAAGAGAAATATAAACACTTACATAACTTAATTTCCATTTTCTTGAGAGTCTGCGATAATGCTTTTATGTCATGAATGCCACATGTCCGGAGAGGTTTTTAGCTTTGAAGCTATTTTATGATTGATAATAACACACCGGAAAATAATTATAATTTATGATAACGGCAACAGTTTACCCACGAGTAATTTTCGGACCCAGGAGACATGGTTTGGACGCAAATTCCTTTCTCATATTTGGCTGAACGTAATCAAACTGTAGAAAATGAATATTCCTTTATCAGTAATAATAGTCTTTTTTACAGTTTCAAGTTGCGTATGTTCTAAAGTAGATTTTTACCATGGTTTCATAAACATTTTAATAACATCCGTATTATAAATATGATTTTATGTAAACACATGTCTTATGTATCACCACAATATTTATCCTATTTAAGGACTCCCATATCACTGCTGAAATAATTAACTAGGATATTGCTTATAATGAGTATTTAATTTTGTACAAATAATAATTAAGCCTCATTAGCAGTAATTGGCCTGCCCACGTTAAACACAGATAAACCACGTGGAAAAATTTGGAGTCAACTGAAAGCAAGGTAATAGTATTAAAAGGTAATAGGTTTAAAAGGTGAGAAAAATAATTAATACGAATAATTGCTTGCATACCCTAAAAACAGCCCTTTTCTTTTTCTTATACAAAAGTTTAGGTCTTTTATTTATGAATTGGAGTAGTACGAAGTCTGCCGGGTCAGCTAGTATTTAATATAAATATTTTATGAATTGTATATCAACGTACACGTGTCAGGTCACGAATATAACCGGAATACCTGATTAGATCTTTGATAAAACCGTTTGTTAACCTCATTAGGCGAGTTTTTACGTCTCTTTCCTATTATTGTTAGATCTAAAAAGCATGACGTCATAAATTACACGTGTGTCTGTACTATAAGTGTATCCGTACTTCTATAGTGTCATGGATCCTAAATGGGAAAACCGCTTCTGAAGTTTTTATTCGGAAGAAGACGGACGGCACGTAAAAATGTGGGTCCCATGCCTAATCTCTTTCCGTGTCGGATTACCGTCCCATCGGGTTGTGAGAGTAAAGGAAAAGATAGTGCACCTGTGTTTACGCACACGCTTGTGCACTATAGCGTAGTTGGCTGGTGTCGTACGAAACAAGAATAAATCGGTCCGGACATTATTGTTAATTGAAATGGTTTATCGTAACATATAATATTATTATGCATATTAAGATGTGAATGTTTATGTAACCGTAGCTATTTAGGAAGAGCGTAGTACTTATTAACTTTTCCTCGTAAGATATTTAGTTATTTACAAACATGAACATTGTTTTCTAATTCACATAACGAACTGTTATTTATGTTTATTCCTAATGAGTTATGACGTAATTATACACGTATAGTTCGTTCTGAGAACTACTCTAGATGCGAAACATAACAACCATAAATATTGAATCATGTGTTATTTTGCACTGGCAATAATTGTTGCCTTGTTTATATGTCATTTGTATTATGACAAAACATTTGTATACAACGCAGTACGTCGCACGAATAGTAAAATACCGATTGTCTATTAGTTATGTAAAACGTATGAAACAAGAATAAATTGAACATGAATATGAACGATGAAATATTTGGTACATGACAGTTTGCTTTTTTAATTATTTTTGTTGAAGGCAACGGTATTTGAACATACAGCCACGTTTTACTCGAATAAAATTTCTAAAAAACATTTTTGTTCTAAAAGTGCTTAATTAAAAAATATTCTATGAATACAAACCTCGACAATATCGTTGGTTTTTATCTGAAATCATTTTGAGAATATTATTAACTGCGTTGTACCTAATTAAATGCTAGCGGTTTTTGTTTGTGTTAATGATTTACATCGCATGCGGAATGTTTACGGTTTAATCACCGACCGGATATAAAAGCTAGACGAAAAACCCAAACATTTTCAGTTAATCAAACCAGAATTCCACTATCAATTCACTATCCCGATAAAGGTTATTTAAGAAATACCATTTAATTTTGATTAAAATATTGTTAATGGAATTAAATTCAATTGGTTTCAAGGTTTTCCTTTTCTTTTGTTTTGAAAGTTGTAGTTTTGTTAACCAGAGTCTACTATTCTTTTCGCCTATGGCTCTTATTGGATCTAACTAAAAATTTGATGAGACCGACCGCGACGGTTAAATTCACAAATCTTATCTATATCTACAGTTGCTTATAATAGAGCAACGTGCGAGTACTATTTCTTCGTTGTGTACTTTCGGCGCGGTCGATTTTTTGGTGAGCGTGATGCTTTCGGTTCGGGTAAGTAAGTGCTCACCTCAATGCAGTACTGTTGCAGGTGTTGCGGGTGTAGAAACGACTTTATCTAAGCGGGCTGGCATCTCATACATTAATACATCATCAAAAGTCATACATTAATACGTTGCTGATTCACCATATATGATTTTTGTCTCTGTACCCTTCATCTTGGAAAAACACATGAAGAAACCAATATTTGTTTTCATTTAATATTAATAACGAAATTCACGATTAATATAATAATACAAACATTTAGTATGAAAATTCCAAAGGAAGATAGCAAGAAATCATTTTCAAATAAAATTACATTTCTGCGAAAACTGTATTAAAATGTTTCTGTATTAGCTATACTCGGCTGCCAGTGATCTTCCAAGTATTGAACTGAAACTGAAATTATAGATATTCTACAAGTTTTACTCGCATATTTTCTATAGGTACATATAGGTTCTATAGGTACATATATACTATAGGTTAGTTCAGTTTATTTTCATGATCCGGTATTACCGGCAACACCTGTTATTCTTAACTATAGACACTGGTATAAATTAAAACAGAAGTAGAACCTGGCCGTTCCGAAAGAATAAAATCCTGCAGCCACGAAGTATGCGAATCAGGATCATCTCCTAGGAATGTGCGATAACAGCTTCAGAAATTTCGCGTAAGAAATCTACCGCAACTGTTTGGTCGTGTATACATGTTTTTGCTCATGACTGTATATAACAGCGATAGGCCTGTTCACCAACATTTTAATTACATGAACAATACACCATCCGTTTGTCATTGCGACACGCTCGCGACTGTAGAATGCCGAGCGGATGCCACGATATGAAAGCGTAGGTAAAACTCGCCTTGCGCTCCTTTATATGGAGTTACCATACTGTATATATTATTATACTGTACTGTGCTATAGAAGACAGTCTCTTATAGGTATTCGACAGTAACAAAATACATTTCTAACGTAAATCCCCCGTGGTCTTCCTGTATTGTACATTACCGGGAAGGAAATACCAATAAATATGTATTATATTAAAACATATACAGTTTTCCTTAAGGTATATAAAGGATCAGGAAATTATATTTTGCGATATTAAGGAAATGATTATTTTCCTTTTTCTCGTCGAAGTTTCCTTGTGACGTAAATGAGACCATATATGAATGTGTTCAAAGTGGGCGATAGAACTCCCAATGACACAATGAAAATAGGATTGGATACAATGGAATATGTTATTGGTTTACAAAGTAAACCTGTATCACTATACAAAGCTGTTACATTCGAATTAAAACGATGACATTGTATTTCGCTTCTAATCTACTTTGTCTTGTGTATAACCTTAAATAGAGAAGTTCATTTTTAATTTCGGTTTTCCCAAAAAGCAACTGACTGAATTAAATTGAATATATAATTGTAAACTACGTTTTACTTTTTGCTCTAATTCATATGCTATTTTAAACATTCTACTATACCTGCTTCTTTTCTAACTTAGAGAAAACTATTTCTTCATAGAATTAATCTAATTTTCTAGCAAAATTTTCAATGAATCCTCATTTTACAGGAAATCTGTTTGAGCCTGTTGGTTCTCAAATAAAACAAGAGGATAATGAATTTCTCCAATACCATAATTAATTTAAAACAGTTGCTTAGCAACCAGGCCGAAGAGGTAACTTTTCCAATACCTTTAACTGTTACTACTATCGATATCTTGTCTTCAAAGGCTTCCTAATTGTGTTATTAATATTATGAACAAGTGACTCGTCCTAACTTTGCACAGATGTAATACTTATATATTAATTATACATACGAGTATATACCTTCCTCTTAAAACATCCTATCTATTAACAAACCGCATCAAAATCTACTGCGTACTTTTAAAGTTAAGTAGGTAGTAAGCATACAAAGGGACAGACAGACGCGGGAAGAGACTTTATTTTATATTACGTAGTGTGGTGTGTTTTAGGAATGAATTAGTTGTTCATCGTTTCAGCACGTTACTATGTTGAAGATGTCCTTTACGGTTTGGCAGCACTTTTGATCTGCCTACCGGTAATGTCTCTTGTAGTCCCATTATAGCAGCTTTAGTAGTAGATTCCCTTGAACGAAAAAAATGAAACGTACAATAATGTTAATCAATTGTGAACCATTGAATGCTATAAATTAAAACATCAATCTATATCTATACTAAAAATTGTATAAGAGGAAAAATGGAAGCCAAGTATTATTACTTTTTTATTCGTCTTTCACAACATCCAATATCTTGAGAGGCCGGTGCTTTCATAAAAATCAATTTCGTCTTAATATAGAGCCGGGATCACTGTAGCGGAAGATTGAAATGGGATTTACGGCTCTAAGCTTTATTTAATTAAGTTTATTTCTCAATAGACTGTTCGTAAAACTTCCCATTCCATTGGCTCATGAAAGTTTCTTTAATACAACATATAAAGTGATGAGTTTTGGAAATATTGTTGAATAGGTATAATTTATGTCGAAAAATTCATAAAAGATTTAATCTGAATCAAAGAAAAGTGACATCTGTATGGACTGAATCGCTCCAATGTGGAAATATCTAGCAAAGCAAGGTGGTTTACCGAAATTAAATGTGCTTTACATAGGTATCCGTAGTAGAGCTCACGGGATAGTAAGTAATAATCCGGAGCAGTCAAAGCCAGCCCAGGCTTACTGCACAGATTAAAAAAGTATTACTCGTAAGGTATCTCAAAAAGGTTTTGTCTGTATATTTATATCAGTTGTCATAGCAACTTAATTATTTCATAAAGTTCATTCCTTTTATCACATCCTTGTCTTCGTCTATAATAAAGGTGTAAAGAGGTCAATTCTTAACTAGGGGGTGATTAGTAATTGATTCTGATGCCAAAAACCCAATCGGTATTTTTTTTATTTCAAATTTTTCCCTCGATGCATATTATACAGACGGACGGATAGCGGGAAATAACTATGTAAAATATTATTCAGTGGTCCGCAATATGGCATTTTAAATACGCATATATCTTAACTAAAGCTGTATTTCCCACTCTGCAGATTTACCCCTGTAACGTCTAATACTGTTACGATATTGCTATAACCATCTCGGCTAATTGACAATAATTAATTAACATTATGCAATACTAAAGCCCGGAGCGTAGTGTGTGTGACTTCACATTAATGATATTACGTTGATAGACACGTGGTCGATGTCGTTCGACAGTAGTAATGCAATTACTTTAGCGACTTCTGCCTTTCTAGTGATAAATTGGCTTGTATATGTAGTATCTGTAATAAAAATTGCATAAAGAAAGAGGTTCTTTAGATTTAAGATTTAATTGCTGGACAATGTTTTCATCTTTTCCTTTTGCAATTTCTATACAACCATATTTGCACTATTACCAAAAAAAGAAAAACATAGGCCGCATAAAATTATAGATAATCAAAACTGATCGAAGTTGAAAGGAAAAGGAAATGCTTTATTTGGAGTAAAGTATTACCTTCTTAAACATTTTTTTGATTTGTTACACTTTGTACATACCCACACAATTTACTTATATGTCTAATTATATACTTCTAATTAATTTCAACCACTTGCAACTATATCAACATTCTACATGAGTGCTTTAAAGTGTGACCGTCTCGTACAGTTGTCCTCATGAAAACAGTAACACGCTAACATTAATATCATCTAAATATCATTGCCGTATGGTTCATTTTCCCTAGTTTATATTATTCCACGAGTGTGGGCAACTATACCAGTACATAGAAGTTGTCCCCACAAACCACGCTAGAGTTTCGTAATTTCGTTGGAGGTCCATTCACAGAAGTTTATGAATGCGGTTTCATGTTAGTTCGTGGTCGAGATACAATCTCGGATCTCGCTTGTCTAGTATTCCAGATAAATTATGTTGTGGGGCAGGTTCGTTACTAAAGCGGCGTTTAGAAGCAAGCAACTGTTTTACCTCCACCTCTTGAAATAAGACAATTGCAGTGGTGGAAGAGAGACGCCGCTCTACGCTGTGTAAGAGAGCCCGCAGACATACAATTGTAAGTTGGCCGACTATCGAACAACTAAACTGCGTACTTTTATAATTTAGTTGACCAACTTTATTTTATTGGTAACAAGCCGCGTTAATTGTGCGTAATCGGAAGGGAATCTCGTTTCTGATACGATCGGTTTCCAATAAGTTAGTTGGACGATTTAGTTGGACAAGATGTGCGGGCTAGCATATGTCATTATACCTATTGGTATACTCTGCGATTTAGTCGGCCAACTTATAATTGTATGTCTGCGGGCTCCCTAATGCGCCTTCTCATTTCCACAGCGGAAAGATTTAAAGACGTGGTGGTAGGACAGGTTTGTTAACATTTTACTTCTCAGTTTTCCTTCCTGTGTTTTAACCTTGTGACGAAACGATTCTTTTATAATTGCGTCATGGCGTGATGACTGTCATGATTTGAATGTTCTAAATTATCCATGATTGAGGAAACATATGCAAACTGTTGTTACTCTATTTGTCACATGTTCGAAACCCAATGAGACTAATACCGTTATCAGTCTCATGTATCCTTAGATTTGTATTCTTCATTAGCCTTCTTCGACCAACGATTTGGTGTAGACCTCCTTCGATGTCTTCTATTTCCTTGAGTATGGGTTCAGTTTCTGCCTGTCACCTTAATGATATCAACTAATCTTTCATTTCATTTATGGTCTTCTCTGTGGTAATTTTTGGTCCCATGGCCGGCAATTTAGTAACTGGCTGCACCAAGAGTCTTTCTTCTTGGCAATCTGCCCATTTCTACTCTAGTTTTGCCACCCTAAGCCCGATGCCAGTAACTTAAATTTGCCCTGTATTCTGGGGTACTTTTTCGACTTTTGGTCTACTTCATATTTGTATTAAGCATAAATAAGGAGAAAAAATGTACGAATCCAAAACATGCTTCTATAAACGCTGCTTTACACGTTGAAAACATTCGGGAAGGCCGGTTATACATGCTATAAAAATAACCGGTTAAATAGTAAACATATTTTGATGCTACAATCATTTAAAATAGTGAATATATTAACACGGATCCATTCAAACATCTTTAATTTCTTTCAAGAATCCAACGCAAGTGTCTTGAGATTTATCAGGCGACTAGTTAAAGTTGTTTACGCATTAGTAAAATCGTTCTAAAATTATGTTTTTATGTTTGTCGCGGCTTAAGTAGGTGATAAGGTTTTATACTGAATGGAAAATGTGTTATTACTTAATTCTTTGCAAAATACGATTTTATTGACAACATGTCAATAAAATGTTTGAATACTGAGAACTCATTATAGCCTTTATAGTAGATGGGATTGTGTTGGATGTCGCCAAACTTAAGCAAACTACGTAATCATGTTTTTCAACTTACTTTTCGCACAAAGCGTCGAGCGCCTTAATATCGAATTCTGGCTATATTTATAATTGCAACAATAATAATCTAAAAGCCTAAGTAACTCCTTATCACATGAGCTACCTGCTAATAAAAGTCCTGTCAAAATAGGTCCAGAAATTTCACAGATTAGCCGGAACAAACAGGCAGACAGACAGACAAAAATTGTAAAAATGATATTTCGGTGTATGTACCGTATATAATATATTCATGCCTTGAAGCTGTGATAGCTTAGTGGCAAGACCGTAGGACTGCTAAGTCAGAGGTCTTGAGTTCGATCCCCACGGCGCGCACCGACTTTTCGAATGTTGTGTGCGTTTAAGAAATAAATATCACAGCTTTCGTGTTTCGGAAGGCACGTAAAAATGTGGGTCCTGCGCCTGATCTCTCTCCGGTCGTGTCGGATTACCGTCCCATCGGGCTATGAGAGTAAAGGAATAGAGAGCGCACCTGTGTTTGCGCACACGCTTGTGCACTATAATATGTCCTGCGTAGCTGGCTGGTGTCATAGTAACACTGGCCGCCGTGGCCGAAATCGGTCGGACCGCTATTAAAAATTCATGCCTGTAGTAAACGGTAATTTCGATAATAAAAACAGACACTTTCACTCTATTTATACGTACGAGTATAGATTAAATACAGATAATACTATGAAATATAAAATTATAGAATATAAAATTTTCCAACTTATCACGCAGGTTTTTTGAACTACTATTTCTTACTGTGGAAAACCACTGACTAACACTAAAGGATATTAGTGATGAAACTTTAACAGGTACTGGGAAATCTTTATTTGTAACAAAATCTTTAGCCATCAGAATTATAAGTTACTAGCTTTTGCTCACGGTCTTTTCGCTTGTTTCCAGCCAGAAGAATAGAGGATTTCAGCACTTACAGCAAATGGGTCTTGAGTTTGCTTTTTCTCTTTTGGAAGGCACTCTATTTAGATTTCCCCGAAAATGGGCAAAATCGATCTTTATACCACTTTACTCTTTCAGGAACACAGAAACACAACAAATCTATAATTATCTAGTAAGTATACCCGGTAAATACTCCTCGTCATCATACTACAATAGACTATCTAAAGTCTAACCACGAAACATCTTCGTAACAAAACTGAACAGTGCAGGTACGTCCTAAGTTGTACTAAGTAGTAATATTATTCTGTGGTTCAACTACCTTAACTTTAACAATACTTGAACAGGGTGCCTACCATCATCTCCTAAGTAATATACTATTGTAGATGTAAGAGTGAGACGGCGTACTACACAACCTATAGCGGCGTCTCGCTCTACCACTACAAGTCTTATTTTGGATGTGTTAGTAGACCCCCAGGGCTTTAACTAGTCACTTGCAAGTGCTTAGCGATAAGTTTCCGTTCGCTAACTTGGTTGTCTACTCTCAGAGGAGTCTTAACGAACTCAAGCATACTTTAATAGAGTTTTGAAAGCTAATAGTATAGTTTAAATTGATTAAAGTTCTTTCTATAGTTCTTGACAAGCGGTTACCTTTTTTTTTTATACATAGTTATATGATAGAACGAAATCTTTAGGGATGATATTTCAATAAAAACTTGTTCTTTGTGTCAAGACTAGAAAAGTAAAGTTTGCAAATCCTTTCTATAAAAGTAAATAGAATAAAGAACTCTTCCTTTTATGTTCTGTCCGAGGTTGCTACTACCCACGCCGGATACAACTAAATAATAGTGTGTACATATTTGTATTTTACTTATAAAACTATATAAATATAAAAATGACGTTTGAAAAGACTTTGACTATCTGTTAAAATACTTATTATAGCTCAAACCAGCGTGTAATTATCACAATGACGTCACCCACATACACGTATTTCAGATTCTGGCTACTGAATTAGTACGTCCACAAATTAAAGTTTTCGATCACAAACAGTTGCACGTCCCACAACCGTAATTAATTCAACAACAGATTGCATAGCGTCATGCTAATTCTCTTGAATACCTACAGGATTATTCAGCCAGGCTGTCTGACACGACGTAGCTACACAATAATTACATGACAGAATTCTTCGTATAAGAATATCATTTATTTCCTATTAAATATTGCATCAATTATGTATTACATCAACCTTTTAACCTCAACCGATTTTGAGTTTAAGCCCACAGTTATAAGGAGGAAATTCTCTTGGCTGTATCTCGCTATGATATTTATTTTTACCGCGAATTCGCGCTGGGTCATCTTCCTTGAAATCGATGTCGGAAAGTTGAATTATTTCCAACTGTGTTATTATTAATAATTAACGTGCAATTTTGTCAAATTATCTCTCATTTCATTGTAAGTACGTTCCTATTTTTTATTGTTTAGTAGAAATAGATTTAGAAACATGCAACGTAGTTTGTTAAAGGGAATATAAACGGCGGTAAATACTCACGTTTCGCGGCACATGTGACTTACAAAAAGTCGGCTCACTGGTAAATTCCCGCTTCTTAATAAAATAAATGTCGCGCGTGGTATAATTTACCGTCGCAATTCTTTGATACACAATATTAATAAAAAGGACAAATTAAAACTTTGTCGTATTCCGACAAAGTTGGCAATTGTCGTCAATTATTGGAAAAAATGAACGTGCTCTGAAGTATCCTTGCAACTTGCCTTCGTATTAATAATTACTTAGTAGAAGAAAAACTCAAACGAATTATGTTACAAATGGTAAGGGCACTTAAGTTACTGATATCAATAAATTCTTCGAAAACAATATCCTAGAAAAACCGCCCAGCCTTTGATATCCAATAAAGTTTTTCACAATGTTCATAATATCCAATCAATTAGATACGGTCGGATACAAAAAGCAATGAATTCTACGTTTTACAAGAGACTAAATAATTGATTTCTAAAAACACACCGACAATGTTACGATACTTACGATTCTAGGTAATCACAATTAAAGTTTAATTAATTTTGTAAAAAGTCGACGTGGACATTGGGTAACAATTAATAAAGTTACTGTACAAAAAGTTGGATATGTGCTCTAATTATCAGTTCCGACGCCGTATCGTAAGTTCCAATTAAAAGTAACAAAAAGAGTATGAGTTCCGTCGATGATTATTCACATTTCTCTGAAGCTACAGAGGCATAAAATTAATTCTGGTAACTCGTGTGGAATTTTCTTTGCGATAATGTTGTTTCTAGAGATGGACAGAGTTGTCGAATATCGAGTATTTGTTTATTTAACTTTTATCGATCTGACTGTTCTGTAATATATTTAATTAAATGCGCAAACAATTTTTGATTAGCACAGTCTAAGGACAAAAACAGATTCGTAAATATTTTTCTAATTACCTAACTACTTACTACTTTACATACCATTACTTTTATTTTATATGCTGACTTCCTATTCCTATTTAGAATATAATAACTTATTTTTAAAGGAAATAATTACTTAGTTGAACAAATTTATTTGGCAAAGTATGAGTACCAAAAATATCACCGAATTAACCGATTACCGAATACTGGGCGCATCTCTAGTTATTTCCATACTTAAGGGATACATTTTGTTTTCGCATTCCATTGCCTTTTTACAGCGACAATTTAGGTGACGTCCGGAGTTAATGTTGCGTAAATGACGCATTGGAACGCGATTTTTCATGTATATTTAGCGATTCCAGTAATTATTTTGTTTAAACTCTGTTTTAATGTTTGCAAGAAGCGTTTGGAGTTTAGGCAGATTTATACATAACGTAGTAATCTTGATACTTGTAAATAATGAGCTGGTTCAATTAAAAGAACAGATTTCATAATTATAAATTACCTACTGTTTATTATAATTAATCTGTCTTGGTTATCAAAGCTTTTTATCTTTGAAGAGTAATTTATGGAGTTTCTTGCCGGATCTTCTCCTTAGGAATAACAATTTGGAACTAGAGCCAATAATTGAGAAGGACTACATTCCAAAAAAAATCTTTTAGATTTTAATAGTTTAGATTTCATGGAGATTAATATCTCTCTTATTTTTCTGCCAGTGCCATATGAGATTCACGCTTTAATACCAGTTTTACCCGCCATACACTGACTAAGAAGTCACGTATAGGTACATGAATGGCGTCATACTAAACAGCTTATACTAGAACTAGGATATTATGCAAAATATCCGACCACACTAAATGTTTCAGTAGTTGCCTAATATGTAATCCAGAAACGGAATACTTATGAACGGTCGACTGCCTTATGTTAAAGTCACTTTCATAAGACGGTAGCCTGTATTACGTAGCATTAAGGTTCATTTTCGTATCGCGTTACTAGTAACAGTGACTAGTGACATGTTTATTAGATATAGCCATGATAACTAAGCATTACTCACGGCTCTGCAAACTGCAAATTCGCGGTAAGAGTTAATTAACGTTCGCTCGCATACGGCCCTTGGGTGTATTAAAATTATTTCACGTTAGATGTAATGGAGCGATTTAAAAATATAGCCTCCTTAAACCTAATCCCTTTAAAACCTGTTTCTACATTACACGTATTGCAAATTGCCAGTATCCTGAGCATCGATAGTTGCTAACTAAGAATGATTGACATCAAATTACGCAAAAAAGTTTGGTCGAAATAATTATGACAGTTTAGAGCTTTTAGTTGAGCTGCATTTAAATCATATTGCCATAAAACCAAATAAGAATCATGTCACATTAGTTCTAAAATTACCAACTCCATATAACTCAAACGGCCACGTCAGACGGTACACTCAAAGAACAAATAGCCCAAAATTAATTCTTGTAACGTTTGCAGTTAATTCCGGTAGCGAATAACATACGAAGCTCTGACACCAGGCGTCGCATGCGTCACGACTCCTGCAGTATGTCAAGGCAACAGATTAAGCTAATTTAGAATTCCACAGAGAAAGGCGGAATCGATGAGAAATCACCATGACGTTATCCAGTTCCGTTAATACGCGTTAATATCGAAACTCGTTCGGATGATGAAATTCTTAAAGTCTTGAGAAAGTAGGGGCTCTTTTTCTCCTCTATGAGTTTGTACTGCGAAAGTTGCTTGAAGACTAATTGTATGAGTAGGTATCTATTACGCTTAGACCAATTCTAATTTGGAACTAAAAAACTGTCCAAGAAATTAGAGTTAGATATGGATATGTTAAATATCCTATTAAATCTGGTGACGCAAGTTAATCTGTGTTCTTAACCCTTTCTACTTTGAAGAAGGTTAAGCCGAAGTATCTAAAACATAATAAAAAAAAATCTTTATTTTCGCATCATCATTAATTAGTTACATAGTCAATTTGTTGTTCATAACATAGAAACTGGTGTCTGAATTTAATTCAGACACCAGTTTCTACCTAATTCAGTGAATTAGGTAGAAGCTGTGCCACAACTACAACCATTTATTACCTAACACAATACAATGTCCTTTACTAACATAGTACCACCGATAATAAAACAAAAAACAGTCGCCGGTTAGTAACTGCTCACGAGGTGCCGACAGACGCCCCTGCCTATTACGTCCTGAATAATTCATGTGATCACGTCATGTCGTGTCCATATCCCATGTTGATGGCCACGGATTAATGAAAACAAAGGGGACGTGGTTGTTGCGTCCTGCTCTAGCTACTATAGCAAGCAAGGTGTAAAGGATTAGATGAATGATGAGGTTTGCATGGATAAACTTTAAAGGATTGAGGGAGTGTGGTGGGAGAATGGAGCGATGTAACTACTTCAATGGCAAAAAGTTATTTAGTACATATTAAGTTTCCCAGATCTACAAATCGATGCCTGCTTAAATTGGTGATTTTTTCTTTTAAGGAATTACAATTGAATTAATCCTGGACGAAACTGGATTCAACGATTTTATTATTTCAAACAAGCTCGATGGTTTTCTTGGCAAACATTTTCCGTTATTGCACACTATACAAAATTTATTGCACAACCAAATCCACTTTTGGACGATAAGAATTTTTATTCGGCTTACAAATGTCAGATTTCGTATGTTTATTTATTTAATTACTTTAATTCTCATCAGCTACATTGCAAGAAGGATGTAAAACGAATTTGGTTACAAAAATACTTTGTGACAAAAAATATACGCTTGTGGTTACAACAGGCAACGGATTGTTAATTAATCTTTTATTTTTTGCAGTACATAATCAAGTAACGCCGTTGATTGTCGTTTCATGGCTAGTTTTTATGAATACGACCATTTTTTATGCAGACTATCTGATTATTGCTGACTATGGCTTCCATATTTCGTAATAATAACTGAATGATCATAAAATAAAAGAAAAAAAAAAACAAAAGTCATTTTGTATGTATATCTATTTTTACTGTAGATGACTTAACTTTAAGTTTATCGAACTTCGAACACCTACTATGTGTCATCATTATCAAGCCTTACAAGTCCAACAAAGATGACGAACAATGTCATAACGATGTCTATGTTAATCATTTATCAAATGTTGTTGCTATCTCTACGTAATCTATTGATATTCATTTGTCACTGAGTCATGAAACAGACGTCATTAGAAACAAAAAACCATCGACTACACATCGCGAACGTCACAAGCTGCCTACGTATAAAAAGAAACTCAAGGATTTTAAAACCATAAGGCCCCTTTTTAGGACGTATTATTGAAATTCCATATATTTTTATACTTACTGACTAAACTCATCGCGTCGGCGAACAAAAAGGCAAAGTCACTTGTAATACTTAACATTATTATATTAAATTGTACCCGATCGGCGTCCGTTTGAAAAACAGTCGCAAGTCGCACAGGAGCTAACGATACGCGAAACACTTCTGCGAATCTCGATTAGCCAATCAAAAAGGATTTAAGTAATAAAAACGTAAAGGCTTCGCCGAAACCAAAATCGATTTGCGCATTAAGATTATATTTCATATAAAACTGAATAGATTAACGTTTCTGAGTATTTTGTATATCTAATATTGTTTTGCCTTGGGGTATCTACTTAAGACGATTTAGTTTTGTGCGTTATCTAGTAGTCTGAAGACTTTATTTACACAGATAGATAAAAGAACAGTATTTATGTCAATAAGGTAATCTTTTGACATCTTAGTACTATCATTTTATCTAAATATTTTTAGCCATTCTGACCTGGCAGAATATTTGTTGAATCCTCGTACATAAAGCATTACAAATCTGCAATAGGTACGGTTTTAGTTTCCAAGCGGCTACTAACTAAATAGACACGCGTTGTTGGAAACTAAACTCTTTGATTCAATTTACAAATACTTGGATTCGATGTTGAAATTATGGATTCATTGGATACTGAATGAGTTCAAAGAAGCGATAAACTTTCAATAGCATCCTGAATTGCAGTAAACTTTCGACATTCCGAATCTAGGAGCTGTGCAGAACTATGTTATGCAACATTTCGACATCACGTGCCGATTTGTTAAACCTACAGATACTACAGGCTGAGTAAACTGGTTATATATGACTATGTCTTCTTCTAACTTTTATCCAAATCGGCTGGACTTCTAGTTTTGCTAATTTCACTTGAATACTTTTTACACAGAAGTAACAATATAATTCGAACAAAATTTATTGTCTGACCAACATTAAGAGCATCTGTAGAATCTAAAACTAGTTTTAACCACAACCGAAAGGCGAACAATCAGTTTCTTTATCTGCAGTTCAAAAGATCAAACATACCGTCAATTTATTAATAAAAAATAAGATTGATTATTTTGCTTAAGGAAAACGAGAGATGTTCAAAATCAAGAGGTTAACGTCCTAGGGTATTTCCGCTCAGCTATTACCAGCGGAACTATTGTCAGATCAAATCTATCGGGGAAAGCCCATAGGCAGTTCAAGATCAGGTAATATACCAAAATCAATTGTGCCTGAGGAAATAAACGAGAGACATAGTTTGAGGAAGAGTTTCCTTTTAAACTTGCAAATATGAAAATGGGAAATAACAAAAACGTGTCTGTACCGCCGAAATATATAAATTCAAAATGCTAATACCTATCACTGATTCTTAATAACCATAACCCACTCGTACTTCGTCTTGGATATAAATATTTTCTCTCCGTTTGAGGAAGCTTGTTAGCAGACTGCAGCTTTCGATTTATTGTAGTAAAACGGCTTTCAATCGAAACGATCGTATTCAATGTTATTTTCTTTTATACACACTCCGATTGACTGACTGCTATCTACAAAGCTAGCATCGCTATTTCTTTAAAGTAAGATGAGAATCGATATTCCATTTAAAAGGTTTCTTCGAACTAGGCGTTAAATCTGTTTTTCTTGAGCATGTTTTGACTACGTTTGCACGCACCTCTGAAAATACGATACGAATTGAAACAAAGAGCTTTGAGTAACGAAGGGAAAATAGATATCCAATGTAATTGGACTCCGTTTGTTCAAACGAAACTGTAAAAGTTCTTAGGAGATACAAACCTGTTCTTCCGTTAGTATTTACAACAAAATTATGATTAAAGCCTTATGCTTAAAAGCCAAAAAAATTTATACCTTAAAAGCCTACTAAATAAAGCTATACTACCTACGTAGTATAGCTTCATAGTTTATATCACATATCGAGTTAAGTAATTGGCTATTATCCATACACATCACTGCCACAGCTTATATTGGTAATATTTTTTGGTTCAAGTTAAATATGTCAACGGTTTACTAAAAACCACTTTACTATCTATGTGGGAGTTTCCAATACGAGTTGACGGGCGCAACGTGTTTTCACCAAAAACCTTAATGGAATTTGGTCGTCGTTCCCGTGTTGCTGACAGGAGCGGTATTGATTTTTTTATTATAATACAATCGTTGCATCAAGTAACACTCTAGTCCTATATTGTTTTCATGGACTTTATAAGTTAAATGGTGTTGGCTGGTGATATTCTCTCAAAATACATTTATATGAATATGACATAAAAATCGTAGTATATGCGTAAGGTAAACCTCTTTTTCTCGCAACTATGTACACAGAAGGATTCCAAAGTATCCCTGAATTTAAGTCTCTTTGTGCGGCCACCAGCCGGCGGTTTCTTACAGACCGTACTGAAATGTGTGGAGAAATTTCCACGAAATGTGTGTCTGTCAAGGGGCTGTTTCTCTGACGTAATTACAAGACAGTTGAAATTTAAGAAGCCCAAATAAGACTTGACTGGTTCATGAGAAGAATATTTAAGAATTACTACTCGTTAAAAATGGATACGGTTTAGTATGAAGTTTTATGATAAAACTAGCTATCACCCGCGACTTAGCTCGCGCGAAAGTCGGTTATAGCTGCAAAAACAATACCTCTATCTGACGCAGTCGAAATCAGAGTAGCCTGTATGTAAATCTAGTGTCAACTAACTTTATACCTAATTTCGTTAGAAAACTAATTCCGTCGTTTGAGCGTGAAAGAGTAACAAACATCCATCCATCCATTTGTACAAACTTTTGCGTTTATAATATCATCATTCCCCTGCTCTTATCCCAATTATTATTTGGGGTCGGGGCAGCATGTCCTTTACTTCCACACGTCCCTATTTGACGTTGTTTTGCATTTATAATATTAGTTAGATTAAACTGAATGCATCGATGCGACTTACCACAACAATTCCGTAAAGCGAGCTTTTAGTTCAATTGAAATCGCTTTGATGATAACGCTACTAGTCATTAGCAGAATTGATTGGATTGAGGCCAGTACCTATATTAATTGGGTCCAACAAATTGGATGGCTTTTATCGACGCTTGATAATTATTATCGTGTAGAGAAATGTTTTTTGTTTATTTGAATAAATGGGAAAATGTTTTGTAGAGAAAGATTGGAGTGCGAGCATATAAGGTGACATGGCACAGGGAACAGTTAGGATTACAGTTATTGCTAATTGCCAAAAGCAAAAATTAAAAAAAAGGTAAGTAATTATGAGCTATTCTTTAATCTCTCTTTCGTATAATATGATAAAGTAAAGACAGTCTGTGATACAGAACTTTACATACATAAACGTCACGCCTCTTTCCCTTGGGGGTAGGCAGAGATCACATCTTTCCATTTGCTACGATCCTGGCATACCACTTTAGCTTCATCCACACTCATCAATCGCTTCATACAAGCCCGTCGGTTATACAGAACTTTAATGTGATACAAATATATTAGCATCTTGTATTTCGACATTACTGATATAAAAACATCGGCTTTATGAATAAAGCCAGGTAAAAGCTGAAACTGTACGTTTAAGAAGTATTTAATTTATGCATATTTTTACTAAATTATATATAATACGTATATGAAATACTCAATATGACTTTGCATGGCTTATTACATGTAGCGCATTGCTTCTCGTACGCCCGAATTATATTTCAAAGGGAAATTTAAGACATTTTGTGTTCCACAAAACCAATACCCAATATTATTAAAACATTGTCGATAGCCGTAACTGAAAGTTGTGGTGGATGTTTTACTGGTAACAAAATAAATAAACGAAGCCTTTTGATATAATTTTGCTGTTTGTAAATATAATGTTACAACTCGTTTACCAATTAAAAACTTACGGGAAAATTCGATTTTCAAACGAACAACAGGCGTAGCGACGAAAATAAGTACCTACACTAAATATGTTTAACGATATAATAATGTATTTCTGCTTGCTTTTAAAACCTGTTTTCCTAGTAAAATAACTTGATTATGAAACTTTTTGACCAACGATTAGTTAGCAGAAAATCTTAATTAAAAGCGTGCTCACAAATTATACCACAGCTTCACTGTCGCATTATCAAAGCTTCCACCACCACTTAAAATAATACTATTACAGTTGTGGAAGAGAGACGAAAGAGAGAGAGAGAGAGACTTCCCATAGTGTAGTGGTGTATCGCTTCCACAACTGAAATAATATTACTTGTGAGACGTAGTGGTAGGCCCCAGGCTTCTAAATCCACTGATTACATTACACCTCTAATAGTTACGCTTCGTTAAAGAAACGCTCGGAATTCCCAAGAAAAAAACATGTTAACGTGTAATACTAATCTTTCTTTGTAAATTTTCTTTATCGAATTAAGATAATGATGTCAATTGCCCTTTGAAAATAAACAAATACAATACGGCTTCATCATTCAAGGCCATTAACCTTACTTGCCCTAAGGCAATATTTGGCCTCTTCAAATACAAATCCTTGATATTTTATCCTTGTTAACAGTTTCAATTATATTAATTACAAAATGTTATTGTCATACCCCCGAGTAGAACAATCAAACTCGATAGGAAAACATTTACGATAAAATTAATATTATATCAACTTCTCTCTTCCACAAATGTTCGATTTATACACGTAAACACAAAGTACAATATACGAACAATCTATTGCGTAAAACTAATACGTAAGGTATCTAATACTTGGAAAAGATTATTTCTATTAATTTTATTTGATTATATCAATATTAAATTCGCAGCAACTGCTCAAAAGAATTACAAATTCTTGAAATCATGAATAAACACTTTGATAGGTATTCAAATTTCCCAGTATCAGGGTCGAAATTGATAATACGTTATACAAAATACTGTGTGAGTATTCTCAAAAGTGCATTAGCAGACTATCTAGCGCCGGTCTGTGAGTTCTATGAAGAAGGTTAATAACCCGTCAAAGTCAATCAGAACAGCCTTGAGTGGAATTCGAAGAAAACTATCAGTTAAAATATATTCATGAGGGCCAGTATTCTCAAAGTTTTGTCACTGAATAAATTAGAGGACCGCAACTAAGAATTTAGGAGAGGACTAATACCCTGGTTGGCAATCTCGAGGAAGGAAGTGGGTAGTGTCAGATTGTTACTGACAAAACCTGCAACGTCCTGCAATGTCCCCCGAATTTGGTCGGTGCGTGGCAATGCGTAGGAGCGCTCAAACCACGTTTTGGAGGCCGATGTGTAAAGTAAGTTGTCCTCTCTTCTTAGTACCGGGACTATACCCGCAGTACGAAATATGACCCCTGTCGGAGGTCCTAGTATCAGACGAAAGACACCTCGCCTGTCGCTCAGGACCCTTGTTAGGGCGGGAGGGAGTGCTCATGCGCCGACTACGGATATCCTGGATGCCTACCTCACATATGAACTCTTGAAGATCATTGCCTCTGTGGAAAAGAGTGCCTATATTGCCATCTCGTTTCCGCAACATCAACAGTACCGCGGTCCGCGTGCGGCCCCCAGCCGTGGACAACAATAGACTTCGTAAACTGCGTTGATTGATTGTGAATTGCGTTAATATTTTGCTTGACAAAAAAATAAATCCGCCTGCTGCGTGGGATGTTATTCCCCGGTTTCTGAAAGCCTGTTCAATGTAATCTGTCGTCAAATCTATTTTTAGCTGGCGTGATTAAAAAAACCAATAACCCACATTAGGAAATAATTCCTACGTTCACATCATAATACTTATACGTAGGGCTTGAAATCTAGGTATAGCTAAGACCATTATAATAATATTTCCTTACAATCTCTTTCTCTCTCTTTTGTTCTTTATGATGTTATACAGGTAGCTTTTTTGTTCAAAAGGGTAAAAAGCCTTTAACCGATGCCTAGGGCATCGTTTTTCAAACGCACCAGTAACTTTCGATCAAAAATAACACGCTGTCTAAGTACCTAATTGAATATAAAACACGCTAACAAGAAAAGTTTTCTAGCCTACTAAACAAAAATCTTTCCGAACATCAAATGAAAAACTTTGGGAGCCAGAGTGGTGATAACAAACATGTTTAATGTGATAATAATACACAGAATTACTTTCGTCTATTTGCTTCGTAGTATCGATAATGTTATCAGGCACTAGAATCGTGAGTATCGATATCCACGTGTGTACGCAAATTATCAAGCACTTTTGACGCTTAGGGTTCCATTACAATAAGTCTTTGTGTACCCTTGCTGCTGTAGATCAGACTTCGGGCAATTTTTTCTTTTACACAACAAATTATATGGCAAAGACGTTTTTTTAAACGCCCATACTGTGGCAACTAAGAACTATTACAGTAATCTCCTTAATGGCCACATCTCACTCGGGGTCCTATGTGCTTACGGCCTTACTCGTTGGCAATATGAGCGAAAACTAATTAACAAATACAAAATCCCAAGTAAACTTCTATCCGCTAAAGTTGGACATTCTCCATATCTAATGCAAAATAGTTTGTAACAGACATTAGCCGATACTATTGTCAATTTGTTTTCGAACTTTACTGGAATTGCAGTCAGAAATAGAGACAAAACGAAAAGACGAGGTGTTGTCCGAAGACAAGCGAAAGAATCCGTCAAATAAAAGTTTCATAGCATCGCACATCTTACAGACAGGACATGTAACTAGCTCACGACTACAATTTGCAGTACATAATTATTTCGAAGTTGTCTTTACTTTAATTTAGGTTTATTTGCGCAATTCTCCGTAAAGCCACATTTCGCCAAGACAAGGATTGTGAATCAAATCGTCTGTTTTCACTGCCTTTGTTTATCCTTTCCACTGTCTTTCGGTATCTGAGGTGAGGTTAGTATTGTCTAATGTGTCTACAATGGATGACAATACATTCATATCATATCTCATAATCAACACATTCTCATAAAATTTTCCTGCTAAACTTAGATATAGATTATTTTCTCCTGAAATTCCTTGATTGGTTTTAACTGGAACAAAACCAAAAGTAAAATGTATAAGTATATTATTTGTATAATTAGCTTGGTTTTAATTTTTGCATCTTAAAACTTGTTTTTAATTAAATGTATTACTGTAATTTAAACCTATAATAAATACTCATATTTTGCAATCAAACGTCAATCTGCTTTGTAATAATAAATGCTTAATACAAAAAGATACCGAAAATTTATTTGAGAAAATAATTTTAATCTCAAGTTTCCACGTAAAGTCAGTTAAATTTTAACATATTATTTACGTACAACAGTGTTCCCAAGAAGTCTCGAACGCGTAACATTTTTCGTGGTATTGAAGTTTATCATATTTAAGTGAAAGCCTTCTAAGTTATAATGAAGCCGAGCAAGTCATATTAGCTGTAATACGTGGGTGCTCAGAACCTTTAGGTTATCATATTCAAGGTAATTTTGATTATGAAGTATAAAGTTTCTTAGGGCTGTTTATATCGAATCCAATACCGATGCTTTTGAAATACTCGATTCTACGATTTTAGTTTTGACGAAATCTAATTATAGAGTAAGAAACAACTTAAGCATAATAAGGTATCTTAAAAAAATAACTTTATTATTGCTAATTCATTACTACCTGCCAACCCAGCATCCCAATATTCGGGTGTTTCTTTCCATCAAAAGCTAGGACCGGATACGATGAGTTCATAGCGACAGGCTTTCAGCGGCGTAGCAACAACATTCAACATTAGCTGGCAATGTTTACTGAAACGCGACTTGATAAGTAAAAAAATGTGTTCTTCGGTTAAGCTTTGGAATAAAGCGCACTTGGTTGTCAATTGCGACAGCCGAAAAACTAGAGCCACTTAGAGCAGTCAAACGTTAGGCAGTAATGCGGTTTACAGAGATAAGGCTCATTCATATCACTATAGTATTTATTCCCTAAAAAACTGTTTACTATTCCTGCTACGACTAGTGCTGGGGTTACCGTATTTTTTTCAGTTTCACTCGCTTTAGCTGCGCACAAACAGGATGCCTAGTGCCGGGGCTTAATGCAATAGCATTGAAATCGCTTTGTGATATTAATAATTTTATAATATTATACAGAACCTAAAAGGTGAACATTCGACGCGCTTGGCAGGTGTTTCCTGTAATACATTTATCAAACACCAGACGTACTTTATGCATTTATTATCTACGACTTTTTACAAATTACGTAAAAAATATTATACTGATAATATGATAATCTAGATTAATGTTAATAACTGAAGTACCTTTGTCTGACGCAATCAACCTTTGCGTGTGGTACAGTAACATAAAAATCAGCACTACAGACAAGATGGCGGTGTTATTGGCTACGGAAGTTAGTCATTCAGCCTGATTACTTATTTTATTGCATTTTCAAAGAGGTCTGCTAATTGCTGATAAGCAGCAAGTTTTAAGAACTACTTAAGCTCGCGATAATATACTGGTTTTATCCACTTTCATTTGTTGTGCAATATTCAGATACCGTTGACCTTTGATCTATCTATATAGCCTCTTTAGAAATCAATAAATATGATAATTTTAGACTATAGCCGCCCCCGCTTTCGTAATGTTATTTGCGAAATATTGATTCAGGCTTCCGTAGTCGCCAAATTCCGATGATATTGATATCTTAGGTATCTCTATCTATTCATGTATCACTGTGATTATTTACCTTGCATTATTTTCTATACCTAGTTCCTTGTACCCCCCAAACACGGCATTAGTGTGGGCTTAAAGGGATGGGGCGGATTTTCCCAGAAAGACATATGCTTGCGATCCTCCACTAACGCCGCGAATTCATAGAAAAAATCCAGCCAAGATTAATCTCGGCTCTACGAGTACAGGAAATTAATATGTACAGAAAAAAAGATAGTCTTTTATGGCCGGAAATTACAATACATAGAATATGAACAAAGTAATATGTTCTTACAATAATCGATTTGTCTTTGTGAGACGTTATTATGGCGGGTTTTCTTTAGATTGTAGGTAAATGGATATTAGAATTGACAATCAACATTGCAGCTGGATTAGCCACGGAGATAGTCAACGGAAATTAATTAAAGCTGCAGGGCTAAGTTTCGTACACAAGGATGAGAACGAGGATGACTGGAGATGGACGCTTGCCCCAGCACCCAAATAAAATTTAAACTATTCATTTATTAATTTTATTCAACTGCACGGATAGCCCAGTGGTATTATAGGTCGCCATGCCTATTACCACTGTACGCGTCGTGTCACGGGTTCGATCCCCGCGTGGACAAGAATTTGTGCGTTCCACAAATGCTTGTTCTGTGTCTGGGTGTGTTTGTACATGTGAATTGAATGTCTGTGAAACTTCGTGCGATACAAGGATTAAATTCCTTAGTGCGGGAGTCGTTTTTTTAAGACACAAAAAGGCATTTGTTAATATATCTGGTGAGACAGATCCTTTTAGGACGTCTGGAAGCTTAAGATGTTCACGAATATGATCTTAATAGAATTTATCTCACATCCTATCATGGAAATCCGATAATATGAAGACTAGGTATCAACCTACTCCAGATGCTTACCAAGAAAATTAAGATTGTAAGTAGGTAATATGTAGGTGTACCATATGAGGTTTAATGTTGTAACAATGTGTGCAGCTAAATAAAGAACAAAATACTCCTAAATTGGATTATACCGAAATATCTCTTAATTAATGTACCATCAAGCACAAAAGTTTTCCGCGAACTCTTGTCATGGTAGGTAATCCGGCCGCCTACGAACCAGCGGGATAATTAACTATTGTATTATATCTGTGGCTGTACTGTGATATGTATGATTTAATAACGATTTGCGAAAATAGACTAGACAGTGATTTTCCTATTGATTACAAACGTAATATACTACCTTTAATAGGTTGTGACGACTTCAATACTTTTACCGTAAAGCTGTTAGTGACTGCAAAACGAGAAAAAAAAATATTATGTTGAATTTAATGCCAAACGTTTTGATAACCGACAAAAAGGTCAAATTTCTTGTTTGTCAAACGATAACGAATCACCTTGGATATATAATAGAGGTTCTGTCGCTGTGGGTGATCGTACTCAAGAGATATGTTGCTAATCAAGACCTATGTGATCTTGAATAGAAGAGGAATCAATGATACTCATTTGTTTAATCAAGTTACTTCTTCTTAGTAATTGAGGACATTTCTGTCTATTGCTAAAGCCATTGTGGTAGAGACAGCTCTATACTGCGTAGCGCGCTGTCTCGCTTCGACAACTACAAGGCTTACGTTTAAAGGTGATGGTAGCCCCCCCCCATTGATTGCATAAATGTTATTTATTGTATCTGGATAGATTTGTTCCAATTTGTAGCAGGCAGGCTATGAAAGATATTGAGCCTTCTTTTGATAAAATATGAATTTTCCATAAATATTAGGCACGTGTTTTCCACAATAATATTTCTTCTGTTTCCTAAACTTTGCTATAACTTATACAAAAATAAGAAATATTAAAAAAGTTACCCAGTTATCGGCAACACTTTTACGGAATCCTGGTTTTACATTCATTGTGAGACCGCGGAACTCCGTCTGCAGGTAGCAGAGTTTACGTAAAAACTTCTTAACACTTTGAACCACTAGAAACGCCGCCAAATTAAAAAACAAATTAAATCCCCTTATCTGTGGCATTAATCAAAAGACTTCTTAAAAATCGTAAAGTAAACAACAATAAAAAATACATAAAATTAGAACAGCAATAAACTGTAATTAAATAACATGGCATTCGATATTCAAATTTAATAAAAGATTTCGTGATTCGCGGAATTCATTATCACATCGTCAATAAAGTGAATGAGATTGAATGGTTTATTCCGAGAATGTGTTATTATGATAAGATATAAGTACATTTACTGGGTATTGTGCCAAACACTATTGACACTTCTGAGAAACGGATATCATCATGTTAATGGTCGTCCGAGTTTCGATGAGATGCCCATTTTGGTTGTCATAAGACTCACAAGCAACTAATTTAAGTTCAGTTCATGATTTTTACCGAGAATGAAATGAATACTGCTATTGTACCGTTTAATGTAAATAATGGTTAGGCTGTGCTAAATATAAAATGGCTTTAATCGTCATTATAATATATTGGTTTTCGAAAACCACATAAAGGATAGACCTAAAGGCATATACAATGTGGCAGACAGTGCTATTCTTTTGAATCAGGCTAACCACAAATACCCATCTGTAAAACCCGACCCAAAGACAGGGCACCTCATTCTTATTTCTCTTTATCCAAGTTTGTCTCTGCGACAGCATGTCAAGAGTTTATCAATGATGTTCCAAATTTAATTTTCAACGGAATTTTCCTGATAACGTGGGCGTAGGCAAAGAAATGCAAATTTATTTTTACGATCAGACACTAAATTTAATTGACACAAACATCAGCGAAGAGTATTTAAATTAATTATTTCTATTCAACGAACTATTCCATTCATTTTAATGCTGACCTTAACTTTGAGCGTTATTATTAAACAGGATTAAACTGTTTAAGGTGTTGTTTGATCATTTCAAAATGATTCATTTAGAACGATGCAAATATTTTATCTTGGAAAAATGATTTCATCTTTCCATCTCGATAAATTACGTAGGCATGTTCTAACCGCACTAGTCACTACATCACGTCACTGGCGTGATCGATTCATTTGTCCTCTAATTGTGTAGACTGTATAGGTATAGAATCCTGCGAGCGATGCGTGTGACGTCACAACCACGCCTACAACTGATGATTACATGTAGCTACGTAATTAAACGTCACTGTAGATTGCCCCGACTTACTCATCTACGAAAAAAATATTTGAATGAGGAAAGAAGACGGAATTAGGAAAAAAAGACATCTATCTCTTTCCATAACAGAGTTACGACTTATTTTTTAGACTGTAAAGATGATTCCAAATCCCTGTCTATGTCTCAGCAAGTTAAAATGATAAGGTTATTAATAATATTTGTATCTGACATATAATAACTGAGATACTATCAAGATTTTGACAGGCCATTGATAAGGTTATTATCGAATGTGGCAACAAAAATTGCAAATCATTTTTCTTCAAAATATCACTTAAATGTTAACAAGTTTTTGGAAATACGTTTTAATACTTGATTGAACCGGTTACTTATATGCGCGTTAACTTTGTGTTGTTTGTAGTTGTAGATAGTGATCGGTTCTTTTACAATGTATATGTATACGATACGACAAGGATTTTAAAATCTTCGCTGTTTTTTCAATAGAAACAATAATTAACTAACAGCACAGGGAAGATAAAGACTTGATATATACCTCTAATGCAAATTAAAGTACCTACCTGTTTTCTTCTATAGAACCACAAGGATTTATTGGCTCGTGGATTAACACGAGGGTGTTGTGCATATTCGTAACAAGAACCGACCCAACTGTCTGTCAAGTGATTACTTCTTAACGGTCTTTCATATAGGTATGCAAATAAATGAATATTATTAATTCATTTATTTGCAAGAATGTTAACATTAGTTCCAACTACGGTTACTTGCCAAAAGATTCTTGTTGCACTACAGCCTCATCACACAAACGTGGATCACGGGTTTTATTCTATTAGAATCGGACGCCTATTATAGTAGTCTTACACTAGACAATAGTAGACAGCCAATTTTGATAACTTGTACGGAACAATCGATAATTGCTAAATCATTGATGACTTTATAAACACTTTTTCCGTTCCACTGAACCTATGGATATAGTTTTTAAGACTTTTTAACAGACTGATGTATATTAATTATTCCCATTGGTTCTCAAAGCAAATACACCAAAGGTACAGGGTGGAATTTATTTTCTTCAAAGTAATGAGATTCAATAAGTTCAATAAAAAATACCAATATCAAAATGTAATAAATAAAAATAAGCTTTTAGATACTTTCATCTCAAAGCGTTTCAGATTTTATCGTATTTTGTCTAAAGTTGAATTTTATGGAAATGCTTATACTTTTTATGAAAAATAAGAGCCTTTTTCCTTAAAGGAATTTGATATTATTTGTGAATAAAAAACCGGTCAAGTGTGATTCTGATTGGCGACACTGAAGGTTTAGTATAAATAAGTAAAAATAAAAAACAAGTATAATATGATCTGACGAAAATATTTTAGCTTTCGCAATTTTTAATTTAAAGCAATAAGTAGATAAATCTACCTACGTACTCTACGTAGTAGGTACTTAAGTCTTCAAGAAAACAAAATTATAATTTCTGTGATTTCCAGCAAAACAACGAATTCATAGGAAAACTTGAAAACAACCTTTTCAAGAAAACTAAGGTTAAACAGTACCAGGGGACTCGTTTATTAGATACCTACTGAGTTCTATTAATAAACTCATATCGGTTTCTTTTAAAAAATATTCGTCTTTGCAATAAAAAATAATAGGTACAAATAATATATTAGTTACTCAATTTTTATACACATTGTGAACGGTGAACCATTCCAAACTCACAACCAAAATATTTATAGATCTAGTTCATACAACTAAATTTCCACAAAAATATTTTTTCAGCTAACTACAACAAATAATTATAATTTAACAAGAACGTTCAGTAACTTTAAACTAATCGCGTAACTACTGTAGTTAACAGTTTATCGAGTACTCTACACTATGGGCGATGATATTGAAGTTTAATTAGCAGTTTACTAACTGGATATCGGCCGGCCCGCCGCGCTGTAGGTAATTAAATTTCCATTTACATAGTATTTACTCGATTTGTAGAATATTTACGGTACTGTTTTGTTTTTAGGTAATATGTTTTTTAAGAGGGAAGAGACACTTCTGCGCGTAGGCAACGTATGCAGTAAACTATTATCTGTACAGTGCGTGTGATTCTAATGTTTGGTTTTAATTTTAAAAATATTCTATATAATCAAGATTCCATTATTCCAACATTCTACGATTCCCGATTCGATCCCGGTCGGTGCGAGTTGAATTGCTATGCATTGCCACGAACAATGAAAAAAATATTCTATTTCAAATTTAGGTTCTAATTTGAAAGTCCACTTAGTCAGACTGAATACCTAATTATAATTAATTCTGTAATACCTACAAGCGTTTATTAGAAATCTCTTTACAGCCAGCATCAAAAGGCTTTTCGGAAAATCACTGAAATAGCTTCAGAGAATTGTTTCTACATGTTTAAACTTAAAATCAGAATTACGAAAACTATACCTTGTAAAATATAGCTTGATACCTGTGACGTTTGTCGGAATGACATTACTAGGGATGGAGGCGTGTTACGTAGCTTATCGATGTCTGTGACGTCATGAGTTTTATTAAAAGTGACATTGTAGTCATTGTCATTGTAAAGATGTAAATAAATAATAAATGTATTTGTAGTTGATTTAAATGAAATAAAACAAAAATAATTCAAAATAATCGCGCAAGCGGATCACAAATCTGCGACACTCACTATTCAAAACAGTATTTTTTTGTCTTTTCGGCATTTTGGCAAACAAAAAAAAGGTAACACCAAACAAAGTAACATAAATAACACCATAGTAACACAAATATCAACAAAACAATGGTAGCGTATACAAGGCTTCTGCATCGCGTCAGCACTCGTACTGACTCAAAAACGATGGCGCCCGCTTGTTTCCAGCACGCGAAACCATTATTGCTAAACTAAATTACTACATTTTATACTAGTGAAATTTTCATAGTATTATTTTATCGATAATCATCTGTCAATCCCTTGCACGTCCCTAGAGCTCTTCAAAGTGCATTTATGAAGTAAGCTAAGTACCAAAAATTATTTAAGAAATATTAAATATTATTTAAATTACTCATATTTTTACTGGTATCTTTATAATTACATGATTGTTTTTAAAAATGCGTTTTATTTTTATACACAAACGTCGTTTTTATGTTAAAAAATTTGAACTTTTAAAAATAAAATTTGGGTTGTAGCTGTCTTCATAAAACGTTCGGTAATGTCACAGGTATCAAGCTATATTTTACAAGGTATAAGATAGAATTGCATAGATAATATAATATTCCACGACCTTCATATAACGCCATCTAGTCTCAAACTAAGCAGACCTTGTATTATGAGTACTAGATAACTGATAAATATACCTCTAAATACATAACAAATGATCGTGCTTATCACACAAACATTTGTCCTGGGTGGGGATCGAATCCACGACCTCTGGTGTACCAGTCAGGGCCACTAACCACTCGACCAACAGGCCAGTCTAAGTATCGATAACTAGTTATTGATGTAGTCAATTAAAATATTCATAATTAAGAAATGTAATCATTTTACTTTCACATCCAAATGTGAAAAACAAACTTGGTCCGAACATAAAAATCTAGTCTGAACGACGTATATACCTATAAAATTGTTTAAGAAGTTGTTATAAAATCACTCCGCTTACGTAGATATATAATAATAATAACTTATTAAACTTTCTCCAATACTTACTGTTTTCTTTCTCTGGTAATAACTTTTTCTTTAATAATAGAGATTGTGAGCATCGACAGATGTTCCTTTATAAACTTTCAAACAATGTACGGCTCAAAGTTAGTTTTTTGCCCAAGTTCCTGAATAAACACTGAAGAATGAATAGATAAATCAAATTATTGGATATTCGACACAACTTGTTACTTTTATCAGAAAATAAACTTTTCGGTTTTCGTTGCTCAAAAGCTATCATAATCATTTACGTTTGGGAAAACAAGTAGAAATACAGATCTTAAAAATAGGCATACAGAACTGTTTTGTCTATAGTCTATAGCAAGATATACTAGTACCTACCATTAGATATCCTGATGCAATGACATTGCCTGTGCCTGACAATGACAGTGTGCATTACCATGCAAAAAGCTTCTACAAAACCGTGTAAGTAAACACAAAATAGAAAGAGTCGAGGCCAAATAACAATAAGATTCCAACGTAAAACAATACATGCAATATTTCTAAGAACCTCCGTATTGTCTTTTCAATATGGAAGCATGCCAAACATTCGCGAAACTACAATTATTGTCACTATCAAGGTATTTCTGATTACAGTATAAAAAAGGCATTACGCCACTATATATGCATGGCCGACAATACAATAGCTGGTATTACACGAACTGCTTTTTACGTCGTGTCATCCATACGGGCATAGCCATGCAACCTCTATGCTGACTCAATGATAAAAAGTGCGGTCAGCTTACAATGTAACTTGGCTGGCTGGTACTAAGGGGCTTACCACTATGCTCTTAGGTAAGACTTGCAAATGAGGAAGCGAGACGCTGCTCTACACATAGTAATACGTCCCTCTCGTTTCCACAACTGAAATAAACTTACATTGAGATGTCATGGTAAGCCCCCAGAAATACGGAACAAAAAATAGCTCAAGCGTTTCACGATTTACTTACTATCCTTATAAGTTAAGGTTTGTATAATATCCGGTAAATGCCATAAAAGGTAGACATAAAAAGCATAATTCGTTTGTACGGTTTTAAAGCAAAAAGATGGATCGTTATTTTTTAATTATTATATCACTTTCTGACACGAACATTACGAACTTTCTAGAAAACCTTATAAAAAAATAAGCAGTTGTAGTAAAAATATCTAATTTTATCGAAACTTCTTTGATTCAACATCCTTTTCTCGAAAATACAGACTCCGAAAATTGGCACATTGAAAACTCGTACAAAGAAAAATGACACCCACAGAATAGCCTTTGAACAAAATAACTTTGAACAAGTAGCTATTCATATAACTACTGTTCTGAATATAATAAGGTTATCAACTAGTCTGGCCTTCTTTGCGAATAAAGAGCACTTGACGTAGCGGGGAATTGGGCGCCACGTAACAGAATCCGTCATACAGATTAGCTGCTCAACCGCGAACCGGTGTTGCTAACTAGCATGTTGCTAAGCCGACGTCACTGCACGGTGAATAACCGTCACGAATACTATAACAACCGAACAAACTATATTGTTTGCGTTTACACCCAAAATCCATAATTTTTTCAAACTTTCCTCATCACGTACACTTTCCGCTTGTCCTTATTAGGTTTTGCTCCATTCACACTAATCACGCTATCGGTATCATCTACAAACAGCAGATGACGTCAAGTTACATCGGAATGTTTACGGTTGTCAGTTAAATACTTAATTATTCCATTTTCTTCAAATAGTTTAGTGTCGGTAAGTACCTCGTAATTGCAATTTTTAGCGTGTATTACCAGCGGCGCCGGTTCCCCGAAACGCGGCACATTCGAACGGCCAGTAATTACAAGACGTACCTACAGAGGGGCCGCCATTCTTACTGCGAACTGTTCGTAATTAGACCCTTCATTACCGCGCTACTCAGAACACTGATGTTAAGAAAAAGAGTTAATTCACTCAAGCGGATAACTAGTTTCGTACTTCCAACGATTCGCTGGTCACCGTTTATCCTTTGGCGCTTAAATCCCAGGTACCATTAGCCGGACGATACTCTAATTGGTTTCACTTTGGTAGAACTGGTGCTCCCATATTCAATTATTCATGCTATGAAGTTGTATTGCTAATGATGTTGTGTCGGCAATGTTGACTATTTCAACGTATATACGAGTTAAAAATATCAGACATGATACAACATTTTTTACATACCAGGATCATCGGCGTGAAACGTTTTGGTAGCAATTAAAATGGTTATTTTTCTGGTTTTACATTTTTTGTGCCTTGTCAGGAATTCGTGTTATATTAAAATGTTTATATAAATAACAATTTGATTTTCATGGAGGAAACTAATGAATAGAGAGCCCCGATAATGTAAATATGGATGATTTCTTTTCTTTCTTTAGAAGGAAATCATACTTTGTGAGGAATAATTTGATTACTCGACCAACATTCATGATCATTTTATGTCAAAGGGGTAAGGTCCAAATTCGTGATTTGATTAAACCACTGTTGATCCAGTAAGTTTGGCTTCATGCAAGATGTCCGTCCTCACAAGCATACTGATGCATATTTCTCAGTAATTTGATAAACACCTTTGAAATGTAAATATAAATCTGTAGGTAAATATTATTTTCGCAAGAATTCTCTTAAAATAAACTTGGGTTGTTGCGCTCTTTCTGGCGCCGGTTCGGCAAAAACCGACAAGTTTTTGTGATTAACATCTTACCTGGACATGATCCACTATCTGTGTGACAATTACTTCAACTGATTTGGAAGCATGAATAACAACCTTTTGCGTTTGTTACATTTCTTTAAATAATGTGTATTCTCCATTCAGTAATTTGTATTATTTCAAACACGACAGAGTGCGTACAAAGGACTCTACATTTTTGACACGATTCAAATTCAGGGACCACTAATTTAATTGTTTAAAATTGTTTATAGTTCTGCATTATTTGCTGTCATGTAATTGGAAATTACTGCTTTGTCTACTGAAATATATCCGTATCCGTTATAATTTGTAAACAGAATGCTCTGAATTCACGTTTGCTTTATGAATATTTAGTCGACAGCGTTGGAGCGAGTGAAATGTGATTTTCATTTAACTGAGTCCAAACGTCATCAATGCCATATGCATATTTGATCTAAGGGCCTACCACCACCTCTTTGACTAACACTATTGCAGTAATGAAAGCGAGACAGTGCTCTACACATTGTAGAGTTGTGTCTCTTTTCCACGCCTGCAACTATATTACTTTAGGCAGAGATAGTAGGGTATCGTCCCTCTGGATTTGCATTCAGCCAAAGTTTACGGCTTTCCATTCATGTCGCACATCCACAAAGCCTCTGTTTCAATTACCGTGAGTAGTCGGCATATCATAGATTAAGGCCGTACTGGAGTTTAGTCATTTGTTAGCCAATACCTGTTCTCAACAGATATTGATTTATTTGTTCTGTAGTTAGCAGCAAAATTGGAAGACCAAACTTTGAGTTTAAATATAAATACAAAAGGAAATCATGACTTGTTTCATATCATTTGTTCTGTATCTGGGTGTAATTTATTTATAGAATGTGTGTATTTAGAAGTATATAAGTATGTTTATCAGTAGTCTTTACTCATATGTTTTACTCATATCATCATGTTACTCATAATACAAGCTCTGCTTAGTTTGAGACTAGATGGCGTTGTGTGAAAGTCGTAGAACATTATTATTTAATTGTTTGTTAGTTTGTTTTATTGTTCCAAAACCACTTGTCCAAGCGAGTGAAAATGATGTCAAAGCATATCATCAAACAACAAATACAAACATGCATGTAAAGAAGTATGAGTAATTTCATGCAACTATTACAAAATTAATTCAGTGTTTTCCTATCTGAATTTAATCCTAATGAACATAACAAGGCATAGTTTTAAATACATAAATTACAACACACATTGCCTACTTGGTGTCAACAATGTACGCGTAGTACTATGTGTCATATGTCACTGGCGTAGATAACGTGTGTTTCATTCATTGTGTAGGATTTCCCAGATAATTGCAAAGGCGAATAACTAGACTATACCTACATGAGAATGAATAAGCTTAACGCACTTTGACTTTGCGATAGTAACGTATATGTATATCTATAAATACGTCATCATCATCATCTTCCTGCCCTTATCCCATTTCACTTGGGGTCGGCGCAACACGTCTTCTAGACATGTTGCTTAAAGATTTGGCTATGGTTTTATAGTCGGCCGCCTGCCTAACACTAACCCTCTTTGGGAATGCGTTTGTTGATGGCTTACCCGCCACCATTCGGGTGACCCAAAGTGCTTGGTACAGTGCACTGGGTCTTAAGGTCCATTAGTCGCCTTTTACGACACCCAGTGGAGGATATGGGGTGGTGCTATTCTTTAAATCCGGACACCACACGGAAGTCTATAAATACGTATGTATTTATAAATTATCTTCACATATCAATGGGATTTAGTTTTCGTGACATTTTCGTATCCACCAAATGTCTTTGTTAGACAAATTGTAGAGGCCGGAAAAAAAACAGATGTCAAAAGTGATAAAATATGCCCAATCGCTTTGAGCGAACAAAAATATGAAACAAATAGAATAAAAGAGTAGTGGCATAAAGCCATATGAGCCTTTTCACACTAGCTTTTGTCTGGCGGGCGGCGTTTGTGCGTAGGTGATAGATTAATGTTTACGGGGAGTAGAGGTTACAACATTGGGACACGAGTTTGACGTAGTACCCTCGTTTCTGCTGGACCACATGAACACGTTGCGTCCAATTAACGGCAGAAAATAGACGTAACTTTGTATGACGCCTACGCTGCTTAAATTTGCATTAAACACCTACGTCCAACCACTGGTGTGAAAGGGAACTAAAAGCATTTGATAGCCTTCAAATTTCAGACACTCGTCAATAATGTAAAGTGTCAGTGACCAATCAAAAATAGATTTAATCCCAGCGCTATCTATGTATAACTTAGATATATAAGTATTAACAAGTTACAGCTACGTTCTACGTGTAGGCGGGGTTCAAAGTAAATATACCCTAAGATGGAAACTTCAAATAAACAAACAAACAAATTCCGCCGAAGCAAGTATTTTGAAATATTATTCTAAATATTTCATAGTCAAATTTATTTCCCAATTGAAATTCACAAACTCCGTGAAATATTTATTGATTTTAGCCATGGGTGGTAGCAGGAAAAGCAATCACTTCAGTGTTGTTTGAATAACCTAATTATGTGAGTACCTTCGTTCCTTGTAAATATAACAATAACATCAAGGGAAATTCGGAAACAGATAATTAAATTCACCTCAAGGGTTCTTGAAAAGGCTTACAAGAGTAGATTAAATGAATCGTAACCCTTCCTTAGTAAGAGGTAAATGAAAAACATTTGTGATATTCCTACATAGTACGCATTGCTGACCAAAATGACAAAAACCTTTATCCACCGTTACCGTGTACCATGAGAACCGGAATTCACAATCTCCATATCTTAGAAATCGTCGTACCAAGAACGCGGCACTACAATTTGTTCCGAGCACCTGTGTTTATTCGATTCTTCTATAATAATTACTAAGCGTACATTGTATGGTTTCAATATGTTTCTAGTACTTAATAACTAGTTTTTAAGCGATAGTTGGAACTGTTACCATGTTGTGAGGTGGAGTAATTATAATGTGGTAGATATAGCAGTTGGAAAGCGTGGGGTACGTGTCATTAGTGATCAGGCTTTGTATAACTTGTTAAGATAATGTGAATGACAGTCTGTCAGTCAGTTACATACACCTTTCATATCTACTGAACCTCGCTTGTTTGTTACCACATTAAGTAATTTTGCCAGTTCTTAGGAGTCTCTAAAGAAAATTAGACTAATAAGACTACTTCGTTGTCCACTTGTTCGTCAAGATCCTTTTACTCAGAAAATTTTAAAGCTAGTTTTCTGGGACAAAGGAGTAAGAATTAATATCAAATACTCCAATTCTGGTTCTTTGGAGCTTTTAAAGCACAAGTTAAGCAGTAATCTAAAACTACGTAGTTACATTACAAAAAATATGATTGTATTTTATGACAAAACGTTACGGAACCTTCGGTGCGGAATTCAATCACGCTTGCCCGATTTTTCTCGTTCCTCTTGTTTTTGAAATAGATGAGCGCGGATAGTAATTGAATCGGTTCGAACTGTTAATAAACATTTTGTGCACATATGTAGTTGAAGAGTAACCCTTTGTTTGCCTTTTGTACAAGCGGAGTGTGTGTGATGTTTTTGGTGTCTGTACGCGAGGTTCTTTTTTCTTCATCGATTTTCTGCATGCGTATTTTGTGAAAGCCATGTGTTTAGATTTGTATGCACGAGGTGTAGTTTCGGTCCCCAACGCAGGCAAGTACCAATGTTTTTTTCTGTTACATGTACTTTCTTTTTTCCTTATGTTATACGAATTAGGCAAAAATCGTGAGGAAATCAGTTTTCAAATGTTAGAATCAGATATGGCCAACCCGCAGTACTCGAACTAGCGTAGCGATCAATGCCCAGTAATGGGATGATTACAGTCTGGTATTACTATATTATTATTATACAACTGCGAGTGCCATGCATGGCTATATTTATATTGCAAAAAATATTGCAGCTGCTTTATGAAGCCATTTTCCAATTATCGGCAAGGTAGTTATGGTTTTTAAATTGCCTGCTTGTTTATTTTGCGTTCCACAAAAGTAACATAATATGTCAAGAATTGCGATTTTAAGCTGATATATATCAAAAATTAGAATCATAGAAGTGCTCGAATACCTTGTGTATATTAAATCTATTTATCACAAACATATCACATTAATATGACAACGATAAATAATGACTCAGAACTACATATAATTCATGACTAACGATTTCGTATGATAAACTGCCGAAAAGTATCTAATCTTGTTTTTCTTGGCCTGTCTAATAAATAAATCAAGACTGATTTTTCTTACAAAATGTATCGAGCCCGAAAGGTCTCTGCACTGTACATCGTAGTAACGGTTCGCAAGTATTATCGTAAAGTACATATTTACAGCGAGTATTACAGTTAAGTAATTCAACTGAATCCGGCATCAAGTGGAAGCTTGCAAGACTTGAAGAACTTACGTAAATTCTATAGACAGCATGTACGGAAATAAAAGCGTTCTATGAAGAAAGCGGAGCGCAATTAACATTTTCGGGAAATATCAAACAATGTCACGGCCTCCATTTTTAAATTAAATAACTCATCCGGATTTTTTGTTGACTTTGTAAACGTTTGAAAAAATAAGTCATACGTTTTGTTGAAGACTGTACATTCAACATGAAAGTTCTTACTGCGAACCGTGAACTAATTGGAACGTTCCCAGAGCAAACATTCGACCGGTTAAGTGATTCCTAAGAATTTTTCATATAAACAAAATATAATTACGAAATTCACTGTTTAAAACAAAAATAGTCTCAATAAAAACAAATGTATTTGTTGAAACAACATGACACGCAAAACTATGCGGTGCTGTTTTAAGAAATCATCTATTATTATTACTTGAAATCCCAGAATCAGAACTAATAGTATTCTTAGAAGGCTGGGAGCATAAAAACAACGATTTTCTCTTTTATAATATTAGTGGAATTAATGATGGAGGTCGTATCACATGGCGATGGCGTGACGAACAGAATTCTCGGTAGAGATGTGACTCCATGTCAGAGCGGTCAGGGGAAAAGTACGTGCTACAGCCATTTCCGTTGTAAACAAGTGTTACAGCTAAACGTTTTCTTTTGTAACATTAATTGTAATTACCTGAACACATAATAGAACTATTGTTGCATCACGCTGTTATAAGACTTTCGAAGAATTGATCTAATCTAAAATTTACATTACCAACACGAGTATTAGCTAAGACTATTGTTCTATTTTATTAAATACAGCTAGCATTCATTTCCTCCAGGTGTTGATGTGGTAGTAGTTAGTCTTTTTAGCATTTACAAGGGATAATATTACCTCATTACAAGGTAACCTCTAACAAAATAGTCTGCTCAAATCTGAGGAGTATTCATTCAAAGTCCAAATTAAAACTCACCGGACCATATTGAACCCGTGATTTTCCCGCATTTGTGTGAAATCCCCCTTAATACGTAAAAAGGTAAAATACACAATCATAACGCTTGTAACTTCTCGGTAAATGCAGTTTCTACTGAAGTACAAAGAAACCGTAATTAAAGTAAAATTTTCCTTGCTGTTTTCCTTTCTTAGAAGATCTTGTGACGAAGATCTCCTTAGAATAACAACTTATAGTCGTAAACTTAACAAGTACAGTAAAAACAACATTAAAAAAAAGCATTTGTAATCTTTAACCAAATCGGTTTGGACATCTCGAGGTTTGAGGCATGCCTCTTCATCTCGTGCGAGACGACCGTGACTATTTCGCTCGGTACAAAATTGTCCGAAAATGTTCAATAGTTGTACATTAACTCACATATTTTAGTTACAGAAAATGACAGGCTAAATTTTGTAATCAAACTATGCCCATTCTATTCATTTTGAGTCTTTCAGCATAGGGAAACTTATGTAAACTGTTGAAAATTTACACGGTCAATGCTAGCTGATATATAGAGAACAAAAAACAGCAAAAAACTAGGATATTTTGGAACCACGGCTACCGATTTGGCTGTATGAAATACTAAGGGAAATTCCTCATACAGGGGCTTAACATTTTATTAACACCACAGTTTCAGAGAGAAAAGTCTAACTCGTTCGTACGTGTAAAGTTACAAGAATCTTTTAGCGATTGGAAGACGGTTTGTTAGTGTGCATATTTGCAACAAGAATTAACTCAACAGTCTGTCAAAAGTGACGATTATTCATACATGACGGCACTAGTTCTGATTTCAGCTACCAGCCAAAAGATCTTTGTAAAGCTATGCTCAGTTACACACGTGTTAGCCGCAGCGCCGCAGCGACAAATATTAGGCAAGCAGTGGTCACGTGTGTATTCTCGTTAATTGTAGTAACTATAAAAACGTGCTGTCACGTTATATGTTTCACACATTATCGCTATTGGTTGCACTTTGAATCGGATGTGGAAAGTAACATCCATGTTCTACGCTTTAGGGGCAAAGGTCACCTTTGCAAGTGATAAGTCACCTTTTGTTTAAATATGAATTGTTTTTTCGTGTCTATGGAGGATGTGCCTACACCATAGAAGAGATATGAATTGATGAATTAATGAAAAAGGGTCTATGCCGCCTGCTTCACTAATTAAGTTATACAACATGTGTTTTCAGTAAAAAAGGAAATATAAACTTAATCTAAAGTAGGGAAAACCGCAGAAGAATAAGCTATTAATTACCTCAATTAATTAATTGAATAGGAGTTCAGTTAAGAGGAAGGATGAAAAAATATGTATTTCCAACTATTTCCATAAATTTAATAAGTCTCTTCGCAGAACTGATTTTTCTTATTCCGAGAAAGCTAAATTAGGTTAGAAAATAATTAAAAAAAAAAAACGAAGATTTGGTTTTAGGAAAGCCATTTCAAAAATGACTCGCCATTTTAGAATGAACTGAAATAACAGGATCAACAAATCATTCCAAGTACGTATTGATTCATTAGAAAAGTCTTGAATACCCAGGTTCTGGTCTAATGTCGTCACGCGCATAAACCATAACGCAACACACGCTCCCAATAAGCTGCGCGTACGCAGCTGCCTGTCGCGCGCCGGCAATTTCGTTAATGCTATTTTAATCGGCATGTAATTGGACCTCATTGGGGACACGGAACATGGCAAGACACAAATTACACTATTTCTCAGAAATTCGGTAAAAACGCTTCACTATAAACAATTAATGTGATTATGATACGGCCGCGCTCAGTTCGAAGCAATCGAGGTAAAACATTGGAAAATTAGCTGACACGAAAAGAAATAATAATGCATTCACAGAAAACATGGGTTTCCTATAAATGCATTATGAGGCTACATTACCTCGTTATTACGTTGTAATTTACAAGATACACGAAGCATAACAGTGTTTGCGGGCTCATAAAATACAGATGTAGATAAGGAGAGGACAAAAACGGAATCCGAAGTCACTCGAGTTTTTGTTCGAATCGAAATGGAAACCAAGGCCGGTCAAGTTGTAGTAGAATGCTAAAAAAATGTAATGCAAAGCAACGCGGATCGTCTGTAAAAAATACCGTTGATAGCAAACGTCTGACGCACTGAATGTTTTGTAGCCCGCTCTACAAAGAAATCTGAATGTTGATGAAATAAAAATTCCTACGTTAGATACAAATTGATTCTTCGTACTTATAGAAACAAAATATTTCGCAGCGTAAATCTAATCTAGCACAGGAACGTAGTTATTAGAACTAGTTTTCCTCCTTTCAACAATTCGGAACGTTTTTGCTATCTAAGTTGTTTGATTTGGCTTTTTATTCCATTAGCTGTAATCTTGTCATTAAGCTGTGAAAAGTGTTCGTCATCCTGAAACTCCTTGTTCACAAACGTGTATGAAAACTTAATTTGTAAGTACATTTTCATACAAAATTCCCTATAACATACACCAAGCATGAGATACAAAATTAAATGTACGTAGTGTACCTTCATCCATAAAATATGAGTACCTACGTTAGAAGCAACCAGGTGTTTCCTTAGTGACACATGAATGAACAATTTCATGTTTATTTATAAACAAAAACGAAATAATTAAATCTTATCGATTAGGGAAAACTGAAATTATTTCCTCAAATATTGTGATAAGTGCGATACATGTCGCGAGGGGCTTCACACACGGCAATAGTCATGTGAAAAGTATAATCAAGTACAATCATTCCAATTAATGCGTTAAAAAAATATTCTTGTCCGAGGGTTAAGCACCCCTCGTTTAATGCGCCTTCAGTGAGATAGAACGGAAGGTCGGTTCTGGTTGGCCGCCTAACCACCCAACCGTATCTACCTTCCCTAACTTCCAATAATGTTATCGATACTTTCCTAGTAAATCTTCAAAGTGTTTTCTACTTCACAGATACAAACGGGAACCTAAAAGCTTACAAAACGTTGTACACAACACACGAACGATAGCGATTTTATTTTCCAGGCCTACATTTTTCCCCGCATATTTGAACGCGCGATAGATTTTTACCCTTTGAGGTGTGGAACGCGTGTGTAACATCCAATCTACCCTTTATATACCTGACCGTACATATTTCGTTCAAATAAAATAATAAAAGGAAATCCTATATAAGTAAAACATGATTAATTTCCTCTACAGGCTTCAAAATAACACCAGAAATGTACGATGTTTATTATGCCCGAAATAAATTAACGCGAAAATATTTTTCTTTAATAAAGTTTCCCGATTAAATTCATAGCGACCTCGAAATCTCATCGCAGCTTTCAATTACGATATTTTTGCTTTTATTTTTAAACAAAAAATAGAATTGGCTAGGCCTACAGTAGAGCATTCGTGAAACAAATTGAAAATGTAATTGCGCCGATACACACTTTTATTGCGTTTATGTTATATTGCAAGAATTTTCATTATATTACGAATATTTAAAAAAGAGTACTTAGTCAGGAGTCAGGAAGCTTGTGACCAATTTTGGCTATTTTATAGATATACCTATATTGTTTCTACAGTGATGAGTACAACTGATTGAGATATTATGAAATCAAACTTCATTTGCTGTTTTCCGAATGTTCTCGTCGTTAAACAACAAAATATGTGTTTTCAAGTTCCTGACTTAACCTGCGACCGGGTTATCGATTTGTGCCAGCTTTGGAATAAACGTTTAAACCGTTTATCCTCTCACCTGACCTGAAACGTGTTAAGTATTCATTGAAGCTTATAGAAATGGAAGGATAAAAAAGTGTTAGCATTATGTAGCTGAGCTACAAAAGAGCTCGTTGGATGAATTAAATAATGTCTTAAAGACCCTGAAATAATTGGTATCAAGGATAAGAACACTGTCATTATAAATAACTTTCAATTAACTAAACAACAAATAAATTGCAAAACGGACTTAATACGAACATGTGTGCTCATGTCTTAATTATAATTATGAATGAACAATTTTAATTACGAAGAACTGTCCACTATTTCCTCAGTACCCGAATTGGATTAATTAACTTTATTAGATCAAGATAATAGGATAAATATAATTAATTGATTCCAATAACGGAACAAGGTTGCTATCTACATAAGGACAATTTTAGTATAAATTGCTAGAAGATGCATGTTTTTATTAATAAAAGATACAGATCTATGACAACCTATAAATTCAAGATGGCGACAATAAAACATGCGCATTCAATTGGAAATAACGATTTAATTAAAATTTTATCTGATGCATAGTTGTACACCTACCTACCTTGAAATTTCATCATACCCTTTAACCTTTCGCTTCAACCGCCGCGAGGCTTAACTGCATTGAATCTAATGGAATTATGCTCAAAGCGTATGCAAATACTTGAAAGACCTTGACGTAAACCAGTAACTAGATAATGCGGGATTACGGTACTGTGGTATGACTTTATGAAGGTACGAGGCTTCTTCAAAAGAAAAGCGCTCAAAGGAGATCCAGTCTTGAAATATTACATACGAGCCTTACCATCTTTTGTACCATATTCTGAAGAATTCTTGTACAAAATTTCATTATACCCAGACTAATCTTTATTCAGCTCGGGTACATCACATTTATATCGTTAAATGCCATCTAGCTTGTAAGGAAACGTGTTCCTACGACCTTTGTAGAATTCGTATTTAGCGCCATTGAAGACACCTTGCCTAACTATTGCAGTAGAAAAAAAAGTGCCACAGAAATAGTATGTATTTTAATAGAGGTTAAACAATAATTGACAACAGGCTTATTGGTTCTTGTTATTTATCAGCCATCGCCAGAGTACTGACGACCTTTGCTTTTCATAATTTTATATGTAAGTTCAAAAAACGCGATTAATTAGATTCTTTTAATTGCGTGTTGAATTCGATCGCGTAAGTAGATTATGCTAGGGAAACATGATGGTAAAATAATACGACAGATAAAAGATTTTCTGAGGAAAGAGGTTCGATACGTAATCTTTTTAGATAGAGGAAAATATATTGAGCCGATAAGAGTATCAGGAAAACAAATATACAATGAATATAGATTACGTCGAATTTTCATAAAAAAATAGCTTCAAATAAGTCAGGAATGTTTCATAACAAATCCGGAATCCCCAAAAGGAATCCATGATTTAAGTATCACGAAGATACTGTGCAGTACGAACTGCTCTGGAAAAATAAAACGCCTTTTATCTTTTCCTGCTAACAGTAGATATTTATTGATTTCGCAATTTATCGAGCCGATAACATCATATAGTGTTGTACCAGCACTATGCATGTTCCGATATAATTAGCAGAGGAGTACTATCTTATCTGCGACCTCTTTACATAAATCTAAATAGCAAGAACGAAGCGCTGTTGAATTTTGAGAATTCTACAACAACGGAGGGTAGAGCGTGATGACTGCTCGTAAACTGTGTTAGAGTTCACCCAAGCGTCCAACTGAGACCGAATGAAATTAACGTAACTTATATCCTATCGCTTTGACTTATCGGGAAAACTAATCTTTCATCATTTCACTGTGAAGTTTGTTTTCAAGCAATTCAATCAAAAAATGTGACCTAAATGTGGTTCTTTCACGTTCTATACTCGTATAAATCAAATCTTTTGTTCACATCTACTATGGCTTTATTAATAGGTGCCTACACAAAAGATCAATTGAACTTGTAACCGTATCACAATGAGACTCAATAAATCTAAACTGGAGTCTAGTCTCGGGCCTTTGGCATAACAAATTACATCCAGTAATAACCGGATTTTAGAGAAATCGCACAACATGTATCAAGATTGCACCAGTGGCATTTAAACATTTCGATGCCATAGTTACCTATAGCATGGTCGTTTTAACGGCTACATTAGAACAGATTACTGTAGAGCTATAGCGGTGTTGCCGGCAGCGACGCCGCAACGCCGAAATCCTAAATTCCAACGCCAAAATATCAAGCTCCAACGATGCGGTAGCTGCATATAAACCTATATCTTTAGATGATAGCACAACAATCGTGCTAATATCTTCGATTATAATTGGAAGAATCATTATAAACAAACTTAATCGTCTTTTCCCAGAAGAGTGTACGACACATTAGCAATCGCCTGACTTGCAACCTAGACGCCAGATTATGAAGATAAATTCATTTTCACTGGCGGTAAATTGATACCGGTTATCAATACCGCGCCGGCGCCCAAATTAAATATACTATTTAATGTATCATACGAATATAATTTCGTCGTATTGTGATAACATTTTTCCGCAACCACACGAAACAATCGACTTTAGATTTTACCAGAAAGATTAAACGTTGGTAGGTAATTGCGTATTGTCGATTTTAATTAACATTAAATTTTACTACTGCACTTCATACTCCCTCGAAAGTCGAGGCAAGGCATTAAACAGTAATGAATAAGTTTAATATTCCAGTAAACTAACAGGTATTATCTCGAAACCCGCAGGTTAATGCCACGAATTCCTCGTATCGTTGCTATCCAGAGTTGCTCTATCAGAAAACTAGAGCAATCGATACATGTGCGTTCAGCAACGACAACATATTAGGGAGCCATTTTGCAGTATTGGCACGGAACCATCCTTGCGTGAGCACGGCCGAGTTTTTCCTAAAATATTACATAACTAGCGTTTGGCGACGAGCCAAGTAACACGTGCCGTCGCTATAAAGTCCGAATTCCCCGAGTTAGCATTAGCTAGGCAGACAATCCGCACGTACGGTCAACAAATGCTAATGACTGGGATTCACCATTGTAAGGCGCTGTGATGTCGACTCGGGACTTTCCTATTACGGATTAGATAGGTATTATCGATGTAAGCGGTGCGAGAACAGCTGCATTTGTGGATGTGTACTCTACATTAAGCATGGGAAATTAGGGATTTGACGGACCAGTGAACTGAATAAGCTTTGCCGTACCTGTAGGCTGTTTCTGAGAATATATATGGTTTCAGATGTGTACTCAATCAATCGTGTTATTGTCATATTGCATATTGAATGAACGGATATGTAATAAGAGCTATTAGAGGTATAGAGAATATCTGCATAGGTTAACAAAAATATTCCAAACACGCAGGTAGTAACTGAATAAAAAATATTTCGTCGATACACGTTGTGGATACAGGAATGAACGTATACATTTTAGAGAGAAACAGGTGAAAGGTAAATGTACTATTCATATTTTCCAATACACATGAATCAAACAGCTTTCCACAAGGAATTAGAAGCCAGAACACAGTTTCCAGTCAAATGAGTGCCGCATTTATCTGTATGCAAAACACGCACTAAGTAGATTACTACCTTATCGCCCAGTTTAATTGTTTATTACCGACTTTTCTTTACTCCTACAATTATTAAGAAAATACTGACATACTTATGTTCAAGCCGAAGTCAACTGGTGAATAATAAATAGGTATTCATTAGATTAAATCGTTTTAGATATAAAATAAGATCACGATAATAACAGAAATCGTGGACGATAGGAAAGAGCAAAATATAACGGAGTTCGCTTTACTCCAGAAAATCTAAAATGATATTTCGCGATAGGAAAGGTCAGAAACAGATTTACTCTAAAACTACTCAGCAAGACACTTTAACGAGGTCGGAACTAAGTGTTCAAAGGAAACTTCCAGCGGAAAAATGTGTCGAATGGCATAAATGTATGTGGATATACAACGTTGATAAAAGCGAGAGGCATTAAATGAAACCACATATTCTGTATATCATTATAAGGCTACACAACAAAAATCAAATCAATGTAAGCAATAGTTTAGTCACAGGATATTTTTTTAGTTTTTTTTTTAGTTTGAACATGCTGTATCTTCCTGATTAGGTGACTAAGTTTTATAGGCATAGTTATCTAGTTGGCTCCGGTTGGGTCCGAAACTAGTCGGGCTATCCCGATAAATACGCGTGGGTAAACCGTTATAACGTTTTAAGTATGAATCATCCTCACGAAAGTTATTATAAAAATATTGCTTACATTGATTTGATTTTTGTTGTGTAGCCTTATAATGATATACAGAATATGTGGTTTCATTTAATGCCTCTCGCTTTTATCAACGTTGTATGTCTATGTGTGTATGTATAGCTTTTAGAGTGTCTAACACTTATCCGGGAACCAAAACTGGTGAAATGGCGCTATTTATGCTTAAAAGACCAGTCAAAACTGCCACGTTATAATAACAACAGATGGAGCAGATAACAAGAAGTCCTAAACCGGGTCAGGTCGTTACCGACACTTGGTTTCCAGGAACCGTCGGCAGAAACACACACTTTCCTCTTTCTTTCTAGCGATCAGATTAAATTAGCAAATTGGCCGCTGCGTAAACAAAAACATGGTTTTCCCGCGATACTTGGAGCTATAAACGTTTTTTACGCCTTGAAAGTGTAACGTATTTTGACGAGTGTTTCGTTCAGAATTTCCAACGAAAAATTCTTTGAAATGTTTTGCATAGTGTATGTGCACACGTGCGCACATGGTTTTATTCTTTAAATTCATTAGGTATGCATTGTGCGTTGCCGATCCTGGCTAGGAACTTTAAGGCGATTTTTATCTAAACAGACACCTTCGCGGAATGGACTTTAGTGGACAGTACAAGGATAAATAAACAAATGTATTTGTCGCCAACTAATAGCGAAATACTTAGACAACAGTCAGCAGTCAGCATCTATTAAAACAATACAGAAGTGCAAACAGCGCAATTCCCTAATTTTCTATACTTTTACGTCGCTTCAAAGCAATAAGCATGTCGAAACTAGTGATATGGGTGTTATTTACGACAAATTGTCCCTGAACACTACTCAAAATGTTTGGAACGAAAAGGATTAAACGTTTAGGTCATAACTGTGTAGTGTGTGTCCGCGTAGTTTGGGGTCGCCATTTTAAGAGAAGAAATGTGGAAATTAACCATTAAAGTCCTGACTTGTCACCTTATTCGATATAAACCATTTAATAATAAAAGGTTTTTTGTGATCTAGCATTTTAGGTTTGTTTATTTTATTTTTATTGTGTCTTTGCATTTAAACTTGTATTACTTACTCTCTTATGCGCATTGATCTTTCTCTGCCTTTACATCTCTACTCGGTCCTTTACAGTTGTGCTTAAGTAAAAATTTAATATTGCTAGTAAAAACAGAACTTTCAGTTACGGAAACGTGACAGCGTATTACACGCCATAGAGCAGCGTCTCTCTCCGACAACTTTATGAAATGGTTGCAGGGCCCCTGAATCAAAACATCTTGCCTGTCAAAAGTGAAATGTGATGGATGGCGCCAAATATGTTAACGGTCATTAAACATAAAACACCAAAGCTTTTATTTTATGACCCGAACCATTATTGACGAGAAATAGCGATGTCCATCGACACACACGTGCGCAACATCTGTCAACAACGTACATTCACTAACGAAAGTTTTATTTTAATGTGGGTCAGATACTGGCCGAACTAAGAAAAGGTGAAACAAAAAACAGAAGCCAAATTAGACATTCTGCAGTATGTTATCGTAGCATCAATAAAATTTAATTGTTACGCGCTTATATACGAAAACAAAGAATTTTTTATAGTCTTATTATCAAAAACATTTACTACTACACCTATTCTCGATTTTAGGGACTTAAGATAATGCGATGAAGATTAAGATAGAATACGTTCGCGTTAGTCATATCTTACAGATAATGGGACATTTTGGATTAATCATTAGCAGTAGCAGAAGTTTTATACATCCATACTTGCCTTATAAATATGAAGGTAACTTTCCCAATTTTTTATGATTTCTAGGTTAAACTTTCAGAACGAAATTGTTTTGGCAATGTTTAGTAGGGATGTAAAATACTTTTTGCCGCTATAACTAAAATTCACGCAAAATCTAGTTTTTCATCCATGCAAAAACATTTGTGTCGTCGTCTATACATACCGTAAGGAGCGCTTGTTCGCAGAAGCGTGGCGCATGTCACACGCATCGCCTTTCGAGGAATGCTCGATCATCTTCAGTTTTATTGATTACGCGCCCTACTCGGGAGACGAAATCACCCATTGTTACGACAAATAACAATATCATTCAAATCTTATTTCGTCATTTTATTGATAATTATCTATGTTTTAAAAGTAGCAGATGGAACAGAAATTCTTCTATTTTTTGGAAGTTATTTCATTTGACAGTTCAAGCTGAACCCGATAAAACGATTTTTGTCGCCGCTTGCGATCCGAATACGACAGAAATGGTAGCCTTTAAATAGTTACCAATTATTAGCGATTTATTACGATATTTGCAATGTGAAATAAGGTTCACCCAAGTTGCACATATAAAAATGAAGTTCACCCAAGTAAGCCAGATTTGCCCAAATAATGTTTACAATTTCAGTCATAAATAGTAGATAACGTAGAATATTATCAAGGATATCTTGAAGCAGAATGAAGTCTCTAATAACATTTTCCAACCTGTCGAAGTACTCATCTTATTACTTCTTAACATTAGAATATTTTAATTTCTTAAAATTGCATCAGCTTTATTTTTCCATCCTTAGAAATTATTGTGACTCAAATCGTTAGAATGACTGGCAAATCCTTTTATATTGCTTTTTTAACTAAAACTGCTGAATAATGCTTAAGTTCTAGATAATAATAATAGTGTGCAATAAATCAATTATCATTCTAATCGATGAAAGCATACTTGCCATTTTCTTATACCTTTTTTTTAACGAGGTTGATTACATTCCAATACCTTCAAAAAGTACCTGTAGTTTGAATTAGACGCTGGGTGTGTTTGTCGACAAAAAATAGACCAAGAAGTGAATGAACTTTTCAACGTTTAATACCACTACGTCTGGTAAAGGTAGGGGCCGGCCCGCGTTCTGATTGATGGATAGATAGATACAAGTTACCTAATTTAACGTCGCAGGCCGGTTATCGGGGTCAACAGTGCCCGCTGCACGAGTCACGAGCGTCTTCGCGGAGCTGGCGTGCTCGGCCAGAGCCATACGCAAGCCTTGGACGGAAGACCATAAGTTTTATAAATTAGTGACAATGGCTTGAGTTATTTCGTGGAAGTGCCAAGGTTTGTAGTTCTGGGAAGCGGCGGCTCGCCGGCAACACGGGCGTACTTGGTCCGTGCCCGCTCGGTCTCGGTCGCACACTCACATGGTCCCCCCGCCGAGCCGCGCGCACCGCCCGCCACGCGTGTTTACCTAACTAGCATCGGTGCGCGCCGCGTGCCGGCTCCGCGCTCGTCAGTACGGTTTTGTACACGAAAGAGGATTGTCACGCCGGGGCGAGCCACCTCGCCGAACTTTCACCTCCTGCCGCGATATCGTTATCTGTGATAAACTCCGTTGAGTGAAATTGAATGTGCGTGTACTTAGAAAGCGTTTCTGTTGAGGCACGCGGACGGATCGCCGTCGGCGACATCGATTTCTGCAAATTAATTTCTCCAGTGCTGTCGGTTTCTACGAAACTGCTTATAAAGAGTTTTACTGAGAAGCGAAACGGCCGTAAAGTGGATTTGAGGAAATATAAGTAATTATAAGTGGGCCTTTGTGTTTCCGTGTTTGTTGTTATCTAAGGCGTTTACATTGGATCCCCACCGACCACAAACACCTCCAATGGTGGTCAAACTACCAGGTGAGCACTTAAATACTGATTATGATCATTAACTTTTCCTAACACGCTAAAATAAGTTTTAAATGTCATCATATTATTTATAGTCAATAAGAAACTGCTAAAATAAATGTTGTTTACGAGTGAAAACACGTGCTGCGTGCAAAGAACTTCACGAAAATATCGCGCGGCGCCAGCTGTTATCTTTATCACTCGGTCTTCGGGGTCAATGCGTTCTGGTTGATAAAACTGTAGATTATGTTAATGAATGACGTAATCAATGAATACTTAAACACAAATATTTTTCATGTTTGCGATTTCGCTTGCATAAATATCTATTTATTTTAAGACTTTATAACAATAATGACCTTGTACAGCTATTCAAAGACTTGTTGAACAAATATCTTTTGCAAGGAATTCGGTTCATTAACTTTTCATTTCACAAATACTTAAAACCTTGTTATTTATTGTGAAAATATAAAAGCGATCAGTATTTGCAGCTTTAATTTCATAAAATTGTTAGATATGCCTAGTTTGTTATGCAGCAATAATAGCAACCGTGTTTACAACTGGGTTAGGAATTCAGTCGATCTTAATTACAGCTATGTAATCGCTACGTAACGTTATGCAGTAGGAAATGTAATAAATAAAATGAATGTTTATGCACAAGCGTGCTGACTGTGTTAATGACACCTCGCTAGGCGTATCACTTCATTTAAAAACAATTATCGTGCTAGCACGCTACGATATAACGTTTCCTTAGAATATTGAACAAGCACCTACTTGATTAGGCTAATTATTTATTTTATTAACTGAATATACATGGAACTATTATGCGTACAGACAATTGCTTAAGTTTGTTAAGGCGAAACCACTTAATTAATTAATTCCGCTAATCACCCATTCATCCAATAACAAGAACAGTTCAAATTGCTTTCTAGAAATATTGTAATGTCTTCGGAAAACAAGCATTTTGCTAATCATCTCCCGGCCATAAGAGGCAATTAGCTTTGCATTTCTTAAATTCTGCTTTTATAAAAACTAATTTTTTAGATAGTATTAATATAGTGAGTATTTTCCGTGCGTCGGTTTTATATGTCGGGTACAAAGTTGCGACTCGGCTTCCATTGGAAGCACTTAGTTCAAATCAATGTTATTGTTAACAATCTCATTGTCCTCACTCTACCGGGAACATCACACTGGTAAATCGTTTTCAGGGAATGGCAGTGGCCTTTGTTTATCCTCAAAGGGAGACAATGTATTTTTTGTTATTATTTTAACGTTAAAAGGAGCCGAGTCTATTGTTAGCGTTTAATGTAGTGTGACGTTGATAGGATTCGTAGAAACACTTTAAGTGTCTTTGATAGAGAAGCGTGAACATTGAAATTTGTTGATAACGTTACCTTTCTGAACGTCTGAGGCATTGCGCTCAATTTTCTTGGGACTGTTTGACAATGTCCAAATTCCGAATATAATCAAAAGTTTCGAGAGTTTCACCAATCATTAATGAAGCAGGATTTCATTCAAATGTGACCAGTATCAAAATAAACATGTTTTCTTCGATGAATAACTTAGAGCTCAACGACCTTTAAGTAACTACCAAGATTAGCGTAGCAAACATAAACAACAGAATATTGATTTCATTGATTGCGCAATAAAATCCCAAGATAAAAATAATTTATATCTAAAGAACAGATTTCATATATAAAATCTCTTACATCCATGTCTATGGGAGATATAAGATTCACCGTTTCTTTTTCCATTTTCTATAATCTTTGCTTCATAAATGTGTTTGTATCTATTTTCAATACAAGCAAAAAGAAGCTAATTCATTATGTTATAGTACGTCAAGGCACTACTTTCATGTTATTTTTATGCAAATAAAGGAATTAATTAATACGCTGTTTGTTGTGGCTGTTTTCTACTATTTGTATCGGGTTCCTGTTTGTTAATACCTTATTAAATACATTTACAGTACGATTAAAGTTTAATGAGGTAGAAGGACTTTTGGTTACAGGAATTTCAGAAAGAAAGATTTACATAAATTCACAGAATATGTACTAATTTTACACGATTAATATCTATGAATGACTCAGGATAGAAACCAAATAAATTTGACAAGGTAAATAATCTTATCGCTTTTCCTACATAGTTTCGCAACTGCATATACCTGCATAGTCTCAAGCTTAATAAACGTTCTTAATTAATTAACGTAATCTCATCAGGGAGTATTTCACTCGACGAGATAGTAGGAAATTAAAGAATTAAAGAAGGTTGTAGCCTCAACTCAACATAGCAAAGGTAGAACTTGCTCAACTGTGCGACAGTTAAACCTTAAAAAAAAACAAAATAACATTTTGCCGCTTACATTAACTTCTAAAGACTATGATTATTTTCGAATAGATTATATTCTACGAAACTTCGATTTCACTCGTATTGATAGTTTCAAAGAAATAATTATCAACATTGAATATGTTCTACATTTAAGCCCGATTTCTAAAACTTGATAACAACTACGAGTATATGATCGTTATCCTAGCTTTGTAAATGCTTGGAAAATGAAAATCATTTACATAAGCGGTAAAACCGATACCTACACGTATAAACATATTATTGTAAAATATCCTAGGCAATTTTGCTTGGCTAATAAGCTTCCTCTGGCGAAATTCCTTACTACTTTTAATAATAACTGATGCCGAAGGCGATATAATATATTTATGCTATCAGGAAATTCGTAAACAATAGATCTCGTATGTACAGTTTACAAGATATGAAAAAGAGAAAATGTTGTTTTACTTGGGAGAGTAAGTACTAGGAAAATGTGAGTTCTCTGGAATCGTTGCGCGGACGGAACAAGGTGGGATGGCTGCGCGGGCGCAGGTATGCGTGTTCTCAGAACGCGCCGCGTCCGTTTTTGCTCCTTTTTCGATTCGAGTTTACCAAGAATCGAATGGCCCGGTGGCGGGCCTACTCGGAACTCGTAATTAATCCTTGGAAGCCTCCGACCCAAGGGTTGTTATGAGAAATCGCCAGCATTATGACTTCATTTTTTATTTATTTTTTGCATTGTCTCATTTTGAAAATTGTATACGGGTTATTGTTCGCAGAAGAACCGACAATGCCATACACACCATTATATTATGCACGGCTATTAAATTTTACGCAGTGTTCGCCTCTGACCTCAGGCTCTTAGGAAACATCGAACTTATTCATGATCTTCCAAGAAATTATTATTTCTTGATTTATTCATAATTTTATAACCTCGACAAGTAATTATAGTTATGAATATTAATTATCAGAAAAAGATAATATTAAGAATCACACAACGATTTCAATCCTGTAATTTAAACTGAATGAACTTCCACGGGTTTTTTTTTACCTTAAGCCTTATCACTTCTAATCTGGAGTGCTCGTCTTATTATAAAAACAACAAACATTCCAAAAAAGTTCAGCCGCAGAACACACAACGACAAGCATAAATAAGCACACAAAATTGTCTTTTCAACTTCTCGATTTAAAAAACCAGTGCCGCAACTCCATATCCAATTCGCTTCGCACCGTGGACATCGCTTGTTTTGTTGGGCTAGGACTGACTAAAGCAAAAAGATGCAGTCGTTTGCACCGCTTTCCCAGAAAAGCGGGTAGTTTAAATTTCAATGGCGGACTACTGCGAACCCACTCGACAGTTTCGTCTAACGAACTGATTGAAATACTGCTTTGATCTGCGCCTCGGTCACACAAAATCAGCCTCTATATTGTGCATATTTAAAGTACCATGTTGAATCTATCTCAGCCTGCGATTTAATTTACTGTTTTGCCTTTGAGCAGAGATTCGTCCGTCCTTGTGTCAGTTTTAAAAATTGTTGGAAATATTTTGGGATTTAACATGTGTATCCGTTTCTAAATAAATTTTTATTAAGATAGATATTTCATTCATTTTCAATAGCTACTGTTCATGGTAGTATACGTATAAAATAAATGCAATTCTGTAAATAAGGTGAAGGCAAACGATTAGGTCACCTCTAAGGATTCAACTATTCCGTTTCTGCATGCATCGGCGTGAAGTCACGTCATTATAGAACTACATGGCATGCGTTTCTTATATGAATGGAAGCGAGTCAGTGTTCACTGAAGATTAACATTCAGTATGATGAGTACAGAATTAATTAATATAGATTGATTAATTAACATTTATGTTGTTTATGGTTTTAAATTTCAAAGAAAAATAACGAAGTTTAAATGAAAGGAAACGTCAAAGGAAAGTTCGTAACACCATAACCTGTTTTACAAGTTCACAGTAGGAAACCCCTTTCACTCGGAAACGGGTCTGGGCTCCGGATAAAAATAGACACTCTCATTTACAGATTACACAACGACTAATTGACTGGCCATAAATCGGAGCTTCTATATAGGAACACGTATAACGGAACGCGTCTATTTTAAAAATCGAAACTGCCAAGGGTCGACGTTCCGGGAACCGCGGCGCAGCGCCGAACCGACCGGTCGGCAAGTTCTCGGAACACGCGAAGGTTGCTCAGCTAAACTCTTACATTGCATCCAAATGGTTATTGCCAAAGTCTTTATACATTTGTTGTTCGATGAACGTCAGCGATGTATTAGAGCTTTTATAGCACGCTATCAATTACGTGATTGAGGCCAGCTCAAGCATCTCAGAACAGACGATCTCTCGCGTTCATCAAAAATTACTGGATGCACGTTTTGTATATCTGAGATCGTGAAGTAACTTTCTACGTAGGGTCATTAAGAAATTCCTTATGTGTTACTCGACTGAGCCGTGTGCCGTGAGTCTTGATGAAAATCAGCGGCCGACTGCGGCTCGGCTCGTACTCTTGTCTCGATGTCAAAGGCCAGGAGCACAGGAAAGAGTTGCGTTATCGCAGACAGATTACACCCATATTATTATTGCAAATGTCAACTAAAATAAAATATAAGTTAAATAAATATCAAACCAAATTTAAACACATTTAACTCACGTCCCACTTTTCCTTTGACACAACAATTTATATCACATTGCGAGCTTTGTTGATCTCACTAAAATGTGAAAGATGAGCGTCCATATGTATTTCGTCAGACCGCACTTCAACCGACCGTTTTCAATATCAGCTGTAACCAAAAATATGTATAATGTTTGTGTTATTTATAGCCGTTAGAAGTTGCGCTTCCGAGAACATCGTGTGGGAACGTAGTTGATATAACGAGCTATACTATTATCCAATATAATATTATAGGTATTCGTATGAGTTGAATAAATGATTCTGTTTATCAACATAGTTCCTGTTAATGATATAAAATATAAACTATACATTGTAAGCGGAATTTAAAACGAGTGGCTTTAAATTGCCGAGTAAACTACCATTATTCTTGCAACAGGAAGGCGTCAGTTCGCTTGTGCCAAAAAGTAAGGATCCAGAAAATGCTAGCGTGTCGGCGAAAACATATTTCACGAACTGTTTTGGATCGCTTTCCGTTACTTCGTGTGAGTTTTGATATGAATAAAGAAGTTCTTTTGTGAAACATATATCATATAATGATGAATGTTATCGAATGTTTTTCACATGTTTATCAAACACTGAATTGATATCAAACATTCGTGCGATGTAATGCTATACGCTGAGACCATCTCAAAGTCAAATATTGTTTTCGTTATTTATTTTACACATTATTTCATAATAAAACGACTCTAAATACTAAATTCCATTAATGTATTTATTGAAAACATTCAACTAAACGTTATAGCCAAATCAAAATGAATGCTAATCTAATAAATGGTATTTTAGTACAACAGTAAAATAAGCTGAATATATTATTCATACATTCCAACTTCATCAAAAGGCGACTGCCATAATTTGAATAATAATAGATGAATACAGAAATATAGGGAGTAATAAATAACAGACATAGCCGTAGATGTAACCGTTAGAGCTATTGAAATATAAACTAAAAGCGGTCATTTTAAAGAGTCAATTAGCAGTAAATATTGTATGTAAGCGTCCGAGCTAGGCACCGGAGCTGGGAACAAGATCTTCTAGTTATTATGTTTCTAAAGATAAGCAAGTTTATGAACGTTGTTTGAAACTTGAAATGTTTCAAGGAAATTTTAGAATTTATAACCTCGGTGCTCGCGGTTCCTTTATGAGCATTCATGGCGATATCGCAGATACTTTTTATTCAATTCGAGCTCCCAAATATCCGATTGGCAGTTTCAGAACTTTCAAAAATAAGAATAACGACTCTCCGAGCTTTTACAGCTGGTCACAAAAAGCTTTTGCATACAAAGGTACAGAGATACCTACAAATAGAAAGAAAATACGATTTGGCATCAGTATCAACCCAGTACAGAGCGTTTTATTTATGGCAAAAGTATTCAATATGCAATCTCCTATAAGTTTTTAATCTCTTTCTCCATGCATTCACAATAAGGACTTTTTTTAATGAAAGAGCAAATGTAACCGAAATTAGGAATTTAACTAATCAATTGAATAGAGTTCGTATAATCCAAAAACCCAGAAATCTTATACATAGATATAACAGTTAATAGTTCCTGAGAATTTAGATAGCATTCGAAAGTGACCTTCTTTGTCCATCCGATACTACGATAAAGCGGAATTTCTTGCAGGAGTTAACTCAGATACAAAATTGTCATTTTAAGTATTTTAAGCGCCTTTGTCTGAAGTTCAGGTGTAGCAGACACCTACGCTTTTCACAGAATATTTACAAGCAAACGCTAATTGAACATTCCGCATTCATCCTGTCTGCACTGTTTGTCACGTCACATTATCGCGATTTCAAAATTAAATAATTTACCTTTTTTATAAGCATGCCTCTACATGTTTCCACCGTGTTCTGAGAAAGTATTTATACTTTATATTACAAGGTCGAAGTAAAAATAAAATGAAGAACACTCGCGCCAACCTTACCCCCGCGATGACTCAGTTTTACCTGTGTATGGACGAGGGCTAGGTTATTTCTAGAGAACCGCGATAATTTTAACGTTGTGACACACCCGTTCCTAGTATTGTTACCAAATTGCCAGCTACATTCTAATTCTTATTAAGTTGTCGTGACTATGAGAATGCTTTTGTCAGTCACAAGAAAATTAATAATTATCTATCATGGCGCTATTTCAGTGGTGGGCTAAAATATTTTTTAATTGTTAGCAACACCGAGGAATTTAAAAAGGAGAACACGTAACGAACACAATTAGCGCGTCCAATATGCGCGGTGACGACAGGAAGTTAGTCTTCACACCAGTCTTTGTCACTTCAACGCGATGTGACAATATTATATTTTTCACATTCCAACTTCGTCTCCGCTATCCCTGTTATGAATTATGCACAATTCGTCGGATGGAACGTAAAGCCCGGGTTTTCTGTGAAAGTCTTTTATTCTGATTTCATCTTTATTTCACTGTGCCTTTATTTGTGCTATGCATACAAATTCGAATAAAATCCTTTTCTAAAGCCTTTTTGTGGTTTTAACATCTAACACTTTTAACATATTTGTATAACATTAAAACTGTAACCTTTATTTATATTTAAAACACAAAAAGCTTAAATAATGAGAGATGTCAGACTAAATGCATAAGAAGCGTCGAGACCATATTTACTTCAATGACTCAGTGCTGACTCGCTTAAAACAAAAGCAATTAAGAATAGCTGCACGTATACCAATCGCTTTAATACGAGATAATCTGAGGCCAAGATTATTACGCAAAAATGTACCTGAGACAAAGTAAATCAATAGAGAATATAAAAAGTCGATCACTATTGCATATCAAATTAGTCTGAAAATGTAGAGTTCGCTTTGTTCGTTAACCTATTCAAGGTCAAATGGTAAATCATCTAACCCCGTATAACAGCAACTTATGAAACTTTCTATTCCTCTAGTTTTTGGGATTACAATGAGCAAAGCACTAATCACTTAAGCGCAATATCCTCATGCATCGGTATTCGACAGTGAGTTAAGCTCCATATGCTGCATATGCCTCGCTATTTTCTAAATAGAAGCTTAGAACAAAGGCACTTTCAGCTCTAAGTGTCATGCATGTTAGCCTAACTGCTCAAGTTGTTTCATCGTCAATCTGTCAAACTATTTTCATTTGTTTCTATTTAAATGATTAACGCGAGTGCTGTACCGCAATAAATTGCCCGTCATCTGGCCATGTTGTCAGTGCATGTATGTTTACCGCACGTTTGTTTGTTGTGTACGTCACAATGGCTTGACAACGAATACTGAAGCTGGCGTGGTAGGTTGATAAAATATCGGAAATGGTAATTAATATTCATAATTTCGTGATCAAACTACTGAGTAATTAATGAGCTTCTCTGAAATTCAGTTGGGTGATACTATTTCAGCCTAAAAGTTGTCTAAAATTACAAGAAAGTTTTCAAGCTCATGATTGTATTATGCATACCCAGAGGCATAAATCAAGTTTTTAATTAAAATGACGAAAAAAAGGGGATTAAGGAAATTATGTTCTTATTCTTGGATCGAGGGAAACGGTTTATGTAGACTTTAAAGTGTTAGCTCCGTTGTATAACGGTTTTATTGTTTCAAAGCCTTTTTAGACATAAATTCTGTAGCAAAGAGGTAATTGTTTGAATTCACAAAATTGTTATATCGTTATGAGACTCTTGAATGTTAAACGAGGTTGAACTTTGAGCCCGAACTAAATGGTACTAAGAAGTATTACAGAATCAATTCGAAGTTCTGGAGTTCTTAAGAAACTCATAACTTCGATAAAAAAATCTAAGTGAGTTTACTCTCTTGGTATACATAGTTATCATACGGCTTATAAGTTTAAAAATAAACTTAACAAACTTAGTCTTAACTACAAGGTATATAAAGAATATTTTTAAATAATTCTGTGGATTCTAAATGTGTTTTATTCTTAAAACCCAGTTTTTCTAAACGTGGGCTACTTAATATTCCGAAGTAACTTAAGGTCCCACGGGAAATCAGGACTACTGCGCATCGCCGTTCACCGATATTAAAATGAAACTACAAATAAAAACAATGTATACAACTACCACGAATAATAAAATTGCATAATTAATTTTCTTGTAAATAGTAATAACTAGAATGTGTACATTGCGTAAAATTACGACTAAATGAAAACATCCATATAAATCGAGCAAGGGGGCATTGTACAAATGAATCATTTAACTTACTCGTAACATTAATCATTGCTTTTTCAACGTAATAAGAGATAAAGAAAATTATAACTACACACATACATACACACCTACATAACTACCTACATAGATATTGTAGAGAGTGGTTCTTAGAACCGACACCGTCATACAATCGAGAGTTTCAAGAAAACCTCTTCGTAACAATACCGGGTAAAGGCTACAGCAGCAGAGGGCACAGAACGAGCTATTCAACAACCTCTAAGCGCTCTGCTTAATATAAACAAAGGAATAACGTGTAACTAAGAAACTATATCCCATTAACACAAAGGAACGCACAACAAGAGGTAGAAAACCCTTTCGGAAAGCCAACAAAGTTACATTTTATAATAACAGATGAAAGCAGAATAAATAAAAGAACACGAATATTATTTTCGATGAAACAACTTTTTAAGTATTCAAATGAATTCTAAGAAGATGTAAGGTTTCCGATCTGGTAATGTTAAAATCAATATCTCAAGGAATAAGTCGAGGATTTTCGAATTCGTATCTACTATTTATTTTATTGAGAGGGTTTTACGCGTTCTTTAACATTCTGGGAAAAAGAAAAGGTAAAAGGTACGCGATCAAAATACTACAATACATAATATTACTTTGTATTTCAAGCATTTTAAATTTAAATGTGAAAGTCTAGGCACAGAAGTTGTTACATAAAAATCAGTTGTTAGATTAAGTATTTATAAACATTACCAGGAAAACGTAGGAGTCTTTTACTTTCTCCTGAAAGAAACTTCAAATGCGATGAATTGCTCCGTTGTGGTTTAATTACTTAACTGTGTGTTTTAACTGTATGGTCTCAGAGGCGTTAATGCGGCTAATAACATTATTTTCTCATTAGAATTACAAATCCATGATCGATCATCTGAAACCCATACGGTTTTAAAATTATGAGCTAAAAATGTTCCTGTTAGATGGACTACTAGTACTACTACTACCTTTTATGGACATTTCCACAATTTAAATTATATAGTAGTTGTAGTAAAAATGGAGTGTTTCAATAGAATTACAAAATACAGCAATAAGGCGCAGAAATAACTATATTTCCATGAAATATTGCATGTTGTTCGCCTTCATACAATCTAGTAGTGATGTTTACTGCTTGTTTTTCCTAGAACATCATATTATGGCGCGAAACCATATGAATCTATACAATAGCTTAGCGACACTGAATACGTAAGACCGACGAAACCTATTGTCTGCCCTAACTTCGCATCAAAAGTTATAATATACATATATGTACTTCTGTTAATTCTACTCCGCATGGTAGCCTGAATTGTGTTTTGTTATTTCTATATGCTTCTAAACGAATTCACGATGAATTCCACGAAATATTTAATTACAAACTACGTTTTAGATATCCAATTTGGTAGAACAACGCAAAAAATGGTAATAATATGGCGAATTCCAGCTGATTACACACTGAGTTATATTAATAAATTGCACAAATAGATCGTCTTTAATACTCAGAAAAGAATTACATGGTAACCAACCATGAAATGAAACGTATCGCTGTAATATTTTAAAATTAAAAAAAAAAAACGTACATAGTTTACGTTGCCTCGTATCTGCATTCCAATCGTTATTGTCCCCATTTGTGACGTAACTAGGTGACCTATAAATATAATGGAAGGCTAAAGGGTTGCAGTAATAAATTATCAGTTAAGTGGTAAGGAGTGACGTGTCGTGGTCGGTAAAAGTACTAGAGTGGACGTCAATGGCTCTTTAGAAAATAGTTTGTTCAACCTAAATTGAGGTAATTAACGGTCGACGACCAAGTTACCTACATCAATAGTTTAGTTAGTATACTACAGTTTAATATTCATTGTAACACGCACCATTTTCAGTTTATCGACTGACGAACGTGATAACACGTTGATAGGTAAATACTTCGTGTAATTGGCTAGCGTTTAAGCGAATATGCAAATAATAACACGCGAATTCATATAAACATGTTTCATTAACTATTTATTATAATACTAAATGTTCAATTTATTATTTGCTGAAGCGTAGTTTCGTATTTCTCGGGATTCTTTTGCAATGCCAATTGCAACATACCGAATTTTCACAGAAATCGGAATGTGACCTGCCTAAATAAATATAAAACCTAAATAGAAACTGTTTTGTGAAATCCGAATTCAAAATAAAAAGAAAGCTTTCTATAAAGAGATTAAATACATTTTTTTACATCCGCTTGGATCTATGCATCACTGAGCAATACCGTTATCAATACTGGGTAGTCCATATAGTTCGCAAACTTAACCGGCACCGTACCCACACAAGTGATAAAGCATTATCGGTATGAATTCTGCGAATATGTTTATTCAGCCCAACTCTTCGCGTCTAATAAAGAAGTACCGAGAACAACGGTATTCACTGTGAAATTGAAATCGGAGTGTGCCAGCCAAGTTCTACGAAACAGTATGACCTCCCTAAATAAATACTTGGTTCGGTATCGATTTTCCGTTTTGAATACGGTATAATGTATCAAGTTCAGATTGTCACCTAAAATAATTTTCAAATTCTTTTTAAAGTCCAATTACTGAAAAATACGATTTAATTTTACCCTATGCAGCTTATGGCCTTAAAAACTTCAAGTAATCTATCTACTTGTGTATACCCGTATACTCGCGTCCACAACAACATTTAATCCCACGGGATATAACAGAACGCCATCTAATTGCGCTAAATTGTATAAAATAAATCAACTATATTGGGGAGCCTGTGCTTATTCATTGGTGGCAGCTGTGCGAGTGCGTACGCGCCAATGACAGCCGGCAGATGTTGTGAAAGCAGTCGCAACTCGCAGGTAAGGGATTCCGAGAACGCCCAATATAATCGCACTACGGGGAACTCGCTCTCTATGGCACGCTCGAATGCGAATCGAACACCTGCCTCGTGACGCTTAGGCCCATATGCCTGCAACGGCCCTCCTGTCAAAATGTTGAAGAGGATGTTGATTGTAACGAAATGTATTGTTACATTACGCACCCTTCTTACATGTGAGTAGGACACAGCTTGCCATATAAGAGGACAAAATTTCCGTTAATCCTACTAAAATCATAAAGCGGAAATTAGGGTAGGACATTTTGCACTGGAAAAACAGATTAACACTAGGAAGTACAGACTAACAGATCAATTACTTGGCAAATAAAAGTATAATTTACATATCAGTTGCTTGTCAAGTAACTAAAAATATAACAAAGGCGGTTTTTGAAAGTAGGAAATATGATTAGGTATATCAGATCGAGATTGTATTGCCAATTTCTATAAATGGTAATCAGATCTTAGCATGTAAGCTACTCAAGATTGTATATCTTGCAAGATATTAATTACAGTTCAACGAAAAAGATATTTACAAGATTGTTTAATTTATTTTCTTAAAAGATTCCTTGATACTTGTACTGTACGATATTTAGGAAAATAAAGGATGTTTGTCTACTTTGTTGTGTAAAGAAAAGTAAAAGGAAGTGAATACTTGTCTTGTCGTAGAACACATTGTATACGTTCTGCAGTGAATCACTTTTGTAATGTTGATAAAAATAAGAAACCTTAATGACATGATTTTATCTCGTCGTGTTTACGAAACGGAAGCTGTTTTCGCTATTTTTCGTCACCGTTGAAGAAATATGGCTCTTTGTTACACCGCTCTCAGGTAGATTGCATTGTCAGAACACTTTTGTCCTCACAATGGGCGAAATGCCATTAGATCTCAGAAATGAGGATAAAGCAGCCCTAAATCTTTTAAATAACCGTATTTTCGATTTCACGGCATTTCTAAGGTGCTAAAAATATTTGTTTAACTTTCTAAACAATAACATAGTAATATTACTTTATATTCCACCGCGTGGATCAGTAAGGTACATGTAAGTCGACTAGAAACTTGAGCCAAATAGGAGTCTGAGATTTGCATTGCTGATACTACAAGAACTTTGCATTACACGAGGAACATTCTGCAGAAACCGAGATCGTGACGTGTTGTAAAAGGTAAAGCCATGCCACAAAACAGGACACCAAAGACTTTCCATTGCTATCAGTAACTATACGTGCAGAAATAAATAATGGAAACCAGCCAACACAATACATCAAACTGGATTGATCGGTATAAGATTTATAAGTTCCCGGTAAGAGGCCCCGCAAATATTTTTAGCGGTTACGCTCAAACAATAGTATCGTTCGAAAGTTTACAATGAAAATTCACGAAAGCCATTCGATTCTACAAACCTCAAAAATAAACGTACCACAATAGAAAGTCTCGGGAACCGATAAACTTTACGACAAATCATTACTGCTCGCACCGAACTAGAGAGTTGATTTTAGAGTTCCAAGCAGTAGGTGACTTTTTATAGTTACTCACATACCTTATTCGATTGGTAGGTAGGTATTGGTGCTTATTGCTAGTAAAACCACGTAGCAACTCTAAAAACTGAACATTGGATTGACGTCAGGCTAATGAATGAGAATAGAATGCGAATATAATCCACACACTACGTACGAGTACCTACCTAGTCATACAGGTACCTAGCCTAAGTAACCAATTTGACTTTAGATTATAAATTACAGACAGACTACACAACTTACCAAGTTGTAAGTATTACCTACTTACAACGATTAAAAGTTTAAACTAAAGAAAAGACTTCGTGAGTAAGACTTTGCCGTTGACATGGTTGAACCCGCGAGTCGTGGCGTGGGTAAGCGTTACGTAATATTCTCCGTATTACTGACAGTTAAACATAATTTGAATATCTTTGAAGAGTTATAACGAAAACTTGTTTCACTGTATCACAATTGGGTTCTATTTATCGATCAAAAAGTCACAGTTTTCTGAAAATCAATCAATTAGGTTTCACATGCATTGCTGTTGTTTAGTCATAATCAGTAATTATAGAAAAAGCATGTAGTTATCTAATTGGTTGGTATATTTCGTTACCAAAAAAAATCAAAAAAATCATTAGTTTACTAGGTACGAGTTTTTTAACAAAAACTTTGTGAATAACACTGACGAAACATAAAACTTACCTGTACTGTACGCCTGTTCAAAAGTTAGTTTTGCCAAACTTTCTAAAAGCACCACAGTGAACGTTATGATTCATTTAATAACTTGAATTCAAGGTATATCTTTATATGAATGAATAGGTACTATTTAAGCAAACATAATTTATTAAATCAGATTCTAACACAAAACGGCAACGTACGCAAGTACGAAAAAATCAACGGTAACTTCAACAGCTGTGTGTATGTATGCCTCTCGTAGGAATCATTAAAAAAAACACGCGTGACTAGAGTTGCACGCATCACCATAGTGAATTCGCTCCGGTAACCGGGTCACGCGTTACTGGGAATAGCAATTTAGTCGACATGAAACATTTTTCATAACAATGATACTTAACTGGTTTACATTAATATGGCTTAAATTTGAAAGTAAAATAAAAAAAAACTATCTTCAAGTTAATTTTGTTTTCAAAATCAGATATAAATTTGTTGAAAGTCAATTTACCCCAATAATCGTATTGGTAAACAAAGTTGTGGAATAATAAAATTAGATGATTCCTGTTAAACGTCCAGAGTCTCATTAGTCTTACTAAATACTTAGAAATAATTTGTTATTCGTTGTGAACAGTTTGAAAAATAATTCAAAACTTTATTTTGAGTAACGATTATAGTAAATTAGTTTTACGTAGAATTGCCTAGTTACACATTACTGAATATATTACAATGTAGATAGCAAATAACTAGATAACTAGTAATTATTGTCGGTGAATGAATTCTCAGAAGGCAGTGAACGTTCGAGTTACGTATCACTGTCTGTTGCTCAGCCTCGTCCACGAATCCCCTCCATTTGTTCAATCGCCCCCACAGAGTAGCGCTGGCGTCGCGTCAGTTCGGTTGTGCGTTCGTAGTGCTCGGCGGCGCTCCGCTCATCGCTAATCATTCATTCATTCCGTTGTTGCCATTACTCTGGGTAGCACACGTCGTTTTTAAGTCGTGTGATAGTAACTTTTAAAATCGTTTTTCGTTGAATTAGACTACTCTATTTTGAACAGTTGTGATTGTGACGTTTGTTAACAGTGACATGACATTTGTGTGATTTGGTTTGTGAACTTGTAAACAATTCAAAAAGTGTCTCAACAACTAACAAGGAAGCGTGTAAACTAAGTTTAAAGTTGAAAGGTTTCATGTTTAATACAATATTGTGGCCACATTTGGATAAGAGATAAAGTGCTGGGTTATTTGTGCATTAACTTTGAATGAATCGTGGCCTTCGGACATCAGGTGGGTGGCAAACACACCAGGCCACCGTTTAGTGAACAAATGTGCTTAATTGAAAGGCGAGAAACAACAATTTGTCCTTTAAACATGACATTAGCGGCGAGGTTATCTCCTCAAAGTAAGTTATACATTTAACGCGCTAAATAAATTTTACTAAAGTGTTGTTACCATGAAAGCATATATTATAGCGTTTACTGCAGTTTCGTGTTGTATTTTTAGGTTATCAGAACTTTTTGTCTGTCCGAACGAATATTATTTAGTGTAATTTTATTAAAAACAAATATACTATATTAAAAATATTTAAGATTTGAATAGCATCATAAAGTTTCCCAAAAGCCATGGCTTGTGTATATTTTCTTTTATTAGAATTATCTTTAAAATACCCAATGGTTGTTACACTAAAATCTTAGCTCAGGGATTTTACTATTTGTTTATAGCACTGAGAGCTATTAGCATAATTTACACTATCCAGTTATCAGTATCCCATATCTAAAAATAGTGTGATAACAGAGCAAACATGTTTGTGTGCCTAGCGATAACAGCAGCTGAGTGGTATATAGGAAAAATCCTTAACTCTAACCGAACTCGAATGATATTGAAACTTGTTTTATAATTTTAAAAAAGTATTTTACTTTTTAATTCATCTACTTGTGTATGGCATCCTTAAAAGAACTGATCAATGACAGTTGGACCTCTTTTAGTGACATAGGAAATAAGACAGCATGGTAATAAAAAACAATAAAAGATTTAAGTATCTAAATTTAAAAATGATGCGGAATTGAAGGTTGTTAAAAGTATAAAAATAGCCAAGTATTATTATATAATGCTGCTAATTTACATAAGATAAATGCTATTTCTGTCTATCTCATTAAATCCTTCATGTTTAATGTTCAAACTTTTATGTCTATTTTTTTAACTTATTGTAGTTTTAATGTCCTCCATAACTTTTAATTGTCATTAAGAATAATGTGGGGAGACAGATAACACTACTTTAAACCACTCAAACTTGTATCAAAGCAATTATCTAGTTCATTCACTTTTTATGAATGTGGTTTTACTAATGTCCATAGATAAAAATAATGAATGGCTTTACATGTCTTTCAAATTACTTTTTTATGTATAAGGAAATGAAAAGTACTTATTCATCATCAGTTCTATAAATACACTTTTATCTGTTGATATTTTAAGTTACATAAATATTTGGTACTGAACCGTCTTTCCTATTTCTGATTCATATGTTAGACATGTCTGTTTAAGTGATCTGATAAAGTAAAACCTTTTTGGATAATACTTTACAATAACGGTTACCTCATGTTCAAAAAGATTTCCTAGTCAACATAGCCATATTAAACCTCTTTTCTCATTATTTCCAGATGCCTGTGTTGAAGTGGCAGTGCCACTAACCACCAGCTGGTCGACGGGCGTAGCATGCTGTCCCAATTGCAGGCACGAGCTGCGCGTGTCGCTGGCCCCGAGTGGGGGCAAGTGCCACGCGCCCCACACGCCGCCCTCCTTCACGGTCCAGCCGACGTACTTGCCACACTCCCCCATCACAACACCGCTGTCACCTCTCATACCCTCACCTTACAATGATGAGCTGAGGCGGTTAGCAGACACCCTCAGAGCATTAAGGCTATCTGGCTGGTACTATGGCTGTTTGGACTGGCTGGTGTGTATTTTGACATATTATTTTTGTGTATACTAGCGCCATCTCTTAGTTTCCCTATAAACTAAACCTTTGCCTCTTAGTACAACCTCTATGTTAGTTCCATGTTATGAAATACATTTATAAAAATAAAAGGAACAAAATATTGATTTTTACTTTTCCTTATAAATTATGTAAAATATAAACAGACATTTATAGAGTATTTAATTTAATTGCTGTGCTACTTAGAACGTAGTTATTAGTAATAGTCACAACAACTTATGATGTTTACTTGTGATACTTGCCAGCTGTTGTATATAATTAGTATAATTACCATATCGTACTAAACTAACAACATTAGGCATTGGGTGATATACAAGGATTAAGAGTAAAACATAAAATAATAACTACATTCTTCTACTCTCTTATAATATTTCGTAATGTTGAGAATAATGGAGTACAACTTCGAACAATTCAAACAATGCAGGCTTGAATTGCAAATTCCGCGAATCTGATAGTTGCCTCAACAAGAATAGAATTAAATCGCTTGTAGCACTTTTTTAGATATAAGCACAATCTTATATCCTAGAAACCACTTATTTAACAGAGTTCTCTTTTGTTTCCAGGGCGCCAGAAGTATACTAAAAGATGCGAGCGTAGGAGCATTCGTGATCCGCGACTCAGGCGATAGGAATTTCATTTTCTCACTGTCAGTGCAGACGGAGCGAGGCCCCACGTCTGTGAGGCTGCATTTCGAACAAGGGTTCTTTAGGTAAGTCTAAACAACATTTTTTGTCACTTCTATTACGACGAAACCTACTAACCTTCTTTATCCAGTCTTAAATTACACAATGAGTCAGATCCAATAGGATACAAATATTCATAAATACAAATTAGTATGTTGTCCGAATTCAAAAAATGGAAAGTCACATCGATGATTCAAGCATTCAATGAATTAATACAAACAAACACGTCACATTTATCAAGGCGTTGTTACCAATTTAAATTTAGAGGATGAATAATAAATAAATTGCGAGACATCCTTACACGTTAGGCATGGGTATTCCGGCTACCGAATTTTTACGTCACAATAGCGTATTACGATATTACGTCAGGTTTACTGTAATTCCATTTCGTCGCTGCTTCTGTTGATGTTGACTCAACGTCGTGCGGTTTTCCTCAAATTCATTGTATTATGTTTTACTGGAACTTTTTTGGCTACTTGTTACGCTAACCATGACTGACCATTTAGTATTCAATGCTTAGGTTTTTTTTAATGGATTTTGCACAGACTATTTGATATACTATCTCAGTTAAACAGGAAAAATATTTAGAATTCAACATGTAAGCCTTGTATTATTATGGGTGGATTCCTAACAGTGTATGTCTGTTGCCTGCAGGTTAGACTGTGACCGGCCCCTGGCGAGGTACATGCCACGTTTCCGCTGCGTGGTGGAGCTGGTGCAGCACTACGCGCGCGAGGGCTGCGCGGCGGGCGCGGAGGGTGCGCGGGGCGCGGGCGCGGGGGGCGCGGGCACGGTGTGGGTGGACCGCGCGGGCTGCCCGCACTCCGCAGTGTTGCTGCGCGCGCCGCGCCGCCAGGCCCCGCCGTCGCTGCTGCACGCGGCGCGGCTGGCCGTGCACCGCGCGCTCGACTCCAACCCGCTCACGCCCAAGCTGTGGCGCGCGCCCAAACACAGACTGCTCCCGCTGCCTTCCACGTTAATAGACTATCTCGGGGAGTATCCCTACTCGATCTAATGCTCCGAACGCTAAGTATAAGTTATTTATTTACTCCAATCTGAGCGATGCCTAGTGAAGATATTAGTTTATTAGGGGATGGTCGCGACTGATCATCGAGCTCCAACTGATTGTAGTGTGACCCCGCGGCGGGTCGACGTACTGAGCTACAAGTTTCCTAAGGTGGACTTCGTGTTTGCATTATCATAATATTATAATCTTATTTGTACAAATTAATATGCATTGTAATGCCTAGTACAGGTTACTAGCAAGGGCCGGATCCTTTAAATACCGACTAACAAAATAATTTATGAATAGTTAAATTAATAATTTTAACTGTATTATTTGTAAGTATTGAATATGGGACTCAACTTTGGTATTTAGTGAAATGTTTACGCGGATTATTTTTATTAAGCCAATTCTGTGTCTGTATATAAAGATGTTCTGAAAAATAACGCAAGACTGATTCCTTGAACTTCAAATAATTTTCATGTAGTAAATGCCTGTATACTTTTCTGTAAAATGTACGTAACTAATCTGTCTCCACGTCTGCAAGCTGGGCGGCGGCGCGGCCTCGCCCGGCACGATCCCCGCTGATATTATTATTGTATTAAATTGTTCACTAATGCCTAATCTTGTCCATCGTCTTAAGAAGTCATCACATTATATAATAGAGCTATATTTTTATTTATTTATTTCTCGTTTAAGTTAGGATTATTTATCAGCTTACATTATATTAGTTCTTTCTTGTTCCTATCCATGGTTGGTTTGTAGACACGCATCACTCTACACGCCACGACCCGGCACCTCACACAGAGTCTAGGTATATAACAAAGTGCCATCAAAACATTAAAACCATAATTATTGTAAATTTGTTTGTTCATATATAATTCAGATTGAAATATTTTTGAGGCTGAACATGTACATAAATAATTCTTGTTTTGTTTTCTATTTATTTCCTTATTTAAATAGGTAATGAGAAAAATATATCGCCACGTATTGTAACCATGTAATGGTTTGTCATGACTTGATGTCGCGTGATTTAACATATTTAATGATAACAATTACCTGCACTACGTGTTCATCTTACCTAGGGTTTTATTGAGTTTCGCGCCATCAAGTCATTTGTAGTGTATGGTGGGAGGTTCGGCTAGTGACGTTCACTAATATAGGATAGATCATGTATGTACCTTGAATAATCTCAATTAGAGTATATTTAGGCTTCTCACTTTGTATATGAATATGTTTTGTTAGCCAAATCCCTGTTACAAAAATAACCGAATGCAGTAAGCATGAAAATTGTTTTTAATAACTTTAAATTACTTAAGTGGAGTCCTCATGGTGAATTGTAAATTTGTAATTTATTATTTAATTTCAAACGTAATATTTTCATACCATTATGTGAGGGGACAGCACCAATAAGAAGTGTGACATAATAGAAAAACTTGTGTTTTAAATGTTTGTATACTATGTTTGTAGTAATGTAATGAAAGAACTGCAAATAATTTATATACATAAAGAAAATAACCATTCTGCCTATGTTTTGAATATTTATTTACCCTCTTAGTGATAGTTCCTATGATACTATTCCTATGACATCTGCAAGTAATACTTCAAAACATGCATCAGTTACACACTGGAGATCACACAGTTAAAACTTGGTTTATATGCATTTAGAAATCACTCATTGGAATCTTAAATTCGTCTAATATCCAAGGGCTCTAAGTATGCCTGAAATAAAAAGGACAAAACACAATGACATAAAAGAAAATGAGGCAAATAACAAATGTGACTAGCATACCCAGTAGTGGGTGATTTCAGGATAAACTTTAATTAAGATAAAAGTATCACGCAACTTGTAGTTCATTGCCATCAATAACCGACCACATAATATCATAGCTGAAACAATCAGTAACGGTCGATATTGACGGGCCTGATGGTCTAATGGTTAGGGACCCTGACTGCTAAGCCGGAGGTCGTGGGTTCGATTCCCACCCAGGAAAAATGTTTGTGTGATGAGCACGATCATTTGTACTGTGTCTTGGTGTAATTTATCAATAGTATGTATGTATTCAGAAATATTTAAGTATGTTTATCAGTTGTCTGATTACCATAACCGGCCATCTGATCCCAAGCTAAGCTTAGCTTGGGATCAGATGGCCGTGTGTGGATATTGTCCCGAGATATTTATTTATTTATATGGCTTTCTCACGCGGCCAAGTTTCAAATAATTAAGAAAGTAATCTTGTGAAAAAACCTGAACTTAGTTTTTTTTTAGAAAACCGATCTTATTATCTTACAGCGAACGCATAAAAAGGGCCTCATCATTCATCAGTTGTCACCGATTAACTAAAGGTTCACACTGCTAACAAAATATTAAATGACATAAGTTTACTTAGAAAACAAAGAGTAATAAGTAGAGGTACATTTGTTCAGCAAACACAGTCTCCACTTTTAGATACGTTAAGAATGAAGAATAAACATAGGTATCAATTGCGATTCTGCTATAAATAGAGACGTTCTGAGAAATCAAAGTCGTCATGATTCTTTCGAATTCTTGCAAGTTCTCAGATCCATATAGGTGAGTAAATACCTACTTAATATTTGATGAAAATGCTAAGGTACCTACGCACTATGCGGTTAGCCGGATTGCGTTCAGCCGTCCGGCTAAACATAGTATGGCCGGCAGCCCCATCGCAGTGCAGATAAAAACTACTTTATTGCGGTTAGCCGGACAGCTGAACGCATTCCGGCTAACCTCATAGTGCGTAGGGACCCTAAGGGTGGAGGATTATGTAAGAAAATCATGATAAGATTTAACTAGTGTCAGTAAAGAAAATTTATTTTAAATTAAATTTCGCAAAGGCCTTGCAGATTAATCAACGTGTTAAAAGAAACATTCCCAGTTTAAATTAAGCTATGGATTAATTTAAAATTAAATATCTAAAGAGGGCTTCGCTCGACAGTTGGCTTAATCAAAGGCTGGTTTAATACCAACAATACCAACATCAACATGATAAATCTAGCCATACTTAGGCTATCTATTACCTACTATGACTGCTGGAGGTATTAAGAATATCATTTTTTAATAGTCAGTTATTAAGTTACATTTTAGGATGATCATTGTTGCTTTTTAATACAGCCGCTATATTTTATTCCGTTGGTAAATCGAGTAAAATAAAATCTTTAAGACTAGACTAAAACGTAATTAAATACCCGTGCCCTTTCTTCAAAATATCTAAGTTACAAGGCTTACCAAAAATAAAATTAAGTAGTAGTAAAAACATGTCGATTATTTCATACTTCCTTCAAATTGACTTAATTTCTGTTGCACTGGATTTAGGTTTGTGCGTGAACGAAACGTATAAAAGTTACTTGTCGTTCGTAGGAACGAAACGAACGAGGTTCCGAAAGGTGAATACTCGAATACAATGGTGGTTATTGTTTATTGATTGAAGTTGTGTTTATGCATCGTAATCGTAAAAATACAGTAAAAGGTAATAAAATGTAAAATGAAATAGATATTTTACTAACGCCATGTCAGCTAATGGGAATGGAGGTTTCTACGCGCCGCTAAAGCAAATACTATCCGATTCAGAGTCTGAAGATGAACATAAGCTGGAAAATGCCGTGCACATCAAAGCCACGGATAGTTGCAACAATTTGGACTTTAACAGTGGTTTACAATCGTCAAAAAACTACAGCATAAGCGACATGGATGACTTTAACACCAACGTTAATACTGTAGAAAGCACGATGGATAACGTAAGCTTTTTACAATCAGATATATCAAATAAGATGTCTTTCCCGCGCCGGTGCGCTTTTATAGCTTCGATCCTCATGTGTGTTTTCACTGTCGTCGTCTTTTTGTGGGGTATACCATGTTCAGAAGTTGGAAGTTGTGCTGCAAACGAGTGGCAAGATAGAACAACAAGCTGGGAATTACCTTACAACGAAATGGAACTATCGGGCGCCGTACAAGTCGTCGACGGTGCGATTCCGAACACAAAGAACTTAATATTCATTTACAGAGGGAATCATATGAGGCAGGTGCCTAAAAGTAGCAGTGATAATGTTAATGGTGTCGTACTTATTGTAGGTAACTCTGGCAAGGTTGGCTGGTTTACCAGGGAGAGTAGGATACCAACAGATATCAACTGTCACCTCATTGATGTAAACAGAGACAAGCAGAATGACTGCCTTGTGTCTGGTACAGAAGGCCTGCTTGCTGCCTTAGACTCTGTTTCAGGAACATACTACTGGCACTTACACAAACAAGGAAAAGTGGTTAGTAACATTGCAGCTATAGACTTCCCCATAATAATAAAAGACATGAATGATGACAATGTTCATGAGTTACTGGCTGTAGCAACAGTCTACCCCAATGCTAATCACAAATCTCTAATAATGATATCTGGTGCAACAGGCAACATTATGACTGAACCAAAATTAATTGATGACTGTTTATCTGTGAAGCTTTTATCAGAAATTGACACAGTTAACTATATTTGTAAGAATAGCACAACTGAGGCAGTAAGGCATATATCTACTGAAGATCTAAAGAATATGTTAAAAAGAGATCAGCCTGTCAATCATGCACCACATCCACCAGTAATGATGAAACAAGTGAATGTTAGTATGAAGAAGAATATTGGGAATACTATAGAAACATTCACTAATGGTCCTGGTAAATTAAAAGTAGAAAACTCTGGTGAATGTCCTAACTTGTGCAGAGTCTATCTGAAACTAATGTTGGAGAGGAATGGCACTACTAATGTGAGCTGGGAATATACAGCTAACAATGTCTATGCTATGAAACCAAGCACATTTTCCTTTGCACACAATATCCGAGGCTTTGTGATAAAATTATGACAGTGGAATAGTGCACACCTGGCAAAGGGTGCACATAAAATTGACGAAGTCAAATACAATGTTCAGAATTCAAGCCCTAAGAACATCAATGATATGTTTTATCGCTCTTCCATAGATGTGGCTTCAATATCTGCCTTCATAAAGTATACTAACTTCACAGTCCATGATATTTCAGAGAGGATAGTGCTGGTATTGTTTGATAAGCTGCAGACTCATAATGTCAATATAAGCCAGACAGACATAGTGCAGATATGTGTGCGAGGGCCTATAGATAGCCAGACACCATTACCTTTGTGTCAGCCAGACCTAGATTACCAAGAAAAATCCTTAATGATTGCCGACCTTGATGGAGATCAGTCACATGAACTTATATCTTACTACAGTACGTTTTTAGCTCCTGAGATGTACTCACCAAAGAGTTCTAACCCCTATGAAAACTGGAGCCTCACTTCTTTAGTTAGGGTGATCCGTTTAGAATCAGAATTACCAAAATTATTTATTACAGATGTTTAGATTTATTGAATTATATAAATGTAATCATCTTGCTTTAGAATGTATTCTGCTGGATTCAATGAAGTATCTTGCCAAACATTATGCTAGTTGGCTGTATGTAGCTTGTGCAGCTAGCAATAAGGTATCTAGTCATTCATCTTGTATTTATAACCACTATTTACATTGTTAGAGAAAAATTGATAATCCAGTACTTATTTCTTTCAAATATTAGTAATAGTTAATATCACATTTAAACTACAAAATGCAATATTCTTATAATAATATATTCTTGCATAAATACTTCTTACAGTATTCCTATTTAAGGTCCATGTAATCTGCTGAAATTAGATTTTCTTTGACAATGTAATCCATTCTTCATATTATACATTATCTTGAATATTCATGCATTCGTCATATAATAGTTTCGCCTGGAGTGTTCAATGTTTATAATTATAACCATTTATGATATTTAATTAACTTTAACTTAAGAGTGTTATATTTATGGACTTTCTAGTCTTACAAGTATTAGATAGGTAGTATTGAAAAGTATAATTGTATAACAATAGATGTTTCTATGTATTCAAAATTTAATGACAGCCCCCTGTGGGGAATGTGAAAGATCTTTGTATTTCGAGGAAAGTATGAGTATATCTAGGAGATGATAACATATTTGTATGGGCAGATACTAAGATGACAGAGGTGTTAAAACAACTATATATTATGTGAAGTAAAAGAAAGTACTGTAACACTTTCATGACAAATACTGAAAAATTAAAGGTATTCATCTCCTAGTCTTATTATTAGCCTATACCATCTGTGAAATCTCTCTAGTTATGCTTATGGGTAGAATCTCAGTCTAGATCTGCTTTGGTCTGGTTATGGCACATCAAACTGGTTGTTCCACTGTGATGGTAGCTCGTGTCTGTACTGTTTGTGTATTAGAATAATATGCGTGAGTGAAGTGCCTTAACGCGGGGGCTATGGATTGGTTCGTTTGCGTCGATTCGTTGAAATATAACTCTTACTATATTACTTGAATATTTCATTTGTCTCTTAACCTGCATTACTGTTACCTGAGCAATAATTTCTTTACAAACGGTTGTATATTTTTGTGTTTATGGAAATACTCAAATGAAAAAATTACACCAAATTATATTGTACCAGCTTTATTTAAAAACATACAACAATCTCTATAATTAATGCCTTAAAAACAACTAAAAATACTTGTTTCACTTAAAAATAATATCACTTAAATAGGAATCAGCTCAACAAAAACTAAATAAAAACTTAGGCGTAGAATATTGCGTAAAGGAAATACGTAATTAAATGCTTAGAGTATTGGCAATAGATATTCGGCAGTGTGCCAGTTACGTGGTAAATGCATGTGGATTCTACTGCGTGAATTATAAAGAGCGATAGGGCCGTTAAGATCCCAAGAAATATGATTAGTGCAATGTCTAAAAGGCGTTGGTATCTCTACAAACTAAACGGTATAAGCTGCTTCATGCGCAAGGCACTTACTGCACATTTTTTGGGTATCACTACTGTATTTTTAGGTTTTCGAGGGTAAGCATTGAAAAGCCATGTGTAAATATACTTTACACGTGTTTAAAATACCAACAAATATACATACAGCTATGTATTTTCTTACACCTAACGCAGTTTATTCTAAATTTTGAGCTCTATAGTCGAATTAAGCTTTACACTTTTATACAAGCTCATAGAATGTCATAGAAGGAGTATCACATCGTTCTCAGCACCAATTATCTTTACCTGTCATTCACTACCCTATCATCGTTTCGATACAACTCAGTTACAACTTTTACAAGCAGTCTTCTGTCCTTAATGCCTCTGAGACTTCCTTTCTAAATTTTACAAAAGTACTTCTTAAAAAATCATAAAATTGTGCACATTTATGAGTAGTCAGCGAGTGTCAATCAGCTTAATCAAAAAAATATTTATGTACAAAATATTTTCCCGTAGTGTCTAAATTTTACGATTGACTGGTAATAATCCTATTACAACTTGAAATCCTTAACAAGGCGAAATCTAACAGTGCTTTTTATTTAATGAATAGGTGAAAATACCTAAACATATTCAATAGCGTTGATGTAACGTAAAAATCAGAGTACATTAATTATTCTTTTTTTAGGCCTTGGCTAACATATTTAGACGTGGATATAGATAGTATTTATAAGTCGTTAACGTATAGTGCAACAGCTGAAAACGATTGCCGCAGTACCTGGTAAGAATAACACTTGTCAGTCAAAATAACACATGACACGCGATAATACCAAAACCTCTGCATATTCTGCAAGAAGTCTTGTACATCACAATATACAATCGACATGTGAATCTAGGTACAAAGCACAGTTCATAACGTGCGCTAACATGATATAATCATTTTCCAGCGATAGTATAAAAATAAAGGCTTTTAGCCTATAGAAATGACATGGCTAACAAGTTTTTAACTAGAATAAAAAATGCAGCCATAATACAATTAAAAAATCACTGGTCTTAAATCACTAAACAGTGATGAAATCGCTAATTGCACTTATTAACGACTGCCAAGTACTTTGTCGAATTTTGATGTAACGTTTTTACGTTAAGGGAATGTATGTAAGTCTAGGGGACAACGATTTTGTGTGAGATGTCAGTGTCGTCAACAACGGAGTATTCTGTCAGTTCGACCATGTGGATGGCCGCCAGTTGTTCCGCCACGCTGTAGCCGTCTGCGTCGAAGAGCTCCACGGATATCTCGTCGTAGTCTCGAGAGCTAGGGGTGGAAATAATCATATTAATAAGAAGCAAATCAACGTGTTGCATAATTTGCTAATATTTTGATACATGTGTTACATATTCATGTGAGAAATATTTAAAAAAGAGGTTATTTAACCCTAAAAAGGGTATCATATGGATGGTGTGGTGTGGTGCATGTCGCTTGTTGGCACGGGCTTCCTCAGATCGCTCTGGCTGTTTCTTCTAAAGGCCAGTCCAGACCCTGCATTTGTTAACACAATGTGGAAACACTATTGTTTGGACTTTAAAAAAGGCGATGACCCTTGAGCTTGTTTCGACGTTTCTTCTCAGGGTAACCAGTTAGGAAATGTCGATTCCAGCGAGCTTATATTTAAGAAGATGACATGTAAAACGATAAAATTTATTCTATTTGCAGAATAAACGATTTGAATTTGAATTTGTGGTGAAGTGAGTGTGAGACAGACAGACAGACAGCGGACTCTTAGTAATAAGGTTTCATTTTACCCTTTGGGTACGGAACCCTAAAAAGGGCATCAGATGGATGTGTGGGTTCATTTGGATGGTGGAAACAGACAGACAGCGGACTCTTAGTTATAGGGTTCCGCTTTACCCTTTGGGTACAGATCCCTATGAGATGGCTGGTGTGGTGTAGAGTGGTATGTCGTACATAACATGAGCGTCGAAGGTCTTGTCCTGCGCCATGGCGAGCAGCGTGCGCTTGGCCTGCGCCCACTGCTGCGAGGAGTGCGAGGCGGCGCGCACGCCGGCCAGCGCGGCGCGGACGGCCTGGCGCGGGAGGGACAGGTGCCGCGCCTCCAGCAGCCGCAGCTGCTCCTCCTTCACCCACAGGACTGTGCCGTAGTCGATGTACATCACCTAAGGAAACCACACAACTTCATATAGTATATACTACCCCTTTATTTTTCGTGGGAAATCATCAAATGACCCCGCCCGCTGTGGGTGCAGCGGGAGGGAGTGTCAGACTTCTACTGACTGAAACCCTTCTGGAGCCCTTTAGGTGCCGGGGTAGCGGTAACTCTCACGATCAACCCGCAGCCCCGGCAGGGTATATACTACCCCTTCAAGGCAATATAGTTTATTTTGTCGTGAGTGGGAATCGAAACCATAACAGCATATAGCAGTCAGATCCATTAACCACCAGACAAACAGGCCAATCAAAATTAAGTAACATCACAAAAAAAATGAAAGGAAAATTTACTTGCGAGTCGGACAAAAACATAATCAATCAGCGTTAAATTAAAAAATATCCGGTAGTATATAAAACACATTACTAGCTACACATTACCTCTACACTCTGGTCGGCGCGTTGCACGGAGAGCACTCGCGCTCGGTACCAGTTGTAGTCGGGCGGGTACAACGCTGCCACCAGCTCGCCTTCCGCAGGCGTTACCTGAATGTATTACAAGTAGAATAGTATTCCAATCGTGTTCTTAAAACTTTTTTATAGTTTGTTGAATATTTTAATAAGCAGAAGGAAATATTTATTTTCTTCTGTAGTGTTTCTCAGTGGGTTTCCCTGTTAATTCTCTAAGACAAGAATGGCGAACATTGACGTCTCAAATTGCTATTTTTCTGTAATATTTAATGAGGTATTGGGCTGCGTGATATTAGGAGTTTTGAAGGAGAGATATCATATCTTTGCAACGAAAATAACTGAAAAATGTAAGCTTTTGTTAGGTTTGGTACAATGGAATTTCCAACTTCAGTAATGAAATCTGTCTTCCATTTGACAACAGTAAATAATTATATTTAAAATAGGATTTTCAACTATAAAAAGGCAAGTAAAATTGCGACTCCCGAATTACAATTCAATTAAAATAAACGACTTTATAACTTAGGTACTAATTAAAGCTTACCGTGAGCGGTTTGTAGGCGGCTTTGGTGGCGGGGCTGTTCATATCCCGCACCAGAGCAGGCAACGTGGTCAGCGGCACCACACAGCCGAAACTGGGCAGCTCTTCTGTAGACAACAAAAATATTTTAGTAAAACTAGCTGTTGCTAAATGTTGGTTATAGCTGCAAATCTATTACTCCTCTCCCTCGCCCCTCTGACGCAGTTGGTTATTATAAGTGTGTTAATTCAATTTGCTAGATAACTCCAAACCAAATGTTATCAATTGATCCAGCCGCTTGAGCGTGAAAGAGTAAAAAAATATACATTCATCTTCTTTCAAACTTTTGCGTTTATACTATTAGTAGGATAATAGTACTATTTTAGGGAAATTTACATTGTGGTCGCTAGAGGGCTCCTGTTTTAGATATTCTGCCTGCAAGCTGCCAGGAATTACTTTTGACAGATAGTTTTTTCTTGTTGGCAATATTCACACTAGCGCCCTCATGGTAATGTTTAACGAGCGAAAAGATCTTTGTAGCTCTATACTAGCAAATCTCGCGTCACATGTTACCTAGTCAGTATGAAAGTTCAAGTGAGTAGCTTACCCTGCATCCTGTCTTTGACGTCATACGTGCCAAAAGATGCTTGTAGCTCTATACCAGTATAAATAAATAAATAAATATTCCTCAACATTCACACAACGCCATCTAGTCTCAAATTAAGTATACGACAGTAACTTGTGTTATGAGTACTAGACAACTGATAAACATACTTATATATTTCTTAATACATACATATTATAGATAAATTACACCCAGACACAGAACAAATTAATAATCGTGCTCATCACACAAACATTTGTCCTGGGTGGGAATCGAACCCACGACCTCCGGCTTAGCAGTCAGGGTCACTAACCACTAGACCAACAGGCCTTCGTATGTCCAGTATGTCTTCCGTCAAATGTTTGTGGATACAAGTTTAACTTAATGTCTTACCCTGCGCCCTGTCCGTGACGAGTTGCACGAACACCCTGTCGTAGTGCGCGACGCACGTGACCAGCACTTTGTGCCAGCTGCCAGGCGCTGGTAGTGGCAGGGACTTCACCTTGCCCACCACTTCTATACGGTCTAGTGTCCAGCCGTCTAAGAAAAAATTGACAAAATTTCAACTGGTAATTTCCTAGTTTATTGTTTAAAAATAAACTTCTAAGAGTTGCTAAGGTTTAGTTCTACACAACAGTTTGAAACAATAGATTTTAATATGGTAAATTTCTAAGCTGTCAAATGCTAAAACATTCTTCTCTTACGATTTTTTCTAGAGAATGTGACACGTGACTTATACTTTACATAGATCTAGTAAAAACATGTAGTGGTAAATAGATAATTCTTAAGTCCAAAATGTATAAGAACAACATATTTTAAGTAAAGAATATAACCTGACCTGGGTGTTTGAGAATATGTTTTTTGTTACAGCGTTTCCCTTTAAAACAAGTCTTCTCCGGTCCTCCTTTGTAATGCTTACAGATATCCGCATCGTCTCTGCAGCGATAGCCCTGGTAAAAACAAAATGGAGATTCATTTTTGTCTGTGAATCATACTTTAAATAATATTCTAATATAGATTAAAATGTGTCCTTTTTACAGATTTCAAGTATTAATGAGCAATATAATAATAATAATTACGGTTAGTGAAGGATACACATTTAACATATTTTATCCATAGCCCAAATTCATTTCATCTGCATAATTTACAATAGTTTTGTGGCTACCTAGGGCCGTCCATGTTTGTTCTTTCAAAGATGGCCCATGGTAGGTGCCCCATCACATTTTAGATAAAAGTTCTCAACAAGGCCTCTGCTTGTTGGACCTATGTCCTCAAGTAAGCCTTTAAAAAGGACTGGGCTTCTTCCCTTGAAGTTATCCCGTGTATTAAAAGAGATACAAATAATAATTACTGTTAGTGAAGGAAACACATTCTAAAATCATATCCGTAGCCCAAATTCGTTTTATCTTTCATAGATCAGAGATGGACAGCCCTTGATAAGTATCCCATCACATTTAAGATTAAAGTTCTCAACAAGGCCTTAGTATGTTGGACCTGTGTCCCCATATAAACCTTTTAAATTATACCGGGTTTCTTCCAATATAGTTATCCCGTGAATTGAAAGAGATACAAATAATAATTACTGTAACAGCTTCTACTGGGTCTTCATACTCCGGGCACTGCGTGATGTCAAAGTCAGCGTCATCGGGCGCGTCGGGCTCGCAAGCCTTCTCATCATCCACTGGCTTGTCTACTGTCGGGAGTTAATAGTTCCGTCAATAGCATAGCAGATTCGAACAATGCATAGAATGTGTTGCTAATTTGTAATGGTATGTTAAAAGTTTGTGTAGTTAACTGTTTTTGGTCACTAACCTTCACCAATGTGTTAAATATCTTATCGTTTCGTTATATTTTACGAAAGTATTTTACCAATAAAGGTTCAGCAGTTTTGGAGATGCTCTTTACATGAGCACAAATTAAGTTCTAAAACACAACTGTTATTATAAATAGTTGCACACCTGGTCAATAAAGTACTTTTATGGCTGGCTTTATTTGTTACAATGATTGTCGACTTTACTGGTGATTTATTACAAATAGAGAGCCAAGAACTTTAGGCAAAGAATCATACTAAAATGAGTAGCGATTACACGTTTCTAAAGTACTCTCATAAACATTAATGTAAATTGATATTTATAGCGAGTAGAGGTTTAGTAATAAAGAAGACTTAACTTTTTGTTTGTTTGTTGTTTAAGAATGTATATTTTATACAATTTTCACAAAATAAATCTTACTTGGCAGAGCTAGTCCTTCTTGCACAATTATCTTGTTTAGAGTCTCACCCGAAGGCAGTACCACGTACACGCCGAGAGATTCTGAAGTACTAAAATAAAAATAAAAACCATGAATTAAAATAACGTCAACTTGTGACATATATTTGTCTCTTATGGAAGAACGATGACACTTAACCGCGTACTCACTGCGCAAAACTTCAACGCAATAGCGCGAATATTTTATTTAGCAACATTGTACTTGCACGGATACAAACAACAAGTATCCCGACATAGGGCATAGTTAGGCGATTTTGTGCAACTTCACCAAACTTGTCGCGTTTTAATGTTACCTAGTGGATATGCGGCATTAAATCAATTGACAAAAGTGAAAAGATGGAATAGGCTTAATGTCTTGAGCAAGATAAAGCAAAGATGAGACGTATACCTTCCAATGGATGGCACCAGCCTCCTTTAGCCTAAAGTGAAGATATTGAACGCTATACTAACTTGTCATCGACTTCTATAGAACAATGTGTGCCGATGAATTCCCTCATGAAGTTTTCATGTTTCTCCATCAACGACTTATTGTGGTAACTCACTAAATCCACCTGTAAATAATATATTAGGTTACAATTTATGCAGTATTTTATAAATAACTAGTGTGAACCTGTGACAGATTAGTAGTGAGACCGTAGTATTGACCTAATAGTTCTCGAGTTTGAAACCAAAGCACAACCTACATTTTAAAAGCGGTGTGCGTTTTAGATCATAACACAGCTTTCGTGTTGCGGAAAGCACGAAAAAGTGAAGGTCTTGCGCCTGATTCTCTCAGGTCGTGTCAGATTGCCGTCTCAACGAGCTATTAGAGTAAAAGATCAGTTAAGTGCACACTAAATATAATTAAGTGTGCCCAAACTCTGGATGATATGTCTTGATTTTTTTTTCCTAGCCTATTGCGTCCCACTGCTGAGCAAAGTCCTCCCCCAAGCAGTGGCGAAGGGTCCATATAACTCGATTCCTACCGGCTTCCCTTTTGAAATATGGCAAATACTAAGATTCTGATTATTTAAGTATCATTTAAAAATATCAATTTATAATATAATAATTTACGAAATAATAATGTACGTGTATAGCCTTTGCTTGAAAATAACAATAAACGCCTAAACTTTTTTTTTGAGCAAAACGCATGCAATAAACGCCTACAACTTTTATTGAGTAAACCCACGATTCGCTTTACCGGCTAAAAGGTAAGCCGGGACGCGATTTGGGAATCGCGTACATCTACTTCATAGTGCGATCTCTTTTACTCCATTGAGTAAAAGTGAGACACATTATGTAGTTTGACACATTGAACCACCGCGGCCAATAGGACTTAGGGAAGCCGATGATTTTCGGCTTATGACAAGGACAGAAAAAAAAAATGCGTACGCCAGAAAGAGATGCAATATGAACTTCGTACGTCAACTGAACAGAACAGATGACAGCTGACGTTTACGTTCGCGCTAATATTATAAAACTTTTAAAAGTTTTATTTGTTATTTTCACCGGTTCATTTGCATTAGATTTGGTGTATTCGTATCATAATTTAGAATCTTATAGTATTATTACTTGTGATTGATCGGTGTAGTGATTGTGCAGTAAAAACAAAATTACATCAGTTTAGTGTTATTGTTTGGTTATCGTCTATTCGAATAAATATTTAGGTAAGTCAGAATTACTAAGATTGTTGATTTAGTTTGTAGATCTATTAGAAAGTAGTTATTTTTGTTATTATTAAGTAAATTCGATAATATAGCGGCATTAGTGAATGTAGAATGCTGTCTAACAGATTATTTGCTGACTGAGGAAAAATCTTTTTCAAAGTAGTTTTTAAAAGACCTGACATGATTTGAATTAATTACAAATGACGATCAAACATTTTAACAGTTCTTTCTACGACAAAATATCATTGGCTCACAGGAAGTTTTAAATTAAATTAAATGTTTTGTTTCCCTTGCTTGTTATTCTCAGATCCAATACTCAATATCTTATTTCATTCCACATAGTAATATAAATCAAAATGTGGACCTTGTCTGTAGGACAAATTAGTAGTAGATATGCACAGCATAGCATAGTGCATATGTGGGAAGGCTTAAAATATTGTGTTTATAATTTCTATATTTATGTACTTATACTATTTGTGTATTTAATTATTGTTATAACATGACAATCTTCTAAATATGATAATATATAAGTAATTTAGAAGTGTTATATATTGTTGTTTTGCAACTTCACAACAATATAAATATTCATATTTTAATTATAATGCACTTAAGTCCATGTTTATGTGGCAACCAACTATTATATATTTAATATTCTATTATTTAGTTGCATTTTATTTTATAGTATACATTTTAATTTGTCTATCAGTTAGATATTCATTTATTGTACTTATAGTAGCATTTTGATTGTAAAAAGATTTTAAATAATAAATTATTACTGTATTTCTCTTATTTTTTTTTTAAATTTTCAGGGTGTTTATAATATTAGTAGTGAATAGAGTTACACAGGGTTTAATGCTCTTATTAATTCATATGCATGCATATATACTCTTATTAATGCATGATAACAATGCAATTTTTGGACGGGCTTCCCTTTTAAGAAAATTCACCCTTCGCCACTGCCCCCAAGTCTTTCCACATTTTTCTGTCCTGCGCCACCTCGAACCAGTCCTCGCGGTGTACTTTCAAATCACCCCGCCACCGCTTTTTGGGTCGGCTTTTTGATATTATTAAGTTAATATGTCCTGCATAGATGGCTGGTGTCTTGTAACAATAGGCGTGGTATTATAGCTAGGGTATAGTGTATAGTTCCCCTGACCCCCGCGAGATGGCAGCAGCGCGCGTAGGGCGGCGTGTGGCAGAAGCGCGGGTACAGCGGCTGCACGCACTCCACGCCCGCGCTGCGGATCTCGCCCGTGTCCACCACGAAGATCTCCGCTGCTTGGCTGTCCTCCTGCCAACAGGGAACTAATGTTACAATGTCTGCACATAAATTATAATAAAATGTATACTCAACAAATATATGTATAACATACTGAAATATTATGGCCATTTTTTTTATATTGTATTTGCACGTACTATGAAATTTTTCCCTGACGTTTAGCCCTTTTTTTATTCTTCGGTGAAACTCTAATGACTATAACCCACGCCGAGGGCACTGCGTGTAGATATGTGGGACTCACACCGACCAAAAACACCCCGGGCCCCTTCTATTGCCAAAGCTAGAGTCGCGGGATCGTTTGCGTATGCGACTCTAGCATAAAGAGCATTAATATGTTAGATGTGTATTAAAAAAATATATATATGGAAAAAACATGTAAGGAACCCCCAAGTCTCATCATCATCATCTTCCTGCCCTTATCCCATTTTACTTGGGGTCGGCGCAACATGTTTTTTTTTTATAAACATGTTGCTAATGGATTTGGCTATGGTTTTATAGTCGGCCGCCTGCCTGACACTAACCCTCTTTGGGAATGCGATTGTTGGTTGTTTACCCGCCACCATTCGGGTGACCCACGGTGCTTGGTACAGTGCATTGGGTCTTAAGGTCCATTAGTCGCCTTTTACGACACCCAGTGGAGGATATGGGGTGGTGCTATTCTTTATATCCGGATACCACACGGATCAATAGAGAACCCCCAAGTCTCATAGTATCAAAATAGTAGTGTTTACCTCTGTGAGCTTAAGGAACAGGCCTCTGTAGTAACAGTCGCTATCCTCGTCGTAGAACGCGCAGCAAGTGAGCGCCTTCACCTCCTTCATGCTGATGTGCTTGTGGTTCTCCCGGTAGAACTTTGTCATTTCCTCCATAAGACTGCGAAATAAGTGATTAGAATTAGACTAGGATTAGTTTGAACTAGTTGCTAGTTAGATTAATAATTCATAGATTCTCCATTGTTTGAATAATGAGTTCCATCTTAAAAGAATATAACTTAGTCCCAAACTAGAGGGATTTTGCACAATTTGGTATAATAATCAAACCTTGATTATAATTTACCCTGATGCCTACCACTTGACAAAAAGCTAGTCTATTTATGCAATATTTCTTTAAGATACATACGCGTGAATAAACCGACAGACACTATACCATAATTAACTTTCTGCCTGATAATCTATACTTATATTATAAACGTGAAAGTTTGTAAGTATGGATGTATGGATGTTTGTTACTCTTTCACGCTCAAACGGCTAAATCAATTTTGATGAAATTTGGTATGAAGTTAACTGGCGCCGTGGAATAACACATAGGCTACTTTTTAACCGACTGCGTCAGAGAGGGGTTATGCTTTTGCCACTAAATCTGATATTTGCGCGAGCGAAGTCGCGGGCAACAGCTAGTGTCTTTATAAATATGAACAAACTAATCACCTCTGCACTTCATCAGTATCATCGGTGATGACCCAGAAGAAGGCGCCGTCGACGTGCATGATGGTGGCGTCGTACCCCTGGTCTACCTCCAGGACCGTCTGTGCAGGTAAGTTGCTGTCCTCTGCCATTGGCGGGGGTGGAGGCTCTGTAAATAGAAAGATATTATCAAATTAGTGTTCATTGTCAAGTTAGGCTGGCGGACTAAAGTGTAAGCTTAATATTCACAGGTGATTTAATTTTTTGTTTTCGTGTACCCGATTGTATAAAGCCTATGAAATTAATTGGTTTATTCTGTAAATAGAATAAACATTATCTCTTTTTTAGGTCACTTTTAAAATATAAACTCGCAGCGTTTAACATTTCCTAACTGGCTACCCTGAGAAGAAATGTCAAAATAAACTCAGGGGTCAAGGCGTTTTTTAAAGTCCAGGATTACTCGAGAGATATACAATAAAAATATTTATTGCCTGATAAACAATCAAGAGTTTTCGTTTACCCGCTAGGATTTAGCATTCTAAAGGCAAAAAAAGTGTCCATATTGCAATGATTGGTGGCTTTTGTAGACCTTTTATTCTTTCTTCGAAAAATAATATTCGACTCGCGACCTCACCGTCGCATCAGCTCATGATTAAGGACTCCGGTTAGGACGGAAGTTAGTCGGGCATTCTTAATTAATACGCGTGAGTAAACTGTATAAGTCAACAATTACAAACAAATATTACCTGTTATAATATTTACACATTATATAAGTTGATGTTTAGGTACTCTGTTCCACTTTCCGTTACGGATTATGTGATTGCGTTACCTAATTTGCATGTACTCATGAAAGTCACGCGACGAGAGAGTTCTTACCACACATTACCTAGTATATAGACGATACAGTTTATACATTGTAGCAGTAATGTCATTTATAATACTGATATATAACTGATACTGTGATCGAGGTGCGTTCACGCTCTATTAAATGTATATTTCTATTACATTGATATTGTAGTTCACGGCTAGCGTATTTATAAAACAGTTTTATAAATTATTATCTGGAATTTATATAGACAATTGAAGAACTAGAACTTCGGACCTATTTAGAAAGACAACGTAGTTTTTTGAGAGAATTGAGTTGAAAAACTTATAAATACGAAGTTAACTATAACGGTTTCTGATTAGAGACAGGAATTGTACCGAAACTGATTTGATCGTAAGTTAAAATTAAATCTATATGAAATTATAATACTCTAAATAATTTCTTGATTCACTAAATCAAACAGAAAGCCGAAAACACCTTTTAAATTTCAATAACACTGAAATTATAAGATTATCCTGAAGGAATTTCAGGACAATCAAACAAACAAAATCGTTATATCAACTAAACTATTTTTCTCAATAAATGGTTGATAAAACCAACCACACAGAACTTTAAAAAAAGGCTGTATAGATTAAAAATACCATACAAGTAATCTCACCTTCAATCTTAAGATTATTGACTTCCTCTTCTAGCACACACTGGACCTCTTTAGTTACAGCATTCTTAGCTTGAGGCACCGTTTCCTCAGACGAAGAAGTACTGGAGAAGACTATCAGCGTCTGGTCTGCTTTAGGGGTCTTCACTCTCTTGGGCTTCTCCGGTGGACAGTGGTTGGTGCAGGCGGCTGACGTCGAGGGACCTGGCTCGCTCAGCGCGTCGATCAAGTTGTAGGTGTTAAGAGGGGATAGAGGGACCGGTTTCAATGGTGTGTCTTGGACCGGTGTGTATTCCATTGTGCTTGATTCCTCTGTAATGTAGTAAGTTGTATTTATAATTTGATTGCGGTTACATAAGAGTAATTAATAAATAAATATTCCTTTGCCCACAGCACCATCTAGTCTCAAATTAAGTATATGAGAGTAACTTGTGTTATGAGTACTGAGAAACATACTTATACATTTTTAAATACACACATATTATTATTATAGTTAAACTACACCCGCAAACATTTGTCCCGGCCACCAGCCCCTAGACCAACAGGTCAGTCGGAAAGTAAAATAATTTATTACTCCTCTTGCTATTGGCCCATAGATTGTCATTAAATTTATTCAAGCTTAACAGGGGTTAGCTCATTTACATGACAAAGTCTCTTGCTTTATTACTTCAAAGTGGATTTCAATGTTCAAGTCTTACCCATCATAGATATAGCGAGGTTAAAGTCCGTTATAAGGTACATATACTCGTCAAGATGCTTCATACAAGTCAGGAAACGCTCTTTGAGCTCTGACGGGTCACAGTTCAGCTGCAGGACAAAACCTTGCGTCTGAAACAATAATCATACAATACAAATTTGTTTTGCAGTCTAACAAACTAACGTAAAGTTGAGTGACAAAGAATTCCTGAAAGTAAATAAAAAAATCATCAAATAAACTAAAAAGAAATAATTTTATCAACCCTTATTAGGTATGTAAACACATTTTGTTTCTATGTTTTGGTCACCTATTTTAGAAATTTTGAGCATGATTATGTTTAAAATAATTTTAAGAATTACTTCAGAAGTGACTAATAAGTTTTTAACCAAATACTGCAATATACCAATATTTTAAGGCTCTTTGGTCTGTCACTACCTTATAAAACGATACTATTGTAGTGATGGAAAACGCTGATGCAGTATAGGATACACACTTGTAGTAATACAGCATTAAGAGATGGTAGTTTTCTAAGACCTTAAAAAGCAGGTATTGTAATTTCTATGATTGTAAACTAAGTTACTATCATAGTTACCGTCTGATTAGTTTATAATTATAAACTGATATAGTTATTGTTTTGATTTCCTATAGCAGATAGACCAAACCATAACATAGATAAGATACATTGAAGCAACTTAATCATAATAATAAGAGTAAAATACATGTTATGATAGCAAGATTCTCACCACCACATTAATTCTACAAGTAGCAAAAGATTTGTACCTAGTACACTAACGAAGGTCCATGCTGTACAGATTCATTATGATATCTAAATGTACATATGCATTTGCATATTTTGGCTTTATTTAGCCATAATAGCATTGTTTTTCTAAAATCTAGTTGAAATAAACATTATAGACAAAGTTTATCTAAAATTTAGTTAAAATGATCATTTTAGACATTTTATTTTGAGGCTAATACCCTTAGATAGAGGTGCATAGCGTAAAGTTCACACTTTGCAGGTAATTATAGAACCCTTATTATGTTCTTCTCAAACACCATCTAAACTAGGAGTAGGATATATCCAGCCAAAACATAGATGGATGCTAAGCTGAGGTAAGCCAAAGACTTCCCAAAATTTATTTTGCTTATACATTGAGACGACGTAATGAGACAAGACTTATGTGACTAAGAGTAACGAGTATGAATGTTGATGGATGGACACGAAGAGGGAGGACAAAGAATTGATGGATGGATTGTATGAGGAATGAAAAAGGAGTAAATAATAATATAGGGGAGAATAGAAGAAAAAAAAAATTGTGCGCTGAAAAGGTAAGCCGCCAAAAGTAGAATGGGATAAGGGCGGGAAGATGTTGATGATGATCTGGCATATATGTGTTGCTAGTTAGATATCATGCAAATTGTAAGCATGTAACAAGCTTTATAATGTTGCATATAAACTGGTCACAAATTTTAATATGTTTGAAATTGAGCTATGAAAATGTTTTTTGTTTTTAATTAATTATAGCAAATTATAGCTAAAGAGATTAAAATCATTCACAGAATAAGTAGATATGGTTCGTTTCAGTATGTTTTTTTTGTCTCTTGAACTTACTAGAGTAATTTCTGTTCAACTACCCTCATCAGTAAACTTCTTAAAAACTAACATGGTAATGATTGTTTAAATTTCCTTAAATCTAGAGTCGAAAAGTAGTTTCAAAATGCATGTGAATAGCATTCAAATTATAGCTAACACAGCAAAAAAGATGTTGACTGCCTGTCTCAAATAACTGATGCAGTAACAAAACAAGGCATAACTTGTTTCATTTTACTTCATCAAATGTGCAAGTAATGAAAATATAGATTGAATATATCATGTCACACAAATGTTCAAAGTATTATGCATCAAACTTGATAAAGTGATATAATGAAATTGATTTGATGTATGCATATGCATCAGATCAATTAACAAAGATTAATTAAATATAAATAGCTAAGAGTAATAATGGTATATGAGTCACAACAAAAACTTTTGTATTTAAATAGACAAAGTGTACAGTTAATATTCTCACAAGTTCAAAGACAGCCAATGTTATTGTTTGGCAAGACTTTATTAATTAGGTTAATAACACCATTATTCTATTCTCCCAGACATAAAAAGATACATCTGTAAATTAAATTAACATTTACTTACAAAAGCCTAATTATTTATCACAATTGCTTACCTTCGATTTTAATTTGTTTATGTCGTCAACCGCGCGATCACATTTTTCCGAAAATATTTTTATTCTTGCTTCGAGCTCGTTCCGACGATGCATCGTCAACGTAGCGAGGTCTACGAAACTCCTACAAGTAAATAGTAATCTCATTAAAATTAATAACATTATGAATAGTAAAAAGCGAAAGATTTAGAAAGGCGAAAGTACTTACATTTTTGATTTTCTGTAAAAGTAACAATACGACAAGTTATAAATTGACGATTAGAATTATTTTTGTAGCGTTTACCAAAGCTTACATAGCAAGAAAGTTATGTTTTGCTTGAGCAAAACATAACTTTCTTGTAAGAAATGAGTTTAAAATATTTTAAATCTGATTGAGCAACAAACAAGAAACAAGGCTGGCTGATGGCAGATGGATAAATGTTAAAACAAAACGAATGCAGATTAAAAATATTTCGGTCCCAATACAGATAATCAAAAGCTAAATGAATGCCTTCAGGTTAATACGTTCTTTTGCTAAAGTCTTAACAAAAGACTAGTTAACTTAAAACAAAAGTTTATTTAGTCTGATTCGGTTAAAATAAAAAAATCCATTGAAAATAGTGTCTGACACAATTTTTTTACAATTAATTATATTTTGGAATTCAGTACTTAAAAGGTGAGACTTAAGTTATTTTTCTACTCGATACTAGATGTCGCTGTAAGAATGTAAAATAGTCCCGCTATTGGACAATAGACAGCTGTTGTGTACATTTACATTTGTAATTGTTGATTAATCATCATTTGCAAAGTTTAAGAAAAATATTGTTTACATGTAAACTGAAGTTATTTTGCCGATCGTTAGTTTGTTTTAAAACAGAGGGCTCAACTATGAAGTGAAGTGTTACTTAATTCCACTAAGAATTCAAACGCTTAACGTAAAAGTAACTTAACGTAATAGAGCCATCGTATTCATTAGTTAGGTAGCGGGCGCGGGTTACGCACTACGTTTCAATTAAAAAGGCCAACAAACTAAACAAGAGCCGCATAATAAATTCAGTGCACCCCGCTCAGTTCTCTGCTAATTGGATTCAGAGGCTCAAGCAACCAATTAGAGGGAAAGAGACAGATATAGGGGGTGTTCTGACCAACGGGGAGGGAGAACGGAGATGCCAGCGTTAAATTTCAAAACAACCCATGTACACTCTAAACTTAGCAGGAAGTATTTTCAGGAAGTTTTCTTTAAAACAGTAAGCTAGCTTCTGCTTCGCATGCAAATGACTTAAAGTGTGTTATATTCTCTCAGTTTGGAGTCCGGGCTTTTATTAAAGGTGTGTCGTGAACTTAAGATAGAAATAAGAATATATATTTATAGAAGAAAACGTTATTGTAAATTGACGTAAGCACGTGCAGGCAAGTTTCGAGATTTCTAAATGTTTTATTAAGTAAGATATCGGAATATTTATTAATTATGCACACAAACAATGCAATAACATAACACAGGCTACTAAGTATGCTTAACTTGAGACTAGACGGCGTTGTGTGAATGTTGAGAAATATTTATTTATTTATTTAATAAGACACAGCATTTGAAAAATAGTGTTCAGAGGTACCTACTTATTATATTTAGATCATGGAAGCAACAAAACTAACATCCAACTACTTAGAAAGGTAATAATTCCTCCAATAGTTATCTTGATTAATATGGAAGTTGAAATCGAGTGACTTGACGAAGAGGAAATAAGTCATTTACATTTCTACGATGTCTATCTTAACGCACTAGACAACTTACAAGGACGGGATTACGTGAATCCTCGTTTTTAATAAGTTACATATCACTTGCATCTTATCCAAACATAATACTTACCTAAAGCTAACACGCCTTTGCAAAAATCACTGAATATGAACTGATCAAAAAAAAAATGAATTTTTGTATAATAATTTAGTGAACTTTTGCCCAAAAATTTTAATTCTTTTAATAAGGGTTACATAATACCAGCTTTACTGATGGGCAAAGATCATCGCCCACTGGACGCAGATGGAAGGACAGTGCCGTCGAGGTCGTCCTCTGTGAAGATGTTGTGATTATCATGTCAGATATTATGCGAGAAACATGTGGCCAGAACTCATGAAAGATGAAGAAAAAACGTAGCTTTTATTCCACCGTCTGGTAGTCCCGTTCTTCTTATTCTTCCCGCACAATTCCCAAAAAGGAATCCATTCCGTCCCGTCATCTCTATCGTCACCTGCCGCGGCCCCTTGTAACTGTTGCAGACCGCCAAACCTAAACTTTACGATCATATCGCTTATCTAGCATGAAGACTGATAGAGAATTCTCAGGCACTAAGTCCACCATTTATGTGAGGAGTATTAAATAAATATGAATGAAGAAATATTCAAAGAATCTCTCTAGCAATGACGCTCAGTTCAAACAAACCTACACTCCTCAACTCTAGACCATATTGGATAGTGGCTTCTTTTGATTTTTGTTGTACTTAATGTAAGCAATGCCAGAAAGAAACAAGCCAACAATTAAAAATTAGTATTACCGCCTTCGAAAACTTGGCGTCATAGTCTGTTTATACGAAATAATAGGTATATGGATTCGTAAATACACCCTGAAATAACTCTCCATTTGTGGGCAGCGGGCGGGGTGGAAAAATACAAGTCGTATCTGCTTACTTTAATGTATGAGGAGGTCTTTAGATTAGTACGTATTACTAGAAAAATACATAGCTATAAGCTTATGACTGTAAGAACTACAGTCGTGCGTTCAATTTGTTCGCTTAAAGTATAATTAGTGAAGCAATTGCTTTAGCAGTCGATCGATTTAACATTACGACATTTTAATATCAAAGAGGTTGGTTATCTCGCCTTTAAATGGCTGCTGGACTCAGGAATGACTTAAGTATGGACTTACGAGGGCGGCAAATTGAAATAGTGAGTGGGTGTTATCTGTGGCTGCGAATGGAATTGAATGATAGATCTGTGGATCATTTTTACGGTTGATAGTCCTTTTGCGCAATTTCCAAGGCAAGTACGTAGTGTACCATAAATGTGGTGAACGTTTTTTATTTTTTTCAAATCGTGAGGTTGTAAGGTATAGCACAATATTTGAGGAATCGATCAATATTTGTTGCAACGTAAGACTGAGACAAGGTAATATGGCCAAAAACTCTTCTCTTTTTCTTTAATCGCATTTATTTTTCAAATTTGTGTGAAAAGGGTCTTTTGTTGTGACTGCGGTGTATTTACTAGCTGCACTTAATGTGGTAAATAACTTACTAATCAGTTAATTATGCTATTAAGCGTTTCGGTATCTATAGGAGCGTATCCTTATGCATAAACAAAGGGCATTAGAACTGGATCAAACATGGCATCCACTTGAAAATTCATGGCAGTATTAAAGTGAAAACTGTATATCGCATTCGGACGTCATTATCGCATTATATGCAGCAAGTACCGCTCCCGGTCGGCCGGTCCGTCTGTCCGGCCGTCCGGGACGGCTCGCGGCACCCACGACGTATTATTACGCCGTTTTAACTCAATTTAACGTAACACTCTGGGACAGATACTTACTCTGATCGATGCTAATAGCTTTTATTGATATAGCCCAGTTGTTATTAGTTTACTAGTGAGGCTCTACGGTGTGTAGTTAGACGTTATAAATTACCTTAATATCACAGTTTGACGCGGTCGTGAGACCCACAAATTGCCGCCTGTTGTACATTTTGAGTTATTTGATAATTCCTAGGCGTTTTGTGCGGGTTTATTATGTGCCGTTTGCTCGTTTAACTGTATTCTCTCCATTTGGTTCTCTCTCACTTGAGGTGTGCTGTGGGTGTGGTTGGTGCTGTGTCGATGGCAATGAGATAATTTACACGTCTTCAGCGGCTCTACGAGCGTCAGGTTATTCTGTTATTTTATACGGGAAATGGATGGTTACAGTGTTGCTGTGTATGAGTAGAATTGTGGGATAAGAAAAGGGATGTTGCAGATATATACTTAGTACATATATTTTTTGCAGAAAAAGTGACTGTTCTTAGAAACAACTCATGCTATTACTAATCAATGTAATGAAGTAGATCATTACATTGTATAACTTAGCTTATTTTCAAGAAAAAGGTCATTTCTATTTATTGTCTCTTGACTGAATTCTTGAATCTTCCATTATTTACATTGTAAATTACATTGATTATAGTGGTTCGCAAAAGTTTTTAATTAAAATTTTGTGGATATGTACTGTTGCTGACTTTTAATACTAAAGATTTTAATGATCCTGTTCTAAAAGGTAGAGTCTGTAATTATTCGATTCGGATTTTTAGCAAAAATCTTTAAAAAAATCTATACAGTTAACGTTACAGGGACTGTTTACCTTATACCTTGTTTACACCTTTTTTATTTTTAGTTTCCGGGGTGAAACTCTAATGATTTCAACCCACGTCGCGGGCACGGCGTGGGGATAATGTTGGACTCACACCGACCAAAAACACCCCGGCCTATTACCAAAGCCAGAGTCGCGGGATCGCTCGCGCATGCTCTGCGCGACTCTGGCAAGCCTTAGTCCTGCTGGATTCCTTCTCTAATGGGGTAGGTGTAAAGGGCCTACCCCTTACTACCCGTAAGAACGGACGCGCAAGACGACGCGTCCGTTTTCATTCGTTTCGTTAACACATTTATGCATTTAATTTAGCATAAGTTACGCTGACTAACGCCGTTCAATTTTTTTTTATAAATTAATACTTCACCGTCCTGCGAACTTTTAACACTCATTGTAAAGTTTACGTTACCAATACTTTGTCAATACTGTTATTGGTAGGGCCAAAGGTAAGCGTATTAAAGAGGGAGGTATAAGTATGTGATATATGACTATCTTATTGCTAAATTGCGGGACATTGAACAGAAGCCCAACCTTAATAACGTATCAATATACTACCTACTTATATTATTATGTACGATTTATATACAACACTAGCTGTGCCCGCGACTTCGTTCGTGTAGAATGAAACAAACATGTTTATTTTTTATAACTAAAGATTTTTTCAAAAATAAAAAGTACGTATACTGGTTATTACATCAGCTAGGTATCGGCCAATTAAACTCCTGTCAAAATCGATCTACCCATTTCACAGATTAGCCGGAACAAACAGACAGACAAAAATTAAAAGAAAAAAATGATTGTTTTTGTTTATGTGATTATAAATATTCATATTCATGTAATAAAAAACGGGTATTTTAACATAACAAACAGACTCTCCAATTTTATTTCTATGTACCTATATGTAGATATGAGTATTGATAGTTACATTAATTTCCTTATTATTTTGACTTGGCTGTATAATTCCATTGTATATGAGTGTCAGGTAGTTGTTCTCTGGTAAATCACGTGTGATGTATAGCTGCGCCCACGCATGTCCACGCTGTTAACTTCATAACAATGGAGGAATCAAACTGTTAGATATGATGTTACTTTGTAGATAAGGGATTATGTTTATTTATGTATACACAATTTAAAGAAACAAATGATATATACAATATACATAAAAACAATAGGTATAATGGAGCTGCTTATTTCTTAAGAAATTTCTGCCAGCAGACCTGCGACAAAAAGAAACATATGTTCATACATATTATCTTAATTAATGATAAGGAAATTATATTCGCGCCTAGAGGTAACCCAGGTATTTTATGTCGGATACATTGTGTGGACCGCTTTTGTAAGACGACTAAAAACTCACGCTATATATTAAACCTAACTACTGTAGATAAAATAACAAGGAATGTTTGTAAACAAAAAAAGATACAATACTCGTAATCGAATCCAAATGTTGCACATACTCATACTTAGAATAATCGTTTAAATTCTCTTCTAAATGAATTTAATTTTAATTATTTTTTTTGTTACCAATGGATGTCGCACTGCAGTTCAAAAGCGCATACATTCATTCTGTATTCTTATTGAGGGCCTTTCTCGTTACCGTTTTATGTTGGACAGAATTCTTTGGCTCCAAATTTTGGCCCACAATAATTAATAGTCAAGGATCCACGTGTTTGGCCAAAGCAAATTCACTTTAATCCACATATTGGGTATTACAAGAGGCTTCTTCTCCATAAGAATGACATTTTGGAACCGCGCAACTAGAGTCAGTAACGTTTTGAAAGTGCCTGAGAAGGCCTACTCGAAATAAAAACCTTTTGATTTTAAGGCTGGCCCAGTCCTACTTCAGGCAGGAAGGTTTGATTAACACCAGCAATACGTCAAAATTATTTATAAACACTAAAACTTTAAGTTATCGTTAATATTATGCAATGTTAATCACATTCCTCAGTTCGTACGTCGCATCAATCTCTTCCCCGAAAGCGAATGAATGCTAAACGATAATTAGTTTATAATCTAACGTGTTACGTCTCACGTTTAATGAGTAATTAAAGAGGTTCGAACATCACTCCGGGGCTAATTTCCTCACTAATTACGATTACAACTCAACCAGGAATCGTAAGTTGTAAGCCGAGGCGTCAATACGCCCCTGTTGTGCTGCGTTTGAATTGTATCTGTGGATGTTACTTGCCCGGAGAGTGGTGAGGTAAGTAATAGATGTGTAGGAAATCAAAGTTTTGTTTACTGGTGATCTGTTTGTAAATAAATAGAGAGTTATGAGTAAGTCGGTTTCTGTTGTTTTTTTCTTGTAACAGTCTTAGCATTTATAACGTTTTTTTGATTATTGTCGTTTTAAGTTGAAAAATAATTGGTATTGGAGTAAAACACAAATAAAATAATCGAAAATCTCCTTAATTTCATCAATAATAATAACGCGGAGACATTATACTAAGTAGTTCCTAATAGTGGCATGAGATGATTCATTCAATTACAAAGAAAATTCAACATAAAACTTCTAAAGCTTAATTCGACTCGCCTTACGCCCCAACATGACCGCAATCCAAACGAGGCACGGGCGGTGCGATCCCTGTAATTATTATTAACATTCAGTCGTTTCGCTCGCAGTCCGTAATTAAAACATAGTTAGGCCCAACGAGCAGACGCCTTGCCAGATTAATGTCTAATAGAAATGTACCACATGATTACATTAATAAAGTACAGAGTATTATCGCGTTTTTACATACTATCCAAGTGATTGATGGCGAATAGATTATAGACTTATTTCACTGGAACGTGTTAGAGAGTAACTATGTAAATACTTACATAGTTGTTCTAGTTACAGATGAGTAGGAGAGCGTGTAAACGAGTCACTGATTATGATTACAAATCGAATTCGAATTACAATTTAAAAATAACCTAAAAAAAATATATCGCAAAAAAATGATTATTTTAATATCGATCACTTTAAAAGGGCCGGTGCCTTTATAGTCTTCAACCCTGTTTATGGGAATGTTTTGTATGATTACCTATTAAAGTATGAAGTATCTATCCACATTATTAATTGTCAGTATGTAATATTCTCATCTCAAAAACCGTTATAATTTGAATTTTGAATGCCAGCCAATATGCTACAATCGTAATTGCAAATCTGACACTGAATATTCCGCCAATAATTTCCCCATACATTCAAAACGATACAAATAACCATGGAAATTATTTCGAAAATCTTAATCTCATACGAAATAAACTTGTGAAGCAAAGCGAAATTGCGCGCCATAATAGTACCTTAAAGTGTCTGTAACTCTAAAACCGTACGCGTGGGCGGGGCGCTGCCTTCAAAGACTTTATTAACATGTCATTCCGAGGGAGATAGCACTATTAACACGTCACGCGTGGGAAAGGGACGGCAGTAAACGAGTCTGGGCTTCTATGCGCAAGCGCACCACAAAGGATGTATTGTTTTCAGTTGTTAACGCCTGTGGTGTGTAGTTATTGATGTGAGGGATTTGTTTATGGGCGCATTGTCTATGACTGGCTACTGTACGAATCGTTATTAGTTATTACGTGGGAGGAGAAAAAATGCTTTGTTTATGTTTTCTATAGATTTGTAAGTATTGTTTGTAGTTACTGCGGTAGACTGCAAGTACGTTACGCCTCATCGTGCTTAGGCCGGGTAGAGTCGGGCTTAATTTTACTAACCTTTTCTCTAGGAAGCAGGCGAAAACTTTTAACAGATCTGAAAAATGTCATAATCAATAGGTGTAATATTGAGGCTGCGAACAATAGTTCGCAGTTCGCAGTTCATTTTTGGCTTAGTTCGAACTACAGAACGAAAGTTCGAATGCACTAATATCAAACCTTTTGTACATTTCCGAAAGGCTACTTTGGGAGTATTGATTGACAAAGAGTAACCTGATTCTATCAGAAAACCCTGATCAATCACCATCTACGACTAATTTCGCATCTCTTGACAGGCCTGTTGGTCTATTGGTTAGTGGCCCTGACTCCAGAGGTCGTGGGTTCGATTCCCACCCCGGAAAAATGTTTATGTGTTGATCACGATCATTTGTCGCGTGTCTGGGTGTAATTGATCTATAACATGTAGGTATTTAGAAATATATACGTAGATATATTTATCTGTATTCAGTTGTCTAGTACTCATAATACAAGCTTTGCTTAGTTTGAGACTAGATGGCGTTGTGTGAAAGTTGTGGAATAGAATATTATATTATACTAATGTAAAATGAGTATCTAAGTACATACCAAAATTAAAACGCAAGACAATGCGACAAAAAGTCGTCAATATCACTTGTCAGCCGACAATGGGACCGTAATGGCGCGCGCTGCGACAAATCGTGGCGCATTACAGACTGTCAGAGTGACACAAACTGTGAATTAATATGGGAACTGGATTGACACTCAAAGAATATCGTGACAGCATAATGTTGGAGTAGTCGGGACTCGTCTCGATATGTTACCAAGAAGTCTCAATACCTCTTATTGTTTGGTATTGAATGACAGCTGTAGCTGTAGAGACTATTTGTTGATTTATATTTGAGTAGGTAGGTACATATGTATATTTATTTTACTTATATCTACTTAGTTTTTGTCCTTTTTCAACACAAACAACTCCGATAATTACCGGTTTTTAGTCATATAGTGCTTTTTTTTTCAATCGATCCACAGTGTCATTTCCTACCTTGACGTTGGCAAAATCTTCGAACATTAACGAAGGAGCCAAAAACAAAAAAAAAAGAAGAAGAAGACTAGGTAGGTATAGTAATAGAAAGGAAAAGAAGATCGTCCGAAACTTGGACTTGGAGACACTGCGTGTAAATGTAACATTTAACATGTAGATGTAAAATTGGGACGGCGCACTACACTGTAGAATTGTGTTTCTCTTCTACAATGGCAACAATATCATTGTAGGAGGCGGTGGTAGGCCTTCTGGATCCCAATGTTAAACAAACTGGGAACTTTGCTTGGCCTAACTACAAAAAAATCCCCTTATCCTTATAACGACACCATCATATGCACTCTACATGCAGATCGTGAACGAACGAATGAGTGAGCGGACGAGAGTCGTTCTCACGGTGAACGACTTACACAAATAGCTTTAATTCAACTTTAATGATCTGTTCGCGTGAACTAAATTGATTTGGTTGTTGTGACTTTGAAATGAGGTCTTTTTGAGATTGACATTTGCAATTGAGATGTGTCAATTACGGAGTGAATTTTGTTCTCGTGTTAACAAGAGTATTCATACGATACTTGGTATAATTAGGGAAAGGTGAATGTATTTGTGAGGTGTATTAAGCTTGACATGAGGTCTTTATCAAGCTTTACATCGTGGGATAGTATTGTAATTTGCAGTCATACCTACTAAGTGCCTTCAACAATTTATTTGGAAAATTATAAGTTCAGCTTCTAATGAAGAGTTGAGGTTGTGTGCGTTTATGAAGTGATAAGGTGCAAAGTAAGTAACCTTGCACTTGCAACTTGCAATAAATACTGAGAAAGAGTATGAAGCTTATAAAGATAAAGTTAATTTATCACTAGATCAATATTTTTAACAACAATACTTATTTTCTCCTCAAGGAAGCTCATGCTCTTAGTAAACAAACACCCAGAATGTCGTACTCCCTGAACAAGACTTCAAACTTCTTCCGCATCAAAAACAGTTGAACACCAATACTATTACAACCTCAAACTATTTAACTCTTTCGTCAAAACCGTTTAGGTGTGAGTATAATGACGACAGATATCTCAATCTAAGGCAGGTGGACGGAGGCTGCCCGCAATTACCACATCTAGTGATTATAAACACATTTGCACCAGCCAGAGGGATTTAAATCTATACTAATATTATAAAGCTGAAGAGTTTGTTTGTTTGTTTGTTTGTTTGTTTGAACGCGCTAATCTCAGAAACTACTGGTTCGAATCGAAAAATTCTTTTTGTGTTGAATAGACCATTTATCGAGGAAGGCTTTAGGCTATATAATATCACGTTGCAACTATTAGGAGCGAAGAAATAATGGAAAATGTGAAAAAAAACGGGGATAATTTTTCATCCTTGAGGGCTTCCGTTGCGTGCGCTGCGAAAACGGTTCAAGATACACACAATATATGTATGTAAGAATTATTCCTATTGAAATGATCTAAAAAAATGTCCGCGACAGTATATGTCTATCTTTTAAGATTAACTCACTAGAACCGCTTTTATGGTAATCAAATTCGATCTAAATTAATGCATTAACGCACAGCCCAAACTACTGGACGGATCGGGCTGAAATTTGGCACGCAGGTAGATGTTATGACGTAGGTATCCGCTAAGAAAGGATTTTGATAAATTCTACCCCCAAGGGGATAAAATAGGGGATGAAATTTTTTATAAAACTTTGTCAAAATTAAACCGATCGGGCTGAGACTTTACATGCACATAGGTACTAAAAAAGATTTTGATAAATTCCACACATAAGGGGATGAAATAGGGGATGTTTGTAGAAATCTTCTTACATTTTTGACTAGCCATGACTATAAACAAGTCTCAGGGGCAAACTCTCAAATTCGCGGGTATTGACTTGAGAGAACATTATTTCTCTCATGGACAGTTCTATGTTGCTTGCTCACGAGTAAGTTCTCCCAGTAGCTTGATAGTAATAGATAGACAAATTAGTTAAGAATATTGTGTTTTAGGAAGTTTTGTAGGCCCTAATTTTTTACACTAACTTGCTAAACAATAATACTTCTTAACGCGTGCGAAGCCGCGGGAAAAAGCTAGTAACTTTATAAAGTGTCAAATGTATTGTAAAAAGAAAAAAGCTAGTTACAACCGATAATCACCCCCTTTTTACCTTTAAAGACGCTCTCAGTTTCAATCATAACACGTGATTGGTAAGTAAAAAATTGGTTGAAATCGCGCCTTTTCCGGCCAACTGTCGCTGTCTTGTGTTAAGTAATTTTAATGTCAAAACGGTGTTATTAATGAGAGGTAATATTAAAATGTAAGCACTTTTAAATGTGTGTGTAAGTTTGTGCCGTTAAAACCCGAAGGATACATCGGTCTGCCTTAGGAATCAAATCAAAAAGCTCTTCATAACATTCTACATTATAGATTAATATCTTTTTCTCCTATTCATTGCAACTGTTCCTAAGTTTTTATTACCAACCGACATTGAAAGCACATCAAGTATCTCTACATGAATCATGGCTCACAATCAATAAAAACACAAATTAATCATGCCATATCTCTTCGGCTATCAATTTTTAAATATCTTCATAAAAGGTGTTTACATTATTTATATAGTTGCGTTATAAAACGATAAATTAAAAAATCTATTTCCCGCGCCACCGACAAAACGTAATAGTTTAATCGTAACAGCCGCATAATAAAATTAGGATAAAACTCATTGGTTCGAACGCCAGCTTCGAATTTTCAAATTTGGAACGAGCACGGCCATCTTCCAAATTGCCGCCATAAACGCGATAATTGGATCAGCTCATTGGCCAGTAGCTAACTGAAACCAATTTTTAATGGCGTCTCTTTCATTGCGTCGATTTTTAAGGTTTTTAAATTAAAATTACGTTTGCTTGTATAAATTGTGGGGATAATTTGACGAATCGTTTTCAATTTGCAATATTTTTACGTTTTAGGATTATTAAGTAGATCTACCTAAAAAAAGGAACATCTGTGTTTATAAGGTAGGTATTAGATGTTGCAAAAAGGTTAACTCTAATAAATTACGTGAGTAATAAATGTGTGCTTATAAATTAAATAATCAACAATGGGTGGATATAAATCATGTGTTTAATATTTACCTATACCTTCGACGAACTGTCGTAAAGATTAATCACAGGTATTTCATTACGTAATTTTTGAATTAGATTCAACCTAAACGCTATCGGATAGGGTAACGTAATTAATAACGATAAAAAAGGTAGGTAACCAGACGAACGATAGCATAAACAACAAATTCTATTCTTAGTACAAAGGCGACAATAAATTATAACACTGGCCGCAAGCTCATTTCGTTCGTTTGTGGAGTCAAAAAGGTTCGGAAAAAATGAAGCGTTCGAAATTTAATTTATTCAAAATTGAAACGTCACGCCACACAAAGGCGCGCGGCTCACAATAGCGTACGGCCGCGCCGAGCCACACTGTTAACACGAAAATTAAATGCTGATATCACAATTAATCAAGGGCCCATATTAATAATTGGCTATTCACTACGCCGTGAGGTGTCAAATTATATTGCTCAATTAACCGCTCGTAGAATAGAATAGGGCGTGTTTGGCTGTTTGTAAAATACAACACACATTTTCTATTGTGTAGGCCACGTACGTTTTGTATGGAGTCTTTAAGAACATAATATATTGGCTTATTTTGAAGTGGATTTAATGTTTTTATATAAAAAGGTATTATGTCTCTTGCGCAAGTGAAAGTCTACGAAGTCTGCCACAGCAATTGCTAAAATGATTTGATTAACGTTTAACAATAAGTATTCCAGACAAAGACAGACAGAAATATCTAACTTAATAGCTGTATCAATTTCCTAATTGCGAATAGAATACGTTTAAAAACGGGCATTTCAATTTATTGGTAAATACCCATCATAACGTGTGGCATAAATTAATAATTTAGGAAATAATGTCTAAACGAATCTTTCTTTCTTTTAAAAGATAATAGGTATGTGCACAAAACTACGCATGTTACTACAACGTAAAAAACTTAAAACAGACCGACAAAAGAATCGGTTTTCTTTCAGTAAAATGATCGTAAAAGATTAGGTAAGTCTAAAAGCTTGTGAAACTTAATACGATTTGACAACGAGAAAGTGACTCGTATGTGCGTAAAAAGGTTATATTTTAATAACATGTAATACATTAATAACAAATACATAATAATATATTATAATTTATATGAACGTCTCACTCGGACAGTCGCGGTACCTTTTAGTGATGTGCTGTAAAGTATTTTAGGTTATCGATAAATCGTATCGATGGATTGTCGTGGTGAGTCACAGGAAAAGTAACGTCATTTATAAAATTAAATGTTTATAATACATAAAATAGGTCAAAAATCTTATTTATCACGTAAATTATTATTATTTATCAAGGTTATTGTTACATACCTTTTATGTCATACAGTAAATAAAATGTGGCTAAATCAGAAATTATGTGGGGTATGAAAGCTTAAACCTGAAATAACGATCTTTATTTTGTAATCATTTATGTACGCCTTAGGATATGCCTATAAATTGTGAAAAAATATAGGTAACTATATAGATTGTCGCATTTGCTTAAAAACAACCATCATCTTCCTGCCCTTATCCCATTTCACTTGGGGTCGGCGCAACACGTCTTCTAGACATGTTGCTTAAAGTTTTGGCTATGGTTTTATAGTCGGCCGCTTGCCTGACACTAACCCTCTTTGGGAATGCGATTGTTGGTTGTTTACCCGCCACTATTCGGGTGACCCAAGGTGCTTGGTACAGTGCACTGGGTTTTAAGGCCCATTAGTCGCCTTTTACGACACCCAGTGGAGGATATGGGGTGGTGCTATTCTTTATATCCGGACACCACACGGAAACTATTCTACGGTAATTATATAGATTGTCGCATTTGCTTAAAAATAACCCACTCAACTTAACTGAGTAACATATGGTTATCGACAACAATAGCATCACTATAAAAGGGTTTAGACAGCCGGCGATCCAAACGATTATTTATGTCCAATATATTTTCGGGATTAGTGAGGAAATTATTTCATTTCTAGACCGTATTAACGGACCGGTGACGAGGCACCGGCCGGTCCTGATACGGACATTAATATTATTTTTATACGTGTCAAACAAGAAAAGCTACCGTTAAAGGGTATTATAATATTTAAAAGTTTACGACCAGACCTGTGATCTTCAATGGAATTATACTTTTATGATGCTGCGCCGAGTTTACTTAAAACCTCTTTTAAGGTTAACCTTTTTCAATTTGGTTAGATTTTTAGATGTTATTAAAAATATTAATGGCTCCGAATACTGGCTGGCTGGCTTTAATGACTCGGAACTCCAAGTTCAAGCTTGCCTAGCCGGTAAGTGCATCGTAAAATATGTTTAATTGAAAAGCTCAAATTGAAGACTTCAAAATACTTACGTAATTGATAACTATAAACTTTTAGGTTTATAAGAAAGTCATTAAATTTATAGTTTATTAATTTCATCTAATCCTAAAGATTTTATTGATTGAATGAACGATCTTGCAATCCTAATACATTGGTCATATTAACAAATGCTACAAATTCTGTATACTTTATAACTACAGATAACGTCATCTGAAGTCAAAACTTTCTGACAAATGTCTAATTTAAAGTCACTAAGCAATTCTATTAAAACGAAGCCATCTCGTGTAATTAAGATAAGATCTGTCACAGAAGCTCGGCACGACATTTTTTGTGTTTTTATAGTCGTTTACGAATAGATTAGAATTTGCTTTATTGGCCGTTCGCGTGTCTATGGCCGGCCATATTTTTTTCACGCATTCCTTCGCTGAGTGCGGGTCTGAGCTGCGATTTTTTGAAAATTGTTTCTGTCGTAATAATAGTGCTGGAATCAATAATTGCAGGTATCGATAATCGAAAATATTGCGAAGGGTTTGTTTTTGTTGATTTTCGTTTCGTGTTTGTTTTGCTTATTGATGTTTAAGGTTACGTGTTATTGTTAACAACTGTGGTTTCCCAAATGCCATGGAAATAATGATATTACGGTGCAACCTTCAGATACCTGTTATACACTCAATAAGTATAGCATTTACTTTTTTTGAGCATGTATAGTGTTTTACTAAAGCAAGAAAATTTGTGAAAATCATTAACCAGTTGACGAAATCAGTTTATTAATTTTGTTATAGCTAAAAAGTATTTTATATAAAATCTAAAACAAATCTATTCAATTAGATATATTGCCTAAAGACGAAAGCCATTAGATATAAAATGAAAAAAAAAAACTTAATTCCAATTCCGTATGCGTCATTTCAATTTATTCGCGCGTTCTATTTTTTAATTAAATAATAATCACTTCAGCCAAATAGCTTACAAACTGGCCAGCATCATTTTTCACATGAATTCAATTTTACAAATTAGTGTGTTTGGATGATAGAGTTTAATGGCTCTATTAGCTAAATCCGACCTATTGATCCGAACTGTATATTAACATTATTAACACGACTAGCAATCTCGTTATTTTGTTAATAATAATATGATTTATTTAATAACATAGCAGTTTTTAAAGATGATTCAATCTAGGTTTTGATTTTGTTATTGATTTGTTAGTTTGCAGGGTTATACAATCCCATTTTTGAGATTTTAAGTTTCTTTTTTCGAGATTTTGTGTGAAGGTTCTTTAAGAGGCATTATTTGATCGACTAGAGTTTCTAATGAATGTTATGATTATTTAATTTTAGAAACACACAACTTTACTATTTTTAAAGTCCTGTTTCCATTTTAGAAATATTTCACATTTTATTGTGTGTCATAATGGAAGAAAATTTAAGTAGGTTTGATTACAATAAAGTTTGTAGGTATCTATCTTAAATAATTTATAGCAACATTTAAATTCAAAATGAGAATATGAGAAGCAGTTTGTCGCTTGTTTAGCCCTGCATAAAGCAAAGGCATGCCATTAAATCATTTCAATAAATTCATCGTAAAGTTTCTAATTAGTCTAGTGTTGCTCGCTCGATTTATTTATCTCACGAGAATGTTACCATAATTTATGTATCCTGAGTACCAAACTATAAATGTAGAACTATTAAATACTATTAATGTTAAATATTAAAAACGACGGAGTAATTTTATTATCATCGACATTTTTTATACATGGCAACATAGTTAACTAATTTTTAACACTCGAATATACTTCCTTTTTTATTGATTAGGCATTAATAATGTTTTTCTGGTTTTCTACAGTTCTACCAATATCGAGTAAATTAAATTCCCAATGGACTGTTTAATTAGGTAGATATACGGTTTCAAAAAAGTCTTGATTAGTATGAATTACCATAGATTTAAAATAACTCGGAGTGTGGAACGAAACGAATCCACGGGGTGTAAGTAGGGCTGCCAAGAAGACGAAGGTTTGAACATACATGTGTTAGAATTAGAATAAAATTGATGAACCTCTATTAATTGTTTATAAGCTTGATGCTTTTATAGTTAGGTTGAAGTTTTAGGAATGAAAAAATATTTGTATGTTTAAGTACCTAATACTATAGATAGAGCGTGGAATCTAGTTGGTGTAATCATAATAAATATTTAATTAATAGAGTATTTTATTAGCATTTTAGATAGCTACAGAACTTATTCTATTCGAAGTCCATAACAAATTATATTTTTGTTATTCTGTTACATACCTACAACAAGCGACGCTAAAATTAAATAACCAGCAATTTTCACAAAATACTTTGTGTCAACCCGACATATTTAATATGGCAGCCCTGTGCGTAACGAACTATCGATAACATTATTAATTAATTGAATATTCGATATTCTCATTATGAATTTTAACGCGCCGCGTTAATGAGCTCAAACACGTAACGATTTGTCTTCCTTATTGACATCCACGCTTAGATGCGTACGTATTTAATTAAAATTGAATAAATTACACCGTGATTTACTGTAAATTAAGCTGGCCGGAAAAAAAGATGTTACTTTATTTTTAATCGAAGCGTTTTGAATTTGGAATGCCGTAGAAATAGTTTATTGATATCTGATTAATTCTGATTTTATGTTGTTCTTGTTTCTATTAGGTTGGTAGTGTCAGTGTATCGATGTTTGCAAATAACACCAATTAAGATTATATATTTAAGGCCGGATGTAATAATTCGCGGCACAGATTTATTTAAAAGCACTAAATAAAAGTAATTACAACACTAATGTATATAATTTAAAATTGCCGCAGGTGCAATTTACATTTCGAACGTGTAATTTGCCTTAAAGATAATTTCCCCAGTTGAGTACACACTTATTTATTAAAAGAGATATTTTAAAGATATCCATAATAATTAAGGATTGGTTTGGTACGTGTTTCTGTTATTTCTTAAATATTGGGCTGAACGAATGTACAGGCTACTGTAAACACTTGAATAGTTACGTAAGTACGACTACATACCTACTGTTCTTTGCAATAGAACTTCAGATCAGTTAGCAAACTCCTAATACTTTATATCAGTTTTTTTTTTACTGTGAGTGCGAGTGAATATAATAGTATGCTACTTTACGTGGTCTTGTAATAATTGTTAATGCCACAGAGACGCTAAAAACGTTGAGCCAACAATTAATATCCTACTAAAATCCCTTAAACGACGAAAATAAACAGCTTCACTGCAGCTGTTTGATTCGATTACTGATTTAGTCGATAAAGTATTACCAACCTAACGATTTCAACATAAGTACCCTTCAAAAACTATTAGTAAGATTTACCAAACTTATAATACGTAATAATATATTAGCTAAGTGTTAATAGGGTCGCAACGGTAAAAACATGGACGCTGCGAGAAATATAAAATAATAACAAATGGCGAAGACAGCTTAAACATTTGAGTTATGGCCTTCCATTTTTAAATCGGCTACACTTAAAAGAAACAAATGACAATTCGTTTTACGTACGTACTCATACGAATAGATTAATATTTTTGACACCTCTGTGTGCCGTGGCGTTCCTTTTTCAAGAAGGTTTAAGAAATTGTTTACATTATAAAGATACATCGGTTTTGGTTGAGAAGTGGTGAGTACGCTTAAGTTATTTTGTTATTAAAAGTATTATTCTTCACGAGTACATAAAACTTTGTTTACTATCAAGATTAGTAGACGTTATCGATGAAAATTTAAGTTAAGGAGTCCTACATAATTATATCGGTCACTTGTACCTACTTGTGGTATGGTTGGAATAATATCTAATAAAAAAATGATATCCCGTACCTATACGGCGTATCAACAAAGCGTAATTAAATCGTCTATACATATATTTCTATTCATAATAACAATGAAAAAAAAAGTTAGTACAACAGTTCGAGTTTTAAAAATGAAGAACTTAATTATTACATCTTGCCGAGGGCATTGAAAGATCCAAAAGGCTAAGTGTTAACTTCATAATTTGTTACACGATACATTTATCATATGGCATTTGAATAGATTTCTATGTGTATAAATATTAATTCGGGCTAACGGGCGCGGGCGGCCCGATTTCGTTTATAGCCGGCCAGTATCGCCACTAAATCTTCCGTACTTGTCTAGTGTCACTGCGAACGAGACTATACGTAATTTAATGCCTTCAGAATTAACATATTAACATATTTTAACACTTATTGATTGTAGTCTTATTTGTTTTTAGATTTACAAGCTCAGGTTAGGGATGTGTGTTATAAATTATTTTTTTTTCTTTTTTATGATGAATGCCTCTCTATGATTATTTTACTTTCGACGATTGTGTCTTTATTCTGAAGTGGTTTCGGAACTCTTTGGTCGCTTCGAATTATGCATAATGTGGCAGTTATAAATGGAAATCTTTTTCATTGATAAATAGCTAAGGTGCGGTGTAGTTACAACACGAATGAATGAATGAAAACGCGGCAAAATTCTTACATGTATTGTCTAGTAAGTTATTCGCGTTTGGGAGCGGCCATTCATTCAAATCAATCGCACCTTTTTTTCTGTGTTTAATTTGCTGAATACATTTAGAGAACGTCATAAATCAATATCTCATAAAAAATATGCTACTGCTCGCGGCTTTGTTTGTACGGTCTTTGGACAAAATTAATACTTCGGATTGCCTTTTAGACAGCGTGACACCGCACCCATGGTTTTTCTATACTACGTCTATAAATGGGTAATATAAATAAAGCTTTTTAAATTATTAGGTACATGAAGTATATAAACATCCGTCTGTTTGGTTTGAAATTAAAATAATTGTCCAATAAGAAATATTTACAGACTCGCGTAGCGTAAAGTATCAATAAAATACGAATAAACTATTCGCGAACAACTAACGCAGTTTATATTTATGGAAGAGTTTATTTCACACCGTTCAATTAGCCATTGAAAATAAGCCAGTCAGGTACCAGGCAATCATAAAATTGAAAGAGTATCGTCCGGCCGCGTGTCATTACTCACGGCCGTTTCCATACCAATGGCACGTTCGCTACGAGAGCCCTTTCTTATATTTATAAAGCTGTCAATTCCGAAGCCATTTCGGGTTAAAGTGGAAAGAAGCGCAGATGCGCGGACGGTCGTAACTCAGGAAAAAACGTTGTTGAGTCGGTGCGCGGGAAAGGCTCGGCCCGCATTAAATTATTATGATTTATGTGTTTTAGCGAAGCCAGCTCGCCTCCTTAATTATATGTGAAGGTTTAACGAACAAAACCTGATCGGTTTGGTGCGCCCCGATCTGGTCCGTCTCCAATGATGTCTCTATTGTGCCCCGAACCAAGCTCGAAATGTTCTTGTTTGTCTATGGATACTGTTGTTTGACTTTGATATTTACGAAACACAAGACACTGTTAGGTATCGTTTAGTATATTTTTAATGTTTTGTGAAATAAATAATTTCATGAGGTATAAATACATTTATAAAGGTTTGTCATAAAGTCATCCTGATATTGTTGTAGGTATTGTTGTGCCCTTCTTGTTCATAATTGTTCTAATAAGCTTCAAGCCAATCGCCACTGCCGTACTTACATACAGAATGACAAAAAACAATTGAGCATAGATAAAAATAAAACTCTTTTTTTCAAAACTATTTCAGCGAGTCCAATCAAAAAGGAGGTTTTATTCCACGTCTGCAATGTTGTCGACATTCCAGAATTGAAGTCGCTAGCGGTCTAACAATACCGTTTTCAATTTTCCCGCCATTATGTCGAGACGAAACGCTTTAATGTCACCATTGTGATAGGCTGTATGATTGATTGGCCGTGCCATATTTAAGTGACGTCATTCGTTACTAATCTACATTGATTTGATCGGGATTATATATAGTTATGTGCTCTATATTAGTTTCGCTAGCTTTTAAGTTTTCACAATAATTTCTTCCTGAATAAGCCATTTTGTATTTAGCTACCTATCATAGCTTTTGTATCTATATCTTTATGAAATCTATTGGATTGTCCAGTGTTCTCTACAATGCAGAATTTACGTTCATTACCATTTTGTCAACAAAAAGTACTTAAATACAGCTTTAAATGAAGGCGTTCTTAAATGTTTATCTGTCACAAAATTACACCTTCACGTGACAGACGGCGGGAGACTAAATAGCGACTTGAAATTGTCTGACTGACGTCTTTGTAATAACTTCAGTATCAATGAAAAAGCGGTACACGGGTAAAGGAAACCTTGTTCTATCATTACGTTCCTAAAACAATCGTTTAATTCAATATGTATCACAAAGTACCTAATGTGTCTGTAGATCACGGCATTTGGATCCATAATCGCCACAGAGTAAGTACTCTACGTATTTACGATAAGAAATTCAATAAATAATTATACGTGAACGTAAGCAGCGTATATATACTTCTATTTGTATGCAGGTACCTAGAGTAGGTATATAGTATTGTTGGATACATTGGCCTACATTGTCAGGTGTTACATATTGTCTACGCAGTCGATACAAATAGCTGCGTCCGTTTCATGTTCATTACGTTGTTTCTACTGCATTTTCTGTTTAGGGTTCCACAATCCCTTTCTAGTAGAATTTCTATAATAAAATTAAGAGGTTATCATTTAATTACTTTTTGATATAAGAGTCAAGAAATGAATCTAATCATTGCATTGTTAGTAGATGACGAATGTCGTTATCACCATCAAATTTTTCTCCTGAATTTTCTGTCTTCGAATCCCTCCTTCAAAGTCTTCCACCCCTGCCTGCTCTATTCGTCGTCACTAGTCCAACTTGCCTCTCAACAGTTCATAGAGTAAGATAGCTTTAGTTGGAAAGCGAAACAACGATCTGCAATGCGCAACAGCTATAGTTTGGGATAAATTTTATTAGTTAAGATAACATTTTCTTTTATTAAATAATTAATGTACACAAAACAGGTAAAAATTACATACATAAAAATATAAATAAATAACTATTTATATATCCTTACCGATTGATATTATAAAACAAATTAACTGCAGTTTTAAGTCTAGATTTGATGGTAGTTTCTCTTTTTTTTCTGTCGCAGGCGAATTGTTAATTTACGCAGTAGTAAAATTTGCCGATATCTGTTATAATAATATAATATAACGTATCATGTATGTACAGATACCTCTCTTATTGCACTCTTACCTGTATGGAAAGCTTTACCGGTACACGGAGTAACATATGAATGTGGTTTTCTTAATCACCGCAGATGCTAAACTGTTGTTAATGATCGTTTACTGTAGGCTTATGGTTAAACCTTTGTTATGCCGACTATACATATAAAAAAACAGTACAAAAATAATCATGAATACGCAAAACTTTCATATTAAAACGTAGGTACCTATATTTAATACGTTACGGCAAATCACAATTAAACTACTTCTGCCTCAACTTTACAAGTTTCTCTGGGTTTGGTTGTGAGTTTTACCGGATTTAGTAACATATTTTACATTGAACGCCTGCCTATCAGACCTATACAACCAATTTCGCTATTCACAATCACTAGCTACAGTGCCTGCCTGCCTACAATATGAAACTCAACAAAAAAGTTTTCATTAAACTATTATTATAAAAGAAACTAAAAATTTCTACAAATTACTCCGCGTTTTATGTAAATGGATGTACTCTAAGTAAAATGTGATAATAATAACCTTCTTACTTGTCAATCCGATTCGCCATGCCACAATCAAGTGGAAATTCTGTGCGCTCACCACGACTTATGTGACAAACACCGCATACAAAAACCAACTTTAACTTAACAAGATAGACGCTAAATTTGAATGCTGTCTAAGTTTTACAAACTTAATAAATTCTAAGCTTTTTGTCGCTAGATATAAGGTTGAGTTTATCGTGTGTAGCGCATATGTACAGTCAGATAGAAATCTCTCGCGAGCCGGTGACCGCATGTTATAATGACGTTGTCGGCAAAGAAGTCATTATTCATTTTTTTAATACAGTGTTTTGTTGAAACGACATTTTCACTAGCGTAATCACGATTTGTACAGGCAATATATCAAGGTAATAAAAGGCACATTATAAGCAAGCGGTAACTGTTGATGGTTTTCAATTGGATGTCTTCATCGGCGTGTTGTTTTATACCCACTCAATCAGTGAGTAAATTAAACTTGGAATTATTATCGCAAATGAGGGAAGGTATGATTGACGCATTTTTTTTGCTGATACGCGTTGAATCAACACGTATTTAATATTGATCGCGAATAAACAGGTGCGCGTAATTATGGCAATCGATTGCGGACGAGATAGCAGGAAATATCCGCTGGCGTTAAAAGAAGCCTTTGTGAGAATGTGTAAGATATTCTTGATGAATGGAAAGTTGGTTTAAAAGTTTATGTGTACGAGTAACTATTGGAATAAGTAGTGAAAAAGCTAGGTATGTTTTATTTCTAATACCGAAACATTATTTCCTAAGTTTATAGTAGTTTCTTTAAATTTTAATCATAGTTTCAGATATATTCTTGCCTATTATTTTGAATGAAATATCAACATTAATTGTATGTCAAAACACAAAATTTAAACACAATCTTCACAATAGAGAAGATACATTGCGGGTGCAATACTAAAACTTTCTCATTTCATAAACGGAAAACTGTGAGCTGTAACTCAAGAATACAATGTAAAGGAACCGCAACAAATAATAGTTTCCGACTGTACATCTGAGTTACGACAGCATACTTCAGGAGGACAAACTTAATTCACCAATTACACTTCGAAAACACATGCGATTTTCAACCTTAGTACCTAGAGTTAAAGTTCATGTGTTGGTTTTAGGATTTCGGGTTAAGTTTGTAAGGTGCGTAAACCCGCTGAAATAGCGCCAGCGATGGCTCAATCAATGGCGAACGACTGTGGGTGTTTTAGACGTGTCGTCGGTAAAACAATTTCGCTTTACAATGTACGGGACAGGCTGCATTCTTGTTCCAAGTCTTTTTGTAACGACTTTTTGCAGATGGCAGGAGAGACGCCATTACTGGTGTATTGAAAATCTCGATTAAGACTTCATCAAATATATTTCATTCAATTTAACGTTTTATTCTATTTGTTGATGAAGATGTTTGCCTGTGCGCTTTTGCTGTGAAATGGTGGGCTTTAAAAAGAAAATGCTTCAATATCTTCTTATTTTTCATTGAACAAAATGGGCGCCAAAATATGCACAACAATTCTATCGCGTCAATATCTTTACGTAGCCCTCCGAATCTCTTCTACGACTGCTCTAAGATTTTCAAGCATTATGACGAAAAAAATGAATTTAAAAAATAAATGAATATTCGACGTAAATTCAAGCAGGTTTATACAACTTCCTCGTCACTAGAACCTTGGTGGTTTACATACTGGTCGCCAATCATTGGTATTTTGATTATGATTGATCAGACATTTATGTATTTCTTGCCAGTGTTGCTATACAAGATAGAATTGAATTTAATTGAACAGCCAAGGTGAGAAAGATTTGCATTTTTATGTGTTTGGTCAGTTACGTTACGCTTGACTTAATAACTTTATGATTTTATGTGTAGTTCGTGATTAGAGGCATATGTTATGAGGTCTTTACTTCTGTTTTTTTTAATGTTTGGTGTCTATTATTATTATTAAAACGTTTTGTCATTCCACAGATGATCGGCAATAGTTCAAAGTATGCTCTACGTAATTTTTCATCCTGTTCTTCTAACATTAGGGTTTCAAAAATTTTCATTTAATATTTTTTTCCTAGCCTAGCCTATCCTACGATTCCCCATCTTGCGCCGCTTCGAACCAGTCCTTGCGGTTTAATTAATCTCGTCGTTAAAATAAATATATTGATATTTTTTCTGAAATTCAGGAAAAGTTGACTATCTATCAACATACCAACCAATTTCTTAAGGGTCAAACTTTGCATGCCTCGAATGTTGCTTAATGCTTTATCATATATGTTAAGATATAGATTATAGTTTAATACTTCTAACTGCACATACAATCAAAACACTGATACCTACATACAAAAGTTATGTTGCAGTTCTCCAATCAGTGCCTGTACTATGACACCTAAAACACGACGTTAACCGTGTGGAAGCGAGATAGCACTCTACACTGCGCATAATGCTATCGCTTTCTACAACCACAAGTTTACTTTATGTGCTTGTAGTTCTAGACATGAAGCTTAATCTTCACGGAATCGTTAATCAATATGATGTTGAAGAAAGTGTTAAGTATAGACGTGGTCTGCGCCTGCGCCGCTCGTTGCAATCGGGTAGTTAATAGATAAAGCTAATATAGACGTCTCAATTATAGGGCTGTTACCTAGGACGCTCGCTTGCTTATTTTCTAAAGTAAAGGTTTATCAAAATCAGACGTTTTAGTTCGGAGAAGTATTTTATATCCTTAGAGTCTAGATGGTTTCTGGATTCTGTTAAGAATTTTGTTAGATAATTATGTAGTACACATAAAAAGTAAATTTTTGGCGTTGATGCAACAAAGTAAAACATGTAAAATTGTGCTAGTAGAAGAGAATGCGGCTTATGTGAATGCGAAGAGATGCTGACATTACACTCTCCCTGTCAAAGGTACAGGGAGACTGAATAAACAAAAAAAAAATGAAAATCAGTCTATGCTTCTTTGAGTCATCGATGAACATACATTGAGAACCACTTTTTGAAGTCTACTACTACGTATGATATGATAATATGAACTACATATATTATTATGATGAGTCGGTAAACCAATAGAGAAAATATATTATGTATCATATTTTTTTCCAAATCTCTATCAGCAATCGAGCAGTCGTTCAAATTACTCGATACATAAGGTAGTCACAACAGCTATGTGATCGTTAATCAAGCTCGCGCGCTGGATGCGCAGGCGCAGCTCCACGTGATTATAGTTAATAGAGACGCACAGATATCTTACTTAGTATCGAGTATCGGGTGGGAGGATCTATGGCGGCCGTTGGATATTGTTGCTTTGTAGTTAATTGTTTTTTTAAGAAAGAGTTTGAGGGTAGTAGATGAAGGGAGTATTAGATTAAGGTTGTAAGAAAACAGGTGAAGTCTTATTTGTTGTCGATCGTAATTTTGCATTGTTTTTTTTATCGGAAATGAAGTCCTATTTCGAAAACATTTTTTTTGGTAATAGTTTTTTTTTCTTTTATAAATCGTGAATTGCATCTAAATAAATGGACCTTCTCTTCTCTAGTGAGAAAGACAGCGTAAGACATACACAGTGTTAGGTGCGCAGGCGCAGCTATACACGATTATAGTTAATAGAGATGGCATAGATATCTTACTACTTAGGTACCATCGAGTGTCGTATGGGAGTATCGATGTTGGCCGTTAATTTTATTGTGAATTAATTTAAGTTGTATAAAAAATTATAGAACCATGTTGCTTGAAAGTTTTGAAAATATACTCTTTCCCTATTTTCACATCGACAAAAAAGGTTTTCAATTTATGGAACTTTCGCTTTATTACATGCGATTCCTGTACTAATCCTGTATAATCGTACAAGCGTTCCTCCGTCAAGTAAGACTTGGTTGACACGACAAGGCATACAACGAACAAAAATTTTGCAACGTTTGGTAATTTAATCAGCACAAAATCCCCAACAAAATCATATTAAAAACTAACCACCAAACATCTTCCTTTAACCAACTTAATACCAAATAGGTTTGTAGTTCTGTAGGTACATCAGCGGGCGCGGATCCCTCACATTCCCGTCGCAGCGGGGCGCATGCGCAGCGGGGAGCCTCGTTATTAGCACCTCCGTGTTCAAAGCGCGAGCCGACACCAGCGACGGGGGGACGCAAGGTATCTACCTCACACCCTCGCCTGACAGATAAGTGAAACACTTTTTGATTTTAGTTATTGTCTATTGTTAGGGTTATGTCTATATTTTACTTTGGGATTTTACATTGAAGCTGTGATAGCCTATTGGTAAGACCATAGGACTGCTAAGTCAAAGGTCTCGAGTACGATCCCTACCTAATTTATGAATGTTGTGTGCGAATTAGAAAAACATACCACAGCTTCCGTGTTTCGGAAGGCACGTAAAAATGTGGGTGGTGTATCTGATCTCCTTCCGGTCGTGTCGGATTGCCGTCCCATCGGGTTATGAGAGTAAAGGAACAGAAAGTGCACCTGTGTTTGCGCACACGCTTGTGCACTATAATATGTATGTCCTGCGTAGCTGGCTGGTGTCATAGTAAAACTAGCCGCCGTGGCCGAAATCGGTCAGGAGACATTATTATTATTGTATTTTACACTGGTTCCAGACTGAAATTCAGTTTCAAAGGGCTTACGATCAACGCTGAGTAATACTGTTGCAATTTCGAAAGCGAGACGCTGATCTACGTCGCGCGTCGTGTAGAGCAAAGTTCCTCGACGACGATTGTGTAGGTCCCCAGCGTTCAGTCGGTAGTAAGTTTATTCATCACCATCAACAATATTAATTGTCTTCACAATTCTAAGAAGGTATCCTGGGCTGGCAGCTTCAGTTTCTTTTCCTCTGTTTCTTCCATAATTCCATATGATACTCCGACTAGTGTTGATCAGCTCGTTATTTCTATTGGGGTATTGCACTCGTTTTGCAAGTTCTACGTAACTCTTTCTACTATGTACCTATTAATGGTTTTGACATTGTACCTATTTATACATATGTATGTAAGCGGTTGGTATGGGTTGTGATCTAAATATAATTTTTGAATCTTTTTATACTTATCTTATTTTTTGTTGTAATTAGATAATCCTTTTTCAGATAAGGCAAAGCGTTGGTTTCACTGTGCTAAACATGACAAAACGAATCACGCTTCTTTTGGAACCAACTAAAATAAGAATGTAGTTGCTATAGACAAACCTACCTATATAAGACATGTTTCAATTTATTTTTCATATACATTAAAGATGATATTAATAACAATTGTCTTAAAATAAAAACTAATTATAACATGTTTTAACTGCAACTAAATCAACGCTTCATGATTTTTTATTATTATGGACTCATCGTAGATTTACACTTACCACGTCTTTTTGCAATTCACTTATATCCAATTAAAGTCTGACCGTAAAATGTACAATTGCACATAATAAAATAAATAATAGTTGATGGTACATAAAAGATTAGTAGCAGAAGATCCAATCCGAACGTCCCTAAAAGTATGAACAAAATTATTACGTACTTCGTCTGGAAAAAAAAATGACAATACTGTTATGATCCTAAACTTTTTCTTAAGAAAACCACGAAACTATCTAGCTTAATGACGCTTGTTACTGCAAAAAGTATACTTATTATAACATTCAGTGAATTTCAGAGTCAGTTAGTTTACGTAGTGCGTTATGCTCCTTCTGTAAATAGTTTGTGTTACGCTAGCATCGCGTGCGCACACCGGGCGCCGCTCTGCGCAAGCGCGGGCCGCTGATTGGCCGCCGCCTGCCCGCCCAGTTCACACGCCAACGCACAGACGCACCCAAAAACAATGAACACAACCACACATTAATTAAACAGAAAAAAAAATAACAAAAAAACACAATCCAGTGATAGAAAGATACAAAGATAGAAAATTGGGTCTTAATTGCAAGAATTATTAAAATTACTCCCCAAAAGAGCGGTTTCGGACATATTTTTTGGATTTAATTACAAAGTCAGTAGTTATTAGAATGGTCATTATGAATAGTTTTCGTGTAAAAACGCAATTAAAGATGTCGTTGTTCGGTGAATGGACTGCACCAATTAGTTTTTGTGTGTAATTGTATGCAAAGAATTCTACTTTCACCGACACCACTTATTTGAATTAAAACTGTAATGGAATAAGTCTAGTGAATTTTATAAAAAACTAAATTTATTATCTTTGGCTGTCTAAGATCTACTGAAATATTGAATTAATCCCTCTCTATTCAACTCCAACCGGCGTAGCCTCTCGCAAAAAATGACTCTACATTTTTTCTAGTACACTTTTTACAGTTAAATCCGTCTAATCCGTGCGGTGTCCGGATATAAAGAATAGCACCACCCCATATCCTCCACTGGGTGTCGTAAAAGGCGACTAATGGACCTTAAGACCCAGTGCCCTGTACCAACCACCTTGGGTCACCCGAATGGTGGCGGGTAAACAACCAACAATCGCATTCCCAAAGAGGGTTAGTGTCAGGCAGGCGGCCGACTATAAAACCATAGCCAAAACTTTAAGCAACATGTCTAGAGGACGTGTTGCGCCGACCCCAAGTAAAAATTGGGATAAGGGCAGGGGCATGATGACTTTTTACAGTTAAATGCTGAAATATTATTAATCCAAACGAAATCAATTACAAATATGGACAATGACCTATAGCTTGATATTTTTTGTTAGATCTATGCAGCTTAGTGCAGGCTTTTACCACAATAGGCCGATGAACTAGTAACCTTCTGAAAAGCTGGATATTATTTGTTGGACTTAGGGTTTCTCTGCGAGAATTCTCGAACCGAGAATTCCCGGGAAATTTTGCCTTATTCGAGACGAGAAAACAGTGGTCGAGAAGTCGAGAAATCGAGAAATTCAGTAATAATATAATATTTTCTCCTTGTCTGGAAACTTTGTAACAAAAATACGAAACCGATTGTCAGATGATGCTATAAATGCTCTTTTGTTTTTAAAGGCTTATTTCCTTAGTAAATAGACAAGTTAGTGGGCATATTTATTGCAAGGACTTAACTAAGGTACACTATTAAGCTAGTCTGATTATTTTAATACCTAATTGAAAAATTATCCTTTTATGTTACATAATTAAAAATTTTATGTAAAGATCTAAGTTTTTATTGTATTGACATGATTAGAATAAGATTATTAATTAGGTTCTGAGTCTGACTGATGTTTACTGATAAGACTGTCCATTTATAACAAATATTTAATGGTTGATTCATACAAAGACTAAATTAAGGTAGGTACCTTACTCGTAATTGTTAAGTTAGTCTGATTGTTATTTTTTATACCTAATTGAAAAGAAAAGTTTGTAGTATGTACAGACAGAGACTAAAGTAAATTATTTAGTACTGTTGTGTATTATTTAGTAATGTTAGGTACTAACTAAGTTTTGTTATGGTGCCATTGTTTTTAGAAGATATTTCATTTGTTTTTTTTCAAAGAAAAAGACTATTTAATCCTAATTGTTTGTAGACCTAATGATTAAAAGATCTCACTACAGTTTATTTTGTTCGCTTGATTAAAGTTTTCTATAGTTAATGTTTTTGATTACTAAATTTTGTGTTTAATATTGCGTAAAAAGCGTAGTTTTATTGTTAAATCCCACACATTTAAAAAAAATCCATATTTCTCGACAACCCGAGAATTCCCGGGAAATAGTTGTCGGGAATTCTCGTGCTCCGAGAAATAAAAATGGTCGTGAAATGAGAAACTCTAGTTGGACTGATTCGCTCTAAGATATATCTAAAAGAAAAAATAGTGTTAGTGATTTCAGTTACTAGATCGACAAAATGTACTGAAGATAATGTTGATGTTCTCGTGTCATAAATGTGTATAATAATATGAATAGAACAAGAATGTAAAGTATTCTCATTTATATCTTCGAATTTTAGTACGCGTACAAAATTTCTAAACTCTCTGTGAACAATACCGTCCCTTACATATTGTTTACTTCGATTTTGACTATAATAATCATAATAATTATGACACAATACCTTACAAAAGTGACCTCATTCGTTTAACTACAGTTTAAATACTTTTCGAAGTCGGCATAGACTTAATACGTAACATGTTCGTGTCAAATCAGATAGAACGTAAATAATTGCGGTTCATTTGAGCAAAGGCGTGTAGCGTCAGTGTAAATTAAAAAGTTTACATTTAATTATAGCAAGACTTAACTACTGTTTTTCTTTATATTAAATAGTCGTAATACAAGAAATTGTTAGTACTTTAGTTACTTTATCTCACAATTTGTTACTTCAGAAGTTTAGATGGTTGGTATATAAACTTACTTAAAATAATTTAACATAATGTGAATTTCTTAATTGCTTATGTATTTGATGTAGGGCAGTGTATACTTGGATATGTCTAGCAAAAGGGTCGATGTTTTTTTCTCTCCATACAAAAAGCAATAAAAAAACAAATTAACATAATTAACCTCTATAACTCAAAAGATCGTTCAAAATTTGAAACATGTGAACGATACGAAAATTACGCCGAATCATCTAATTATATTTACAAAATCTACATCCGACACAAATTACACTTCAGACTCTAAACATATCAATAACTAACAAAAGAAAACGAAAAATAGCAAATCATAACTGTACGCCCACAAACAACTACCAACCCTAATTAAATACACACACCGAAAACATACACATACGCACACAAGCTTACAATCTACAAATTATATACACGAATAAACACACACACAAACAACCGCACACACACATGTGATCACATAGCGAGTATAACTTATTAACACATCAAGTCGGTGCAACGGGACTCGGGAGAATTATTATTTAGCCTCTTAATAATGGAGTCATCATTTCGACCATGACAGCTCACACCTTCAGACGTAAGGCGAATTGACTCTCTTTATTATACTCTCCGGCTGTTTTTGTTTTTTTCTTTTATTTATTTTTTTGTTAACTCCATGTTCGGTTTACGATCTCGCTTTGAGCCCGCCGACGCATCGTGAAGGTGTTAAACAGACCACGATATAAGATAATCTAAATTGTTATACACCTTTAATGAATTGAACGTAAAAATAATTAAGATAATGAACTAAGTTTAACGATTTGTTAAGAACGGTCGACAAGTTTATATATAATCGTTTGTGCGGCAATAATGCTATTGTTGTTATTGATTTTGGATTAAGATTTTGATATCTTTGTTAACGTTTTTTTTTATCTGTATTAAGAGGCTTAAAGATTCATTATGATAAATCTTGGTTGTAACTTACGTAAAGCGGTTTTTTTTTCTTTTTTGTACTTATCTAATTTTCACCACTGTTTTAGGTAATCGAGCTCTAGCGATTGTTTAAGTTTCGATAACTATATAAAACATTGCTAAATTGCCTTTGTTTCCTTAAAACATATTTTTTTTTTACCCCTACTTTTCAGAACATGAATAAGCTCTTTTGCAAAATTTAATAAGGAAGTATTAAGCTTATTTTATGTTATATACTTTTCAGAACACAAAGGATAAGGACTAACAAATGTTGTTCATCTATACATATAATAAATCTGTAGAAAAGTCATTTTTGTACATTGAAGAAATTGAGAAAAAAAATTGCCAGGGTGTGAAAAGATAACTAACAGAACCCATTTCCATCATTTTTGAAATTTTTGTCTGTTTATCTGTTTGTCTGTTTGTCTGTTTGTCTGTTTGTCTGTTTGTATGTGCGCGCATCACGTAAAATCTACGAACTCAATGCAGACAATGTTTATACACAAAAATTATACGCAACTTGAGGTATAACTTAGTCTTTGTTTGATCAAAATCGGTTCACTCTACCAAAAGATATGATTAATTTAGTGAATTCAAGAAGTAAAATAATTACGTTACGCAATTCAGTGTAGTACTTGCAACGACATCTTATGACAAAAAATAGAACTAATTTTGACAGCTAAATTACAAATCCGATAGATGGCGTTGTGCAAATTTCGTCGTTTTCTGAATCGCGGTGTTAAGATTTGACACCATTGTATTATTGCTGAAGGTCGGGCTAGCATAAATACTATATATTATTGTTCTATCCTATACAGGGGGTGATCAATCACGAATTTTCGTAACTGTTCTACTGTCACCATAGCTGTGTACGAGTCACCATAGCGACCAAAATACTGTTGCTATGGTTTTATGTTTTTACATTAATTGTATTGGCTTACATGTTATTTGGCTTACAACATAGCAATCAAAATAGCCGGGTTGGTGAATTGCGAGCTTCGTATTTTTTCACTTCAAGTTCAAATTTCATTTCGACATACACTTTTTGAATTTATTTTTCAATAATTTTTGAATATAAATTTTACTAAACAAACATTTACTTTTCTTCTATCGTTTTTGATAGTACAAAAGTATTGTATGAAGTACCTGGCTTTTTTAACATAAAATTGTTTTTTTTAAATAAACAAAAACAATGGTTTGGACGGTAAATGATTTACTATATTTTTTTAACTAGCTGTTGACTGCAATTTTGTTGTGTGTTACGCGTGGTTTTGAAGATTTGATAGTACTTATACACTACTACAATTGTGCACCAATTGCGATGGTATAGGGTAGTTGCATTGGTAAAAGTGTGTTGATATACTGTTATTAATATCATTAATCTCGCGTACGAGTATGCCCCGTTCACATTCTCCCGCAAATGGTTTATTACGTGTGCATAACACTACCCTTCTTCAGGCTCAGTTGGCTCAGCTCAAACTACCATAATTAGAAACTTAAAACATTGATAACCATGATATAACACTAAGAAGGGATTTTTGAAAATTCGTCCGTCAAGGAGTAGAAAGAAAACGAAATAGAAGATCGGTGCCCGGAATAATCTGCTGCACCCGCATACATCCACCAGATTGGGAGCGGCGTCCGATGATCGCCGCACCACAGTGCATAGCGCTCAACAAAACGTGTCGAATAATATCTGGCTCTTTAAAACCAACCCTGCTCAATAAGTTCTCCCTTTGGTTAGCATTGCTCTACCTGACGTTAGAAGAGAAGTCGCATGCGCGCTCGAAAAAGACATCGAGGAATCAGACACACGACATCGGACATCCCCTATGTAATACCAAAGCTTATACCCGATTAGACTTAAGAGCCAAAAGAGCTTTCTCCGATGTACACTGGCTACAAACGAAACTCCAACTCGAACTCGGTGCAAGATCTGGGCAGATCAGCATCTACCACCTGCCATTTATGTCCTACCTCATAAACGTCTGCCGCACGGAATTCTTTGCAGTGACCTGTTTGGAAAGCATTCAACCGTCTGAGAATCCAAGTAGGTCGCTGCAAACAAAATTTGTCAAATTTGGGTATACAGACCTCTCTAACATCCAGTAAGAATGCGTCATCTCCGTCCAGACGATGTCACACCACCTATAGTGACGAAAATGTCTGCACACTTGCAATTCAAAGGATCTACTATTTACCAAATACTACGTACAATTGACACAAAAGAAGAAGGTTTTTCTAATTAAACTTAAAAATGGAGAAGAAACGGCGTAACAAACTTCACAACATAATTCAATACACAATTATTTTTAGTGTTTCCAGAGGGTATTAGTTTGCCGTAGCCAAGGATAGTTGGTGTGCCGTCATCGAATTCTGCAAAGAAGTGATGACGCTCAACAAAAAACCGCAGAAAGAACACGGGAAGCCTCATCTGACCACTCGATCCGTGCCCAGCGAGCAACAAATAGAAGAAAGACTAAATTTACCCTCCTCAAACCACCATAAATAGCCTACGCAGGTAGGCTAGGGGAAGTCTACTGTACTGTATAATATAAAGGCAAAGACGACAAGCACGGTGCTTTCGCGCGACTCTTAATGAGCGCTGGGGAAAACTGACTCCACGTCAATTAAGAAGCTCCCGTTAAAAAGATCTCTCCCGTCAGGGTTCACGATAGTTTGCGAAAGTGTTCCCGTGGCTCCAGACAATAGGACACGGAGATGCACTCAGGTGGTTCTAGCCAGTCAGAATCTGGCACACTTCTTCCCCATCGCCCGTATTCAAGACCTTCAATCCAAATTGACAAATCAGTGTAAGATAGTGGCCACAGCAACAATATAATACGACCTTTCATCATATGAATGTTGGACTAAACTTTAAAACTAGCAGTGTTAACAGTCAAGTAATATGTTTGTAAGAGTAAAGGTTATGAGTAGAAAGTTAAGGAATAATTTTGGAACAGAACTGGATTAAGGAGCTTGCATTAAACTTTATTTAGCTTTACTTTTTGTACAGCACTACACATCTTCAATTTACCTAATCTTCAATACCACGCAGACAAAGTCGCGGGCAACAGCTATTTCTATTTCAAATAATTTAGGTACTATAATCTCATTTACATGTGCTTTTGTATTTTTAGTAATAACAAGTAGTTTTAAAAATCTATTTTGAAGAGCTTCCAGTTTATCTCAGTGAGTTTTGAATGTTAACCCATAGCTGTGACATGAAAAAAAACTCTTAAAATAATAATAGGAACTTTAAAGCTTAGGTAGTACATTTTTTATTTAATAATATTCTTAGTTCGTCATCTATTTTCACGCCAAGGTATTTGTATATAGCCTACTCTTATCTAAACAACGTTGTTTTGTTTCGACAACCACGCGAACGAAGTCGCGGGCACAGCTAGTATATAATACATAAATGGAACTCGTATGGCTAAGAGCCTTAGAACAAAGGTTGTATTTAAAACTGTTTCCCTGCCATCTGCCAGTTATTTTCAGTTAACTTTTATGATGATTGGTTATGCTACAGTTATTGCAACTGGCAACCCTGGTGGAATTAGGTTCATATGGCACATAAACAAGACTTTTTGATTAGTTATAGTTCTTATTAATGTATCTACATTTTTTTATGAAAATGGGAAATAGTAACTTTGTCAAAAAAGTTAATATTATAATTTTTTTTCAGTGTAGTATTAGTAGATTCCTACTTTATGATTATATCCTTGTATTTGTATCTATGTTTATTTAATGCAAAATATTTAAGGATCCGTAACGAGAAGCAGTTCGCATTATTTCTTCAAAAAAAACACTTAAGCTATAGATCCATTTTTTATTTGTATTTCGGTTCCAGCTTCCAGTCTTACTGACATTTTAAATACTAGTGATTGATGTACAAATAAAGCTCAAGTACAATATTTAATTTTTGCAATAGGATAAGGATAAGTAAAATATTAACTCAATATAATATTTCTGCAATACCGTACCAGACCTTGAAAAGAACTAAGAAAGCGTTGAATCATTTGAATAGCTTATTGAAATCTCAATCATCTTCATCTTATAACACCTTATCAACATACTGTATACAAAATTTCACGGTTCTTTCAAATAATTTAACAAAGAATCGATCCCGAAGGCGGTCCACGGCTAATCGTTCTTATTGTCTGAATCAATAAGGCACTGGGGGCCTACACCACGTACCACTAACTCCTAAAGTAACACCGTTGTAGATGTGTAAGAGAGATAGCACTCCACATCGTGTAGAGCAGCGTCTCGCTCCCACAACTGCAATTACACTACTTTAAGGCGTGGTGGTAAGGCCTGGCTATCCTATCTGACATCATTATAAGGTATTGTGATAAAACATCATGTTTCTTTGACAACTTATTTTATTAGCAGATGATTTCTTCGGTTTTTAAATAGGAGATGGTTGTTAGTGAGATTGCGTTTTTGAGGATTGCCTAGTTTTGAGATGAGACGACTACGACTATAGTAGTCGTAATATAACGGACACTTGTAGTGCCTTTTGCGTAAATTAACATGTCCTATTAATATTATAACGACGAAAGTTTGAAAATATGGATGGATTTTTGTCGCTCTTTCATCCTTAAACGGCTTGAGCAATTTTGATGAAATTTCGTATGGAGTGAGTTTACACCCTGGATTAACCAAGGCTAAAGAGCGTCAGCTGGTGGTAAAGCTTTTGCAGCTATAACTGACATTTGCGCGGGCGAATACGCGAACATCAACGGTTGTGCATATCTCTATTGAGGTTGTGGATACGAGAGGGCGCTACAAGCTGTGTTCTTTGCGTTTCGTTTCCACAATGGCAAAAGCTCTGCTCGAAGTGGACGTGGTACAGGCTCAAAGCTTTAAAATAGAGCAATTTGTTGAAATGCATATAATTGACTTTATTGATTCTTTAAACCTAATTATACGCCCCTCCTTTACCTCCAAAATACTGTTAGCCGCAGTAATATTTAAAGAGAATAAAGAAACTCGCGTACATGCATCCTGAAAACTTTAAGATCTCTTTTTCTGTGCGTCAAAAAAGGTGAGAATAGGACTAAGATAAGGTTGAAAATAGAAACAAAATAAAATATTAAATAAAACAATTGAATGCCAAACAGTTTAACTTTACGCACTTCAAATTGTCTTCACATAGTTTTATGAAAATAAAGCTTACAATTATGAGAAAGGACGCAGTATTTTTTGCTTTCTAAGTGGGCGGAGTCGGGGTTATAAATAGTACCCTATATTAATACAGCTCCCCTTATAGCCAAGCTCTTATTACTTATTTTTAGTACCTAATAAAGCAGTTTAGAATAATTACAAGCATAAGTGCTGAACGTGTCTGGAAAGTGGCTAGTGCAGCCAATCTAGTTGTATTAGCGATAGAAACCAGTTGGGAATATTAATTAAGCAGTTAGAAGAATCTTGTTAGGTTTCACTTATCAAAATATTAATAAATCTCCTTTGCGTGAGGTCAAGCAATTCGTAATCGTAATTCACGTTTGCCAATATTCTAATTATAATATTCCTTTTTCAAAACTACATTATTTTTTTGTTATGTTGGTAGGTAATTGCACTGTGCATATTCAGCCAGTTCTTCATTATACTATAGCATGGAAAACTTGTGTATTTAAACCTAATATAAATTAAATGGAACGTAGGTAGATCGACAATTTTGTATCACACAAATGTTGAAATTGAGTTTACTGAAAATGGTCATTGTGCAATGTGCAGTGGCACTTTTAGTTCAGATGGTAGAGCTTATCTACCTATCTATGAAATCAACAAATAATGTACTAAATCGTCAATCAGTTGTAGCCATCGTTCAGTCTACTCCTCCTAAAACACTCTTCAAATGTGTTGTAGACCTAACATTTCCTCAGGTCATATAATATCTCTTGAACCTTGTATATGATACAACATAAATTATTTGCTTCGTGTTAAAAGCCAGGTCAAACGCATTTACAACTAGAATACTACATAAGCATATACTCTTCACGGTAACGAAACTGATAAATGAAAATGTAATAGGTATCGGCAAATTTAAAACTCCAAAAAGTTACAAATACTATTAGCCCAGTCAAATTAGGTAAAATAAGGGGTCAACCTCGGAATGAAAGATAATAAGCTGAAAATTCGTGAGAACCTTTGTTTGGTCGCCTTAAATATTGTCTCAAAAGTCACAAGTTCTATCGTGTCCGCGTCTTAAGATATTCAAGGTCAAAGGTCACGAAAAATATTTTTTCGCGAATATCTCGGTTCCTATTGCTTAAATGATATTTTCACCAATATCAAAGTTGTAGAGTATACAATTCTCTACAACTTTTGTCTAAACTTTTTTTTTATACGATCAACCGTTTTTGAGGTAGAACGCGACGAGTGTGCAGCGTACAGTCATATAATACATTTATAGCATGGATGAAATTGTAATAAAATCTTTCTCTCTCTAATAAAATTAGAATTTGGAATTATGTTCTTTAAAATTTTAACTTTCAATTGAACCAAAACCAGCCAGATACAAATACTATAGCCAAAAAAAAAATATTACAAGTTCATACCTTCTATAATGCGAAAAGACTTTTTCCCCGACCTATTACGTACAGAAATAATGGGCTTTGCTTAATAATTATAATGTTTTTGTCAATAATTGACTTTATACAACGTACTGATAACCGAAACTCTCGCTTGACCCTGCATTACCTCTTCTATTATATGACTGTACGCTGCGCACTCGTCGCGCTCTACCTCAAAAACGGTTGATCATATAAAAAAAAAGTTTAGACAAAAGTTGTAGAGTATTGTATACTCTACAACTTTGATATTGGTGAAAATATCATTTAAGCAATAGGAACCGAGATATTCGCGAAAAATTGTTTTTCGTGACCTTTGACCTTGAATATCTTAAGACGCGGACACGATAGAACTTGTGACTTTTGAGACAATATTTAGGGCGACCAAACAAAGGTTCTCACCAATTTTCAGCTTATTATCTTTAATTCCGAGGTGAAACCCCTAATTTGACTGGGCTATATGTTAAAAACCAAGGAAGGCCAATATAAAGCCTTAAAAAAATGTGTTTACAAAAAAAAACAAAAATATTCTCATTTGATTTTTAATAATTTAAATACCGAGCATAAATTAAAAACAGTTGAATACGATCAGAATCCTAATTGAATTGGAACCTTGTTTCGTCTATCGTTTAATTGAGACATTCGATTTTCGAGTTTCGGTGATCTGTGACTGTGACCAATATCATTAACTATAATTCCCAACACATCCACACTAATCACAATTTATACACCAATATATAATTAATGAATTAACGTCATTCTTACCAGTTCAATTTCTATAAAAAACTTACATTATGTGGGAAAGCAGCAAACAAACATATTTATACCAACTTATTACCTATATAGCAATCGTATGTTCTATTAATAATTATTATTCCTTTCGTAAATTGCCTTCCAATATCGAGTGTCAAACAGGATTTCGTGAAGATAGGTAATACAAATACCTCGTTATAATATGATGTTGGTGTGGACGATTTTTATAGCGTTTCATCGAAGCTTTTCTGATTAACTCATAATTTATTGTGATGGAGAAAGCGTGGTGTTGATGCCGACCTCTGACTGCAGGCGATAACTTAGGATGAGGTCTACGTTGATAAATTGTCTATGTTTCGCAATTGGAGACAAAGAGGTTTGTGCAATGAGTTTTAATGGCTCATTTCGTTTTATGGCTTAATATGTAGTTGGTGGTGATGGCGGCTTTGAAGCTTGGAAAGGATAGGCGTAAGTTTCTTTTTAAGAAGATTTAGCCACCGATGGAAAAAAACAGTTACTAAAACAATTTCTATATTTGCTTAAAAGGTATTATTACGGTATCACTTTTGACGAACAAAGGTTTATGAAGTGCATCATAAATAGTTTTTTTAACTACAGCGGTTACTAGAAAAATAAAGAAATTCAATAAAGATTTAGAGTTTACGTCTGTAACTAAACGTACGAAATGTACGGAAACCTTAATTAAAATACATAAAGTGTCAGTGTACACAGAAAAATAAATAATTAGCAATAAATTTAGTAGCTATTCATTGACCGAAGCCAGTTAATTAAGTTTCAGCATAGTATAATAATAGATACAGTATGACGCCTGCACATATAGGGGCGCAACGCGAGTAATGCCTACACTTTCGGATCATGGTATCCTACAGTCGCAAGCATGTCGCAGAGACGAAAAGATTGTATGTTGTTAATACCTATTTACCTTGTAAATGTTGTAACTGGGCAGCCCTATCGCTGCTACATAGCGCGCCTCTGTAGCCATTTTGAAAAGCGTCCGAATCCTACTCCTGTATTCATTTACACTGTGGTTTTACCGTCATACAATGTTATTTAATTACGTTTGTGTTTGTCTGTCTGCCTGCCTCGGTTATTGCGCGAGCGCACGCTTTACGGCGACAATGTATCATGCGCATGACTTCTATTACCGGTTATGAGTGTTCACGTGTATGTCTGTTTGTATGTTCTATTACTATACCACTATTAAGGCAAGTTTTGTTGAAACGTTGCAGTTTTAGACGTTTTGTGACGTTTCTCATTTAAGAGACGATGGGACCCAGACGAGTTATAATCAAGTATTTAGTTTATGCGTTGTTACTAAGCCCTTGGTAAAAGAAATGATAAATTCTGTGAGGTATTTACTTGGCCATACTTTTCTTAGGTGCATTAAACTCTATGACTATTTTCGTGACCACAAAGACCACTAAGTTCTTACTAATTTAAAATGACGAATGTTATACAGTTTTTTTTGTTAATTTAATATACTAAGTTCTGGACTTAAAAATAGTTGTGTTCTTAATAAACTTTAGTTTTTTATTTCGTTTTTTTATTGTTGTCTTTTTCGTTTTACGAGATAATTTCATGAGAAGGCACCATACTTTTCAAAAGCGTACAAGGGGACGCAGATCTAATCTGCAGGTCTAGTTTAAGAACATTAATTTAAAATGTGACGGGACATCAAATCACATTTATTTATAAAATGAATGTACCTGTATAAGTTATCTATTAAACCAATGACACCAACGAAAAATATTCAGGCATTTCTTAAATAATTAAAGATGAAACTTATAAAAGATTATTCATATTTAAGCGTGAGATGCAGGGTTAACATTTAATTAATAAAGGTGATACTAATTATAATAAAAATAACATATTACAAGTGCGGGAACACAAGACGAGCACGCTTGATGGCAATCGTAAAAACTGAGCCCCGCCTCACTGCGCGCACTGTGCGACGGATACACTAAGTTGGACAAAATTATGAAAATTATTCAATTTAATACAAAAAAAAAATTACGATCTTTGTTGGCTTTTTGTAGAGGTTGTTGATTTAAAAATGGAGAATTGAAATATGTAATGGGAGTTTTTGTATAATTTAGTGGCCTGAAAAAGTGAGTAGAATATTTAGCAAAGAGAATGTTTCGAGCTGTAAAAAAAATACTGTTAAAATTAGTGTAGTAAAACAATAAAGCAAACACAAGGATTAAAAAGAAGTACCTTTAATTAATACTAAATAGATCAACTATTGCTGAATACAAAAAAAAAAACATTCAGTATAAGCACTATGGAACTATCAAGAAACAAAAGAAAAAGACAACAGAATTCAAAACTTACTGACTAACAAAAGTTTACCCGCTATAGTAGTGAGATAATTTTAAAGTATGCAGTGCATGATCGCACAGTGCGCCGGCAACATCGGCCAATTACATAAAAGCGTTTCATTTGCCGCTGCAAAGTGTTATTGTGTGACCCCGCGCGATACCATCGACCATGGTTCCAAGCTGATGTGTTCTACTTATCACTGAATATTCGGAGCTTCATTTTACCTCTTCATCTTGTGAAGATATTTTTTTGCCGATATTTATTAATCGATGTTACAATGTGTGAGAAAAACAATATTTTTTATTGTTATTTATTTAAAATGTCCCACTGCTGGGCGAAGGCCTCTCTACTCTTCTTCCACTTGTTTCTCTCAAGAGCCACGAGTGACCAGATCGGTAAAATTGAATCCAGGTCATCTCGCCATCTCCGCCTAAAATAAAAAAAAAATGTGCTAAACAAAATATCTAGATTTGAAACTAAACTTATATGTATACTTCTTTGATTTACTTTTCTTTGATTTTAAACAGATTTATGTAGTGAGTCTAAACTTTTTTAACACATTTATTTAGTGAACATGACTGGCTTTGACTGGTCACTGGACTATAAGTGCCTAATACCTATTTGTAAATGTACTGCTGAATAAAACGATTTCTTCCTAGGTAAGTGTTAAGAATTTAGGCATTGACTGAATAACTGAAAGCGTAGATAGTTAGTATACAAAGTCAAAGCGGGTTTTCTTTTCCATTTTACCTCTGTAGTCTCTTTACATGAATATCTATTGCATTTTCAATTTATTGAACAGAATTGAACCCTACCGGACTTCTAGAAGTATATATTAAACCAGATTCTTCTTTAAAATGAAAATTTCTTACATTATTTCCAAGTTCCAAGTGGAACGTATTGTATCTGGCGGTCGAACCGAGTGAGAGATCCGAAACAAATGGCCACGTATGCCTGTATTAATTAATGAATGCCATTATTCTTGTGCTTATCCAGGCTCACTGCACAGACTTAGCTTTGTTTTTGAGCCAAAAGGCCAAACATCATGGCACAGGAAATATTCAGATACACGCCCCTTAGAATTAAATACTTTTAAAAGTGATTATCGGACAGCAAAGAGGATCTTATGAATTAAAAGTTTGACATTGACACAAACAATTTGACACTTTTGACAGTTCATTTATTTTTTCGAAGTAGGTACAACGATTCAAAAACAAAAGAACGTTAATTTTTAAAACGAAAAGCATTCTACATATTCCAGTTACAAAAATCTAAACTGGTTTCAATTTATTGTTGTTTGCTTTGAGTTGCTCAATCGCTTTAGCCAACAACTTAACAAGTGACAGAGAAAAAGATATACCGAGATAAAGGTCTTATGTAATTGCTCTGATTTGCTTGACAAGAGCAGAGGTTAATAAATCATGTTCGTATTAAATTAGCAATGAGTACGAGATACTCGGAGATCATTGTTTGTTTGACGTACGACTTGCGTACGACTGAAAAAAATAAGGTAAGTTAATTATACGAACTTTTTTTGCTACTTTGTTTTAAAAAGTGGTTAAAGAATATACTAAATGCCGATTGGAACGAGATCCTACAACTATTCTAAATATTTTATAATATTTATGACTGCCAATAAGAACCTGGTTCTATATTCTTCATAGTATTACTACTACGGCAGTATGGAAAACAAATTTTAGCTGAGAGCATGCAACGTGTTTATGTTTCGCAACTTTTGGGCATGTCGCTGTCTTTAACAGTTACCTATACCTACATATAATAATGATATCAAGCTGCTAGGTACAGGCCTTTCTCATATAGGGAAGGTTTTGAGCATTGGGATTATCATCTCTGTACATATATGTAAGTATCTTTTGTCACTACATCTTAGAGAACATGTATTGACTTAGCGGCTAGGACTCTGTTCAGAAGTTGCACCACAACGTTACATCTCCGCCTTCCGCATTACTATAAGTTTTTGTCGGTTATTATGGGCTTAACCTGTCGTATTTATGCTAGCTCACACTTAAAACATAGAAGCAAATGTGTAAATAATCTTAGTTTAACTACACTACTACTCTATTACATCCTATTCTCATTAATATAATTACATATCCAAGTAGTAAAATTCCCTTGTTATGGCATATTAATAAACCCATTCTTTATTTTTAAGGAATTAATAAATTGTACACAACCTCCTTTCACTTTACCCGGCCGAAAGGAGTTTCCATTGTATTTAAAAAGTTTCAAGAAGTCCAGCAATCGGGGGGGATTTATCGTAATAATAAGTATGATAATAAGGCGTTATGGGTGTACCTTTAATAGTTTGTTAAGCGTAGTAACGCGGACGTAATAAGCTGACTGCCAACAATAACAATAACAATGAAAAATAATAACCGCAGAGATAGCGGCCGGCCCGATTACCGCCGTCGCCATTTAATTCTGAATTTAAAAAAGAAAAGCGCGGGATTCAGAAGGATTAAGTCTTATTATTTGACCTCTTTTTCTTAGCGGCCAGTGTTAATGTTTAAGCTCGTATTTTTCTTTTTTAGCTGACTGATGTAAATGTAAAAGAGTAAACAATTTTTTACTAGCCCGTAATTGTAAGGATTACAATTTTTTGTACAAAATTCTTTGCAGACTATTAATTATAATTGTTTGTTACACTGTAGTGCAAAAAGAGCTTATTGGAACGGTAATTCCTTTACTAAAAACTTTACATTTGATTACAATAATAGAGTAGGTACTACCAGGACACTTTCAGCTGGATGAATTTTATTCAATTGATATTGTAGTACTTATTTTGTTTCATTAAATTGTTATTAAGTTTTGTCAAATTTAAGTACGACGTGATCAGCAATTCACTCACGCCTCAAAATATATTTCTTAATCACCAAAGTCTTAACGTCCCAATCATGGTCGGGCAAACTACAGTAATAATATAAGTTCGGTATACCCGTAATACGTCATAATGTGTATTATTAATAATATTATTTATAGTGTTACCATATAAAGTACTTAAGTGTTCGAATTTGCGAGTAAAACGCTTGAGTTTCGAGTCACGTGTCCGCCCATCCCTCGCATCGTATTACAAAATGGTTTTTAATGAAATTTATACATCATCATGGAATCTTATCATTATTTTTTATTCGATGAAAGTGTTGAAGCCTGCTCAAGTACTTTTTTATGTATAAGCTGGTAATGTTAGGGGTAGATATATAAATTGCCGAGGAAAGATAATGCCAGCCTGAAAATGTCCCACAGCTGGGCAAAGACCTCTTCCTATATAGATAAGGAAGCCATGAAATTACTAAGTACATTTACTTGGTTAATTTAACTCCAAACTATCCTGTTTAAATTAATTAAGATGATAATGGAAATCTCACACAAGATTAAAAATTAAGACTAATGTTGGTAACTGATTTCAATTAACTGATAATCGAAATTGATTGTAAATGATCAATTAAACGTGATGCAATTTACAAAATCACTTAAGTCATATCCTGTCAAAAGTTCAAAGAAAAAAATTGGAAGCTGCAAAAAAATCAAACCGATCCTTTAGGATTTTTTTTACTTTTGCCTCGTTTCCCACCTTCAAAATTCACATCCGCATCTCAGAAGAAACAGTTAATAAATATAGTTTAGTTTTACAATCTGCGCAGACGCAGGTCTTACAAATGGCGGGGCGTCGCGGCCACGGCCGGGCGGCGCGCGATCGAGATACCGACGCGCATACAACGCGCCTGTACCATGGAAATACTTATGATTTATTATTATTGATATTTCATTAAATTATATTTAATAATCTATAGGAATAAGTAAATGTTTTGTAATTTTCTAGAGTATTATTTTTGGTTTAGAAGCTAAAATTTGAAACGAGATTCGTTAAGCCACAATTGTTATCCGTTCTTATTAGTACAGTAGTATGTTATTTGATACAATTATGTATGAAGGTACCTACTCGATATACATAAGCAAGGTTCTTGTTTATTAAACTATGTATTTCTTGTTCTAGATGCATGTAAATAGCGCCTCATCAAAACAGTTAGATCATTAATAATGTTCAAATTACCAAACCCCTAAGCCCAGCACTATTACCAATCAAAACTCGCCAATAACCGCACAGTATTTAGCACTGGCAACACAAATCACGGCGTTAACCCCTCCACTGCCGCGGGGGTATTTATCGGCACAATAAACTTGCGTAATTTATAACAAGCAATAACAATGTGTGCTGTATCTGAGGGGTCATTTCTCAAACGCACACCTTGCCTGTAGCGGCGGCTATCAGACAAATTAAATAGCCGTGTACGTCCGTCCGCTCCGACGAACAATCGGTAGGCCCTACTCTTATTAAATGATAAGCCTCGTAATATTAATGTTATCGTGCCTCGCTAGCGGAGGGTTAACTCTGTTTTGATTTTTAAATTGCTGCGCTTGTGTTGGCAGACACTTTCCAAAGTTTTTGTTCCAGTCCTTGTCACGGATCATCAAGTTACCGTCCTTTGTTTTATTACAACTGCCTATCGACTGACTACCTTATTCTAATGTTATTAAAATGCGTGAACATTAGAGCGCGAACGTTAAATACCATATCTACATATAGGTTATAAGAAATGTAATTGAGCGTTTAATATGTTTCACCTTAGCACTGTATTAACCTAGGTATCAAAGGCAAAAATTGCCTAATTATAATTTGAAATCGTGCTTGATGGTAGACTCCCCACATCCTATTTTCCTGGAGCCTATAAATGCCTTTGACTCGGCAACATCAATGTCAGGGAATGCCAGCGCCGGAGTTACGGCGGGGAACACACTCGTACCTCTTAGCCTCGCCACATTAACTATTCCACCACTAACGTTAATACCTTCCACTCTAAAGGAGTAAATGTCGATTACTTCATTAGTGCTATGAATAACTTACGTAGAACTAAACGAGCATACAAACGTATTAATATAAACATCTGTTCGAGTTCCAATTACCATTTGCAAGTCATTACACATAAATACAACTGTTAATCTCGCGCCGAGGAAATTAAAGACTTAATTAAATTACGGACCGAATCAATTTGTATCTTACGGGAACTAAACAAAAATTTAATTAGCGATACGCAACAGGAGAAATGTCAAAAGGTATTAAGAAAAAAGTAAAAAAATAATGCGAGAGGCTCGCATACCTGAGAAACCGGCACCTTGTGGCAAATTGAAAAGGCCGCGCTTGCTCTCCGAGCTAATAATAAATTCTCAAATAATAATAATTCATAAATAATAATCGTGGAAGAACAAAATAAAAATATACACGTCGAAATAAAAAAGGATTTGCCCCGGATCCAGTCGACACGGGTCGACTTTTGAGAGGATAACATCGCCGCGGTGAGAACATTCCGATCTGATTTCTGCCGAGTTTAAAGTAGAGTAAATAGAGTTGTTTGTACGTGTATTAGTTGCGATTGCTACGAGCTATGAAACATTGTTTATGAATTGACGCGTAAAACACGCGTCGGTGTTAGCAGTTAAACGCAGGAATTACGCGGCGGGTCACGATCGTTAGGCTGTGTATCACAGTCGGCGCGGCGTGGCCCACCACTCACTGCGCTATAATCAAGCCTCGGAAAGGCGCCGGTGCGCGCCGGCCCGCCGAACATAAAATTGTTTTTTCGTCCAACAGCTATAATTAGGCGATGCGTTACGTTTTTGTTTGGCCCACATTTCCCGATCCTCTAATTTTTGTGTTTTTTGCCGCTCCTTTTGTAGTCGTTAATATGATTACACCGTTGGGATGATGGCTTCATACGTGTTTTAGGTTATAACTTAATTTGCTCGGGTTACTTATTTGTTTTTTTATTGTTGTCCGACTTCCTGAGAGTCTGTCGTGTGTTTTTTGCGGCCGGTCGTTAGTTGGAGGTGATTGAATGTGATGGTGGGCAAATTGTGGCGGTCTCGCGTCGTGTCGGCCGCGCGTCTCGCCCGCGCCTCGGCCGCGTCGCCTCGCGTCACGTATTTAGTTTGATTTCGAATGTTGACTCGGAGTGTTGTAATTGGATTGTAATCTGTTAGCAGAACTTTTTGTCGAGGTGATTGCGTGCTATCACGTAGCTTTATACTTTCGATGATATTGAGCGTTTAGCTTATTTTGAGCGTAAATTAATTTCTAATGAGGTAGGCAGGCGGCGAGGCCGGCGCGTTAGGGCTGGGAATGTCTTAATAATGCTTCGTGTTCGATACGATCAAGCGGTCAACGCTTAGTGCAGCGCTTGCACAAAGCTGCTTCATAGTTGTAAAAATAACAAGCGACGGGAATGGAACCCGTCACTTGCTGAGCTTAAACTTAGGTTTCTATTTCCTATTAAAGTTTGTCATTTCAGTCATACCTTAAATCACAATCCTGCATTCTCAAACCTCATATATCTATCCTTTTTTCTCCCAAGCAGAAAGCATTAAAAACATTTTCCATCGCTGCTTTCCATAAAGCGCTGCATTCTCAGGTTGGAAGTGTTGCCGTAATGGCGCTGGTCGGTTTGACAAGTAAATTGAGGCTGGCGGACGGGGGACGTGCAAATTGGCCGACACCGGCTGCACGCAACGGCCCGGGTTCATGCCCGTGCGTGGCGCACGGACTTGTCACTCGGGTAACACGCCGAACTTAGAAATACTAGCTTCGGGAATCGAGGACTGTATTATGAATGGAATCGAGTTAATTATGAACTTGTAAGCCATGAATTTTCAACAGCTTTTGTATTTTTTTTTTTTGGCAACAACCTTTCAATCGTTTAAACGGTGTTTCTTCGTATCGACTCGATAGAGTCATATAAGTAGATTATTTTAGACTTAGAAAAAGTTTAAAATGTACTAAATATTTAATGGAGTATTTTTAGAAAACATCGATCTTTTTCGTCTATATTCATTTACAGTACTGTGCATTTAGCTTAACCAACCTTCTCGAAAGCAACTCTTACACGAAAAAAGACAAAACAACATCGTCACAAAATATTCATAGCACACCTAATATAACAACTAATAATTTAAACACACTAATAAAGCACGAAGGCCACAATTTGTCATGTAGGTGTACACTTGTATACAAACTGTACGACCGACCACAATTGCTTCGTGTATCTAAATCAATTTTATTGGCCTATAACACTTGTTACCTAATTATACTCTAGCATACAACGAACCCAAAAAATGTAGAGCTTTTATAAAAGTTAGTTTTTACTTCAATAGGGGTCAAGTTATACTGGTTTTGTAGCTTCGCTTTGTATGATAATTTTAAAATCGACCTCAGTGATGAAAAATTGATTTTGGTTGATATGCTTTTGATTATACGGTTGGCAGTCGTTAGATACAATTATTTGGATACAGGTACTGGATTGTTTTCGGGCTATTACCTCGTGTTGGTATTGGTTAATAAATATCTTTTGTTTTTAGTTCCTTTAGGTTTACTATACAATGGGTTTTAGGCTTCTGTCTGAGGTTTTTGATTAATAGAGAAATTGTTTTTTTGGGTTAAGGAACTCGAGTAGCAAAAAATTCAACCGTTTGACGCTAATTGGCTTAAATCAATTCAAACACACATATTTTGAATTTGGATTTTATAAGTTGAGCTTAAGTCAAACAGTGCTATAGTCTCGGGGACTTTTTAATTTTTTATATAAAACTAGCTGTTGCCCGCGAGTTCGCCCGCGGGAATGTCGGTTGTAGCCGTAGAATCATTACCCACTTGTAATCTTTTTTATATCGAACTCAATTATTATAACTTTCTAACAACTATCGTTATGTTTTAGTCAATATATACAAACATGTAACCTAACATTATAATTATTCTAAAACCTTTCTCGAGAACCACTCTACACATTGGTGAAAACAGCATGAAAATTGGTGCAGTAATTTTAGAGTTTATCGCGAACAGACAGACACGGCAGAGGCTTTTGTTTTATAATATGTAGTGATATTGATGTTATGCAACAAGTGCTTCAGAAATATCAACACATTACTTAGCATACACCATCTTGTAACAATCTGTTGTACTAATATTAACAAGAACCATTATACATACACATTTTCAGTCGATCATATGTAAAGCGTGACTTGTGCCTGTACTAAGCTTTTAAAGTCAAACTGTTAGTATCGTGCAAGTGAGATAGCGCTCTACATTGTTTATAACAGTGTCTCGCTCGCACAACAGCGTTAGTTTTAATTTTTAGGTTCATATTAAGTGCGTTGGGGCGTTGTAATCGTTTGTAATACTCGAACTATCACGATACGGCGTTACTTGAGATCAATTTCTTCATAATATACTCGTAAGTTAATGTTGTTATACCTACAATGTTGTACGAAGAATTATATATTAAATACATTGTTAAATATAACTACAGCTTAATGAAGCTGTTGAGTTTAAAAGCTCAAACGTAAAGTTTTAATTAAAGCTCGCCTGATCTACAATAATTGTTTAAGGAATACAAAAAATAATGTTGTTAATACTTGTTTTTGTTTTGAAGTAATTTTATTTTTAAAAGGTAGGTTTTATATCAATTTTGTATTTATAAAAAAGCAAGTGCAAGCAAGCTCCGTGTTTCGGAAGGCACGTAACAATGTGGGTCCTGCGCCTGAACTCTCTCTGCCCTCCGGTCGTGTCGGATTGCCGTCCCATCGGGCTATGATAGTAAAGGAACAGAGAGTACACCTGTGTTTGCGCTCACACTAGTGCACTATAATATAGTCCTGCGTAGCTGGCTGGTGTCATAGTAACACTAGCCACCGTGGCCGAAATCGGTCAGGAGACATTATTTATTAGCAAGAAGTCGCAGTATCTATACAATCATACATAATATTTTAACAATTCGTTCTGAATGTTTAAATTGTTCTTGTTTACACGTCAAAGCATGAATATTTGATATTGTTGTAGAGTTGACTTGTGGGCCAAGTGAAAATGGTTTGATTTCGTGGCGGTAACGCGCTGGTGAGGTAATCACTTCATTATATGGCACCGCCGGGGTAGCGTGCTGTAGGATTTGTAGTGCAACCATAAAGGAAGAAAATCTAAGGACATTTTCTTAATACATACAAAATATATATTTAGAGAAATAAAAACGTTGACAGAAATGGCATGCAATCTTCAAAAATATGACGATTAATATGCTTAAATTAAATTAAATTTTGAATATAACGATTGGTTAGGTGTTAGGTATATCGATTTATTAGTCTCAATATTAGGCCTTTTAGAAATGGACAAATTAACTCAGTAATTTTCCTATAAGTACAAAGGTTTTGTTTTATAAGCAACTATTATAAAACTAATTCACTGAACTCCTGGATTTTTTGTTACACACAGTTAGCTCTACTTTTGTAGAGTTCAGGCAGTCGCAGTGAACCTACATTTTCTTACACGATGGTCACCGTACAATTTCGTATTATAGAAAAGAATGGAAAATTGTGAAAAATTGCTTCTTGTTAAGTCACGCCGGTGATCGTGGGCGCGATACAACTACAGGGAAACTACACTAATCATTTTCCTACATTTTCCTTTTATATTTCATGGGAAATGTGCCTTGTGAAATATAACCTCATTATATTTATGCTACGGGAAATGGAGGTGAATATATTTTAATAGGCCTTTAGATCTTATTAAGACCCTGTTAGTGTAGGAAAAGGTGGAAAGTATTTTTTTTCTTGAAACTGTTTAAAAAAAAATGTTCTCGAAAATGAAGGTTTGTATGTACAAATCTTTGTAGTCGGGGAGGACTTTGCTCAGCAGTGGGACACAATAGGCTAGGATAAAAAAACAAGAGGCACTGGTGGCAGGCTTTCTTCTCCTCTTTTCATTAATTGTCTTACCCGTCTTTATTTGTCACATACATTAACAACCATGTTTATAAACGTCACTCAGATAAAATGCGTCTTTAAGTGTCATCCTGGGTCTGTTATTATAAAAAGGAATATGTATGAAGACGAATAGACATTTAATACTAGTAATTTCACTAAGTGTCATTTGTGTAATTATAAACAAATGCGTAAGTTGCGCTGTAAAACATTTAAAACATAACAATTAAATAACGTTTAGCTTTTGTTTTTGTCTATTAACAGGACAAAATGTTTTCATTTATATGTGCTACTCTATTTTATACAGCCCACAAAAAGTTATATAAGTAACAAATTAATACAATTTCCGTTCGATACGATTATATTTCTGAAAACATTTTTATCGGCGGATTTAATTTCCCGTTGAAACTTAATTAAGTTATGCTGTTTTTTCATGTAAAACACTTTTTCTTTGAGTCACGTAATCATATTTTCTATTAGAAATAGAAGTTTTTTTTGTGAGTTAATTTTATAGAGCTGTTTTACATAATGTTGTGTTAAATCTTAATGTGCGATCTGCGAGTTGTAGTCATAAACTTATGGGATATAAATATGTTTTTTATTTGATGTGTATTATGGTTTTGTTATGATACTGTTTGCTTAATATTTACAATTATAATGCGATTTTATGGACAGTTTGATGGGTCTTACGTTGTAAAGTTAGCTTTCATAGATAAATTATTTTTATGTTTTTTTTGCGATTTTTTCAAAGTGTATCTATTATGTGATTTATGATTTATGGTTTTTTTTATATGATAATAACGCAGCTTTATTGCGATGCTATAATATGTGAGATACCTAATTGGATTGATTAAATAAGTAACGAGCCAATTGTGTTTTAATATAAAAAGATCTTTTGCTACTTTAAGGAAAGGTCCTTTTCTTTAAAGTCTTCACCGACCTTACTTGCGCTACTGCATTCCCTTGTACTACAAACAAAAACCAAATACAATATTAAAAAGTAAAATTAACATAATCGTGAAACTTACTAAAACTGAAGTAAGTCATAAATATAGTAATACGCGTACACAAATTGTTGAATCACGCCTAAAAGCGTCATTAAAAATAACTTTTAGTTTCTCTTAATGTTCAGCGTTGATCAGATAAGGGTGCGTCCACACTGGAGCGCCGATCCCGCAATTATAAAGGAATTAGCCCAAAACAGCGCCTTCAATGGCCACAAATTGATATAATAAAAAGTAGTGTGGTTAGCGTTGACGCGGGAGTAGGGCTGCCACGGTGTGCTCAATGTACTTTTAAGATTTTCAATTGTGAACCTAAGCTGTCAATTTCAATAAGCCTGTACGATGTGTGTACACATTTTTTGTAGATTACAAAAAACGTGTTGCGCCGACCCCAAGTATAATGGGATAGGGGCAGGAAGATGATGATGAGATGATGATGTGTGTACAATCACACTGCTGGGCAAAGGTCTGCTTCTTTTACTATCATCTTTCTCTAGCCATATGCCGCACATTTATATTTGATTAAATATTTAGATTTTAAGAATGAAACGTTTTCTGTATAGCTTTTGAAAAGATGTTGTTTTGTTCAGGTACATGAGAATCCTCTTTTATAAACCATTTTCATTTGCGTAATATACCTACCGCATTTTATCACAATTACCATAAAAATAAAAGGAAACATAAATTAACTGACTGTACCATTCGATACACTTTTACACATGAACAACTTCTTCTTCTTCTTCTACTTCTTGAATGAATTGGATGTATTTAACGTCTTATTCATGTTTTAGAATGAAAACTAAAACATGTTCTCCCTTTTACATTCGACAACGCCTTTTAGTAATAAGACATTCATTCAAGAAAATGTAAAGGCTGGTTACATTTATTTGCGTACTTGCACTTAATTTTACAAAAGGAGTAAAAGACACCTTTTGTTGGTGGGTACAGCCCTAGCGGGAGGTGTCGCCCAATAATTAAGTGATTACGTTAGAAACGCGTGTCGCCGGCCGCGCGATTCGTATCTGCGTTTCGGGCGGTCATTAGCGCACTGGAATTGCCCTTCTCCAGTCCCGATTGAGACATTTCGTAATTATTGTAATACGCACAGTTTTGAGCGGCTTTTCAGTCGCCGTTTTGCGATTTGTTTGTGGATTGTCGTATGGATGTTACTGATATTATGCTGCAATTAAAGAGATTATTGCTAATGTTTAATTAGGAACCTAGATGGGTTATTTGAAAAGATAATGGTATGTACTTAAGTAACAATTTACATTATTTTCAGTGAAGGATGATAGGTATACGTTTGTCTAATATTTTCTGCTGTACGTCCTTCAGAAGAACTTTAAGGGAACCCATCTTCTAACTTTTAAGACCTTAATGTAAACCGTAAATAATTTCATAATCCACAGAACAATACTGAACAATTTCACCACCAAAAACACAACACAGCCCAGTACAACGCTAATTACACAAAACTTCGTAAAAAAACATAACAATTAATATAATTTCCCTGACAATATAGACGTATATTAATTGCTTACCCCGACTGGTAGAAGATTAATGGGCCCCGATAAGCAGCTTAAATGAAAACTTTGGCTTCGAATTGAATCATTTGGGTATGAATGCCTTCATTTGCATACACGATAATTAGTACATGGTTATAGTGTGCTCATTGAGCTTTGGTTGTGGAGAAAGGTCAGCAGGTTCACTTGGTTTCGTTGTTTGATAGGCGCCGATTGCTGATTGGTGATAGAGGTTAGTTTGTGATGCTGCAATAGGTAATGGTAACTAGGATACCAAAGGGATGGAAATCAGAAACGACGCATACTAAGGCTTGGCGCAAACGGGCCACCGACCACGACCACCGTCAGCTGTCGCGCGCTTCCGCCACTTTTGAAACAGTGTCAGAAGCGAGCGACAGCCACTGGTGTTCGGAAGCCGCCACATTTTATAACCCGCTCTCTGCTGCGCAGTCTTACGATATGAATGTATCAATATCCATTGAGGCGTCAGCGTCGTGCATCATGGTGACGCGTGCGATGCATAGAACGTCTAATGGTTAACTGCGCGGGGGGTGAAGCAATGCGACAGTGGTGAGTGTCGGCGTCTTGTGTGGCCCGTAGCGACCACAAGTAGCGAGTCGCGGACACTTCAGTAGCGAGTGGCCGCCACCGGCTACACGTGTGCGGCGTGTCTATACAAAATATATGAAAAAGCGTGTTAAGTGGCTGTCGCTGGCCACCGGTGGCGGTGGTTGGTGGCCCGTTTGCGCCTAGCCTAAGATGTAGAAAGAATAAAGAGAAGTATCTAGAAGAATAGCATATACATATATACATGGCGCGGAACTCAAACTAGTCTGGAACATGTAATAGTTGTTGATCGTAAAGTCATAGATAGTAATGTGCGAGGCTTTTACTTATGATCATTGGTCTTGGATAGGCAAAAAGAGAAAAAGGAAACTTAGATTTGATGCTTAATTTCAAAATTACCACAAAAAACTTAATTTCTTCGCATAATTTTAGTGTATTTCAGCCAGTTAGAATAAAACATCTAAACTTTAGCACCTATAACGTGCAAAACTTTTCTTTTTGGTACTACATAAAGTTTTTTGCACACATAACTTATCAACGCGTATCTACATAAAGACGATTAGGTGAACAAGAACGTGTGAACAATAACTGGCCTCAAAACACAAGCTTTCTCTTGTTTTCAAAGCTTTGTATACCTAATTTAGGCAACGATATGATAGATATACAGAGTCAAGATTATAATATCAATACTATTCAAAAATGAAATGATTGTTCATCTTTCATGACTATTATTCACGATGATAGTCTCCTTTGATGAGCCTCTTTTAGCTTTTTCTGAAAAGGAAAAATAAGTCACTGATTTTTTTACACAATTTCATTTTTCATATTTCATCATCTTTAGCTCTGTACAACCCATTGATATACATAGGCATTGTTTTGTTCATACAATGCTACTTTGTCTCTTGTCCTCCTCTTCTATTGTCACCTACCGTCTCATCTTTGTGCTACGCTGCCAAAGTCTACGCCATATCTTACTCAACGACAATAAATCACCAAAACAATAAACTAAACTACTGTTTAACTTACATTACACCATATTTACAAATAAGATAAATTTAATGTTTATTTTACGCTCCACGGACTAACTGGGCTAGACATTTGTGTATTAAGAATAATAGGAGATGTAATATTCGTGGTGCTATATAATTTGTGGTCGCTATTTATGTAAATAAGTAAGCGTGGTAATAACGAGATGTTTTTTTTATATTGTAGGTGGAGGATATTGTGTTATTACGGCTAGTTTAATGTGGATGGGGCTGAGATGTTCGTTTGATATGGTTTGGCCTCGTAAGGTCGGTTTGTGGGGATGGGCTTGCGTTACTATTTTGTTTGCTTGATGTTCATTTTGACTTTCGTTCTTAGTAGAATCTTTACATGTAAACTGCTGTCTAACTATTTATGATAACAAAGCTAGGGTAAGGGTAGTAGAAAGAGTGAGCAGGGTTGCGCGTAGACATGCGATGAGCCATTATTTGTGCGTTTTTTGTTTGTACTGTCTGAATACGATTGAAGTATTTGTGTTACTTTCTTGCTAACATTCTTATATCTAGCTGAATGGGCAATCTAGGAAATCTCAGCACTACGTACTGTCTAGTTTTTTAGACATGAACTTAACCTGCGTCTCAAAAATCATTTAAAATTATAGACACAGTTTTAGCGTTACGTTTATCAAAAACAGGGTTATTCGTAATCATGAATCGAAGAATTAATTACTGAACACTGAGATATGATTGTGAATTATTAGTTTTATCTCCTAAATCACTCATCCAATTTGTAATATTAATTTAAATTATGAAGCCTAGTAAATTATTATGTTAATGTTGGACAAAATAATTTATGTTACAAGTTAATTATTGTGTCTCATTGATTGGTTTGATGTAGTAATCCAGATTGCTATGTAAAAGGAAATTAAATTAGAACTAGGCTAAAATGACTCGTTCAGAAATGATTAGACACAAGGTAAGGAGAAGAAAGACTAGGGACTAGAAATAGAGCTGTATATGCCCTGTTTTTCCGGATCTTTTCTTGTTATTTATTATAGTCATTTCTCACCAAAAATTTTCAGACCTCTAATTGTACCTATTGGTTACGGATAAGTAGGGCGGTATTCATACTAATTCTGTTTCCATCAACAAAGGAGTAATACTCATCCCATTTTGATGTCATGGTATTCTCCGTCTAGTATCCTGATATCTTTTAGTAGTTCTATCACGATTCCGCAAATGTTATAACATCAGTAATACTTTGCGTACAGACATTACAACTGTAATCCACACAATTGAAACAAAAAACACTTACTCCATAATCGTACTGCAATTTTAACACTAAGTCCGCGAGAATGGGCCTGAATGACCACCAAATATGCCTCTTAATATTAAATCCCTGCAATTTACCTAAACACCCTGTTATTACGCACTTCACCCGGACCGGGGTAATATGTTATATGAATGGGTTATAATAACAGAAATGGTTAACGATGGTGCAGTCAGTGTCGGGTAGAACGACTGGCCATATCCATTACTCATGGGAGATAGATTGCCTCGTGAAAGTACCAAAGTAACTGCGAGTAATCAGTTTTAATCTGGGATGTAACTGTTGCAGTATTAGCGGGATGTTAGCTTTGGTATTCTTCGGAGTTTTTGTTCCTGTAAAAAAGTTCTTTGTGGCTGTAAAGCGTCCCTGTCAATGATGACTTACTTGAAGTGATCCTGTCGAAGTATGCTTGTGTTACTTGCGAAGATAAATAATTAGATTGAGTTCTACTCTCTAGCTAATTGATTTATAATTTGAATTAAGATTTATTGATTTAGAAATGATAGTATCCCTACAAAAAATATCTAGGAACTAGTTTTGGTCATTCTTTGTAGTGTCAAAATTGGGTAAAGTCCTACCTATAAGTTGAGCAAAACACATGATCCTCCTTTATGTGCCAATCTTATCGAGCTATTTTAAAAACAACTCTTTGATAAGACTTTTCATTTAAAAATAAAAATAGGGTCTTGTTTCAAGTGGAGATGATTTCAAATTTCCTACTTCCAATAGACTGCACTATACCACGGCAGCATTACTGAGTACATACTCGTAAAATGCCAGTGACGCTAATACATACTCTCCCAATCAAGTGAAACCTACTTAATTACCAATTACCGAGAGAGTCTTTGTAATAACATGCCACAAACATGTCTCCAGACGGGTGACGTAGGTATAGAAATGTATGCGATAGGCACTTGTCCCTATTACACGGTTCAATTGACAGTCCAGTGAGGAAGCTATCGCGCATGCGCGGGTCTAGCTCTGTGGAGACATACTCATGATAGATAGCAGCCGGTGTTATATGTTAGTAATTGTGTTATGTGTGGCTTCTACTTTTTAGTCTCTTAACTATTTCTAACTAGTGGTTTTAAAGATTTAAGCGAACAGACTGACAGACAGCGATAGCGGCTTTGTTTTATACTATGTAATGGTATATTGGTGCTTCTAAAACACGGAAATGATAAGAACTCGTCTGATAACAGATTCTGCAAATAATAAAGCTTTCCTGAGATAAATAATGTTGTTAATGTTAGTGTTGAACTAACAAAGTCATTGACGATAAACATAGAATCAAATTTTGGTCATCCTCAACTCATTTCAATACCATCAAACTTGAATCGAAACAGGAATTCAGCCATTTTGAAAAACTAACTTTAATACGCAAAACGAATGACTCTTTAATTTTCCTGTTGTTACAACATATCGTAGACATTATACCATAGAAATATCAACATACACAATAATAACACCATAATAACAAAAATGTAATTTATAGGACATGGAGCTTTTATGACAGAATTGAAAGAGCTAATAGTTCTTTCGTAGTCCTAGTAAAAAAAAATGAGTCTGAAAAAAGTAGAGTCAGAGATAATGTCCAGTTTTGAAGAGCTATAAGTTATTATGTCACCCCTATGATAATAATGTGTCAGCAATCATGTAGATACTTTTGTAGATTGATTTATCCTAGTCTAAAAGTTAACAAACACTTTCAGCTGCAATAATTTTGTTTCAAAATATATTGTGTATTCTTTATAGGTGTACAGTCACGAGCAAATACATGTTTAAACGACCAAACTATTGCAGTTTAAGTCCTAGTCAAATGATTTATGAAATCGTGATATTTCCTTTCAAATTAAATGTTTTATGTTTCACTAACAATATCAGGAATATTCTATAACAGCTTCAAAAATTTCGAATAAGAAATCTACTGCAACTGTTTGGTCGGGTATACATGTTTTTGCCTTTTTTTTTAGTGAATTCACAAATGACAAAAATATTACTTATGTTTTTGCTCTATAGCTGGTATATTCGTTACTCATAAGAATTATTGGTATAACCAGTAACCTTCAATTTGTCGCGTGGGTTGTATAAGGTAATACACAAACGACCTAACTAATTTTGAGCTTATATTAATTGTTGTAATTTGTCATAATCATCTAAATAGTGTTTACTTATAAGTGTTCAAATTGAACCGACTACTGTGATATAAAGAGTATTAGTCATAACTAGGTTTCGCTATTCAAGGAGTGTCATATCATATTATATGAAGTATGAGTTTTTGCGTCATTAACATATCCATCTATATGTCCGTATGTAATATTGAAATAACCATTTTTACTCTATGCCCACGGTGTGGTGTGGTGTCCGTTGCAAGCACCAAAATATTATGTTTTTTACAAGTTTTGTCTGCCTGTCTGTCTGCTTGTTCCCGTTAATCTCTGAAATGGCTGAACCGATTTTGATATGACTTTTAAACAGGTAGCTGATGTAACAAGGAGTAAATAAGGCTACTTTTATATCAGAAAATAAACTATTTTTTTTATTAAATTCCACGTGGAGATCAGTTCGTTGCAGTTAATACCAGTATGCTTTAAGTGTGAACTGACGCAGGCCATTGACACAGGCAGGCAGCTGTTACTTCCAAAAACAGTAACAAAATACCTAAAATAAAACAATTAAAACATTACCTCCATTCTGTGGCAATTACACGGTGTCGTATATCAAAGTCGGCGAACATTTGGCGAATAATTTGAGCACGTTTAAAATTATTAACGCGACGGGATTCGCCATGGCGGCGTGGAGGTCCCATGTATTTGTATCACGGCTTTTTATACTATACTCGACTGTTCATACAAAAAAAACTATATTATTTTTTGTTTGCATTTCTGTTTGATTAATAAATGTTGGTGTATAAATTTAGATTCGAAAACTCATTTTTGAAAGATAATTCAATAAGTTCATGAACTTGTATATTATGCCGGCAGCTGATTCTATGTTCTATGAAAGCCGTTTCAAGCATGATTTCGGTCAGTAAGTCAGCAGTCTTTCATCTAAATAGAGGGCTTCCTTTGTTAAAATATCGTTAATATTTAAATATTGTTTTAAGAAGTCGTCGCAGCGTTTATTGTTGCGTTTCAGAATTCATTGAAATAGCACGCTCCTACAATCTCAGCGGAAGTTGATCCCCATTGTGATTCCAACGAACCAGGAAGGTATTAAATGTTAAGCACTTAATTATGTGTTTAGTATTAACGAGTCTGTGGTAAAGTCTTACATATTATAACGTGATTTTACAACGAATTTCTACCGGCGGTATCTTTGTAGTGCTTGCGCCTTGTTAATGCGATGCTAAACTGGCTGGCTGCAATCACTTTGGTTAAGAGTACTTACGAGCTGGCGGAATTCATTTGTTATTCGAATTATGTTGTTTCCCTTGTTTTGATAGTTGCCATAACAATATACTTACTCAATTATTACTCACTTGTTAGAGACCCGTTCGTAGCTGGAATAGGCTTTGAATGAACATTAAGTTAACTTTCCAAATGTGAATTGCTAATTTCTAATAGTGGTATTGTTTCATAATTAAGAAAGTCCGCTTTGTTAAATGGTATTTATGTGACTACAGTAGGAGTAGCAAAATCATGGTATCCTGCAAAAAAATATAGCCTATTGTCCGTTGGGCATGTCATGAAATAAATCACTTTATTGTGTGTTTAATCGTGTTATATTTTGATTCAATAAATTACTCACGTAACATACCTTTTTACATCTTACATACAGTGTGATAGTCATTTACAAATATCTGTTCTCCTCGTCTCTTCTATAAATATAAATTAAAACTTAATCAATATATTTTGTACCTAAGATATTGTTTCCGACTACAAAAATGTACAGTTAGTAACGATTTATACTTATTACTACATTACTTCCATTATAAATCAAAATTATTATAAAAACGATGTGGCGAAGAGAACTTAGGACGTTCATATATTGTTGTAATTGAGAACAATGAGAATCAAAGTTGGTCGCCCCTGAAGTGGAATGACCATTTTAATGCAGACATAAAAAAATACAAAAGTCAAAAGTTCGTCGGCAACATTTACAAAAATATCAAAGATAATAAAAGGATAAATTAAACCCATTAATCAAAGAATATTTTATATAAACAAGTGGACGTCAGTATCGCAGTCAGTTCAAAGACAAATAAAAATAGGAGATCAAAGATTTTTTTTTCTGCTCAAAGGGTAAGTGGCATCTAATCAAATTTGACTTGATATGGTGATCGTAAATTGGTGTCAGTAGGTTACCGCTGCCTACAAAATAAGCCGGCGTCAAAAGTCAATTGCTGTAAGATCACCAAATGACAATTAAACAAGCAATAAACATTATTTGTCGCGATGTTTCCATAACAATGTTTTAAAACCATTTTTATAACATTTTTATAGGTGTCAGCTTTATCTAGGGGTTATTCAGTCATCAATACGTTGCGAATGTCACTAATTTGCGGGTATCATTGTTATTGCAGAGACACTATCCTGTTTGTGGCGTGTAAATAATTAAGAACAGAGCCGTTATTTAATTACTAAGAGATTTCCTAAATTAAAAGCAGTTAAATAGGCGTAAACCGAGTTTCAATATCAGATGTTTCACTAAAGGCTTGTCGTAGGCGTAAAACTCGTCGTTTTCCCCAATTATTCGCCACTTTCCGATTTTATGCCGTCGAAGCATTCATAAAAATGTTCTATAGAGTTTCAAAGTAGGATAATTTCACGTGCCAACGGCTCGAGACAATAACTGCGTGACTAATCGGCTTGCACATTGTTATGTACCTATTAAACTCACTGCGGAGTAAGTAAAAATGGCAATAAACCGAGGCGGCCATATTGTTTTGCTAATTGGCTCTCTTATCGGTCGTTACGCATTATACATTCATTAATTGTTGTTATTTTACGACCAGAGATTGTATTTCTTTCGCCAATAGTAATTGTATTTGAGCCGCCATCTTTATTTGGTAAATGGATTTTTTTAAATTAGTTCTCTGCATGCTTCTATTGTTGGCGTTGTTACAATTAGGTTTATCGGATTATTCAAAACTGCGTTTGGTTAATCTTTTGAATAATGCTGGCGATCAAAAAACTTATAAAAATGTTATCGATCGAAACAGCCTATAGTTATAAAATGACAGCTTCACGGTCAAACAGCGTCATGTTCCGATATTGATGACAGCTAGGACACTAATTACACTGGCGTGTTATTATTTTTAAAACTCTGTTGTATCATAACGGGGTCGGTTTATCGCGGTAATTGTAACAAAGTGCTACTGTCAAGAAATTACACAGTAATGGCGGTGTAATTAAGTTAATTGTTCGCCGCTTTGCCTAATGGATGTACAAAGTTAGTGTTTAGTTCACTTGTTAATGCCTGGATAAGACGCCGGCAATGAAACACGCCTTTTGTCTCTGCTAATGTTTATACATACCACCTTTTTCCTCAGAGCTTTGTATGTTTATTTTCTACACCTAAAGCAAACATATAAAACTCTTTTGAAAATAAAACAAATGCAAAATGTTTTGAGAATACTCTGGCTTCATTTCAAAAGCTGATTATTTCCATTAATCACAAACTCTGTCCAATTCATCCGCCATTTGGTAAGTCAACAAATAAAATTTTAAATATGCAAAAAATATAAAATACCACATCATTAACAGTCAATATAAATTATTGCCCCGATTTGTAAAAGAAAAATAAATATAAAAATTACTATATACACTACTACCTATATAATACATTGCCTACATCTAGTATTCACACAGGATATGTAGTTATATGGTACTCGTCAAGTCTTTACTCAAGCTAATTAGAACTAATGATAATAACAATAGTTAAACATAGCAAAGGAACATCTCTGAAATGCCTGTGGGGCCTGCGGTTGAGCACAACAGTGGAGATGTTCCACCGGCAGCCACTAATAACAAGTCCGTATCAATGCTGGTCACTGCTGCACTCAGTCACAGCGCAAACTTCACCAGTAGTCACGAAATAACCGAGAGCCTCTATAGTCACAGATTACAGTCACTTTCACGTGTTAAGTAAAGACTCTATACTGAAAGGATTATGTTTTCTTGTTCCCCCGTTTTTGGACAAGTCCTGTTCCGTGGCGTGGCCTCCGCCGCTTAAGTCTAAGGAGACGGCGCGGCCGGAGTCGAAGTCGAACTTCTCGAAGTTCGCACTCGCGCCGCCGAAGTGTTTGAAGAAGGAGGGCTGAGGTTCTGGGATGGGGCTGAAGTTTCTGTTCGAATGGGCATCTGACGTGGAACTGTCTGAGTTGTTCATGCCGTCGGCGCCAGAGGGCGCGCGCAGCCGGCCTGAGAGCGAGAAGTCCTCGGGGCCCGAGTCGTGGCAGGAGTCCCCCCCTACCACGTCGATCATGCTGTCTTCCCCTTCCGCGTCCCCGTCAGAGTCGGAGTACAGGCCGCTGTTCTTGTGCTGCGCCAGGTACTCTGCCTTCAAAGCCTCGAGGTCCACCGCGATGCCTTTCGCCCGCAGTTTCCTCGCTTGCCTCTCCAACGCTTTTGCCAACTTCTTTCTTCTTCTCGCCCTGTTGATAAAATCGATAGGGCCAAATAAGTATAGAATCTATCAGATCTTGAATTAAGTCACTAGATCGCAGAAGTGTTATTGATATGAAATCGCTAGATAATTTAAATCGATGCTTTTGGAAAAAGAAATAAAATTCATACAGAGATTATTCCAGAATTATTCACTTTAAATTATTGTGAAATGTTACATTCCATCTTGTTATCAGAGTTTAGCGAATGAAAGACTGTTTCTTGTAATTAAATAGTAAAGCACTGATGACCTCTCGGTCCTCCAGTGAGTGCACACGATGCCGTGCGTCACTCGTAACCTCTGTATATTTTACAATTATTTATCATTTTTATTTGCTCTTCAATTTACTTTGACATAGTCACCGATAAATAAAATTTAAACAAAACCAATGTACAAATTACATCAGTTAATTAATCATAATCAAATTCGCACTTCATTAAAAATAATATTATTATAATCTATTTATTTATATGTCAAAGTTTTACGACAGTGATCGTTTTGTGATAAAGAAAACGATTAAAGAAATCTTTGACGCCAGTACCGGATGCCTATTACTAAGTTATGTAAGATTTGGTCTTTAAGAGCTTTATCGGTCAAGCACAAATAATATAAAAATCATAATTTAAAACCTATTGAGTCAATAAAACATAGGAATTGAATTAGTTTTAAATTGATTCGTCATAGAATGACTATCGCATGAAGGTTATATCTTCATTAATCTGCAAATCGAAGAAGCTTCAACATGTTACATATTTATTACATTGAGGTTTTAATGCCTGAGTGTCTTTTTATAGAACCATGAAGTTAGTCTGATCTCATAGAGGAACGCTTCACCAGACTACATTTCTGCCACGTCGCGTCGTCGCTCATTAAGCTTGGCAAATTGGCAAAATTTATTTTCCAAAATATACAAATCGACAAGAAAATGTTATTTTAAAATATTCTTGTCATTCTACCTTATAGAAACTGGCAAAGCTCGGCAAGGCTATAATTGATACATTGACATTTTATAAGAAGAACATTTACAAAAAAAAATCTGACAAGACCACTAGTCCAAAATTTGGACAGAATTTACTTCTAATAGAAACAGGTTAACCTAGTTCGAAGATATTTCCAAATGCACATCACTATTACCAGGTTTACAAAAACATAAGATACAAATTTCTAGCTGTAAAGCTACGTTATGCACATATCTCACCTCTCCCGAGCCCGGAGCTCGTGTGGCGGGATCGGCTCCCCGGAGCACGACTGCGGGTGCGCGTTGTGCGCCGGCCGCCCTGGGCCCTTCTTCGTGTGCTCCTTCTTACGCCACTTCGCTCGACGGTTTTGGAACCATACCTGGGTGAGAAATATCAGATTATTGATGTGTGTCTTTAGAAGTCATGATACTCGTAAAAGCTGGAGGATGCTAGTGGAGCCCCTCGTTTCAATGGTAAAATTCAAACGAGTGGTCCGTTATCGAATTTTAAATACGCAATTTGTAGTTTGATGCTACCATTTTTAGTGGCAGAGAGCTTATAGTTAACATATCCTGACATTAGATAACCTTTCAGCAAAACTCTGTTTCCTCGAAAGTTTCCAAGAAATAAGTAAAAGCAAAATCTGAGAGCACCGACTTTTAAACGCCAAGTCAAGGTAACTGGCCTGAAAGCGCAAGGCACGTGGAGCGACAGCTGTTTGATAAAAAATAATAAAAATACTTTTCCGAAAAGCATGCATTAAAAAGTTATATGCCGTTAATCTGTCTGCGGGTTTTGCACGACCTTAACATAATCACGATTATGGATATCCGTGCAGTTTTTATTACAAAATGCGTTAACAGAGTGCTTTCGGGCCAAAATTCAGTTTATGAAGACTTCTGCGAATTGTATTAAGAATCAATTCGCTTTTAAGCGGTTACAGTTACATCTTGCCGTTCAGTTGATAGAAAAAGTATTTTTTCATCAACTATAAATTGTATAGGAATAATAGTTGATAAGATATTTGTTCCTATCGTATTTGTTGCCGTTATTAATGACATACGTAATAAACCTACAGCAAAACCAGCAACAATGACTAACAACAAGAAACTGAAATTATCACCATGACAAATTCAGCCAAGAAATGCAAATCATCGTGCATAACAAAACTAAAATCTAACTTTTAACTGTGACATAACTTCACTTATATTAATTTCAAATAATAACTCTTTAGATTGACTGCTTATAAGGGTCGTAGTGTCATCGCGCGCACAAAGGCTTGTAAAACTCGGGGCCGCCAAGAATTGAGACGTTAAATTTCAATGCGCCAGCGCATTTGCATGGTAATACCGCGCGGGCGTGCGCGCGCATACGACCAGCGAATATCAATATCTTCCTTGATGCACGAAACAATGTCTCCTAGTAAACAGATGAAGACTTTAACATCAAAGACTAGATAGGAAATCGTGATGAGCTAATTCAATTGTACAATGCGAAGCTCAAATGCTAGTGCAACTTTTTTACTAACAAAAAAACGCAAAAAGTTTTCTTTTGTAGTGTAATAAAACTGTAATTTAAGATTACTGAAATGTGTTATTTTGTATCTCTAAGATACAAAGTTTCGGTATCTTTCTTGGTGTAGGACTGATCTACCAGCATTTGTTGCGCGAGATTTTAGTTAGAGCGATGAAAATTCTGGATTCAAGAACAGGTGATCAGAAGCTGATCTATAACAATTGCCTAATGCTTTGCTTACACTTCAAGTTAAAATGAAGACCGAAACAGTAATGGGAAAACCAGTTAAATTAGGTAGAAATACAGTAGTTTTTTCTTTTTTTGGAGGTAATTGAAACCGGTAAAACCAGAAGCATAGCTTAACAAAGTTGCCAAACTATCGGCAGAAGATACATATACTATTCGAATTCTTCATCAATAGCGAAATGTTACAAGCAACATCTCTTATCCGTTACTTCGACTTATCTTTCCCTTAACCATTTCTTATTCTCTTAGCCTTTATCTCTTCCAAGTAATATTAATATAGCCATCATTATCATAGTTAATAGCAGTGAAATATTTATGACTAACTTGATGCGAATGCCAGTCTGTCTGTCTGTAGGACCTTTTGCTAGACGTGTGTGGTTTACCCACCTCTAAGATTTAAAGGTCTCGACAGCGGAGGTACTTAAAGTACGATAATGTGTAAGGTTTAGTATTTAATTGTCCCTATAAAATTACGTTTATGGTGGGCTGAAGTGACGGGCATGTACCTTCAATATTATGACAGTATTCGATAATTTTATTGGATGTCTAACAAAAATAACTGAGGAAATTTTGATTTTCTTCAATTATAATAATTGAAATGATGTAAGTCCTATTTCCTCTATTTTTTTCAACAAACGATTATTGAATCCATCTAGAGTTGAATTATTTTGGGGAAAATTTCAATCTTTACAATAAATATCTTTATTATACTAATTACTTACAAGATTTTAGAATTATTAAAATATTCACGATTCTTCTAATTAACAAAAACAAACATTATATATACGTTTCCGTGTCTCATTGGGTCAGGTTTACGACTAAGCCATCGTTTTTTATTGCAAAACGCATAATACCCTTTGCCGGATTCATTTGGATTTATTTAATAAAATCACGACGCGATGGCCTTCATTATTAAGCCCATAATACGGGTATGAAGGGTAACTACGCTACGCTAAATACGGTTTAATTTTAAGGTTTTAGGTTGGAAGAATGCTCTAAAAGAACAAAAATTTGTGTCGGATGTACCTATACTCAAATGTAATGTCCGTAATAAAAGTACTTGTACACTGACAGGTTAATAAGACATATTCATCATCATCATCATCAGCCTATCGCAGTCCACTGCTGGACATAGGCCTCTCCAAGTGCACGCCACTGAGATCTGTTTTCAGTCACTCGCATCCAGCTCCTACCAGCTTTCTTGCGCAACTCATCACGCCACCGTGCCTAGGGAGACGTCCTCAGGCGAGGTGGCGTGAAAAAGTATGTTTTTTTTAAATGCTTATGCTATATAATGGACCTAGCTCCAATGTGTTTACAAATATACTAGGTATTGCCTGCAACTTCGTTTGCGAAAAAAAAATGATAGTACCTGATTCTTAGACCTATAAAATGGCGGTAAAAATCGGTCCAGCCGTTTCGAAGGAGTACGTTAACTAACATTGTGACACGGGAATTTTATATCTAAGATAAGTATGTGTATCGGTTGGCTAATAATCATAACACAAGCTACTGAAGCTACTTAGTACGCTTAAGTTGAGACTAGATGGCGTTGTGTGAATGTTGAGGAATATTAATTACTTATTACGTCAGAAAGTCAAAAAACAAAAGAAATTAAGTTTCTAAAAAAATATGATGAAATTTAAAAAATAATTTCGTAATTATTTATCCTACTCACACCGTATCTAATAATCATAATCAATCAATTATTACTCGTGTAAGTAAAACATTTAAATACTTCTGATAAAAATATGATTATATTAACTACCGTGAATTTTAATTAATGTAAAAATAGTGAGTAATTACGAAACAATAGTTATTTGTTACGGGCAAAATCACACTTTAGATTTAATAAGAAAATTATATTACCTAGGACGGATTAAAATGTATTTTAGATAAAAAAAAATGTTCATTAGCAATATATCATGTATTCGAACATGGTGTACTAGTTTATAATTATTTTATTATAATTAACATTAGAATTCAAAGCTACTAATAATAATAAGTAATATCCTTTTGATTCATGGGGTAACTTCAAGGGAAGAAACCCGGTCCTTTTTAAAGGCTTACACGGGGACACAGGTCCAACGTGCAGAGGCCTTGATAGGTAATATAAATAATAATAATTGTCAGTTGTGCCTTAAAATAATGGTATAATGTCACTAGTTTTAGTGAAATCACAATTAAATTGCTTCTTTAACCCACTAATAAAAGCAAAACTTTTAATACTTTAATAGACAAAACTACACCATTAACAAAAAACGAAACAAAATGAAACAATCATAGTAAAAGCTAACACAGATTACATCAAGACCACAAATGTTTTAATTATCCTTTTGTTCGTAACATCTAATCGAAATTCATTGATTACCGGCTGGACGGTAATGACCGGTACTACCCGCCACCCGGGTACCCGGTAGCCGGGTACCCCTAATGACCCGGGTATCCCCTCCCTCGGAGGGTGTGCCATTAATACCGGCTGGGGAGGTCCTACTGATTTGTTTCGTTGTTTTGTTTTCGTATAAGGTGATTGGTTTGCTATTTAATGTGGTTGGTCTATGTATTAGGTTGGGTTGTGGTTATTAAGGGGCTAATTTTGCCGTGTTTTGACTGCACGGATAGTCACTAGGTCAATATCACTGTACGCGGTTCGTTCCTCGCGTAGGACAAGAATTCAATATCTTTGAATCCCCCGAGATACAAGGATTAAATTCCTTAGTGCAGATTTTTTTATATTTTAGTTATCAATTAATTTATAAATGTATGTAGTATTTTGTGAAGAAAGCTGCAGGCTTTGCCTTCGATTCGATTCGCCGTTTTTGTTTTGGCGACTCTACTATTCTGTCGTCTACATGTCCAACATAAAATGAATCAATTCAATGGCAATATATTAAGAAATGAATGATTTTAAAACATACTCAAACCAACATAATATTAAACACCGCTTCCTTCAAAACCGCTACGCGAAGCTTATTTACTACTCAGAAGTGACAACTTAACAAAAAATAAAGACGCATATAAAAGCCATTTAAAGTGATGTCAGCAGTCTTTCCCCATCGTCCCCGGTGTAAATAAGACTGTGTCGATACATTGACTTTCCCCACAGAGGGGGAACATTTCCTTACCTCACTACACTTTGATCGAGACGTAGATTGCTATGGCCCTTTTGTTTTTGAATGAGTAAGGAGTTTTTTGAATAAGGTTTTTTTGTTTATTATCTTTGTTTCAAAATAAACATTAATAATAGCTATGAAATTAAATCATTTATTCTGTAAGTAGGATAATTATTTTACTTTTACATGTCTGAAATATGTTTCGAGCTGGCTGGATTCGAAATTTCATATCTGACTATCCTGAAAGAAATGTCGAAACAAACTTCGGGGTCTTTTTCATTTTTAAAGTCTAAACAATTGTTGTTAATTGAGTGTGAGTGTATAAACAAGTGCAGGGTATTTTCTGGACTGACCTTTTATATAAATGTACTCGTATATGTACACATTATACCAAATATTTTAACTGCCTTTAAATTACATGGTCCGGTAAAACGGTCAAAGCCATAGGCCATAAACAGTATTCAAAAGAAAACACTTTTATAATTTAGAGAAATATGGAAGGTTTTTAATATGTATATCTGTTGTAGTTTGTGCCAGTTCCTTTGCTTGAACTTGAATTGACACGCTGTCTCGTGTCTAGATGGTTAATAAAATATGTGATTTATGTGGATGTCAACTAGTATCGTTGTGGGTAAAAAGCCCGTATTTTGGCTTAAGTTTAATATGTTTATAAATACATTGTACACCATACATTCCTGTCTTATTTGGGTCTTTAAATAGCTGAATTTCAATGGCCATCTTCATAGTTTTAAGTTTTCAAGAAGTTCAGAAACATTTAAGCCGTTTAACCTGTACCCAGTTTTCTTCTGAGTGCTCAATTTTGACATGACGACTTTCAACGTTTTAGTAAGGTGAGACTTAATTGTTATTTTCTGCTGCTAGGGTGATTGGATATTAATGGAATATTATCATATATTAATTACTGAATAAAAAGCCGTAGTCTCTTAACTTGTCAAAAAATTATCCGACAGGTTTTTTCTTAAATGATTGATTGATTACAGCTACGAATATATCAAAAGTTGATTAAGTTTTGCTGATAATAAATTACACGCTCATAACTTTATCATCCACTAGACTTGTATACAAAGGTGTTGAATACCAGACTATATTGCTCTTGGCACAGTTTATATAAATCTTAACGCGTTAATTTTTATTTACAAGACATTTATAACAAGCAAATAGAATTTATAGCTCGTACTATCGTCGTTAATTCAATAAATTTTGTTGACGTCTTCTTTAGTAAAACAATGAGTAATAAAATATAATTCTTCGAATGGAAAATGAGGTTTTTTCGTAATTATAAATATCATCACGCGAATCTATTACATGTTACAATCAATTTGTTTGTAATAGTTCTATTGTAATAATCAATGTACGGATTTCACTGTTCTCGCATCTTTTTTTATAGACCGAGTATTTTATATGATGACATCACTTATTTGACAACAGCTTCCCAGTATTAACTCTGGATAAAAGAAAATTGATTGTCTTTTTGTAATATGATATGTAATATGTGTCGTTATAGTCATATGAATGGTAATCAAAATGTTTTATTTCAAAACAAGTCCTGCATAAGCAATCCTAAACAATTCAACTACCACTAACTACGTTTCAGCGCTGTATTTCAGTAGGTCGCGCTATCTCTTTCTTTTCAGCGCACAAATTGATATCAAAGTGTTCGTGTGACAAAGACGGATATAAATTTCGCAAGTCGGTGTTGAATTGCTAGCTAAGCGTTTTCTAATAGGGTTGTCGAATACGATTTTGGAAAGCAGTTTTATGTAAATGTTACTTTTGTGAATATGGACGCATTTTGAATATGTGGATCATAATCAAATCGCTTAAATGAATAATTACCAATTTATTACTTAATGAATGCTGGTAAATAAAATATGAACAGAGTACTTATGAAAATGAATAGAACCTTACATTTCATTAGGTTGTATCACACCATCATCATTATAATTTAATCCAAAAGGCTGTCCCGCACGCATTAATGAACAAACGAGGATGACAACTTCATTTTGAACATGTTTAATGTAAAAATTATACAGTCGTCCACATGTGGAGCGACGCATTTCATTAGGATCAGTAATTACATTAAAGCAATTGTATACGAAGCACATCTTGTTTGCCAGTGAGAAAATTATTCATGCCCGATAATTCACCGCCTCGGGAGCAACCCTGTAGAGGTCTCGTGTCTATCTTTTACCGCTAAGCCTACGGCGGTAAAGTCGGCTCGTGGTTGATAGCGACGAGCTCCGACAGGGATGGAGATACGCTGGGCCCTCGAGAGCAACAGGGATACTCGACACTCCTTAAATTTTATATTCTATCCGCATTTTGTCGCCTAAGCGTTCCATTTAGTGTTCCATATTTAAACCTCGCGCCATTCTTTTTTCTTCCCAACCGAGCAGAGAATGTAAGGAGATTTTCTATTTTTTTACTTTTGGGGTGTACCCAGCCAGCGTCAGATGTGTGTGGAATACTGATGTGTGCGTGCGACCGCCGACGCCCTGTTAGGAAATGAAATTGGCATATAAATGTAAATTTTATGCTATGAATTTTAAAATGAAGTCGATACTTCCGCGCTTACGGCGGAGCGAGTGAGCCGTTTTCGTAAGTTTACGTCAGACGGGGATGAAATTAGATTAGAATATGCCATTTTCGGTAAAAAATGGGCTTTTAACGTCTTTCGTGAAACCCTTACGTTTTGTAAAGCCATGATTACTTTCGCTGTCTCTCTAACACGCGCAAAGCTTTATTTAATAACAGAATAATGTTTCTCCAACGCAAAGATTTGGTGCTTAAAATTATACTAAAACTCGTAATAAAGCTGTTACTTTCATATCCAATCCATAAGGAACCATTATTTATTACAATACTGTTTTACTATCATATATGTATTGCCAATAAAAGGGAATAGCAGTGCGAGACCGCGATCAAAATCGCGACTTGGAACGCTGAACGAAGAAAAGGAAATAGAGAAATCAAAAATGAGGAAAAAAATCCACTTTACAGACGCAAACAAGTCACTTTAACTTTATTGAGCTGTAATCGAATTGTGACGTCCCTAGGAGCGGCGACGCGGACGAGGTCGGAGCGACGCGATCTGCAGCCATCCTTATCTGACCCGCCCATTTAAATCTATGCTTTTCAATCGTGCCGTCTCACTCGCATCCCAGGGGTGCCGCCAAGATTGCAATCTTTTGATTTATACCAACTATTAGGAGTAGTGCGGGATAGTCTGTCTTTCAGAGCGAGATCCGCCGCGATAAATGTTGGATACAATCGACGTTAGTACTGATTATAGAAATGGATTTACTTATATCTTGTTACGGAAACTATTGTGTTGGCGAACTAAGAGGAGCTTGTTTTACGACCTATCTGGACAATGTCAAAGTTTTATTATTATTTGAAAATTATCAGGCTGTTTATTTGGTGTTAAACTGAGGTCATAATGTCAGGGGCTTTTTATCTTGTAAAAACAAAATGTAAAATAATTGCGCTTTAGCTAAATTTATCGAACGTTCGGGCTAGTAAGGATGTATTACCGGGTTGTAATAAAAAAAGGGAGCCGACATTATTTTCTCGTTCGGAGAAAAACCCCAAACAAAATGCCATCAGTACGTGTACGAGCAAGGGTTGGCCACAAAACGGCGTCCATTCAAAACTGTATTATCTCAAGTCGAACATTATTTCGTATCCTAAAGGTTATATAAAAAGCGGCGAGCCGCACAGTCCCCGGCGGCCGCTTAGCCTCTGAAGGTTTGGGGAAAATAAGGGAAATCGTCCCTCATTTATATTGAACGGAAACCTTCAGCTTTTTACCCTTATGTACGGGAGCACCGTACGTCGTGTTTGTCCGGGTATTTTCCTGCGAAATGATATCGGTTCTCGGTAATGTTTTGCTTTATTTTGATGACATGATTATTTTTGTGGAGGCTGGAGCAATGTATTTTTAGATATGAATATTTGACGAGTCTACCCAAGCGTTTCCTCGGAATAATCGTAGAAGTAACGACACGTCAACTTAGAATTCTAATACACTTTTCAGGTCACTTTCATCAAACGATTCCCGAAACTTGTCAATCGGACACATATCCTATTAGCAGGAAAACGCATCAAGCTGACACCGTGACGGCGATATAATTTCCGCCTCGATTCAGATCTAACTGTTCAGAAGCCAGCAGCATGCCAAAGCAGATTCGGTGCGTAATAAAATTAAGCTATTTCGCTATGGTAACAAACGCGCCATCGTAAACAGCCACCCGCAATGGATTAAGACGTTAGCTGTGAAACCGTCGCCTTTAGTCGCGTGCTAAATATATTTAGCCGCTACTACAAAGGATTGTACGCTGTTTAAACACCGTGGCTAACGCACATCGTCAAAAGTGTCGTTCAATTTTGTATACTTTTGATTCCTTCCTGCGTTGTTATTTAAGTCTTGTACAGCTGACAGTGGGTGGCTAACGACTTGCCGCCTTTATACGCCCGTGAAACTGACGACCAAGGAGTGTTGACAGGAACTTCGAAACTTTGTGTAATGACTTGTTTATGAAGTATATCCTGCCTTCATAAGGAAGATTGTGAATGCTCGTCAAGGTGCATCAAGGAAGGGGGAAGTTGGGCCCCAAAGTGCAGCCGGGGATCAGAATTATTCTTAGGACTGATTTTACTTGCTATTTTGCAGTTAGTTGTTAGCTACAATATTTTGTGTATTATAAATCCTTGAGGAGATTAAAATCACACGAATTAAACATATCTTCCGCATTCAATAACATTTTAATAGGTAGTTTAGTTGTAGTAGGAGTTTATTTACACTATCAAAAATAATAAGAAGAAAAAACGGTTTAGTGGGTCTGATCAGCTTCTTTCCTATTTCTAGTCTATAAAGTCTCAAAGCGTAAAGCTTAACCCTATGCTTGCTTCCCAAACCTTCTACAAAACACCTACAATCGAGAAAAGGCAAAAGAAAATTAAATTTCCCTTATCTTACCAACAACTAACTCAAATATCAGTTAGTAGAGTCAATAGAAAATAAATTTTAAAGTTTCAAAAGTACGTGAAAAGGCCTATATACTTTTTTACCAGTTCAATTTCTGTCCCGATTGAATGAGATATAGTGGTACTCTTACCTTAAAGTAATATTACTACCGTTGTAGAAGAGATACACCTACACATAGGTCTACACAGTGTGGAGCGATCTGTGGGAGCGATGGCCTATATGTTCTTTATACTGTTCAATTTCTTTGCCGATTAAATGAGCGTATCAATAGAGTAATAGGTACTTACAGCCACTCTGTTCTCCTTAAACGAATTTTAGGAAAGAAAACTTAAACGAATATCTACACTAATATTATAAAGAGGAAAACTTTGTTTGTTTGTAATGGATAGGCTCAAAAACTACTGGACCGATTTTAAAAATTCTTTCACCATTCGAAAGCTACATTATCCACGAGTAACATAGACTATATTTTATTTTGGAAAAAAATAGGGTACCGTAAGATATTTGGATTTTTCGGACCCAAACTGAAAAAAATCAACCAAAGTAACCAAATATACACGCGGGCAAAGCCGCGAACGGACAGCTAGTGTGTGATATACCTAGTAATAACAAATGAGGTATACTTACAGCCACTCTGCTCTCCTTAAGGTCGAGCCGCATAGCGAGGGCCTCCCGCATGAACACGTCAGGGTAGTGCGAGGCCAGAAAGGCCCGCTCCAGCTCTTCCAGCTGCCACGAGTTGAAGTTCGTCCGCGAACGTCTCCGCTTGCCGCTGTCACCGTCGTCGTCGCATACACCGCCTGTAGGAAACGAAAGAGGTTTTATACATCTTATGTTTTGTTTTTTTGTTAAGCTGTATTTATCTTTTAGTGTATGTGGTTATCCGTGCTAATAAAAGTTAAAGTTTATTTAATGATATTTTCTCTTAATATGGGTCATCTTTGATCATCATTGTAATGTAAGCTTAGTAGGTACTTAAGCAATTTTAATTCAACTTTTCTAAAATAATTAAGATGATAGGCCTAAAGAATAGATTTTATATAATTTTCAATTACAGAAAAGTTATTAAAGATTTAATTAACACCTAAAACACGATAAAAACTCAAAGGAGGCCATAATTAAATATCTTCCATAAATAAACTTGTTGGCGTCCTAATGTTAACACGTCGCGCGTCGTTGTATAAAACTCAGTTATTATCCTCATATGACATTAGAGCCTTCCCATCAACGTTAAGGCGTAACGAGCAAACTTAAAACATTTCCAATCATCAGCGGAGTAGGATTGAAATGAACAAGGCATAATCGTAAAAGACTCCGTGCTCGGAGCAAAGTCCATTCAGCCAATTCCTGTGCCGTAAAACAACAGCCGCGGCCCGAGGCTCATAAAAAACAGATAATCTCCTACAAAGCGTCAGACCAAGTTTTTGAAAATAGAATATAATTTCTAATTTTCTCCCGGTGATTTTAATTAAAAATGGTCCCCCGAGAGCGGGACGGCTGCACGTCCGAAGCCACGGGTTGGAAAGGGATAGCTATAAATTACTCGCTCGGTCCTCCGAGGGGCTAAATAAATTAGAAGTGATTAAGAGGAACGCGCTTCTGTTGTGCGTTGAATGTATCGTTGTTTTGTTACTTCGATAATTTGGGAAATGAGATTTGTACCTTAATAAATATGTTAAAATGTTCTTTATTAAAATTATGTTCGGAATTAATACAACCAAAAGAACAACACAATTAATTACATTGAATATAATAGACGTTATGAAAGTGTTATAATTACAGTCTTTATAATTATTTGCACGACATTCGGACAAGAACAAAACGTTATCAATTAATCGAGAAATCACTTGCCGTTAGACTAATTTAGTTGTTTTTAGCTGTCAGACTGCCGATACGTTACAGTGTCGCCTTAAGAGAAAAGGCTAAATTACGCGTGTGCGAGCGAGACCGCAACATGTCCCTAATGAGAGGAGTGAGAGAGACGTTGTCGGTTATTGTATTAAAACAAACGACCGCCTTGGGCCCGCAGACAACAGTTTTGGCGCGCTTTAATTTAGTCTGCTCAATGTTTTAATGTCACAGGGGAGGGGAGGACTTACTAAGTATCTATTTGAGGGCTGTATAACGCGGTTTATAGATTCGTCTGTAATTATTCTGCTTCGTTTGTTTTAACGAAATATTAATCGGGAGAGATTTTTTTAACGTTTGACATTTTGTTTTAACAAAACCAATTTTACGCAAAGGTGTGCTTGATTCGTCCAGACAGATTAACCAAAGAGTCAAACGAGACCTTTTTTCGAAGCTGGTTACTTAATAGATTTTTTGTAAAAGTAAACTAGAAACAAAACGACAAAATGATAAGACAGGGAACATTAAGCTAGGTATAATTCCTCCAAAGACAATATTTTTATTTTATTCATAGAGAGGCTATCGCGCTCGGCATCGGCAGCCAACATTAAATGTACTATTCAATAAATGCGATTTTATTTGTGATGCCTTTTATTTTTCTATTACCGAACCAGTAAAGGGGAATTGATATTCTGTGGAAGACCTTGTATTACAGATAATTTATGGTTCATATTCTGCGAGATTTTATCTTTATCTGTATTTCGGCCGATTGCTTCTATGCCTTTGTATTGATATTTGATTGTGATATTTGGGGCAGTATTTTATTGGTTTTATTGATTGTCGCGTTGGCTTAAACGTTTTTTTTTGTTTCGTGTGATACGATGAATATTGAAAGATCAATATCTAAATAAATGAAAGAAACAATTGCTTTAATGAAGAAATTTTGTATGCCTAATATTAAAGCTACCTTAGTTTATGACTTTATCCAGAGCTTTGAAATTTTACGATTTATTTAGTTTTAGTTTGAACAAAAAATAGCACACTACGGGCTACCTTGCAATAACTCTAGCGCAAGTTTATAAAGTCATTTCTTCGCACCCACGACCATAGATAATCATTATCGTTAAAAATTAATAAAAGCTATAAAGTACAGGGAATTAAAACATAAAAACGAGGTAAGTCTCGTTGAATGCGGAGACAGGCGCGTAATAAACTCAGCAGCAATCAAAATATTGCTTGCATTGCTTTATTTCATTATTCCGAGAATCAATCGGCGATCGGGAGGCGGGCTCGAGTGTAAAACCCAGTAAATTTCGCCGGTAATAACGTACCGTTACAACTACATAATCACACGGACATACACACAGACAGTTATCACTCAAGCCGATAATTTACTACCACTTAACACTAGCCAACGAATCACTTTCTGGAATCGAATTAAAATAGTCGCACTCGTCGTCATTTTCTCGTTTTTCGTGAAAGTGGTGGTGCGGACATTGTGACTCCGTAATTGGTTAATTGTGATCGAATGTGAGGTGGGCAGCGCGCCGCCGACGGACAGACCTAATATGGCCGAAGTTATTGCTTTGTCATAACAATTTGGACGCACTCTGGTTTTAATTCGTAATGATACAGATTAACTTCAGTCGCAGTTCTCTCAGTTCTCGTTTCAAAACAAATATTAAAGTCGAGTGAAGGTGATAGTGGGTTTTTGTAATACATAAGTAGTTGTTAATGGCAATGGCAAATTGACTCTGCGAAGTTAACACCTTCGATTCGGAATCGTGTCCAATTTGCGAGTGCACTAAATAACGCACGTAATCACTACTTTTAAGGAGGTCTATAATAATTTCTTTCGAACATACTTCGGGACTTAAAAATACTTAAAAGAATCAAAAATTGAAGGTACTATTTCGGTGTTATTTCGTTAAATATTCGGGGTCGGGAGATTGTGATGTCTTCATTGCCAGTGGGGTGCTCTACTCACTGTAATTTGCCTTCGATACCGAGAAATTAATTTCCAAAATCACCGGCAATAATAAAGTTATAATTTTGAACGAAATAGGCGGTTACACGCGGTGTGGACAGAGAGCAGGGATGGACTTAAGATGTGTTCTCGTAACAAGGTGTTTTTTTTATATTATTTTTAAAATTGTGATGTGATAAATAGAGGGACTATAGGGAGTATTACTTACATGTTTAAATGGAACGAGGTAAAATGCCATATTTGCCTACGGTGTATATTTTTTGTATATGTCAATATTTTTAAAAGTCAAATCAAATACAATACAAGTTAATGCCTTTTTGTTTCAAATAATAATTCCTCAAACTTTACCAAAAAAAAAAACAGCTAAATCAAACAAAAGTCTTTACTAAATATTCACCTTGATCCAAGACATCACTTTATCCATTTCTCAAATCAAAATTCAATAAAATAACTACGTATATCTACGTGTATCTCGAGTACATCCCTGTGTTATTGGATGAAGACATTGGTTACGAAAAGTGGCTTCATTAGCGGCGCTGGTGAGCGCACGGTTCCGCGAAGCGACCGGCTCTGGACGACTAATTGAATTTATGTATGTCGCGGTAAGACTGACTCTATAGACTTTGTTGAAAATTACTAGATTTTAGTTTATGGTTTTTGGGTGATTGTTGATAAAATGTTTATAAGTTGTGTTGTAAAAAAGGTTTTAATTGATATAGATAATGACGCCGAGAGTATGAGTCAAAATGGAAAAAGGAGGCGAATTATTGGCCCTTACATTATTATGAGTCGTTTGTTTGTATTGATTGCAATGGCGAAAAAATATTAAAAACCCAAGGTAGAAATAGAATAACTAATATAAATAGATACAACTTATTGTTTAACTTCATTATGAATTAGAGAGAATACAAGTCACTTTGAAGTTTAAAATATCACTGGCGCTGTTGAGGCAAATATTCTTTAGGTATAGGTAGGCTATTAGCAATTAAAGCCGTGAAATTAACACAATGTCAAGAGTTATCGGTACACTTATCTGTAATTTGTCACCTAATTATGTAATAGGCTTCGAAAATCCAAACAACATGCAAAAACATGATCGTAAAACAAAACATCAAGATATGGAAGAAAAATAATGTTGGATTGCATAACGATTTCAGATTCTCTTCTGTTCAGCCAGGCATTATACATACCGATCAATAGTTTACAATTTAAAAAAAGCTTCCAAATAAAAAAAAACGATTACAGTTCAGAATTTGAGATTTGAAAAAGGAATACACTCAACCGAAATTCAAAACAAAAAACGATCGATGAAACGAAGGCTAATTTAAATTCCCATGACATTCCTCAAAAATATCGTTTAAACATGTTTCCTACAACACAATTTATGTACTAGCCTTGCCCTTAGCTAATTGTCTCGTCTCCGTGTTATCCTTCCATGTATAATAGCTGGCTACCGACTTAATAGAGGATTATTAAAAACGACTTTTCAAATTATTAGCAATATACATATCATTTGGAAACATTAACGCGTATTATGGGATGAAAATGGCTTAACTCGATGGAGTCGAATGTTGTTTATTTCTTTTTGATATTGGTAGCAAAAAGCTTAAACTGTATAAGAAGACTGGTTTTAAATTTCCTTTATTTAGCAGTTTCAACGGCAAAAAATTATGAAAACTGGTTTAAAATATGAATTGAAATTTAAATCGGATGACAATAGTTAGTTTAATTCAGAGCATTGAAGACTAATGCAACTCAAACCAAGATTGATCTTTTGGACATCTGTTCATACAAAGCTCTTACTGCTCATTTGCTTTCAACAAATAAGCAACAAAAAGTCTATCGTTTTTCAAAGAGTAATGACATACCTGATATAAAACGTAGGAGATGATAATACATTATCCTACAGGATATATAGATGCATAGAATATTCTTCGGATATCAGTTAAAAACCAATCAAACATCCATTTACCAGCATCCAGTTAAAATGTGCCATCTCATAATTTACGTTGAGGAATATCTCTTCATTTTTCAGACATACAGTGTCCCGATAGCTCTGGTAATATCTCCAATCTCAACTTAGAGAAAGTTTCATTATACCATGAAATAGTTAATAGGCGTCGTGAAAATTTGCATTTAAATGGAGTTATACTACAAGTAGAGGGAACCTTTTAAGGAGTATTTATAAATTATTTGCCTGTTTCTGGTCTGAGATAGTCTAGATAGGCTTAAAAGAGATTGATCGTAGATCATTTAGTAGTACCAAGTGACTCTAGCAAATGATGGCCTTAAAAATTATAGAAGCTGTCACTTTCGTATACCATTTAAGTAAATAATTATAATAACAATAATTGTAAAGCTACATAGTAATTGAATGCAATTTGTTTTCTATTTAAGTAAACGTGTCTTAAATGTCATATTGTAATTATCAGTAGAATAGAATTTTACGACTGTATTCGTAATTATGACTTCTTTTGCTCAATTTTTTCATTGCCATTTATTGCATCAGAAATTACGACCTTACACACGCAATACTCATTAACATATTAAAAAAAAACCTACTTGTAGTTATTTGTTGTAAAAGGTCTATTTTGTCAGTTAACCCGCACCACCATTGAAGATCACACCAGATCTACGCGGCACTTTTACATTCACAGATAAGTGAGTAATAAAACAAAAAGGCGAGAGATTACATCAGCATTACATAAACATATTTTTACATAAAATACTGAATAGAAACTATTTTTCACGGAGGCCGACGTGTAATATTTTGTGGCACATCTACCTGCCGCATCACGGCGCCCGCGGGCTGCGCGTTCGAGATTGAAACATGATAAATTGATACTACTATACACAGGCCGTTTTAACCGCTATTTTATGCCCGTGAAAATAAGGTGTAATAAAATTTTAATATTTTACCAAAACAATATTGATAGCTACAGACTTGGATGGATTGGTGGGTATTTTTAGTACTTTAGCGAGGTTTCACTGAGGCCTTGTTGGTTGGGAATCATCAGTTTGGTGTCGACTTTCCTGATTTTGAGTATTTTATGTGGAGATCGTGATCTGTGTTACTGTGATAAGTTCTTTTGAGGTTTTTATGTTGTGTCTGTATGTTTATTTGGTTGATGAGCCTGCAGAAGTTCTTTATTAGTGAAAGTAGACGAATTATTATGTTTAAACGCTTGTTGAAGATTATACAGTGTTGATTCTAAGATATGTTTTAAAACGTAACGAGAACCACATACAAAAAACACAATTTTCCGTATTTACCATAAAAAATAATACAAACGCTACCTCTATTTATTGGTAAATAATAATAAACTTGCTTGTCACACTTTTAACACCAATTGGCGAACACTCAAAGGTCTGCGGTCTACACGGTACAAATTGATGATACATTGTTGCGAGCACAACTCTAGCGGTTACCTCTTTATAAGGTAAAATAGGTAGTTTATACATTTATTCCACATACTTTATATACGTAGTTATTTACATACATAGTATGCAACAAAACAAAAGAGAAGTGTTCAATAAATATATATAAAAAATAAAAAATAAACATATTTTGATGTTAACTTTAGTCATTTGTACAATTACCAAATTTAACTGTTTCCCCGCAACATAGACCTAGGCAACAAATTAACATGTCAATTCGAATAAATAATGACTGATTTTAATTTGTTTATAATTTGATTAAAGAATTATTAATCAGTTTCGACATTCAATTCGAATGAAAAGCTTTAATCAGGCAAGGTAACTTTCAAATCTATTTGTATGGATGTATGTGATGGCAGAATACTGAAGATCAATTTTTAAATAGCCTTAGGTGTTAAATTCTTCCTCTGAATACGGTGTTGCAGTTAAATTCTTAGCTTAAAGTTATGTTATTGTATTAGTGGAAGCTGATATCACACTGCATTGCGTCTCTAAGGGATGGTAGGCTCTATATTTAGTGTTTAAAGCTTTGACTTCGGTAAATTATTTTTAAAATTAGTCCTAAGGACCCGCGAATACCCAAGCGTTTTACTCAAACACCAGAGGTTTTGTTCTACCAGAACAAAAATGAAATGTAGGTCAGTGCAGTCCAAACAATTGAAGTTTAAGTCCTAGTCAAATGATTTCTGTAATCGGGAAATTTTCTTTCAAAATAAAAATTTTATGTTCAGCTTACAATATCAGGAATATTCTACAACAGCTTTAAAAATTTCGCATAAGAAATCTACGGCAACTGTTTGGTCGTGTAGACGTGTACACATGTTTTTGCTCGTGACTGTACTTACAAAACATTTTACACCATTACAACTGACTAACGCGTCAATATTTGACTCTATCACTTAAAGGTGTAAAATATCAACATACAGTCTTAAAGTTCCAGTAATCCTATAGATATTCAGTATAGTTTATCATCTTACAAGACCAATGTGTTTTGGGGATATCGTTACGTCATCGCCAACCAATGGCAGCCAATTTATTGTACGCACAGCTTACAATACACCGCAATAATTATTAGGGGATTACTCCCTAGTGACTGCCGCGTCTACTCCGAACATATCGATGTTCTAGTGATGTGCCAATGGTGGTTAAAATTATCGATATTTTTTTTTACGGTTTTTTGAAAGCATTGATTACTTAAGTGATGAAGGGTGAATAATAATTTATAAATGTCGATAAAATTCTTGCCTGCGTGTTACGTAGTGACAGGTGGCAAAAACGAGCTTGTTTGCATGATATGCTTTTTTATTTTGAGTAAACCCTTCAGTGAAATTAATCACCCTTAATTAGGTGGCTAAAAGATATGCAAGTTTAAACTGCCGATTTAAACATTTTGGGGCGTTTTTCGTTAATTCTTATTAATTGAATTATCAATTCATTCGGGCATTTGAAAAGGCCCTATTACTTTAATGGGGCTTTTTCACCGACATTGCTTGAGTAAAATTGTTTCCTAAGCTTATATAGTTTTATAAACTTACAAAAACAACGATATTAAAATCATCAAATCTAGCTAACCAGGAAAACCGCTCTCCTTATTTCAAACAAAAAGAAAATAGATAAACTATACATTTTCCTTTACGAAAATAAAGCAAAATATTATCCCGTATCATAACATCACTTTTTTGCGTACGAAGTTTCTAACTCCGGCCCTACGTATCTGTGCGTCCCACGGGAGCAATAATTCAGCCAAGTCTGTTTGTATCCCGACTTATTTAATCATCTGATGTTGGCTGCATTGGCCAAACAAAATAATTACGTATGATAACAGTGCTACCAACTTCTAGAAGTTGTTCTGTGATTTGTTTTCGATGATCTGAATTCAAAATTGGTACATTTATTTTAATGGTTTGCACAGATGTTGTAGATTTTTAGTTTAAACGTTTAAAGATGTTCAATATTTCATTTGTTTCTAGAATTGAGACTTCACGTTATTAAGTGAATGTTTTAACTTTAAATGTCTCTTAAGAGTTGTCTCTATTACTAATAATTGGCGGTCCACTTCGGTGCAATAGTTACGTATTATAGATACATATCAACCTTCCTCTTGAAAAATTATATCTATTAAAAAAATGACGCTTTAAAATCATTGCGTAGTTTTAAAGAACTATTCACATATAGGTACAGACTGCTGGAAACGACTGTCGAATGATATGAAATGGTTTATCCTGCAAGTAGCATAAATGTTATCACTAACAAATGTATTTTTTTTATATATAAGCTCGCTGGATTCGACGTTTTCTAACAGCTTCAGCTACCCTGAGAAGAAACGTCGAAACGAACTTAGAGTTGACAACAAACTTGTTTTGTACAATATTGACATTGAAAAAAAAAACATAATCTTATAAAAGCCGTGGTCAGTAACACCAATCTCTTGTAAAGTGAACATGTGTACAGTATTTTATGGCGGTGGGTGTTATTATAAAACAATGGCGGCGTCTCCCGGGAGCGATAGATCAGGCGCCCGCGGCTGCAGGAGTCACAAAGTTAGGAGCCGGCACTATATATCAATTTTAAATTGTTCCTGTTTAGGGTTACCGTACTAAGGATCAAAAACCTTAAGTCTAAGGTTTGGCTATTAGTTGGTCCATGGAACTGCCTTAAGAAATTTATTTTACATTTTAACAATAATTCAGTCATGGATTTAAGATTGTGAACCATCGTTTGTAAGATATTTTGCTGTAACAAAGGTATCAGCACGAAAAAATTGACATTTATAAAAAAATATCCATAACTTGAGGGGTTTCGGCTTCCATCTCTTGTTTGATCCAGCTACCATTATAAAATGGAAGTTTATTAACGTAATATTTGAATCTGGAGGTGTTTTCCTCCCAACATTTTATATAGAGCCAGTACTGAAATAACCTAAATAAATTAAACTGCAGTTATGGTACCATGAAAGTTTTAAGTGTCAACTCTTAACGGCTCCGTGTAAACAGGTTATGATGATTATTTTTGACGTTATATGTCGCTATAAATTGAAAACCATAATAATCTGTCACCATTTAAGTAGTAAAATGACCATCATGAATAATAAATTGAAATGTTTTTATAGAAGACAATTAATTACTTTTTAATATAACCAAGAGCACGTTTTTGTTTTACCGCTAATAAAAATATGATTAGCATTAAGTATGTATCGTAAAAGACAAGATGCACACAATAGACAAAGCCATTAATACTCAATAAAAAGTAAGGAAATCGATAAACAGAGAATCAATTAAAAACAAACACGTCACGTCTTCTAAATTCAAATCACAAAAGGCGCCAACTAAACTGACATAACAACTTTTTAATTCACGTTTTTAAATTCAAGCGAATTGAGAACGAGCGAGTGTTTACATACAGCCCTTCGTATGAACTACGAAGGGCCGTACGCGGACATCAAAGGGACATTATCTAGTGACACTTGTCCCGAGATTTATTCGTGTTATTATCACGGTATGCCCTTGAGGGCCAAGAGGACTTGAGCTCTGTAAAGATAATGTATTAATTAATTAGTTGGCATGATTTTAGAGGAAACATTTCATTATATTATGGTTCACTTGTATTATGAATAGTTTTATTACTGTTTTGTACGTTTGAATATGTTTTTAATGGAAATTGTTGGCATTTCTCTGTAGGAAATAATAATTACAGTTTTTGTTGGTACATATTAATCAGTTACGTGATAGATTATGTATAAAGGTACAATTAAAGTTAAACATGCAATGACGCGAAGGATTACATAATTATAAATGTAAATAGTCCAATTGATTTTCATTAAAATTCTCAACGGTAAGTAAGCAGTTACTTGTTTCTTGATATTGTAATTAAGTTTGACTTGATTTCAAATACATTTATAAACGTCAAATTGCATTAAAAAAAGTTAATTGAAAAAAGAAAATTCAAAGAACAAATACTAAATTATTTGTTTGCAACAAGTAAACAATTCCAAAGCTGACCAAAAATCCTAACGGTCCTTTAGACCCCTAACCAGAAACATCGTATTTAAACATTGCACGCATCGGGCGTGACGCGCGGGTTAATTTTATGCTACATTAATACAGTGAGGGTTGGTACCACTTTTTAATAGGGTTAGTTATGGTGCGGGGTCTCTCACACCCCCACGCGTTCTCAGGGTTAGCAATATGTTACAGTCAATGGGATTATCTGGTTGTTTCGTGATAAAACGGATTAATTTTCGGATAAACAGTTTAAGGGTTTATTTGCTCTTTCTTTTGTATAATATTATTATGTTGCGCTATCTTTTGGGGTTAACATAAATTATGCTTCTGTAATTTACTGAATAATGAATTTCATATATTGTAAGAAAAATGCAGGTTTCTGAAATTGTGAGACTATGCCTAAATATCAAGTTTTTTATAGTAGGTATTTATGGCCCAAAATTACATTGACTTTTAGTGGCCTGGTGCTTTTAGATGTAAAGGCGCGAAAGTTAGCCATTACAGAACGAAATAAAGTAAAGTCGCATTTTAGTGTTCGGTTGGTCTTGAATATTGTAAACTTTTTGTTGCAAAGTACAGAGAGTCGTATTTGAATTAATCTATTTCGAAACCCATAGCCCAATCTTAGATAATTCTTGCAACATCGTTACCAAAAGAAAAAAGATTGCAACCAATTACCATTGATCAAATAAAAAAAAAGTTACACCATCAGAAAATAAACCGATTCTAATTTGTACGGGTGCAAAACCGTTTCATTTTTTAACTAACAATACAATTTCATACAAATAAAATTGTATTAATTTATTCATATAGCATACTGGACCGAGAAATTACTTGTTTGTTTTTTGTTACAAAAAATCCGTGGGTGACATTTTTTCGTTTAGTCCCACGCAAAAAGTGCAGCTCTTTTAAAATGGCGGAATCAATTAGTTACAATGTTATGGAAACAATAGCATAATTGGAACAGGGTCATATTTGTTCGTGATTTGTTTTTTGTCGTAACGCTTTTAACTTGAGCAAGTATTGGCTTTGATTTAAACGAAATTACGTTTCCATTTTAAGACTTGTAGTGTTGAAAAAATAGAGTCAACCTGTCTTCGACGGTTGCTAATTACAACCATCAATAAAATTGCAATACGTCATCATCATCATTATCAGATAAGAACTAATAATAGATGCTAAATTAATTATCTTGACAGGTACTTTAAGGTGATATCAGTTGGTGTGATCGGTTCTTGGCATAACACCCACGGGGCCAATTGGTAGCCAACAACCAATAAACCGCTAAGTTAAAGGACATATTGGCAGAAAATCACACAAGTCTCCCGTGACCAATTTCCAGAAGGGGTGTATGGGCCAAAACGGTGTGCTATGAAAAAAGTAAATAGTAAAAAAGCGAATCGAATGTGACAAATGCGTGTTTTGGGGCACGCGACGCACGATTCGCCACGCGACGCGTCGCCCGTGTTGCCCGCGCCGCTCGCAACATGTGATGACGCGACTCTATTTTTGGGTGTAATCACAATTCCTCGTATTGTCAACGAGGCTTTGGGATTTGCGAATTATTGTAAAGAGTTCTAACATAACATACTGACGTTCGAAGCTTATGTGCTGTATGAAACTGCCACAACTTACACCTAATAGGCAATTATTCCAAACAATAGTCAGATAACTATTTAAAGCTAGGTACAAAACTTAGATGGACCTCCAATGAAGTACAAATATTTTTCTTATTGAAAATGTTTGAAGGAAAGTAATTACGTACCAGTCTCAAATCAATCAAGCAATATATGTGTTAATACACAGATTTAATTACATTTGGTACTAACGTTTATTAAAGCCGAAACAATATGAAAAAAACATGTAATTTTTATTGTTTTTGCAGATACTTTCTACCGGAAACTCAAGACTGACAGCTGTAAGTATATTTAATAACAATTACACTTAGTAAATTGACGTGAAGTTCTAAAATATATATTTCTCTACATTCCACCTGATAATGACAAAAACAGTTTTACACGTTAGGACAGCATTTTACTTTGCGCGGCTCTTGAAACTTAAAGTAGACTGATCATGTTTTGTCTTTTTTCTGTCCTTTTTTTATTTTGTATTTTTTCCTATTTCAGTGGATTTCCTTTGTTTGCTTTGATAAAATACATTATATCTACACTTTTCTTTCTACACTTTTCTTCATCAGGGCATCCCGGAGTAGAAAAAATATAGAAAAACCCACTTATGTAGGTACATCAAATGGTTGATTAACAATTGATGTGTTTAAGCGATTTTGTTATCGGTCTGCGATGACCAGTCCTTCTTCAATCTGTTAGGACGAGACTTCAACTTATTTAACCTCATAGGATTTGATTAAAATGTGATAATCTTGTCAAAATACCGTAACAAACGCAGACTGCAAATGCTTGCTTGATAAATAGCTAAGAGCCTACATCCATTTTTTTAGGTGACATAAATACAGTTGTGGAAGAGAGACGCCGCTCTACGCCTTGTAGTATCACGCTTCCATAACTGCAATAACATAATTTTAAGAGGCAGCAACCCCCAGGTATTGATAATATGCGGTTGTAGACGGGACAGAGGTCTGAATAACGCGGCGTCTTTGGTTTTATTTTAACGCGGAGTCGTCACTCCCCCGTGCCGGGTGTGTGAGGAAATGACCCTTGAAATTGGCTCCCAGCCGACTCAGTTACATTCGCACACCTTGCCGCTGCCCGACAACTTAACTAATAGGCCTTGCTGCTGCTCACATTTTTGCTCTTTTGTCACTTTTTTCGTGTAATGAGTTTGTTTTTAATACGCTTAAACAAACCGCAACAATGGCGCCTCCCCTCGCCTCAACAACGTAGTTACGTTTTTATTAAACGTTCCGCTCGTTTCTAAGTATTATAGATTAAATTTAAATTTATACGAGCTATAATAAGACAGATAATTGTTCGTGTTTAAGTACGATTATTTATTAAATCTGTCACATTGAAGGTGAGTCATTTATTTATGAAGAATAAAGTTGTTCGAACAAAGCATAAAACTCATTGAACTGTCAAGCAAGTGATTCAAAAGTTTGAAAGAATGTTATGAAGTCTATCACTCTACATGGATTAACAAAATTTTGTTTCGTTAAAAAGAAATTGCCCCTCATGTACATAGTTTAATGGATAGGTAAGTATCGCAAACACAAATTAACCAAAGTACAGTCAATGAAACTTACGCGTGACGTCACTTTTTCGTATAAATTTTGCGAATGCGTTACGTCACTAGCTCCCTCATCTAGACTTGAAAACAGCCTATCTCTAACATTTTTTATTGTTCAGACAAACACAAAAATACTTGTCTAAAATTTCGTAATCATCTGTCTAACGAACTAATTACATTTTTACTTTTCCTACATCATAATCCCTATTTTCATCTGTATTAAATTTGAGTAAGAGAGTTAAATTCCAGTATATTATAGAAGTCGTTGTTTAGTTAGACTCGAGGGGCGAGTGTAGTGTAATTTATGCGTTGTACACTGCAGCTCCCCTCGACAACCAGCCCTTTATTGATGTACTTTTGACTAGTTGTGATTTCTGTTTATTAGGCCATTTAGCTGTTATTGTTGCTAGTTTGTTTTTTCCATTAAATGTGTTTGTTTTGTTTTATTTATTGAGCTGTGGTTGAGGTTTGTTTGAAAGGACTATTGTTTGGAGTAATTGTCTATTAGGTATAAGTTGTGGTTTTTTATAGATCATTGTTATTTTAAATTAAAGGTATGAGTTAAATTAATACCTACATTGTTAGTCTCATTGGACTCTTTTTGGTTTTTTTGAACGAGTGGTCGAAGACAAATTGTATCTAGCCATAATCTACATGAACAAGTTTTATTACATGGCCTTAATGCGATAATACTCATTAAAACAATACATTTCTACTAATAAGATAAACACAAAAATAAATTAAGTAGGTACATCCTTGTTGTTGTTCACCCTCTCAAATAAAATTTTATAAAAAACAAAACTTTAATTCATTAACTTAGTGAGATTCCGCAATCATACAATCTTTTTTTATTCTTAAAAAGAAAAAAACATCTCTTTTTTATTTATTTTTTACTTTTCCAGTGCCTAATCGATTAGCGTACCCAAATCAAAGATTGCGTTATATTTGTACTACCAGTCCGACATTAAAAAGTTAGTCAATTGTTTTTTTTTGTGTCAAACAAAAGGTGCGCTTTCCTCAATTAGTAACGCGAAAACATGGCTTTTGGCTAGGCGCGGTATTCTTGGTAACTGACTGTTTTCAGTTACATAAACCTGTTAAATTTGTTGGCTAGGTATAGGCTGGTTTATTATTATTATTACATTATTAAAAACTTCCTACATTTAGGTGAAAATTATTCAATCAGATTGATGAACTTGGAAGATAAAGTAATATTAAATCTAGGAGACTTTGTTAGATATTATTCTTGTTATTTTTCTTCACACAATTTTGTAAAAGAATGATTAACTTACGAGCATTAGGAATTGACCAAGTTTTTTTTAACACTGAAAACAAAACACAAATTCTGCTCTACATCGACAGAAACGTCAGTTATAAGTTTATATATTATTTTTTCTTAAGTAGGCATTTCCCGAAACAGCAGCTTTTACAATTTCTTGGTAATATTTAAGTGTTATATATAAACGTTTTATGACACGTATTCTCATTCAGTAGCGACACTTGACTGGCGATTATAATGACAGCTGTTAACGGGCAGGTGACAATCTATTTAAAAAAGGAAACGGGTGTCGTTTACAACGGTAGGTGCCCTGACACAGTTCTTTTTATATTTGGAACTCTTTTCTAGTCAATTAAAGGTGTCAAAAATAAATATTTTTTTATTTGTTTATGTTACATTGGATGTTTTGTTTTAATTGATTATACATAATTCTCTCTATGGAACATAAAGCGAGCAGTCATAATTTAATGTATTTAACTTTTTTGTTTATTTTTTCTACATCGGATTTCACCTACTTGTAGGCGTAGGTATAAATATTAACTTTTTGTACTTTATTTTACAACAAGAATTAAATTAGTGGAAATTGTTAAAAAATAATTGAGCCCTAAGTAAATAGGTATCGGATTGCAAGTTTTCGCATGTCTGCTAAAGGCGGGTTGTATTAAAAACTTCTTTTCAATAATTCAATAATATTTACGCTTTTGCACTCACCATGACGGTAGCGAATAGGTATAAATATAACTCTTATTTTTCCTCAAAATTTTATTCAACTAGAATATTCTTGCCAAGTTTTATTTCCAATAACAGAACTATCAATTGAAAACTAAGTAACGGTACAAGTCCAGCTTTACTTTCCTCACAAGTTTTCCTGTTCTCAGTCCAATTATTTTCCTTAAACGTACAAAACTGTAGGAGTACAACGTGTGTATACAATCACATTTTGCAAAAAGGAAAAGAAAATGTTTATGACAGCAAAATCTTAATGCCGTTGACCGACGCGAATCGAATCCGAGACTTCACGCTTCACAACCGCGTTTCCGAACACAAGAACATTATGAATTGTGGAAAAAGAAACATAAACCCTTGCAATAAACACTTCTTGAACAAATTGATTCATAAAAATAAATGTCTTTGTCTTTGCCAGTATAATAAAATGTATTCCTTTTGCCTCTATGCGCACTAGGTACCTACAGTTACTTCCTCCGTGTAGTTTAGTAGTGAAATATAAAAATTAACATAACAAGCAAAAATAACAGCAAACGGCTCATTACAAATCAATTCAGACTCCAACATAACCGGTGTCCGGACCATTTCACACATGATCACTTATAATTTACAACATAAAAAAACCTATTGATATTTCTATTAGGTACTGTGACCAAAAAAATCGTACACAAAGAGTTGGGAGTATGCGTCATCGACAAAACATTTAACATCCTAATTTCGTGGGTAACACCTCAGCGCTAGAGCCGACAAAAGAATCGATAAACATCGAGATGTAGTCGGTATCGAGTCGGACGACGCGCCCAGCGGGGGACCGCGGCGACCAACTAATAACTTACATTTGGATTACGCTCGTTAGCCTCTTAGCACCTTACCCAGACGTTTATTTTTTATTAATATAAAATTTATTCAAACGAGCCCCGAGAATATTTCGGGAATAATGCCTTAATATTATAAAAGCAATATGTTACGTCTAGGAGGATAAGTGTATCGGACGCGACACGATCATTATTTATATCACTATTTGTTCGTTATTTTTAATCTGAAGCAGGGTTTTGAGTCAACACGCGTTTAATCTAGACATTATATTATCTGAGTAAAACGTTTCGGTGTGACCGACTGGCCTCGCGTTGATTGCAGCTTTGTGAGCTCGGGCGACGTCGTTTGTTCATAATCGATACTGACAGCTCATGACTGAATCGATTGCCGAGTTATAAATCGATATTATTGTATCGAGTCGTGACGAGCCGGCTGCAAGTGTTGTTGATAGCACGGAGGTAATTGTGACAACACGATAATTATTGAAGGATGAAATATGTTAATAAAATGGAAAGTTACCGTGATTAATAAGAAGAAGTTTACGTTTCGACAACTATTTGTTACTGTGAATAAATGATAATTTAAATTAATTGTGCTTAACTTGAAAAAAAATCATATTTTTATTAACGTATTGCATAATTTTCTATTTTAAAAGTTTGAATATTCTACGCTAAGAGGAATATACTCATTAGAGGAAAATTATCATAATCGGATTAAATAAAGTTTAATTTATTTTCTTAGTTAAGTCTTTAGTGATAAATATTTGTTGTTTACCTATTTGGGGGCTTATTAGCCGTGCACGTAAGTGGAAACACGCGTAGGCTTTAAGTTCGGCTTAGCATATTTTCAGGATAAAATAATACAAGGATTTACTTACAATAAGCTTAGATATGCCAAAAGGAATCACATTTTCAATATCCACGAACTAAAACTTCAAATAATTCATTTATTATCTGATTACGAACACAACATAATCCTGCTGTCATTTAGTCCCAAAAAAAAACAAATGCCTTGCGCATGACGTATGAACAACACAAGTTTTAAATGCGAAGGTAAACTGTCTGATAAATCTTTGCTACGAAAACTAACCACTCCTATTTAAATCAAACAAAGACTAAAAACTACTAATAAAGATTATTTAGTTTACAAGTATCTTGTCACTACAGTACTTAAAATAAAACAATAAGAAACAATTATCCTTGTAAACGAAGTCGCGGGTAATAACTAGTGTTACAAAGAGGTAAGAAATAAAGCAGATGAAGTAATTATAACAGTATTAACAGTTCACAGACAGTTTGCGACATAACCAAGTTAGCGGCGGGAAAATGTATAAAAAGCGGCCAAGAGCGAGTCGAACTCGTACTAGGGTTCTGTACCATAAGAAAACTATTATTTACTATAGCACTTATTACTGTAGTTATTTCTACATTTTGCCAATTTGCGTTGTTGTTGCTTACTTATTGTTAAGTATAAACTGTATTTTTCTATTTTTAAAAGAGTAACTTATGAAGTTTCTTGCTGGTTCTTCTTCATAACAATGACATGTTGGAACCGCGCAACTAGAGTCAGTAACGTTTTGAAAGTGCCTGAGAAGGCCTAAACAAAAACTTTTTGATTTTGATAGCAAAAAGTGACTTAATTAAACGTCACCTATCATGCTATCTCTCTCATTATAAACTAGAATGTAGAGACAGATATTAAAAACCATCACTTAGAAAAGTATCCTTCATAGAAATACCTACTATTTCAAACTTTAATTTATCTATCTATCTACTAGATAACGTATTTTTGTTACTTCTTTATTGTAGCAATATAATTACAGAATTTAAATACTTTTCTGATATTTGGAATGACAAATAAAATAATAAGTAGGTTATGACCTAAGTATTGTCTATCAAAAGGTTTGCAATAATCTATACTATAATAAAAATGGTCGGGGTCAAATTCTGTACATTGAAGATATTTAAAAAAAAATGAGTGGGGGGTGTTTTATTATCGATACTGAAGTATAAAACGCAATCAAAAAAATTTTTGTCTGTCAGTCTGTCTGTCTGTCTGTATCTTGAACGCGAATCACGCAAAAACTACTGAACGGATTTTGATGAAACTTGGTATGGTTATAGTACCTACTCCGAGGAAGGATCATATCTACTTTTCATCCCGGAAACCGATACAGGGGGGGAGGGAGGAGAGGTGAAAGTCCCTCCCGCATCACATAAAATCTACGAACTCAATGCATACAATGTTTATACACAAAAATTATACGCAACTTGAGGTATAACTTAGTCTTTGTTTGGTCAAAATCGGTTCACTCTACCAAAAGATATGATTAATTAAGTGAATTCAAGAAGTAAAATAATTACGTTACGCAATTCAGTGTAGTACTTGCAACGACATCTTATGACAAAAAATAGAACTAATGTTGATAGATAAATTCTATATCCGATAGATGGCGCTGCATGTGCAAATTTCGTCGTTTTCTGAATCGCGGTGTTAAGATTTAACACCATTATGTTTTTGCCGAAGGTCGGGCTAACATAAATACTATAATAGTTACCACTAACATAAATACTATAATAGTCAATAATAACTGGGGCTAACATAAATACTATAATAGTCAATAATAGTTACCACCGCCATCTATTATCTACGCCCAAAGTAACACTACAAACTGCCGTTTTGTTATACTAGATGGCGCACTCACGATGACGTCATATTTCTGAATCGCGGTGGTGGTTCGCATCATTATTATATTTTAAACTGTGATCCAATCTATACTATATTGAAAATGGTTGTCGGGGTCAAATTCTGGACTTAAAATAGTAATAGGAAATTAGGATCTTTAAAGCTTAGGTAGTACATTTTTTACTTAATAATGTTCTTAGATCGTCATCTATTTTCACGCCAAGGTATTTAGCCTACTCTTATCTAAACGACGTTGTTTTGTTTCGACAACCACGCGAACGAAGTCGCGGGCACAGCTAGTATACAATTAAATTAGATGTAGATACGGAACCCTAAAAAATTTATATTTTATTCTTGTCTGGAGAGCTCTAACAAATAATTACCGAGACATGCTTTTAGTATTACAGAAGCACGTATTATACGGTAACTGCTAACATAAAAGATAACATTATTTAATTAAAACAATGACTTAATACCAGAGCTGAGTTAATTAAGAAATCGCGCCTCATTATTGTGCCGCGGTTACATAGATATCTTTAAATTACCTACCCGTACCTATGTTGTTATACGCTTATGAACTATAATTGTTATAATAAAAAATATTATTTGCTAATATTTTTATGATACTTAATTATTATTCTTGTTTTTTTTTTATATTGATAATTTCCTGTAAATGTAAATGTAAATAGTTCATTTACTAAAATGAAATATATTTTTTAATAAAAGTAGCTTAAGTTACTCGTTAATACATCAGCTACATGCCAATAGAAGTCCCGTCAAAATCGGTCTCGCCATTTCAGAGTTTAGCGGGAACAAACACACAGGCGGATATATTTCAGTTTTATTATTTCAATATTAGAAACAGAACCTCAATTTTTTTTCATATATGTATTGCATCTATGTACCTACTCTTCGCATCATCAGCACTTGTAGTCAATCAAATCATATCAAGCTTTTTTGAAGTTGGTTCTATCTTTGCTTTATTTGCCTTTAGGTATATTTTTTTATCAAAATTGTAATAACTAATGTTATTGGTGAATATTTTTTAATTAAAGAAATTGCAATATTGATATAATTAATATGATTTGGAATAAATATTTTCTTAAAAAATTTCTTTATGTAGATACTAGGTAGAGTCAAGCTTTAAAACTTTTAAAAGTCAAATATTTTATTATTTACTTGGTAACCGATAATTAATAAAAGCAAGGAAATATACAAGGTACTTCATAAATCCGTAATGCAAACAAAAATAAGACAGAGTTTTAAAATAATCGTGTTCCTATTTTTTCATAAATGTTGCCTAATTATGTCGCCTTTTCAAAAAAAAAAAAATCATTTCAGGAAATTTGACTTTTTGTTGACGAATCTGGTTATTTTACTACTAGGCTAATGTGATTATAAGGCTTCACAAATTATTAATTATTGTCAATTAAATTGAGTGTGTTCATATCGCGATGGAATTTAAAAATAAAACTTATACCTAGGTATTGCTATTTCCTCAATATTTTGATCAGGTAAAATAACATAATTATTAAGGTACCTTATTTCGGTTAACAATGCTAATCAAGACATTAATTAAATACTTCATTTCACTAAAATTAACCTTTTAAATTCCTTAAAAACTAAACATATTGTATTTAAATTGTATTCTAGTTTTTCTCATTAGGAGATATATTATGGAAAATGATATTTTGGTCCGTAGGTTTATAAATAAACCAAAATTAACAATGAAAAAGTATCTACATTGGATATGTAGGCACAAGTATCTAATTATTACAACTACAATTAATAAATAACTACGATATGAAATTTATTCATATTTATACCAATAATAAACTTTCTCCTATTTTTATTTAAGTATCTATATGCTATAGGTATACCTACTAAACTGTTATTTCTATTACTTACTATATCAAAATAAAAACAATAATTATTCTCACAAAAAATAAACTAAGCAACAAAACATGTTTGTGTTTAGTGTTAGTGGCATTCGTGTTTTTTAAATAATACTAACAACGATTAAAACCCCTTTATAATTATGTTTTAATTACAAAATTAAGGTTAAAGCAAAACTTAACACCCAAATTAATAATTACTTTGCAATATAATAAGTCGCTAAGAACTTAACGTGTTAGGTATAAAATATAATAATTTATTATCCAAAATAATAATTCCCTAAGATATCGAAAGAACAAAAAATACAGATTATAGTTTAAAATGCTACGTTTATTTCGGTGATAGGTTATCGTCGGGTACCTACACTGCTATTAATACTCTGATATTATTAAAACAATGCCAATATTTTCATAAAACGACGTTATTTTAATTAACTAACTGGCAGTTTTGATTAAAACGTATGATTAAATAAAGAGAGAGCAATTCAATTTTCCAGTACAACGCGTCAGTATAAGAATGAAAACTGATGATTTGAGAAAATAGTTTCTAATTAGAAATTAATGTAGAGTCATAGTTATACCATCATTCTTCATTGTTAACTTGTACTATTTTAACTAATTAGTTTGTAAATTTATTGATCACACATTTTTCAATTGGAACAGGCTGTAATAGTTTGAGAGAAAGATTTGAAATTCCAAGAAGCGGATTTTTACTCTAAGTATGGTAATGAAAAATCTATCAACAGAAGATAACTTTGTAGGAATATGAGTTGTTGTTAGCGTACCTTTACTGCTGGCGCCGTCCTCATTGGAGTCCTCGCTGGGCGGTCCGTGCGGCGCCCTGTTGGGCAGCGGGTGCGGCAGCCGCGGGCGCGTGAGGAACGGCGGCGGCACCCCGAAGAACGGCAGGAACGGCGGCCAGGCCGGCCGGGGCGCCAGCTGCGCCGCCGCCGCCGCGTACAGCTGCAGCGGCGCCGGCAGCCCGCCCTCCAGCACCATGCCGCGCCGCGCCGATATCTTGCCGCTCACCACAACACCCCCATGTCCAGTCCGCAGGCCGCAACTCTATCACAATACAAGTCACAAGTCCGAGCACAACACTTGCACACTCTCGCGCCCCGCGTACAGTCGCTACTAGAGTGCTTTGGGCTCCGCGCCGCGCCCGCCACTGCGATGGCGCGCCCGGGGGCGGGGCCTCCTACCCCCCCTACTCCCCACTCGAACACAAATTAATTCTCCGCCTCCTTCATATCATAGATTTATTCCTCCGACAGTACATCGCCCCCGCTGCTAAACGCTTTCAAACCTTATGCCGTGAAGTTACAGATCTGTATTGAATAACGGCCCATAAATTAAGGGAAGGCATACATTGAATTAACGGTAACGTAGGCGACGCGCGGTGGTAAGTTGAAATAAACCGTATTTATATGATGATAACGTTTGTTATCGCACGGAGGGGGCTCCTACATACAATTTATAGGGTCGCCGTACGTTTGCGGGCCCGTGGGGTTGTCATAATCTTTTTTAGCCGCATGGCGCGCCGCTATACAGTGACATGTAGAGAGTATCGGTAAGGAGTTATGTTATGGAATGTTACCGTAAAGGTTGCCGCTTCGCGATTGACCTTTTACGTACTTACCTATACATTTGCGTTTTACATAAACATCAGACGGTGGGAATACTATACCGAAAGCCTAACTTAGTTTTGTATAGCTTAAAACTAATTTATAAGATTATGATTGATAGATAGATATCCGAGATCTATAATTTTACCGGTAAAGATGAAATATGGTTATTAGCTGTAATGAACGAGAAAAAATATTCACAGAAACTTGTCTGGGATAATAATAGGTGCTAGCATTTTAGATTTCACCCATTCTTTAAGTTTGACAGGTGATTGTATGATGGGCCAGCAATAAAGTGGTAAGCCGACAGAGAGATGTGCACAATAGCGTTGCGTAAAACTAGATTACGACGCCTCCCGATCGCTCTAATGACGGACAAACTATCAATCATACAAAATTAACACGTTTCAGATTATATTTTTGACAGTGATGAATCATAAGCGACCGAAAGGCAATCAATTTCACAACCAATTCCTTATTCCATTAAACAAAAAAGTAATAACGTAATTGACATAAATAATAATAAAATATGTCAAGACAGCGTAACGAGCGTTCGGACGCGACATGACAGCTCTATCAGGGATCTGGTACTGAGTGTACTTTGGGGCGGGCCGTCGCGCGCGCCGGGAGCCGTGATTGGCGCAGCGGGGAGGGGGCGGGGCCTCGCTCCCCCACCTCGCCTTCCGGCTCAGCCTTGCATGAATTTAATTAGTGCGAGGAGCACCTCGGGCGCATTAGGAGCCGCGATGGGCGAAGCAATAAAAGATATAAAGGAATGAGTATAAATTAAAAGTTAAATAGAGAGTGTGTGCGAGTGAGCGAGAGGGACCTACCCTCCGTCCCTCCTCTCTCCGCCGTAATTGTTTGACGATCTTATTAGTATCAGTTAAATGTTCTGTCTTTTTCTCGCGCGAATTTAATTACTTTTTAATTAGAGCTCTGTTAATGAGAGTTTTGCAGGATTCGCTCGAGGCGTTCTGTTTTCACCATTGTCATTTTTGTCGTTTCAGATAATCTGATTAGTGATTGAGCTTTAAAAAGTTTTGAAGTTCTTTATCTCGAGATTTTGGTGCTTCGAGAACTGGAGCGAATTAGTTTTCCTTTTGTTTCAATTTGAGGATTATTTTGCTAGACATTTATTTGATTGAACTTGATGGGTTATTTTCGATTATAAAATTTTGTTTGTTTTTATTTATAATTCTTAAGTAGTGTATTGTAATCATAATTTTATAAATCAATATTATTGTAATATTATCTATTTGTGTGAGGCATAATAATATTATACCAAATATGTTAAGTATAAGAATTTAAACGACTCTACATTTTTAGTTTGAAGTCGTCTGGATTATAATACGACTATTTCTTATTTATCTCTTCATGTACACTAAAGTTAAGACAGACTTAATGCTACAATGCAATTTGTTGAGTATACATATCAATACATTGAAATGTAGATACCTACTAAAGCGAAAAAAATACTGTATCTAAGAGCAACCCTTTCTGTCTATACTTAACTAGGTCGATTCGCGTTCAGAGAAAAAAATGAATACAAATTCAAGATTTATGAAGATTTCGTTAGACGAATAACATATTTATTGTCTCTACAAATAAAAATCATATCTAGAACACTTGACAGATACATGAAACGCAAACAAATGTGTAGCTTAAATAGCTAACATATTCAAGCATTCACAACATTTATCAACAATTTCAGTTTAGATATCAACATTTCAAGCATATATCGCCGTCTCGCTCTACCATACAACAGCGGCATCTGTCCGTCCCTCTCTGGTCATTAGTTGGCCCATACACGCGCGCATCGTTACTCCTCATTATGTCGGGCTTACGTTCGCTCGCGTTATGTATTGTCTGCCGGGAATGGGCCGCTTTATTTTATTGATGTTGTAAGGTTTAAATGTAGTCTGTTTATGATTTTGCTAAGTTGTTATAGAAATAAAGGTTTTGAGTGAAAATCTGTGTTAATATTAAAAAGAAGATACAGTAAATTTCTGTTTTTTGCGCTCTCATGTTTAAGCCACTCAACTGATTCTATAAAAACTTATATTAAAACCAGCTAATGAACCAAACCCTTTTTTTAATTCTGCTATTCTCCATTGTCTTTTACGAAAGAAGAGTCAGCGGACTGAAGAAAAGTTGAAAATGCCAAATTCTACCAAATGTATATCCCTAGAAGTTTTATATAGTACCTACATTATGATATGATAAAACGCAAACCGCGTCCAGAAGTTACGAGAAAAAACAAAAAGCAAAGAACAGAACAATGAGATCGTGAGTCGATATAGATTTAAGGCTATCAGAGATAGTAAGTTCGAGGAGATAGGCGTAATTTGGCCAAAGATATAATTCTTCACAATGACCCCAACCCTTTAGAAAAACGATGCAAATACTAATAGAGTGAGATAATGTAGAGTTCAATTAACAATCTCTCGGCCATAAAAGTGCCAAAAGCAGGCGTTATTATTTTTTATCTTTTTAAAGGTGACGCTACAGGTCTGTCAATACAGCACTTTTGATTGATTTGTTCAGGGATAGCTGAAGTGCTGAAGATCGAACCTGCACCTCGTGCATGCAAATCCATATAATTGAACCACAAGGTCACCACGTAAATATCACAGCTTCTGTGTTTCGGAAGGTACGGAAAAATGTGGGTCTTGCGTCTGATCTCTCTCCCGTCGTGTCGGATTGCCGTCCCATCGGGCTATGAGACTAAAGGAACAGAGAGTGCACCTGTGTTTGCGCACACGCTTGCGCACCATATTATGTCCCGCGTAGCTGGCTGGTGTCATAGTAACACTAGGAGACACTATTATTACATCTATATTTTATACCTATTACATTAGGCACTTTCCTTACTATGAATAGGTGTTGCAACATGTATAAAGTACGTAGGTACTAAATTTAAGACAGAATTATTATAATCATTATAATAACTTTATGGCAAATTATATCTGAACTTGTGTTATGTTTATATGATTAACAATCGTTCAGTGTAAAATATATTATATGCTTATAATAGGTATGTATGTGTTAGACCACCCACGTTTGAATAAACAAGAATATGATTAACCTAGAAATAATAAAAGGTCAATAGATTAAAGATTTATTAAATACTAGATTTTGCCTGCGGCTTCACCTGCTCGGATTTCGGTTCGAGCGAGAATCAGCTTATATTTTACTAGCTGTCACCCGCGGTTTCACCCGCGGATCATCTTAAGTTATTATACATAGGTGCTAGCGGCATTTTGCTTTTTAGTAATTTTACATTATCTCCGAAACTGTATGACCTATTGATATACTGTAAATGGCAAATCATATCTGTATGATGTCGTTGTGATACTGAAATAATTTATTTTGATCATAATTAATATTTTATTGCTTAAATAATCAACCAAAGTAAGTAAGCCGATTTTTTTTTTTACGTTAAAAGACGTATAAAAGGTAAAATATAAAAGATAGAGATATGGTGTCGCGGACTTTTTTGTAGAAATCATTAAGACAAATCAGATTGCCATACATTGTTTTCAATTTTAAGCAACTGTTTAGGCAGCGCATGCATATGTTTCTGTTTTATGAGCAATTTTTCTCCGACTTGCTAGACAAAAGTTGTGATATCTCGGTTAATATCTATATATATAAAAATGAAACCCGTTTTCCTTGGTCACGGCATCACGCGTGAATGGCTGGACCGATTTCACTAATTCTTTTTTTGTTGTATTTGTTATTATTAGGAGAAGGTTCTTACGGAAAAAAATATTAAGAAAAGACCTTGGTTTTTTTGTCCCTTTACCACGCGGGCGAAGCCGCGGGCAGAAGCTAGTACATGTTATAAAAATAATTTATAGCCTATAGCACTCAGGAATAATGTAGCTTTCTACCAGTGAAAACATTTTTAGGATTGGATCATTAGTTCCAGAGATTACCCCCTACATACAAACTTACAAATTTTACCTCTTTATAATATTAGTATAGATAATCCAGGAAATCAGATTCTATAATGCCAAATTTTACTCAAATTGCACCAAGAGTTTAAGCATGAAGACGAAGTTCAGTCATACACAATCTTTCGCCTCTATTATGTAGTGTAGTCTAATATATTTTTTTTAATTTATTCATTTATTTCAGGTATCAAGGCCCATATAGAAATATACAATACTATACTACATGTCATATACTCGTACATAGGCGTATGTATGTCTAATATATAAAATTCCCATGTCACAATGTTAGTATCGTACCGCACCGTACTCTTCCGAAACGGCTGGACCGATTCTCTTGAAATTTTCTATATACATTCAGTAGGTCTGAAAATTGGCTACTATCTATTTTTCTTCCCCATTTTTTTTTTCTGGGGCAACAGTTAGTAAATCTATAACACCAAGATTATCTGGCTTAAATAATAAAACCTTCAGTAGGTACCAACAGCTAGTCGGTCCCATACCTAATAGGCAGTGCGGCCACAGACAAGAGCTCCATAAATCACGCGCGCTCTCCCCCACGTGACAACTGATTGTGCACTTGAATTACAAACCAGAGTTACCACCGCTTAAAGTTATATTATTGCAATTGTGAGAGAGGAATACGCTGTGTAGAGCGCTGTCACGCTTCCACAACTCTAATTACGTTACTTTAACAGCTCTGATCAGAAAAAAACTTTTATTTTTCCGCAGTGAAACGCTAATGAACCACGCCGAGGGCACGGCGTGGGGATATGTCGGACTCCCACCGACTAAAATCACCCCGGGCCCCATCTACTACCTAAGCCAGCGTCACGGGATCGCTTGCGCATACACTGCGTGACCCTGGCTGGTGACCAGAACAGACTGCCTGTGATCAGATGAATATTATTTCTTTTGTTTAGATAAAATTTCATGTTTCTAGGATAGAAATGACTATATATTTATACTATCTAATTGTACACGTACTATTGTTACATCATACTCTATCGTTGATTTATTTGTAATTTTTGTAGGTACTGAGGAATTTAATTCTCGTGCTTTATTTCGCAATCATTTAAGGGTATAGTTGTATAGGCGAGAGATTACGCTACATTCTTTGCCCATCAGTTAAGGTTACAGACTAACAGCTGTATTCTAGACTAACACTTACTTAGCTAAGTGACGTTCTAAAACATCTACACTCTACTCTATCCTCTCTTCATTTAATTTGACAAAGCCAATATGACATTTTGCTGTGCGTCGTATTTTACAACATTAGCTTTAGTTCATAAAGGTGTGTAACTATGTATGTTAAGGCAACAGTCAGGTGTGTCATCATTTGACACTAGTGCAAGGGTGATGATCGATGTCCCACTCCCCTGTGTTAAACATTCGTCGTGTTTAGTGACCATTGTTATGCCCCTTAAAACAGGTCAATTAGTTACACAATAGATTGGACATTCAGACATATGTATTTTTACGAAATAGTTTAAAATGTTGGGTGTTTTCGTGGCTTTATGGACTTAAACTGCAGTCAATTTGCAAATAAACTCGCAAATTCAATTATGAAAAAATATATATTTTTGTAATAATTGTGGTTTGTGTAAATGTCAAAGTAAAGAAAGTAGCAGCGGTTAAAATATTTTCATAAAAATGTTCAATATGAGCATATTTCAGCAGCTATATTGATCGAAAAAAAAAATACTTTATGAAAGTCTCAAAGATCGATCGTAAAAATCATGTAGGTACACAGACAGTCAGGTTTTAAGAAGGGGTGAATAAAATAAAGAAACGTCGACAAATCAAAGACATCTACACAAGTTCTGCAAATTTCCGTCCGTCAACTAACGTTTTATAAATATTGATAACGCAAGATGGATGGAGGGCACGCGCGACTCCAATTGATTTAAAATTAAATACACAATGTTCGTGATGATTGATGTTTGGTCCTGGGAACGGGTTGGGGCTGCTAAATGGATTTTTTTGCACAATTTCAACACGGTCCAGTTGAAAGTCATTAGAAAAGGGTTTGAGGGAATCTCGTTTCGTTAACTTAGTCCGGGATATGAGATTGAGATTTTTTTGATAATGTAATGAGGTTTCGCTCATACATTTTTAAAAAGATGAAAGGTTGACATGTTTTGCTTCCGGAAAAAATGCAGACGAAAAACGAATTAACTTATGGAATTCATAATGGATGGTGATCCCAAAATTGTAAATTTTGCACAGAATTAGGTTTCAATGCTAAAAACAAGACCTAGACGGAACGAATGTGGATAACGTCGTTAGTCAATCCCAATACAAAAACTCGCCGTAGCTTAAAAATCTTATTTCAAAACTCCGCTACCTTCTCTACCAAACAAAAGCCTTCACAATCCACACAGCAAGTCAATACACAGAAACCTCTCAAAGATCTTAAAACCCTCAAAATCATACATACATAATTAGCCAACACGCCACTGAGCGCTGAACTCTCAAAAAGCGGCAGATTCATAATCTTGTTAGCACTCAAATTTGCATTAATTAAGGCGTTGAGGCCTCATAGTTGTGTCTAAACTCTGGGGGGGAGGTGTGGGGAGGGGGAGTTAGATAATATTCAAATGGTACATGTAACGACGCGGCTGCCGCTTGAGCCTTGCCGCCCGCAAGCAATATAGATGGTACACTTATCGATACAAGTGTTTCGCGAGTATTTTTCCATGTATTTGTGTTTTGTAGAGTCTTTGTTTCATATATTAAATGTAAAATATATTATATTAGATGGATGTTCACAGATGTGTGAATGAAAATCTCCTTTCTTTTGTACGGGATAAGGAAGAACGTTGACCCAAGAGTTGAATTGTAGAGTCGGTGCTAAATCAAAATCAGTAATACTTACAAAGACTTGTAGAAGTAAGTTGAAGAGATATGAGTATACTATAATAAGTAGGAAATGGTGGAGCTTTTTACGTATATTAATTAGCAATACAAATGCTTCGCCTTCAGCACTCGAGCATTTTAAATATAGAATTTAAAACAATCAGGGGTATTCCCTGAAACATTGCAAAAGTTCATCTCCGAAATCAGAATGTAGTACTTACTGTACCTACTATTTCTTACAAGGCAATCTGTCATCTCCAATAATACCAGCCAGCATTTTTGCACCCGCCAGTACTCGAGAGAGAGCACCGAGGGTGCGCTCGACAATTTCCTCGTCGGGTAATTCACTAGGATTTAATTTAAATTAGTTTTGGCTTGGCTTAATAGCTTCCCCCCATCGCCGGGCGTGGACGCGGAAGGAGAGCAGGGGGGCGGGGATGCTGGGACGTGGCGCCGCTCCAAACGAGGTATTCTGGCTCTGATAGACTAGTAGCTGGTGAATCTATTGATGGAGATGTGTCAATGACCTCTGTTATTGTGCTAATGATCTTAAATGTGATCTTGATTAGATATTTAGTCCCTTATTTAAAGGTTGGTTAACCTGTAAAGGTGATGTGCAAGAAATTCGTTATTTATGTTTATGACTAAAAATTATAAATTAATTAAGAATCCGAAAGCAGGAAAAACCCAAATATATCCAATTACAGAATTGGATATATTTGGGAATTCTTATGGGTCCGCGAGACGATCAAGTGCGCTTGACAAGTCTACGTGCTTGAAATGAATATTGATCGTTTACAGCGTTGACTTGACAAGTCCCGTCAAGTATCTACGGGCTGGACCATAATTGACCAAAATTTTGATTGACGGTACTTGAACCTCCTTGCGCTTGATGCGACTTGACGCAACTTAACAAGTTTTATTCATTTGCGACCGGAACATCAAAGATGGCGGACGACGGACCGGACCGAGACGTGGTTATGGCAGCAAGCGCCGACCTAATTACCGATAAATTATCCGATATATATAATAAACCGACCTAATTATCGATATCTCATTTTATACCATTCCTTACACCATCGCCTTTTTCTTTTCTCTTTTTCTGTGATAGATACCGCTAGAGTTATAGCAAGGAATGCCTTGTCTGCGTTGGAAACCATTATTAATTTTTGCGACGACCACTTTCCTGAGCACAGGCCTGTGAACGACTGCGGCATGTGGACTTGACGGCACCTTCAAGTCGCGTCAAGTCCCTGGTCAAGTGAAATCGTCAAGCGCACTTGATCGTCTCGCGGACCCAATACAAATTTATCATCAAATTGAGAATTTATCATCAATCAAAACAGAAAAAAAAATGTCGTAATTACTGGAATATAATCCTATCAGTGGGTAATTTTCAAGTAAGTTACAAACAAACCATAATACAAAATTCCACTAAACTTACAAAACCTATTCAAGATTTTATCCAACCGATACAGGAGACAATCTGTGTATAATTTCGCTAGAGATTTCAAAAAACAAACTTTACACCTTATATATTCCTTATATCTAATAAACAAAAACTTACAACAAACAATACATATTTCAGACGACAAACGGGACTTATTCGCGATATGATACGATATTTCTTTTCTCCCGACGTTTCGATCGTGTTGCACCGACCGTGGTCACGGGTGGACTGATCAGTCTACCGAATAAGTCCCGTTTGTCGTCTAAAATATGTGTACAAGTCGCAAAATTTTAAAACAATATTTTATAATCTAATAAAACTAAGAGAATATTCAGAATAGGACCGCTACCACGACAGAAGCCTCCGTACTCTCCGCCTCCGCGCGGCTGCGGCGCCCACCTAATTATTTGTGTCGACTTTAAAACGCCGCCAATTATATTAACGCCCTGTTACACTCTCATAATAACTGCTGCCAAACTTTACACTGTAAATAACTTGTCTTAGTTAAGCTTTATGTCTTGATACTACTGATATTATAAACGTGAACGTTTGTATGTGGATGCATGGATGGATAATATTACTCTTTCACGCTTAAACAGATCCTATTTGGGTTTTGCAATCGATATCAATAATTTGAAAATGTACTTTAAAATATGAATTGATTAAAAACCGAAAAAATTGGTTGAATTTATCAGAAGATGGAAAATTGTATATCGCCTTAAGAAAAGCAAAATCATAATCATTTCGTTGAGAATTATAGTAAAAACTACCCATAAAAAACAATTCCTTCCTGTTTTATTAATTCACTTTTTAAAGACATGTATGATACACGATACGTATTTGTATGGTGTTCAATACGTAAACATCAACTGTATATAATAGATAATGGAGACTTATTTCGGTTTAGTAATCCGATGCGATACAGATACAAAAATTACCATAGTTAATATACATATGACAATTGTTTAATGACTCATTCGCAAGGATCTACGCTCTTACTATGAGAACTTATAACAGAGCTCCTTTCCTTGTGGAAAAGAGACGCCGTTCTATGTCGTGTAGTGCCATCCCTCTTCCACAACGGCAATAGTTCTGCTTCGACAACTTATAGTACAGGGCTACAGGCACAGCTTACAAAACATGAGTGAACATTAAAACACCAATTATATTATTTTAAGTGTAGTACTCATTCTATTTAAATGTTGTGCTCTTAAAACTTTCATCTCGTGAACAAATTAACTCTTAGCGGCATTAGAATTTAGTCCCTAGTCGATATACCAACAGTAAAGTCACAGCAAAGTGTTATGAGTGACATTAAAATGATTATGTTAGATCATTCCACTTCAAATTAAGGGAAAACTACCTTACATCTATGTATTTGTTATTCTAACAACTACGAGTATGTGTGTTGAGTTCAAAAGGTTTTTTTTTCAGTAGGGCTAATATGATACAATTTAAGGCATATTTCTACCATAACTATGCATAACCTAACTACATATAATTTCTATCTACTAGTATTTTTCATTATTCAATTAATTGATGTTGTTTCTTTATTATTCAATTACTATGTACATTCATACTATAAAACTAAAAGTTATACACTTACAAACTTATATATTGTATACAGAAACTTGAAAAAAAGCGTCATAAAGTAGTACCTACGATGATTTTACACTTGAAAACCTATTCCTTATCTTGTCGATTTATTAAACTCACATCAAATACCCGACAATGACTGGTATATAACAAAACAATTTTACAAAAAAAAACAAAACACAATGCAACAATTCGCGAATAACGTCTAAACTCAAAAACGGAACGCATCTTGACAGTTAACCCCGCGCCCGCCGCCGGGTCCAAATGGTCCCCAGTCCCGACAGATGCGATCCACGTTATGACACATTTGGGAGATCATCTCGCGAGACCGGCCTTATCACCGCACTGTGATTACATTCAATGATGGTGATGGTGATGTATTTCCAAATTAATTATTTAAGAATTGCTTGGATGGCGACATCTGTTGAGGTTTTAAGTTTTTGGTGGTTAGATGCGATTGCTGTTTTGTTAGCCGCGAGTAATTTTACGAATGAAAGTGAAGTAATTTTTTTATCATTTTTTTTTTGGTTTACAGAGCTATAAAGAATTGTGCAACAACAATAATAGTATATACCCATCAATTGTTATAATCTAGTATTACGCATTATCAATCTTTTGTCCGAAGTAATAAGTAAATTTATACTTAAGACAATCTTTACTAAAGCTGTAACTAAACGAGGCGATCATACAAGTTTGACACTAACTCATTGATTGACTTCAAAAGCATTTTATTTATAACATTGTTACACAATAAAAACATAATCAATTCAAATACTACGCTCTATTATAAAAACCATTAAAATGTATAAAAAATAAAGTAGGAGCGGAACTTAATTTAGGGAATGAACTCACAATCGTCCAATATATTTTTACGAGCTATCCATCAGTGTTTACTGTCGCCTCATTGTGGCGCGACGCTCGTAACCCTAAACGTTAAAGACGCTACATGTTGTAAAATAAAAGATTCAAAAGAAATGAGCTTATAACTAGACTATTTTATTATTCATTTACGTGGTATATGTATTAAGTTTGTCGTTAAACTGTATTTAATTACACATTTTGTTAATCATACAGAAGATAAAGATGTCCATTCTTCATCACATATGTGAGCGCTTTTGATTGATTTCTTAAAATGGGATATTAGTGCTGATATCAGATATTGACATATATAGGAAAAATACGAAAGTATTTGGGTTTTTAAATATTAGCAACGAAAAAAAAATATTTGGTTCTGACTGTATCGTTTTAAGTAAGAGAAACTATGTAAATACACACTCAATGAAGACCGAAAAATTACAAGTATGAACACAATTCGATCAGCTACATTGAAAAATATATGCGTAAAATGTACAACATATATTTCACGATAACATTAAATGTATAAAAATACTTAGAAACCTGTTTGAACAATTTATTACTACAACAATATTAACAGACCCTTTACTAAACCTACATTTTGATAACCAAAATAACCATAGGACGTGAATGACAGGTGTCGTGTTAACAGCTTTTATTACGTTAAATAAAGATATAGATAACATTTCGGTAACCGCTAAAAGAGCCATAAACAATAGTGCTGCCAGTCACCGCAACACCGCGACACATGTTTCAATTATTCTTATCAGTTATCTCTTTTCGGGCATATTTAGCCCATCTCTATTTATAACCACCAAACACAATCCATTACCGTACAACACATGAAACATCCAAGTAACTTCTATTAGAACCGCCAATGGAATGTAAAGCAAGGGTCGATGAACGTAATTTCAATAGCGTACCGTTTAAAAGATTATCTGTTCGTATTCAGCCGCAATCGACACCAACTTTTGTTGTAATTGTCACATCTGCCAAAATAGTCGGTCCCTACCGCGGTGAGGTCGCCCGGTCTGTTCGACCCGGCCGCCGCCAGTTAAGGGTTACGCTGGCATTTGTCACTGTCCTGTTCAAATTAAGAATGTTATTGCTCATCATTGCGCTTTTCAAATGGTTTGTCCTTACGATAAATTAGTGGTTCATAGAATGATTTTACAAGGTTAGATCAAGATTTTCTGCCAAGGAATAGAAGATATTATACATTTATTTATTTTTAGATTCGATAGCTAAAAATAAAGTCTTCATAAAAAAAGACATACGAACGTTAAATAAACACGATTTGCACAGAAAATATATAAAAGCTAACATATAAACTCCTCGCACTATTCTCTAGTAAGTAAATCTCGTACAACTAACCCCGCTTAGAGGAATAAGTACGAAATCCAACCCTTTAGTACATACATAGTGGTTAGGTCGTATTTATATTCAAGGCATGACTCTGGCTTGCAAGCAGCGACGAAGTCGAGGCGTAAAAAAATAATAAATTGTCGGGAGCGCGGGAACGCGGGAAAGCGCGGGAAATGATGAAATATGGCGGCCGCAGCCGGTCGACCGACGTCATTAACGCCCGTAAATTTTATCTTTGAAGAAAAACAATGTAGAAAAATGTAGATACCTATGTACGTTTATATAAGATGGTATATACTGCGGCTATGTACGTAAAATGTGTATTTTTGATCTAACAGACTTCTTACTCACACTAAAATGTTTCTGCATTTTGCAGTAGTTAGTCATTTATAGTCTTAATTTTTATAGTTACATAAAGACAGCTGAAGACCAATATTTTACAGTCGGCCTTAAACTGGTAACATTTTTTCATGGCTAAAATCATGCTCGTCCAGGCACAACAAAGTGTTGGTTGCTTAAAGATCTTTACAAAACCATTTGTCATTTTATCACATTCAGATTATGTTAACACAAATTCTATATTTCATTCTAATCTATAAATTACGTCCGAGCAAATCAGAATCTCTATTTTACCATCCTTTAAAATTCCTATTCAAGAAGACACATACCTTTATAACAGTATCATAGCGCACCCTATTTATTATATATATTATATTATACATTTCCGTGTACCTCACAAGCTGTAAGTTTATACAAAGCCCACCAGAGGGCGTACCGTAGCTAAGTAGGCTTTTCATTTTCCCCTGCGGCTCTACCACAAACGCTTAAAGTAATATAATGATGAATGTGGAAAAGAGACGCTGCTCTACGCCGTGTAATGCCCCATCTCGCTTCTACACTTGCAATAATGTCACTTTAAAAGATTTTGGTAGTCCCCCTGTACACGTTTTATTTATTTTTCATCGCCTCCGGCACCCCGATATAATATCAACCATTTTGTTCATTTTTATCGCATGCACACAAATGCAGCTATTATTTTTTATAGAATACGTAATGGAATTGTGCATTGGTAATGTGCTATCGGTATTTGTGTTATTCGTGTTTAAGGTACGAGGTTTTTAATTTAAAACATGTGTTGTGTGTAGGTGTGAAATACGAGTGTTTAGGTAATAATTATGTAATTTTAAGGTTATAAACAACACGCTGACACGCTTTAATCCAAATATTTTTTATATTAACTTCGGAGTAGTATTTATTCATCTATTTCTTAATACCACCCTATATCTAATGTCCCACAGCTGGGCACAGGACTCTCCACATTTAGGGAAGGTTACGGCATTGATCGCCACGCTAACTCACAGCTTATTGCACGTCTATAATAATTATAAATACGTTAATAACGTACGTAATATAAATATGAATTCTATATACCAGTCAGGCCTTTGCCCAGCAGTGGGACACTATAGGCTAGGAAAAAAAAAAATATACCAGTCTATATTTCTATAATAAAAGCAATTAATCGATTTTGTCTATTTACATTCCGAGAGTTTAATACAGAAGTATTGGCAAGAATCTGTAGGCACTGCACTGCAACTTCCCCAATGGCTCTACAATGCTCTACATTTAAAGAAGGCACGTTTCCCTACACTAGTAAAGTTCCATCCCACTATATATACTATAAATAGTACGGAACCATCAAACAGGTTCACAGATCAGACGGACGTAAAACAGTATTGAAGCCACGTTCCGCTTACATCACTTGTGTTGTAGTAAACAGATCTGTACTGACTCGAAGTATGTTAGACTGAGCTATCGGACTTAAATGATTAGGAAGAAATTATCTTAATTATTTTTAATACGCCGAAATTGCTGCGGATCGAATTATAATTGACTAGCTCATAGCTGTCCGCTCGCGGCTTTGCCCGCGTGTATATTTGGTTACTTTGGTTGATTTTTTTCAGTTTGTGTCCGAAAAATCCAAATATCTTACGGAACCCTATTTTTTTTTCAAAATAAAATATACATAGTCTATGTTACTCGTGGATAAAGTAGCTTTCGAATGGTGAAAGAATTTTTAAAATCGGTCCAGTAGTTTTTGAGCCTATTCATTACAACCAAACAAACAAACAAAGTTTTCCTCTTTATAATATTAGTGTAGATACGCCGAAATTGCTGCGGATCGAATTACAATTGATAAAAAATAATACGGCGAAAATAATCAATTCTCAGACAGGACTCGAAACTGCGACTCCAGGTAAAATTCACCAGTCACTTTACCAACTTAACTACAGAAGCCATTATGCCGAGTTTGAATTTGAGGCAGAAATTATAGACCCTTTAAGAAAAGTCCATCAGTGGCCTCTAACATCTATGACAGATGATTGAAACAGCAGCCGTGTAATTTATTTGCTTTTGGCACTTGCACTTTTGATGAAAAGTGTCAAAATCAAAATCAAAATCAAAAGGTTTTTATTTCGAGTAGGCCTTCTCAGGCACTTTCAAAACGTTACTGACTCTAGTTGCGCGGTTCCAAAATGTCATTCTTATGGAGAAGAACCATCATGTCATCATCATCTTCAGCCCGTTGCAGTCCACTGCTGGGCATAGGCCAAGGTAAGAAAAATAATAAGTACATAAGAAAATTATACTAAACACATATTGCGAGTTATGATCTTTTTCCATGTTCCTTTTTTAACCGACTTCAAAAAAAGGAGGAGGTTCTCTATTCGACCGTTTTTTTTTTTAAAGGGTTTGTTTTAAAGTTTCACATTGACTGTACAAAAAAACAGTGAGCATAGAAGTTTTAGTAAAAATGTAACTCTAATAATCTTTTTATCTTCCATTCTTCTGTCAATGAGATCAGGTATTATCTCGATAACCGATTTCACACATATTTTTTAGTTCGAGAGACCAAGTTACTCTAAAATATTTTTATTTGTAGAGAGAGTAAATACATGTAGAAAGTCTTTTATATTATATCTGTACGGTTTAATCGTTCTTTTTCCATTTATCTATAGCTCATACATATTATAGCTTACTTTTAATATAGTATACAATATTCCTCAACATTCACACAACGCCATCTAGTCTCAAAATTAGTATACGACAGTAACTTGTGTTACTAGACAACTGACAAACATACTTAGATACTTCTAAATACAAATTATAGATAAATTACACCCAGACACAAAAAAATAATCGTGCTCATCACACAAACATTTGTCTTGGGTGGGAATCGAAACCACGACCTCCGGTATAGCAGTCAGGGCCACTAACCACTAGACCAAGAGGGCATTCAAAATACAAGTAGGTTTTAGTTTACCTGTACTATTTCCTAACATGCCTAGTTTTACATTCCTGCACTATTTTCAGTCTAGGTCTAGATTTAGATGTCCTGTGTCACTGTTACATAACGCGCTCCACTATTTCGTTTGGTCATTGACTATCAGCTCGTGTCCAATCTGTCTCCGTTTGATACGCAATCCTTTGAGGCCACAAACTATCTCACATATAGATACACCTACATATAGTATATGTAGGTATGTTTGTGAATGTGCGAGTGAAACGTTTTCATTTCCTTGGTCAGTTTATTGGCGTTGGGATGATGTGGGTATGTAAATATCGATATTTACGTACCTAATCATACGATATTTGGTATAAATATAAGTAAAACACTTTGTTTGTTTGGTTGATAGCGTAAATATCCATAGTCATCCATTTAAAATACCTATGTTACTTACTTATATAAATATAATGTGTGATGCATATGCTGTTGGTGTACCTTTTAATAATAAATAAATACTCTCAACTTCACGAGAAAATAGAAATTGATTTTGTGTGGTAAAGTTCACTCTTCTAATCGACATTTTACTGATGCGCTAAGGCCAATAGGAGCGAGTAGAAAACAAGAAACTGCAATACTTTCTTCATACCATTTTCTTTCAATTTTATTAAAATAAAATTGCTGTTCTAAAATAAAATCGAATTGTATCAATATAAAAAAAAAATAACAGAATCGTATTGCAAGCTACATTGTACTAGAGGAGAGGCAAGTTGAGCAAAATCAGATCAAAGATAAGCTATAAGAAGCTTATCTAGTTTAAATATCAAATCGAAAATTGTTAATCTAGGTGTCTAACTTATGATCTAACGACCTAACAAATTCATTAACATTATAACCTAAAAGAGAACGTAAACCAACGAATTTGGTTACAAACACAAAATGTAACAAATCATTGTGTTCCTAAGCTTACAAGTAACAAATCATTGTCAATAATTGTTATTTAACACCATAACGCAACGCAAGCTGTGTCTAATCCTTTTGTCTAATTTACGAGTCTGCGATACAAACAAACATATCTTGCGGATCAATCAGTAATTAAATGGGGGGTTGTACAGTCGTCGGCTAAAGTGCTAAGGCTGGCGCGTCCCGCCACGCGGCCGGCACGCGCCTCGCCATTACATACACATTAAGGAGATATTTGGACTATTACCGGACGGTTATCAAGTTATCTTTGGTATCGGATCATCCTGGATTATGCGGAGTCTGGGAAACTTACACAGAAGCGACAACCGTGTCGGGTTACGTCGGTAGAAGTGTGCATAACTGTTAAATTCAATCTAAGCCAGTGTTTGCTGTGTAAGCCCGGGTTTTTGCGCTCATTTGCGGACTAAGTTTTTTAGTACCTAAACTAAGTTAATTTTAGAAGTGTTTTGCTTTTATAAATAGCAAAGAAAAACGAATTAGACAGCTTCGCTAAGTATAGTAAAAAGTTGTATTTTGTGACTGACAGTTAAAATTACCTAAAATTGGATAAAATGTATCATTATAAAATGGCTTGTATGAATTGCCAAGAAAGTCATACAATACAATCAAAACGACAGTCATAACACCACTTTAATAAGAAACATTGCTTCCGATCCCTGACACCATCAAATTACAAACGGCGAAGGGGAGGACTCACTTAAATATGAATCATTTCATTATAATGCCGTATTCAATCCGAGTAAACCTCACTTCATGTTGATATTACAACAAGGGGAGCGTACAAACATAAAAATGTATTATACTCGTGCGCACTAAGCCCCGTGGAGACGATAACTGACACTTAATACCATAGAGCGTGACCGCATTACTCTGTGATCTATGGTCCGCGGAATCTGTGCGCGCTACTTTATCTATGAATCGCCAACGTCGAACTGTCAAAAATTGGAGGGAAGCAAAATCGGGTTTGTGCAAAAGTGTACTCTCAAATTATATAGGCCACTTTGTTCCTTAATACTTTGAGTTAAAACGCATTTTTGGGAACAGGAAATTATTTTTTTCCTGTTTGTTTACATGCGGATATAATACCTACATGTAGAGGCGTAAGACAGAAAGTTGAATGGTTTGTTGGGCTTTTCGCTGTGCGAGGGGAGACCGAGGTTTTATGAGAACAGCAAATTCGGCACGTGTCAACCGATGGAATTAGCCGTAATACTTGCATTAATAAAGTGTGAAATTGCCACCGGCGGTCGGTGTTTGTTATAATTCTCTATTAGGCGTTTTTTGAGCTCCGTCCCCCGGGAACGACTTGCAATAAGCCGAATTGGATTGTTCTTTTGCGGATTAAGTGTATTTAAAGAATTTCGTCTCCCCTTACGTTATAATTAAACAAATTATCGCATATAACTGAAGGTGAGTGCACCCACTTCGGAATTCCACTTAATTCTTGTTGTTTTTATTGTGATTTTTTTAATTACGTCAGCGGTGGCCGGTTGCGTGACGGGAGATACCTGCCTACAATGGCCGGAGCGTTGTATTTAATTCCGGCGTGGTTTTACGGTCACAGCATTTTATTGATTGCTCCGGCCAGTGAGCCGCGACGCCCCGGACTGGATAAACAAGGGCTAAAAAAAATAATAAAAATAAAGATGGCGAACGAGGCACCGCCCCCTGCTGCGACGGTGGCTACCGTTTCCAAATGTCATTCTCAACTGTATCGAGTGGTGATGCAGTGAGGTGTAGGTATCGATCATGTATCGATGCAACTCAGGACATTTTTTAGACCTTTAATTATTATAAAATACTTACCAAATTACTTTTACTTTTTAACTACATAGTACAAAGTCCACATTGCAAATTCAAATCAGTATTCTAGACAACAATGTACCTAACACGGTATTGGTATCGATTTGAATAATACGTAACATTACTCATTTAGGTTAAATACAATATTATATTATCTAAATTGAAATCAAATACTTAATAACTCCGGCTTTAAAGAAACACGTAACAGTAATAGCATAGTATAAAGTTCCAGCAACTAGAAACATAAAGCTTCATAATTCACAACATAATCGACTATCGATAAACGTCAAGCCCTTCAACTTTCCACGGCAAACCGAACCAGTAAATCGATCGTAGTTTTTTTCAGTCAATCGTCTTTCAATTCTAACTTTGGTGATATCGTATCGACTTATTCAATTTCGAGGGGCATTCGCATTTGTCGTGGTTCGATCATTTCCGACGATTTTTTTATCGATGTCGGTAGTAGCATCGTCCGATTGGTCACGCGCATTCCTTCGTTTTGAAAAAGCTGGTGATAGAATTTTCTGGCGTTGTCAGGTGCACTGTATCGTCACGTTCTTGAGTTTTGACTTGTATTCCAGTTGTTACAGAAATACTTGGTAATGGCGGTAATAGCCCAAAACGACAAGTGTGACACATTGTTATTTTCGTGTTCCCACTTGAGATTGACGGCATCGTTATGAATTTTCTATGCTGTTTAATATTTTATGTTATGCTTAAAACAGCTCTAATAGTTTCAAACGAACCTAGTTAGTTACGTTACGTTACACAAACCGAAAATATATCATTTATAGTACTTGTATTTACCTCTTTTCATTTAATAATTATGTCTTTGTTGTCTTTTTAAACTTAAAAGCACATTTTATAACACTTACAACACACTTCGTTACCAACTACAAACTCTCTTTTTTTTAAATGAAGTTCATTACATATTTCAGATTCAGTTCAATGTCTTACTAAGGCTATTTATAACCTGATAACCTCAAAAACTAACAAACAACTGCAGTCAATCACCAGAAAATAATGTCAACATATTAATGTAAAAAAATATACAATCATTGGCGTACAATTAAATTAGTTACCGTCACACCGAGGGGCATATCAATTCCATGTATTTAGCGGTACCGGCGTTGTTGTGTTGAAAACTATTAATTAATGTGCGCAAGAGTCGGTGCCCCCGCCGCGCGTGATCCTGCGCGCCGCATGGGGCACGTCCTTGATTGTAGTAACACCATGTATACGCCTGAGTTATGAACTTCACACCTGCTAAGGATTTTGATTATAAATGCTACAATGCTCATACTTATGATAATGTCTTCATATGTAACGTCGGCTCTACAATTTTTTTCTTGTAATGTTGGTATGACATACTCGTTTTGATACAAGATTGCTTTTGATTCTCGTTTGTTATTTACTGTACTGACATGTTTTTGGTGATTCGTTACTTGTGTTTCGACATAACATGATTAAATATAAAATTTATAGCTAAAAAAATCGATTACAACTTTACATTTTCTCGATTTTTTGGACAAGCCCACAAAAAAGTCAAGTAAAGTCACATTAAATCATCGCCTATTGATAGGCATACAAATTTATTCTAACACAATATTAGTATACACATTTGGACTGCTTCCATACAAAACGTATGGTAACACTACGGCCTCAACAATACCAGATCTTCACAATTCCACAAATTGATTTGGAACTTATTTAGTCCGTATCAAATGAGGCGGTATGTCAGGATGAATGTTGGCCTACCTTTATCATTCCAGACGAAATAACATTGACAAGGTGGAATTAAAAAAAAATGGTTTCTTTCACACATTATCGAGTTTAATTAATTGGTTACAAATGATTTCATTTTTTTTCGGATTGAGGGTTTTTAAATGAGTTTCAATAAATTGAGAAATCATGTTATTATCTAATTTGTTTCTATATTAGATTATTCTAAGAACAGAGCGTTTTCGACGTCGGTACATGTAAAATAGGTTAAAATACAAGCTCTGCTTTGTGTGAGACACATTAAGCAAATCCGTGAAATATATTATATTATTATTGTCTCTTTGGAAACCAAAAAACATAACTATCTTAAATATACATCGATAAGAAACAGATACACATCATAAATTAGAGCCCTATTAACAAAACAAAGTTAGTAATGTAAAGGGCGACGCATCAGCTAAAGTCATTAGAACGGAAGCCTCTAAAATAGGGCTAGATAACACACACCAAACAAAAATACACTTTAAACTCTACCTTTTAAAGTTTATTCTTAATTGTAGAGTTTGGAGGCCAAGTATTGATTCATAGGAAATTATGTCTATCAAAGAATCATAATAGTAGCGATTATTTAATTGAATGTGTTAACTTGATTTATATGACGTTTTAATTTACAGTTATGAAGTTCTTTAAGTGTCGTGTTGAGCTTACTTCGTTTCAGAGTAAGTATAATGTAGAGTTAGTTTAATACTTGTATTTATATTGTAAAAATGTTAGGCAGTTTAAATTGCTCGTGAAATATAAGAGTGAATAAACGTAAATAAAAACGCAAATTCGGTTTCTAGTCTTTGAATCTATACCAATTGTTTAATCTCTACCATCGAAAAAAAATTCAAAAAAAAATTTTGAAAGTTAATGTAAACTAAATTTTCATAAAGAGTAAAAAAAATACCTTATAATACCCTTGAGGCAAAAGTTCCAACCAAAAAGTTTAGACCGGTGAAACAGTCACAATTCGTTTGTTCGTTACTGCAATTCAAATATGTTTTTGTGCAAAATATATTAAACCGAGGCAAACAAAGAAGTTGCGTTTGAAGAATCCGCAATTGCCATTCCTAACCCGCAAAAAACAACAGCAATATGAAAATATCCAATTAAATTGTTTTCTGTACCTACTTGACAATGACAAATGGATCTCTATGACATTTAACCAACATTTCCTTTGTAACAGTTACCACAATACAACAATTAATGTGGTACATACATTAACAAGAGTATTACGGTAAATTCCTCACTTAATTTTAATTCGTAGATCGATACATCGTTATTATAATGGACAGTAGCGGGAACCATTAATCAATCGATAATTAACACGAGTACGCATAACATTCACACTCCTCTCAATTAACAAAAAGATCAAGAGAGATAAAATGTAAATTTTTCAACTCCACACGCATCTTTCAAACTTGCATCCCTTTTTAGCATACGACTTTAAACGTATCTCTATCTCGCTTTTCAATACAAATGTTTGACACTTCTTGATCGTTTTCAGTTGTTTCTGATATCTTTTTTATTTACAGCTTCCGTCCTTTTTACTCGTTTTTATTTTGGAATAAATCCTTCTCTTTCTAATTATAACAAACGAGCTTGAATAAATAAAATATAAAGAAAGTTTTAATATTTATTCGAGAAGGCAATGAAGTTATATTTCGGCATTTATTAATCGTGTTGATGACTTTTTTCTCTTAAAGGGCATGGCGTTGTTAAACTGCCTGATAGAATGTAATTATTTCATTATTTAGCACTTCGGGCGGCAGCTTAATTAAAATAAAGTTTCTTTTATGTTTCTTTTAGTTTAATTTATCAACCTTTTTGTGTAGCTCACGTTAATTGGGTACAACATAAGGCTTGCAGTAGAAGTCTTAATTAACATCATGTTTTACACAATTGCAAACAATAAATTACTGCTAAAGTAATTGAAACATCCAGAGAAAATAACTGTAAATATAAACATAAGAAACATGCAGAAGGGAAAGCTATGAAAGTAAGATAATTTAAATCATAAAATAATTATATTTTTTAATAGTCATGTTGTAAGTAAAACTCTTTTAGAGAATAATGATACAATTCCCTAGTGTCTTTTCTACAGAAATACCGACAAAAATCTCCACAACTCTAGAAGAGTCTAGATATAACCAGAGCGAGATCTAGTTACAAATCCACCAAGCTTGACGGGCCTGTTAGTCTAGTGGTTAGTGGCCCTGACTGCTATACCGGAGGTCCCACCCATCGATTCCCACCTAGGGCAAAAGTTTGTGTGATGAGCATGATTATTTGTTCTGTGTCTGGGTATAATTTATCTGTACTATGTATGTATTTAGAAATGTACAGGTATGTTTATCAGTTGTCTAGTACTCATAACACAAGTTACTCTCGTATACTTAATTTGAGACTAGACGACGTTGGGGTATGTCAAGGAATATAAGCTAGACTAGAAAGGCCACCTCGACGCTCACCTATCTCCCTAATCAAAGCACCATTCATCATTCACATAGTATCTAAAGATTGTTTACTCGATCGCACAATATGTAGGTCGCCGGTCGCTCTGAATGAACGCTGAATGGACAGATAACAGCTGTGATTCAATGAACATGAATAATAATTAACATTATGTTATCGATTTACTGCACAAATCATTAAGTGTACTGTTTTATTGTCCAATTAAATTTGTCGGGAGCGCTTTATGTGGTAGGGAGGACATGGTTGCAAATGTTTAGTATTCCTAATCTTCCATATTTCTGATAACGATTGCTGATAAAGACTCTTTGTCACAAAATTCTCTAGTACTAGGAAGAATGACTATCACATTCAATTTTTTACTTACTAATCTCTCGATGTAAAGTTTAATTTATAACAAATTTCATCATAGGTTTAAATTTATCACGAAAACCTAATAAAGAAAACCTATTTGCAGTTTAAGAATAAACAATAGACAATAACATTTAAAATGAATTACAAAACAAAAAAGCACACAATCTTGGTTAATTTCATGATCTTGGCTCTACCCTGCATAAGCCCTTCCCGCGCGGGCGCATCGATGTCAAAGGAGCTGTTGGTTACTGCCAAGTTATCGTAATTTCGTATTCGACATCTCGCAATAGGTTATCAGCTGTGAGATCCATTCGGAGCGCTGCATCCGCTCCTATTGATAACGCTATCAAATAAACGCAACTCGAGGTATTGTGTTAGAGTACGTAGTTATATGCAATGTGTAACTGGCGAAATATTGGATGATTATATGTATGTCACCCTTAAGTGTCATGTTATCCTTGACATAGTCAAATCGATTGTAATTAAAGCGTCACATAGTGTACTATTGTATATTTCGGTCTTGCATATGGCTATTAATACCTATAACTAACTTTTACGTTTATGTTTTTTAGATAACGTAATTGCTTTTTATTAGGAATTTTGCAAACAAGAGTTAAGTTTTAGTTAATTCTGTATTAAAATCAGGCTATAGGTATATGTAGCGGCAATCGCATACAGCATGCACGCAGCTAACAGCGAATAAGCAATGATAAAAGGCAACACGTTGAATATTTCCACTCTTACATTTCAATTTTAACGACATCATTAATTCAGCGGTAAATACTCGCGGCGCGAGTAACTAGCGGTTTAACAGCCCTGTGTGTCCTACAAAAGGCAACATTTTACGACAAAACCTTTAAAACTTAGTTACAACTTAATAAGTTAGAGGTTATTGCCTTCTCGTATACAATTCTGTGAGTCAGAGACAAGCCGCTGGTTTTGAAGCCCCACCGCAGTGCAATCGTTTTAACATAACACTGATCTTAAAGTTGTCATGTGACGGCTTTATACTGGACGCATTTCCGCGGTACCGCCGGCGTTGGTGGTTCATTTTGATGCCGTTCTTACAATTCACTGATCAAGAAAGCTTACAGCTATGAAACTCTTGCTCTATAGCTCCTGCAAATTATGGCCTTTGTATATTTATTGGCCGTAGCCAAATTAGCTATTCAACAAATGTGGTAGCAAGGTTAGAGCTATGTTTCTTTAGAATTATTTTGATTTGACATTTCTCTGAAAGGATTGAGACCATTACAAACTATTTAAAGAGGTCATGGTAACCTCGCAAAACATAATATGCTCTTTCCTTAATTACGTGTACAATCAAAACGATACAAATTTAGGTCTCGTCACATATTAAGGGCCATAATATTGTATTAGGGAAAGAAGTAGAGAGAATCCAACCTCTATCGTATTAGCTGATGTGTTAATGTCGACGACGTATAAACTACTATTGTTACACTTCATCACCATTTTAGCCTGGAATCACCCACCATTGGATGTCCCCCACCAACTCTCCTTTTTTCTGCCATTTGTCTCTACCTAAACCTAACTAAATACAATATACTTTGTTACAATGAAACAAAGCTGACGCTCCAAACCTCCTTCGTCGTTCTATACAAAGTTACTTATTTGCCAAAACCTGCAATGGAAACAAATGAATCGCCACAAGAGTGCCTAAAAGAGCGCACAAAAGCTAGCAAAACACTGCAAAGTGCATCTTCCGCTGACTGCCCAGCCATACCCCGCATAAATCGAACTACACGAGTATGTGCCTGCGGGCTTTTTGATCTGGCGCACGCTTAAGTTATGTGTCCCCAGTGAGTGCGGCCCATGATACATGCATGTGTGCCTGTGTGTGTAAACATGAAAATTAAATCGTTGTATGTGCGATCAATTATTTCCTACAGTCATTTGTTTTGACTCGCACTTGTTTGTGATCTGCTGAACTTGTTTTTGTTTTTTTGTGTGTAGGTGAGTTTTGTTTAGGTTTAATTATTACAAATTAAAATAGCTGTAGGTGTTGTTGAATGATTTAAATTGCTTGACGAAGCTGAATGAAGGCCTCTATGTATTCAACACCTAATACTGCATGACCGATTAGGTATTTTGGAGTCAAGGTTTCAGGTTTCTGTATTAACCAATAATATAATTGAAAATTGATGACTGTTAGGAATACCACACAGTAAATCAATGACCTAAACCTGTGTACCTACTTTATGTTCACAATTAGAGTTGTGTGCATCTTTAACAGTTATGTGAGGACTAATCTCCATTGAGATTGATCGAAAATTTCATTAATCAACACAGATAGCCCGCGTGATGACAAGCTCAATTTCTCAAGTATTACAGTACTAGCTGTGGCCCGCGACTTTGCCCGTCAGCGCAATAGTAGTAAGGAGTATTTACCTTTAAGTTTATCTCAGTATACATGAAGTAAATCTACATTAAAATGAAATGATTCAACATACAGAACTTTCGCAGTAATAGTTTGGCATCCAAGAAAGAAACCAACAAACCTAATGCAGTTACAAATGATTTACTTGTGTTACGAATAAAATAGAAGCGGTGCAATAATACGATAAAACTATTGGTATATTTCTTGGCCATATATCATCTTTATGGGCCATTCCGCCGGTACATTTCGGCAATTTCCTGAATTATTGTACACCGTTGTAGCTACGTAGCCGAACTCTCGTCTATTGCTCTGCTCTGATGTATAGTAGTTATTTTTCGTAAATAACATACTTATTTGTTTCTATAGAAGTTATGCCTTTATTGGTTATGTAATTTAGGGTTCTAGACCAAAAAAAACGTCTTAGACTGTACTGAAAAGTTAGGGGAAGGGAAGAATCATTTTCTTGGTAAATGTAACTTCTTTGGTAAGCTTGAAAGACCCCTACCATAGCAAGGGCTACTATTTGTGTGCCGCAAAATCTTAACTTGTCGATAATAAGTAATCTTTTTTATTTTTTACACTATCGCAATGTAATAAGTAACAGTAACTTTAAAACATTATTGAAAAAGCAGACTATATGTACTAATGTTATACCTGTAAGCAAGTAATTCGAATGCACCTTACTATTTTATTCTTAATCTAGTTACGTATTTTGTTATTTTTAAATAACATCCAGTGTCCCAGACAATGACAAAATGTTTATCGCATAAGTAAATAAAATGGTCATTAGGGGTGCTACACTGACACTGTATGGATGATTAGTTTGCCAAAAGGTAAGGAAAATTGTACTTCCCAAAATTTTAATTGAAAACAGTATCTGTCTTTTCGTCGATAGAATGAGCTCTATCAATATGCCGAATTTCATCAAATCAGAATTAAGCCTGTTTAGTAAGCATTTACGAAGGTTTAGCTTTAATGTTTTAAGCGTTTGCTATACAATTATGTTACTACATTATTTAGAATAATGCTTGTTCTTTTTCTTAGTGCATGATATTTTGGCATAGAAAAATAAAATACTAGTTTATTGTTCTATGCCAAATAGTGTATTCATATTACGAATGAGTAAAAATGATATCCGTTCATCTCAACTTAGTATTTAAATTTACACTTACAGCTCTCTTACAGATCTTGAGAAAGCACAACCCTACTGAAATCAATAACAATATTCTTCTGTTAATTCAATATAATAATTAGGCGACTGGCGACAGTGTGATGATAAACACGATGTTCCACTAATGCAGAGCACAACAAGCCGAAGTCAAAGGTCATGAGATAAAAACCCTGTATTAATTTGCTTCACCGTGACAATGTGACGGAACATTCTTTATATCATGTTTTTTTTGACGTTTTACACAACGCCATCTAGTCTCAAACTAAGCAAAGCTTGTATTATTAGTACTAGACAACTGATGTACATACTTATATACTTCTAAATACATACATAGTATAGATAAATTACACTTAGACACAGAACAGACCATCGCGCTCATCACAGAAACTTTTTTCCTGGATGGGGACCGAACACATGACTTCTGGTATAGCAGTGAGGGCCACTAACCGCTAGACCAACAGGCCAGTCTTTTCCCAGCTTTGTCGACGGTATTCAGTCTTGACTTAGATTTAAAGATATTTCTTAACAGAAAAGTCTAATAGCTAGATGGTAATTATATTTTATAGTTATACTGTCCAAAATCTACTCACAGATGTACATATATATTATTATGTCGATTTGTTTTTGTTTTGAGATGAGAAATAGCGGCAGATAGTAATTTCAAAGAAAAGTTGCGTTTGAGTTGAGGTTTCGTGTATATTGCAAATTTTTGTGCAATCTTGTGAGTAAACGTATTTAAAATAAACAAAGTAAAATTGATAGTGTATCGCGTGTTTACAATAAGTGTTTAAGAAAAAGAGCTTTCAGGTTCAGTAGTTTTAACCTAATACTAACAGGCAGAAAAGGGAAGATTAGTAGTATTATTGGTAGACGAGAATAATCACTGATTTCTCCAGCTAGACATAAACGTATGAAAATGTACTTAACTTTGCAGTTATTGTTTTTATCAAACAAATTATTCTTATCTTCATTTGGTATTTCCAAAATTTGTTGATAATTCAACGCAAAACTTTAGGTAGAGTTAATTTTGCTCCAAATATCTAGAGCCTTCTATTAATTATTGCTCCAGCTATTAGTAATACAAAAAGTGAAGATGATTATAACGACATAAGAAGCGATAAACTTGATGAAATCTCTCAGTCAAGCAAACATTAGATTGTAAAATAAAGTTATACTTACTTCACAAGATTGAATATATTATTTTAGACAAACGTCGTAGAAGAGTTCGTTCCGGGATGATATCAATATTTTCGGAATTGGTGTAAATTTAAGTGGTTTAAGGTAGACCTGTCTAGGGCCAAATGAGACATAAAATACTTATGTTACATAAAGATTTCAAAGAGAGAAAAGATTACACAAAGAGTTGTCTCTACTTAAAAAAATCATGTGACATTTTGCAACTCCAACACACTTTCAATTGTCTTCCGTGTCAAGTCGTAATCATATGCCCTCTGCGAAGTCAAGCTTTGTAATGCCGGTCCCTATGATAAGTTATCACACTAATAAATTATTGGACTTGTCTTTTTTCAAGTAACCGACACTGATAACATGTTTATTGAATATTAACGCTTTCAACGCAATTATAATTTGAGGTTGGACAGTTTTTTAGGTCGGCCTCAGGTCAGTCGTTAATCTAATGTTAGGAACATATGATTGAGTCATTGCCTTATATGCTTTGATAGTATAGTTATTTAGGTTTGTTTGTTGGGCAATGAACTTCTGTTTGTTACGTAGTATGAAGTCAGCTGATCGAAATAGTTGTTGCTTATTCTGTAGCAAAACCTGTGATCTATGTAGGTGGATGCTAAGGCTTAAGATAGTTTAGCTGCATTGTTTTTTTGTTAGGACCTCAATTGAAAACAAAGTTAAAAAAAAGCTTTCTGAAAAATTTTAAAAATTTTCTGCACCTTCTCCAGATTACAGAATGTTCATAAGAGGTATCTTAGAGAATAACAATTTTAGTCGTGTTTTAGTAGTTAATTAACTAGGTAGGTATGAGACGCACATAGTTTCTGTTTAAACATATTACAGAGTCCACATAAATGACTTTTTCATAAGTCCCTGTTCACATTCATGTATGTGACATTTAAAATGGTTTTGCCGCCATTTTCTATGACCAGTAACTGTAGGTACTTTTCACGTAAGCTTAATGTCAGCAACTCAGCAACGATTATCTAATAAAGCTTTCTCTTGTAAAAGTCGTTCGATAACGAGGAACTGCGAACAGGAACGAAATGAAGACGGTCACGGCTATCAGAATATAATGACTTCCTTTTAGGTAACGAGCAAATAGAAATAGTACGTGTAACTTGCTTAAGGAGACCCCGTCTAAAGTATGAATTGTAGAGCTGCGTGAAAATTAATATCTTGTTTCGAGTATGAAAATCGATGCTCTGACAGGCCTGTTGGTCTAGCGGTTAGTGACCCTGACTGCTATACTAGAGGTCGTAGGTTCGATCCCTATCCAGGACAAATATTTGTGTATTGAGCACGATTATTCGTTCTTTGTCTATTTAGAAGTATAGAAGTATGTTTATCAGTTGTCTAGTACTCATAATACAAGCTCTGCTTAGCTGTGTGAAAGTCGAAAATAAAAAGATCCTCACCAAATGAAATTCCTACTAACTTATTAAATTTAATACGGCGATTTTTATTTTCGGAATGGACTGTAGATTTCGGAGAGAGCTGATGTTTACTTCACGCACAGAAGCGATGTTCAAAATATGCCCCGGGCTTCATTGAAACACGAATAGTGAACACCGAATGGTAAGTAAGTATGTACTTTTAAGTTAGTGAACACCGAATGGAATGTATTTTTAAGTACACTTGAGTATGTAACTACTTTGTTGAGGAACAAGAAGTTATAGTATAGGTACACCTTCTATGAAAAAGTTTAACAGAAAACTTCTGTGTAGGTTTGCTAGCTTTTATTTTACAATAGCTACGCCGGACGTACATTGTAAGGTTTCGTAAAAAAGGCTTTACTTGTACAAAACTTTGGGTTCTTTGGTATAAAAACGAAGATAGTTTGCATGTACTTAGTAGGTAAACAAAAACTCTTAAAGTTCTACTAATAGGTCAAGGGATAAAACCTTAAACATTTCATATTTTTTATTTATTTATGTACACACAATTTACATAGAGGATAAGATGATATATATAAAAACAATAGGTACAAACTAACAAAGGTAATGCTTATTTCTTAAGAAATTTCAGCCAGCAGACCTGTGACAGGAGAAAACAAGAAGAAACATAGACACAGTGTGTAACAACAAATAATGAATAACAATAAAAAATAGCAATAAAAATACTAAATATGCGGTAATAATAATCCTTTAAGGGTCATTCCATTGATTATTTCCCAAAAAAAACAAAAAAGGGGCTATTCCTGAAAAACAAATGAAAGTCGCTATCACCAAGACACCACATACATAATATTTCATTTACAAAACATTACTGACTACCAACCTAAGAAACGCAACAAGACATACACCTTCACCAGCTTTCTCCAGGAAAACTCAATCCTACAGCGTTCGTTATCTCAGCGTTGCGGTTTCAAGCCGTGAAATTCTAAATAAGACGCGAGTACTGCCAGTGCGAGGTGGCTAGCAATGATTTGTGGCCACTGTTGTTCTATTGTTTACCATTGTGCTTCCGACGTTACAACGTTGCTTAATATATGCTCTTCCCTGATTTGTTCCTTACTTTATTGTCTCTTTTGTTGCGTTAATATGTTTGCTGACTTTTTTTTTGGTGACTGGGATAAAGGGGTGTAGTTTGGACAAAGAGGTTTTACGGGTTACTGGATAATTTATCTGTAATTAATAAAAAAAAACTGATCAATAGAGTCTCTTACAGCGATATTGTGTTTTTCGAATCACGGTCCTCATGACACGTCCGAAACTTTCACAATAATCTCTGTTGTTTTATGCCTATGGCTTACAAAAAACCTATTTCCGATGCAATAAATAAGAGAACACAATCGGACATAAATAAAACAATTTAAATAAATTCCGTTCATAAACGGTCATTCGAGTTAATACTGATAAAAAATACGCTAGGCACGTCCTGGCCAAATACCAGCGAAAATAATTTAAATAAAGAATGGTAACGGCATTGCAGGGCGGGAATGTATGCGCCGCTCAGCGTTGCCAACCAAATAAAAATAAATCACACGTGATTTATTCTAGCTGCGAAGTCACATGCTATGTTCCGGGCCGTTGCAGCTACCGAGCGCTATGTATGACAACTCTCTTGCATATGTTGTTACTGCATAGAATTTTGTATTCAAGGAAATGTTGGCGACTTTTGTTTTATTTACATTTGTGGAGCAGCTTGCAAGACGACGATATTGCATATTTAACTCGTAGCTAAAGTGTTATTGTGGATAAATTCTTATGCTTAACATTGTGTTGAAAAGTTTTAATAACAATAACTTGATTTCCAAAACTTTGATACGCCTTAAATGACGTTATAAAATAAATAGGTATAAAAGTACCCTAACGATGGATGACGGAGCTATTCCGAAATTAAATTCAAATCATGCAACATCGCCACACCCTCCGGAAATTGAAGCTAGCGACGTCGCTTGACCCGCTCTGTCAAACTGACAGCTGTCAAAACGCCAGCCAGCCTACGAAATCTTCGTCAGGCGAAGGCAAAGGCGTCCCCTGACCGTGAAGATTTCCGATAAAATGGAAATTAATATGAAACGAGAATGAAGAACTTTGGCAGTTTGAATTTTCATTTAGAAATAATACATTCCTGGGAGCTTTGTAATGTAAAAAGTAATAATAATTGTAAATACGAGTATATCAAAGAGCGTAGCATTTAAACTATTTACTTTGTTAAATAAAAGAGTTAACAAAAGTTCAATCAGGATATAACCTATTAATTAATTGAACAAGCCATAAAGTAATAAAGAAACAAAACTATCTAGATGCAATCTCAGTACCATCATATAAATTCCCAACCACTTTGGACATCAAACAAGCCATTAGTCCAATCTGTCTTAAATCTAACAAATAACTGTACAAGTACTACATAAAATAGAAACTTAAAAATCAATTCATGACCTTTGGGGTCAACTGGGGAGATCTGGCTGATATGGTCTGTGGTACGGGGAAATGCACCATAAATGGCCATCAGTGCGCATCGATATTACCAATAAATTCTTTGCTATATTTCCCCGGACCAATAGATAAGGTTCTATGATGCTCTGCGCACACGACTCTTCCTTATGCTGGCTTGTGTAGAGATGGCTACTGGGATGACTACGAAAATTTAATAAAGAAGGCGTAGTAAGGTATTTCTGAAACTGGCATTCGGAATAGTAAAGACGAGACAGAAAAAAATTATAAAGAAGTCGACAATATTGTAGTATGATACAAACCTTTTTGGAGAGTCAGCGTATTTATCACCCCTGGCTGGGACATAGCACAAAAGAACTCGCTACAATTTTAGTATTACGTAAAACACAATCCGTTGGATAATTAGTAGAGTAAAATCTACTTAATTATAATGTTCGGTAATTGAAAACTTTAAGTGAGTATAGTTCATACAAAACCCTGCTCCACACTTAGTTCGCTGCTCGAAGTAATGAAGACATACTGTTTTGGGCCCCGCCCTCGCTAAGCGGATAATTGAGTCATTATAGGTGCGCTCGCGCATACCCGCTCTGTGCTATCTGCGATCGCCCGATAGCGATTCCGATCCCGCCTCGGGTACCGCCGTGACGTAAGCCCAAGCTGTCTTACTTGTGTATCATGTAATCATTTTATATTTTTTCGTAACACGATGGAAAAGAACGAATTTTGTGGACTACTGGAGTTACCGGATTCTTATGGACAAGTTTTTCAGTTGCAAGCCCACTGTGTCTTTTCGCAGTCCTTTAATTGCCCTTGTTCTTGTTTACACGTTTTATTTTTTCTAAAACTGCTTGTATTTCTGTCTTGTATAGGAAACTAGTACCTCTTCTAAGATTGAACAAGTAATACCTGGGTATATCGTTATGAAACCTGAAAATGGCTACTTTTTATCAAGATCAGAAAATTATTGGGAAAGAAGTCCTCTTTACTCAGCATGTGCACAACTCGGAATAAATACTTCTTTTCTACCAACGGAAAAATAAATAAACACATTGACAAAACTGTCATCATCACATATTTTCAAGCGTCCAAGTGCAGACAGTTACTAATACAGATTTGGAGATAAAAATAATACGCAATAATTTATACTCGTGATTGTATTCGCTGCAGAAGAAAGAGGGGAAGAAGACATCGTTGGATTATTTGGAAGGATGGAAATGAGTAACACGCCTAACTACCCGACGGTTAGCGTGGGCCGGCAGGTTCCTGGGCCGAGCCCGAAAACCATATCAGGAGAACATATGACGCACTACAATCCAATATACATCATCACTGGCGTCTTTGCTACCATATTCGTTATTGTCCCGCTATTAGTACGCAAAGGACCCCATATGGAGTAAGATTTTTTTGATCTCTATTACTATAAAGTGAAGTGAGAAAATTACGGAAGGAACACTACTTGATAACTTTTTTGTTTGATAGCGAAAAATGATGAATAGGTAGAAGGATAGGCAAGGGTCTTTATATATACAGTAGAAAAGAACATTGATCACAAGCTTCGTGGGTTGAAGGATTTAAATTGTACAATTCAGGTTTCTTCACATCAACTTTCCATTTCAACTTTTATCGGATGAAAATATTTTTAAACAACACATCTTCGAGAAATTTTCGCGCCTGGATTCGAAGCTACAGTAACGAGTAGGTATAGGAATCCGACCATTGAATATTTACGATCCATTACTACGTTTGGGGTTAAAATAAAAATCTTAGGATTTAAATAAAGACTACTTGCGGAATGCAATACTATACTAATTTTATTTTAATTTCAGAATATCAAAATGTTGCATAAGGTTATCGGCGTTCATGCTATGGTTATTGTAAGTTTTATCAATTTAATTATATTTAATTTAACTTTAAGCTAGTCTAACCTGCGCACCAAAAGTTCCGAAACAACACACACATTTTTCAACAATTGGTAAATAATACCTATGTTCTTGTAAGCTTAAACTTCTTAAGCTTATCGTCACATTTGTATAAAAAAAATGCAGCTCTACGTCGTGAGCGCAACAGCAACAGTCTGAAAAAAACAAAAGATATCAAAACAGTTATAGTTAGCTACATACTCAACTCTTAATCATATCACTTGAAGGCCTGCCACACTTTATATTACTATAACAAAGTGATATTATTATAACTAAGGAAGAGAGACGTCGCTCTACGCCGTGTAATGCGCTGTCTCTTTTCAACTACAACAATATTACTATAAATAAGACGCGGTAGTGAACTTGATGTTTTAACTATGATTACTAATGTTCCTCGTTGCAGCTGGGTCACTATGTACATAGCGCAGATGAATCCCATGATGGGGCCGCGTCTCGCCAACGTGACGGCCGCCTGGCTTGGACATGCGTGGGTTAGTAACTATGTATCAATTAATCAAGCAATTATCCCACTACAATCCACTGTTGGGCATAGACTTCTCTAATACACGCTATTCATACCGAACTTGCGCCTTCCGCAGTCAGTCCTTTTTCAGGTCACCTGTCCTAATCGCTAATCGCGTCCCACTCTTTGTTAAACTTATGCCTCTTCAGTTTAGTGGAACTTTAAACACACGCCAAAAGATATTTGCAGCTAATATTTATTATTTCGTACTTCGTATAGTCATCCACAGAGTTTCTTTCACTAAATCGTGATGTCGGTTCCTATATTGTAGATAATTGAAGTGACCGTTTTATAAGTAGCATTTTAGTGTCCCACACCTTGTTCAACACAAATTGCCGTGTAAGAACAACGCATAGCAAAATATCGCCCTTAAGTGTCATTCGGCACTCACGGCTACATATAAATGTATATATTTGACGTCACTTGGCTTAGTGTCGTTCTTGAAAATGCAATTAGACATGAAATGCAAATCGAAATCTCTCTCGCAAATGCATGATTGTAAATAATAATGTTCTGTTTCAGGGTAAAGACCCCAAGGCGATAGAAAGAGCCGACGATTTGTGAGCGACCTCTTGTGGTCTCTCTACTCTACTTTATTTTAAATTATTTTATTTATTATTAAATAGTTATATTTGAGTCATAATAAATTTATAATATACGTGGTGTTTCATTTGGAGTACCTGATTATTTATTTATTGGACATATAGCTACAATTTTTTTTATGTATTAATTTTACTAAAACTCGGGCTTAATTAAATCTCAAGTTGTCTCCACTAGAACCGAAGTCATTTATTTTTAGGCTTTAGAGTATTCTGAAAGCCACTGTTTTTCGTTTCTCGTGCAACTAATTTAGCACGCTACATCCATCCTCAAGGCCGGTTTTCTGGTATAAAAAAGTGTTTCAAAAACTTTCCAAATACAGTTTGGTACACCAAAACATATCCACACGTAGTACGATAGGTATACATACAGTAAACAAAACGCAATCAAAAAGTGGAAACACCAAACGAATTGTAATCGCACACGCCCCCGAAACAAATCTGTGGATATCGCGAAAGATCAAAATAACATTTGTACCGAAATCATTTATCAGCGCTGATTCTCTTTCCATTTGGCGTCCCCCTGCCCACACCGCCGACTCGTTGTGTCATTACGCGGTGGGGGCATGGTGATGGGAATAGCGGGTTTGTACCCTTGTTTAGTAAGAATAAAAAATAATTTTAGTACCTGTTTAGTAAAGAAAAAGTTGAGTATGGAATGGTGCTCTACTGTATTGCAAACTGCATTCTATACGCAGTAGAGAAAACTGATTTAGGAGATGTATTGTTTTTTTATTTTTCGAATTCGAATTTATTTAATTTTTTCATGTTAGAATTTATTTTGTTTTGTTTAGTTTATATTTTGCTATGTGGTAGGTTAACATAAACTAGTTAATAGAGCGTACCTCGCCAACAAGCGAATGAGCTTGGCGAGTAGAATAAGTGATGTACAAATTGTTTACTTACCATTTAAATAAATAAAAAAAAAAAAAAAGTTTTTTTTTTATATTTTAATTTTTTGTTGCATTTTGACCAAAATAAGGCGACTTATCTATTTTGCGTAGAGAGCTTTTTATATATTTTTAATTAGGTAACTGCCAGTAGATACTAGATACTGTAAAAAAGTGTTGGGATCATAGGTGTAAGGTGCAGATTCTCGTGCTTCGTTTAGGTCAAGCTTTTTATTTGATATTCTCACGCATCTAGTTTATAACGACTTTCTGTAAATTACTCCACTATTAACCTTTCATTATTGATGTAAGACAGCAAGATTTACACACAATAACGTGATAATAACTGATTCAGAACGCACGTGCAAATCGCTACCGCCCATGAATACGGTCTCACCCGAACCCCTAACGTGCTCAGACTAATGTGTTTCAGGGGAATAACATCTTTGTGGGGACTTAGTCATTAATACTCGTTGGCGACGACATTTAGATTAAATTTTAATATTTGTATTAACTCTCAATCCTTGTTATGAATATCTAAATATCAAATGATTTGATAGATTTCAAAGAAAATGATACGAGTAGTTCGTAATGAACCATTAGAACGGGATAATGTAATGACTTCGGAAGGTATTAGCTTCTAGACTGACTCTATTCATTCGTAATACTGCTATTAGGTACTTGGTTTATAATGTAAATCATGTTAGTAGGAACTTATTAAAGTAGAAATTACGTTTCGGAAACCTTTAGTACAAACATACCTGCGCCCAATCGAGCGAATCGCAAAGAAAAACAAAACGAAAGTCTTTACCACAACACAACACTCCATAAACAAAAGACCCTCGCCAATAAAATAGGTGCAATTACAAAAATCCTCGAAAATCCCTTTACAAGATCATCCCTAACAGTAACTCAATTGTCGCGTTCGCTGTTTGTCCGATCTATTTTTTGCCGGCTCCAGAATTCACGCCATATTGCCAACCACCCCATCTAAATGATAATTCGAGGGCCCTTCTTACAATAAAAATTATTGCGGCCGGTTTATTTTATTACACTTTATATTGTGTTCGAATACCTACACAGGGGAATGCGCTTCAAAAAATAGTTTGTCCCGCGAATATAGGCTTTATGGTGAGGCTATAAAGAATATAAAGTTTTTAGAGTTTCCGAAGGTTGAAAATTGTGTTTGCATGTCCAAACTTGTCACAAATGTCGTATTCGGCAAATGGACAGTGATTTCCCGTTTACCCTTTGACCAATTCGGTTACGATTCGTCGTATTTACATTTCGTTGGGTTCGTTTCTATATAAATTGTGTTTTTTCAGTTTATAGCCGAATTGGTTTCTGGCGTATTTTCTGTAATACGACTTAGAATAATAAAATACTTTTTGTAACTATTTCGTGAACGAGGAAAACGGAAATTCTTGGTTAATTTATGGAAACAGCTGTTCCTTACTTATAGCTGCTTATTGTAATAAGCAAAAAGTTAAATAGAAATTAAATACTATTTTACAGTCTAATACAAAATATTTAATAAAATTATTCTAGCTACAACTATACTTCTCGGAAAACACAACGTAGGTACATTCATAACACATATTACAGTCTTACATTCGCTGTAAGTTCCATTACAATTATTATTTCCACTATAGTACCTGATCAACTGCGTAGCATGTTTATGAAACAAGATAAAGACTGCCACAACATTTTCACACATCTGCAGTCCTCTATAATTAATAGCAGATGTTTACATTTAACCGACGTACAGTCGTCCGCAGTGTTGACATTACAACGTTCGTGCGCCCTGTGAACACAGCCAACATGGCTGATGGGTGTACCATAATAGTAATCAAGCACAAGACAAAGCCACCCCGGCCTTATCTCCCTTTCAGATCGCAATCAGTGCCGCCATGTTTGATGCCATTATGAATCAAATTCCCGCCTTTTTACTTTTTTTCCATTCGCTAGGCACCGGCGTCAGATCTCACAGCCGATAAGTTCTTTATTATCCTGGATGATTTTTTAATCTGTGCACCTACTTGGCGGTTTCGCATTAGCGTATTGTTAGTATTGTGTGGGGAAATTGCGAGGTTCTGAGAACAATGGCGTCGTCGTTCAAATGTGATGACAGACGCGCTTAATGTGCTGGGTGATTAACTACCTATGTCCTACGTAATTTACTAACGCGCTCGATGTGAGATCCGCCATCTTAGATGTATGATCAGCTGTCTCGTTAACAACCTTACCTTTCTTCTGTCGACTTTTGAATTTTAAATATTGTATGTCTAATTAATATTGTGCTTGATATTTTAAAGTTACCTTGATAAATCCATGTTGAGATTTCCTGCAATTTTAAAATTTGGTTTATTAATTTCATGATAAATATTGGAAATAATTTATTAGCAGCAATTAATGCTCCGAAGCGACGATTAGTGACTCAGGTACCTGCGTAATTATAGAGGTATTTGATCTTAAGTATATATCGAAAAAATTAATTAATAACTAATATTTATCGAACTTCAAGTTAATTGCATTTTCGGTTGTTTCCGTCTTTAATTAAACAAATTTAAAAATTAATTATGATTTCATTTATGAAAAAATACATTTTAATGTTATTTATAGATATACTCAACGAATATCTTTGAGATATAAAAGGTGTTTAACTGAAACTAAGACCGTTTACCATCACTTACCATTTTCAAAATTCAAACAATTCGCACTTGCTGGAAAGTAGCTATACTTTAGAGAAAAAACAAAAGAAAGCACATAAAACAACAGAAAGTCCGCGTTCATGAACCACCTTAGTTATGTGTAAGAGAAAATTAGAAAAACAACAGTGAACAAAACCTGTACCACGAACTCATCAAGCGATACTCTTGCTGTTGTGGAAAAGAGACGGCGCTCTACACGGAGTCTCGGCATCTCGTTTCCACAACGACAGAAGTCAAATTCAGGAGTTCCATAGTACGCGGGTGGAACTCACAAAGTTGGGACTAAGTAGATTTTCCAATTTGAAACTCGTTACTCGAGTCTCGCCTCTTTTTCACTTGGACTGGCCACGATTTATTGTGAAACTTGTTCGGACCAAGAAACTTCAGACAAGGATGAAAATTGTCAGCGTTCTTTATTTACAACCTGGACTCTTACGGTTTGTTACACGTTGTTTTGAAGTGGAGCCCCTTATTAATATTTTTTAGATTGCGATAGAAAATTCGGAGGTTTTTGAAGTTTACAAAAAGCTTAGTTATTTAAGCTGCATAATTTTTGATACTGACATAAAAGTTTTTTATGTCACAGAAAAACGAATCAGAAAGTTCTGTATTATATAGATTGTATTAATGAACACTTCAAATCTTCTATTCTGTTTATAATTTAACGGTTAACTGTAAATAAATCAGTTAAAATATCCTAAACGGAAAACAAACCTAGCTTACTGTAACACAATATAAAAGTAACCATCTCCCTTTATTTATCCAAAACTCAGCGATATTGCAAAATAAACAGTCTATGTAATTATTTGAGCAGCACTAGCGGCGTAATGGCGGCGCTTCCTGTGGCCCGCCATTAGTGGCCATTTCCTGGCGACTTCCGGGCCGGCAGCGCCACCTCGCGGTACTTCCTAACAGTTAAAGGCGTTAAATGCTTGCGTTATACAAATGTTACAATTTCATTGGGAACGTAATGACGATGTTATCGGCAGAGTTATAAAGGCTGAATGCTTGGAATGTGAATACAAATTGATACGAACTGCGAAGCAAGAATTGTATTTGAATTTGGAATTTGGTGTTTTTTTTTGAAAGGAGGTAGGTAGGTGTCTCTACTTTATTTTTCGCCTAAGATAAAAGGAGATAATGTTCTGGGTAGGGAAAAAGAGCAAGTACCTCTCGTATGTTTTTGTCGTACCTAACGGTGTATGTTGTATGTTGCCACCAGAGAAAGCATCTAAACTAAAACCTTGTAAATTGGCAAATCCTGTGACGAGAAATTTTATGAAAAAGTAACTATCAATAGGTAATTTTCAAATAACTTTTAGAAATAACTCATAGTGAAGGCATTGCGGTTCTATGTATGTATGGATTTGTATACACGAGGTGCAAGATCGATCCCCCGCGCAGGCAAGTATCAATGTGAGTTTTCCAAAGTTATATACACTTTCTTAATTATTCTAAGACACTACTGACAAACGAGGAAGGAAAACATCGTGAGGAAACCTGGATTACAAATAATCTGAAATCACCAATCCGCAGTGAGCTAGCGTGGTGATCAATGATCAAACCTTCCCTATACGGGAATAGGCCTGTGCCCAGCTGTGGGACGTGTATAGGCTGGTTTATTATTTCAGCAATGTCATCTACTAGAAATATATCTATTAAATTAATGGGGTGTAACACTAACTGTCGAGTGGCGGAAACGGCCTTAATATCGAGCAGGCGAGTACTCAATCAAATGGATCACTTAGGAATTGACAACAAAACAAAAAACATGACGAAGCAATACTTAAAAACCGAAACTCTTGATTTACTCATAGCTATAGTTTTAAGAACATACTCGTAATAAGTTTATTAGATCACAATTCGGTAATAGGATACATAATTATTTCCAAATCGTGATGGACCATTACTTTTTACGTTCTTCAAGTTATAATCCAAATATGTTTTTTATTATATTATTCCTCTCTCACACCTTAGTAAAATATGAAGTTAATTCTCTTAAAAAAAATCTAATTTTATTAGATCTACTTGACTACCGTAACCAAACAACGTCAACCGACTTGGTCCAAAAATAGATGATATTAAGTAGATATAAAACTAAAGTTAAATTAATTACCGACATAGAACGTCCTGCAGTAGTCTCACCATTTTTTACCGTCAATACATAGCTTTTTCCGCCTTTTCACCTAAATCACGTGTTCGAGGCAAAAAAATCAAGATGTCTGCCACGAGCGCGACGCAATCACCCGATGGATCGGCGGGAGACGCGCGGAATTTTAAACGATCCTTATTTTTATTATATTATCTGTGCATTCTGGTGAGTTTGAATTCGGAGGAGGTCGCTCGCTACCTATGTAGCGCTTAAACTCGAATCGATCATCTTGTTGGCACTGTTATGACAATGTACTAAGATGTATATGATTTGAGGTTTATAAAAATAATATTTGTAAGAGCTTCATTAAAAAGAAGGCTATCTTAGTATGTTATTATAATCTTACAAGAAACTGAAAGTGAAGGTTCAATAAAAATACTTTAAAAAAATGTATTGTGGCATCGAAACATTAACTGTTCATTTATTTACTAGAATACCTAACAATAAGTACCTACATCGCTTTAGCTTATCGGGAAACACAGTATGCACCCCTAACCACGACCCGTGCCCGAACACTTTGTAAAAAACAATATAGCACAGGTACGCGATGTAACGACAGCATTCATTAGCGTAAGTGGCCACTACAACTGTTGAATCATGCTCAACGACGCTAAATGAGCAAAACCACAAAATGCGAAAATGGCGATGGCCGCTTCACCATTATATTGATTTCGACGCCATTAAAACGAACCGGAAATTAAAAAGAAATAAAAACATATTGCTTTCCCGCGCGCACCGAACTTTACCCAATTTGTACACGTTCTGTTTTCGAACAAGCGATTTTTTTACATATCAGAATGACTTAACACCTCAATGTTGCATGCAAAACTCAGCTTAATGTTGCAAGCAATAAAAATCAGTATCGAATGGTAGTAAATTCACGGAGATCATTATAAAATTTGGCCAATACGTGTAATATAGGGTAGGTAGATTTTATTTGGCATGCCATTATTGTCAGCGTGATATGATTATTATATTATCGGGCGATAAACGGGCATAAAAAAGATATATCGTGGCGAGGCAATCATCTCGAACGAGGATTACGACGTTATTACAGTGTATCATGTGGATTTATTGAGAATGTTCCCGGCTAATTAGATTTGCGAAGGAATATGAGTTACGAATGCAGTAAATCACGGGATTTGCAGAAACTATTCACAATGACCGTATGCTATGCACATTGTCTAGTGTTGTTCTAACTTTGGCAAAAATATTGACGCGTTTATAATTATGTATTTGGTTAATTTGATCTCTCGAACAATATTTATATCTAATTAGTTAACTTAATTGTTATTTAGTTCTTATAATATGATGTCTATATGCCTTTTTTAAGTCTTAGGTTCAAAATGCGGCTGCTTAGAAATCTCTCCTACGAATGTTGGTGACTCATAGTTGAGAAGACCTACTCTCACAGATTTAAAGTCTTTCACTCTGTAACAAAATCAAAACAGGTTTTGATAAAAAAATAATTATTTTTATTTTTGATCGACTAATGGAGGACATCCTCATTGACTGTCTTAGCGATGACGACGTCATGTGGCTCTAACAAGCGTCCACCTAACTCTTCTTAATCTGAAACAATCTCTTGACAAAAGCAGAACCTAAACTCTCAAATACTTATTAAATAAAGTACAATTAATTGCCGCGCTCAATAGAAAGCTATTGAACGTCGAACAAAGCCCACAAGTGTTCATAATCAGTCCGATATGATTACGACAGCGTGATAGATTGCTGTACGAAGTGCGTAATGGTGAGCAACGAGAGGTACACGCGAAACACATTAGAGATAGCGGCTAATGGATGGCAAATATTTGTCGCAATTAAAGCTTAACAAGAAGCTTCGGAATATATCTATAATCTGTTCGAATGACCAGCGGTACTGAAAAGGTTGGTGCGACAAAAGTATTTAATCTGTCGCTGTATTAGAGAGTTTGTTGGTATACATACTTACAATTATTAAATAGGTTGTTTAATTTCTTCTTATTATAATTATTAAAAGCCTATATTGACCCACAGCTGGGCAAAGGCCTACCTCTTATCCTTCCATTCCTCTCCGTCAAGGGCAAGTTTAGTCCATTATTTTATGTGACTATCATGGTCATAGACTACTGTTTCTTCTGGATTGTAATAAAATTTGAATTTATTTTCTTGTTTTATTAATTCATTGAAATTTAACGGGCGTAAAATTAATGGGTTTGTTTACTTTGTTTGCGAGTAATATTGTTTCCATTAATTTTGTCGACTAAATCTTTGTTTTTTATGTGATATGTCCCAGTTTGAGTCAGCATTGATGATGTGTGGTGAGACTGGAGGCTGAACCCAACCCGAGAAGGGATAAGAACCTAGGCACGGATTGTTGTATTCTTTAAAGTTGTATCTTTAAAACTGAGCCACTTGATAAATTCTTTACATGTAGATTTTGTTTACCTAATTCTTTGTAGAAAATGAACTATGTCTATTATAAACTTATTTTTGATATGATACAATATTTGTGAAGACAGGTTAAGAATAGACAACCTTGAAATAAAAATAGCTTTAAAGCACCATCTACTTTAATTTAAAACCAATTTCAAATAAAGATTTAAGTAAACTGCGGTTTGATATAATTATACTAGACTAAATAATTACAATTAGGAGCTAAGAACATTATTACTATTATTAGGTATCCATAATGTCTCTGTGATCATATGCCACTACGATCTACTAAAAATCAAATCTAGCTAAATGGCTACATGAAAAACCTCATTACGTTTAGTTAATGTAAAATAAATTTATGTTAATGACATTTATGTACATAATGTAGGCGGTAGACATTTACACCCACATTTCCTGGGTAATAGGGGCAGCGCGCCATCTATCGGGCACAAAACAAAACGTCTCGCTAATGAGAATTTTCTAACGGAAAAATCCCATATCACTGTAACGTATGAGTAGAAATTTCAAATAAAATGAATACAACTTCATATATCATATAGTTAGAAATCCATATTATTTATTATCTATGATCGATTTTGAATGTACTTATATTCCATAATTCATAGAAAATTCTGGAATAAACAAAATTTTGTAAAACTAACAATCAGTTAGAAAGTATTGCTAGAAGATTTTTACTAACAATGAAATTTTCAAACAGATAAAAGAAGCTTTGAGCTTTACAGATGCTCAATATTGTGCAATCGCAACACATTCACACCGATCAATAAACCATACTCTCACTAACGTTTAAAAAAACACCGATTTCGTCATATCGATTAGAATTTCACTAATCTAGTGGAAATAGTTAAACGTTCCGTTAAGTAGATCGCTATGTTATTTTATCGGGCGTATGATAATTTTATCCGGCACTTGAGATATACACACATTAATTCACTTTTAGGCGGGCTTTTTGCGGCCCTTTTATGATAATGGATGACAATCTCCAACAGCGTATCAGTCGACTATTATTTTATCAAACAATGCTTTCAATGTACTTACGTGAACGCGATTTGGATAATACTGATTCACTTTATATCTAGCGTTTAATATCGTTCTAATCGCGGTGGCTTAGTGGTTACTTGATTGGGTTTTGTGTCCCTAATAATGCAGATAATGCCTAAGTACCTTTCAAAATATGCAGCGCCTGGCGCCTGCTTTACTTTTGCAGTAAAATTTCTGCGGTAGTTAGAATCGGAACGAACAAGTAACTGCTAAAATAGTCTTGTCCCTAAACCTTTAACAACCAATGACATCGGTCGAGTCATTAGCTGCACCTCAAATATCTTTCGCTCTAAAAAAAATGCTCCAGAGATCGAAGCGGAATACTTTCATCACGATGAAGATCTCTTTACCACATGTTTACGCTCATATCTCGGCTTGTCTCCTTCGAAGCTTAAACGTATAAAAAACAATTTGTTGACTTCTCGGAATTAATTCGCTAGGCCCGCTTGGGTTCTAGTTTCCTTCATTAATTTAATTAGAAAATTATTAGTATAGTGAATAGTGATTAGCTTGCGAACGGTGTGTTTATAGAATCAGTCACATTGAAGAAATGAATACTATTTTTAGGCTTAGGGCCTGCTAGATTATGTCGATTTAGAAGTAAAAGGTAAATTAATTAAAAAAAGTTAAACTCAGTGTTAGTGTCTATCCTATAATTCAATTTCAGTCGTAAGGGTATGATTGTTTCCGTGACCATATGTACCTATTCAAGATGTCAATACTTTATTATCCACAAAGTTGATTGCAATACACTTTTTGAATGCTCTTTGTTAAATCAGAAAATACTTAAAACTTTCATGTGGTGCTGCCACCTATGATCGAATAGTGTAACCATTTACATTACATTTAAAATCTATTATCTACTCAACAACAGATGGCGTTCTAAAACACTTCTCCAATAAATGCAATAGATGTCGCTGTACTGGGCGCCTAGAGTTGTCGCAAGGGTCATTGAACGTATTGTGCGAAAACAGCCTTTGTATTGTTACCTGTGCGTTCATTCACTTAGTTCATTCAAACTTCAACAGTGTGGCAGTTTCAAGTTTGTATTGCATCTGTGTGACTTGACAACAGTCAGTGTTTTACCTGAGTGAAACAGGTGTTTCTGTTATTATTGTACACGTATTGATAAAATAAAATAAATAAAACGAATCCGTAGCTATAACAACTATAAAGCAGTTATTAAAATTTAACAAAGTTGTGAACTATGTGCAAAACTATACTAAATTCAATTAACTAAGGTGTGAAGTGTGACAAAACAGAAAACTTTCTCAGCTTATCAATTTCGCGGTTCTGGACTGTGGCAAACTATTTAAAAATGAGTTGAATAAACTTTCATGCTGTCGTTGTGAGGTGTTTGTGGTTCCTGCGTTGTGATAAAATAAAAAAATGACCACAGACAGGTTTCATAAGTAAGTAAAACTACTATCTAACCTGAAATATATCGATAAGATACGGGTACATAGGGTATTTAGCACCGATAACATTCAATATTTGGCGATGAATAATTAGTGAAATATTCACACAAAATTTGATGAGATAATTAAAATTACACCTATGAATGCAATTAATTGTTATGTAAGTAAGCATCTTACTAATTATAATATTTATTTCGAGATTAATTGTGACTAATTACTTAATTGGTATGCGTCTGCAAAGAAAGCTAATACGAAAAGTATTTATGAAATTTAACATGTAATTAAAATAAAATAGTAATTAATATTACGCATTGCCTAAAATAACTCTTTACGCTTTTCTAAACATCAATAAATTAATTTAGCATTAGGTAAGTTACAGTGATAAATGAGTTATATTCGCCGCCTATTTTGGCACTAAATCACTTAAGTAGTTAGTTATAATTCAGATAAGAAAACATACCAAGTTTATAGGTATTAGTAACTTACAAATCTATGTTATCTAATAAAAACTTAAATACCTCATAACTTCCATTTAAACATCGGCACATAAGTACCTATTTTTTTTTTTAAGTTGGCTTAGTTTTTTTTGTTACGACATTTATTATAACTTCTATATACTATATCTAAGTACCTACTACCTAGGTATTTCAGCATTAGCGAAACCTTCATATCGTAACACTAAAACATTTAATGTTCCATTTCATCTCATTTTTTTCACCCATCGTAATAGATTACGTGCTTCAAGACAGAATTACTTTTTTTTATTGGCAACCGATGTTTTTCTATGATTCATAGGTTTTTAACATTCTGAAAACATAAACATTACCTTATACAGGTATTTTATCTGATCAAAATCAATATCGATACCGACTATCGGCATATCACACGATCGGAATTTTCAAAAGCCTAGCAGACCATAAGATGAGGAAAATAATACATTATTTATTTATGTCCGCCAAAGAAAATAAAGTTTATCTTGATAAAAATGATAAGGAGACACTTTTTGTATATGTAAGAGAGTTTTCCTTACTCACTTAAAAAAGAGGACTGGTCCCTTTGTAGGTGTCTAAAGAAACAATAAGTAAAACATGCTTGTTAAATCAAAAAACAAATGCAGATTCACCAAATTTTTAATAACTCATCATAGTATTTACAAACATATTTGTAGTCTGTACAAGTCCTCACTGCTGGGCAAAGACCTCCCCTTTCTCTTCCCAGACCCTTTATCAGTCTCCAGTATGTTTTGCAATTTCTGGCCGCCAGTATCTTAATCCGACAAATCTTGAATACTTTAAATTCCATACATCAAATGCACTAGAGTGTGCAACATTAATGAATGATACGTAATTAATTAATGCATGATTACGATATCAGATGCGGCGATATCAAAAGCTTAATTCATAATTAATTATTAATTTAATGGACAAAGCGGAATATGTGAGTTATTCATGCCTAAGTAATAAGCGGAAGGCGACCGGAAATCTGTACAAACGACAACTGTACAATTAAGCTAATATCGTATCGAAATCTACATTCTTACATAATATGTAGGTATATTTTTCCTCAATCCATCTTGGTTTCTTTTAAATGTTTTTATCTAAATACCCAGTAATTTTGCAGACAGAGAGGTTTCGGAAACTTAAGACCTGTGGCCGATTCTGGGTAGATTTAGAGTGGGACGAATCAAACTCCTTAATTGAGGAACATATGTTACTCGAGCGCCGCGAATGAAAGGCAACATAATACTAGAATAGCTACTCGTAAACACGTTACTATTGTTTTGAAAAAGTGTTCTTCTAGTGCAACATAGCTAGCATAGCACAAATATGCAGGAGAATATGGTACTAATAAACAATACAACAAAATCTGCATTTCTTTGTTTCAAGCATAAAAAATGTTAAATATTTACCAGCCATTCATAGGATCGAGATTGAACAAGATTGCACTGAAATTCTGTCGGCTTTTGTGATGGAAACCATTTCTCTTAAGGACTAGCTTTATTGTGGTTTATGAAGTCTTTATTTCAATAGCAAAATGTGTGACAATGCCTCAGAATCGAATACTCTGGCCTAAGTGTATCGCTCTGGTCCGATCCCTGTACAAGCCGACTCGTGTTAAGTATTGTGTTCTCACGTTCTGCTTGCTATAGGCACAGGAAACTTGAATGCCAGGCCCCAAATATGGCACAGATACGAGACAAGCGGTCTGAATGTCAATATAGGTTCTCAGAAAGAGGCTAAGGTGCAAAAAGTATTTCATAACTATAGGGTCCTGTTTTGTAATATATACTGGTTGATTTATCCTTTTTAAATTACGGCTCTTTATTTCACTTGTTTATTCGCAAACTATTTGATATTTTTCTCGGATTATAGCTTTCGTTTAGACTTATAAAACTAGCAACTTATGGACAGTTAATTTAAAATAAATTCCTGAACCTACTTCATTGCAAAATGGAGTCATTACTATTTTATTAAGATTTTATTCGATCTCGATAGAAATCTCTTTGTGACCATCTATAAAGAGTATCACAAGTTTCCGAATACCGTAATTAAAGAAAACCACTTGGAAACATAACGATATCCATTCATAAGCCTGTTCAATTTCATCAACCGCCCATCGCCGTGACAAGCCACGAATTCGGCGGGACATTGAACTGCAAGCCACACATGCCTAATGTTTTGTATTTTAGCGGCAGGCCAACCGTGTCTCCTGCACGATTCCACGAACATCGAATGGGGAAGTAACTAACACGGGCTTAGCCCCCACAACAGTATCTAAACAGAATATAGGTACCTACAGACAGTACGTAGACACGAGCCTAAACATGTATAGTGGTATACTCGAACAAACAATTGATGTAAATTGTAAGCTAAGCAAAATAATGTTTAATTTGAAAACAAAACACGGTTACGTGAATCATTTGATTAGGACTTAAACTTAGAGTATACAATATGTTTTTGCTCGCACAGACACACAGTCCTATACTCAAACTGCTCTTTACAATGTTTAATTCAATAAAGTTGTTTTTTTTTTCTTTAGGAATCAGAGGCGACATTATTCATACAAGATTTACAAACAGCCAGCAGCAAAGCGTCTAAAAATACCTATGAAGGATTATAATTTTTCTTTAGACTTCACTAACTGGAGATCTATGTATATTGAAAGAGTAATATTTCCGGACTGATAACTATCTGATAGTAGATATAACAAAACTACCGGTATATTAATTTTAACGTTCTTTATCGGTATTTGTGACGTACGTACTGAAATATTACCTATCCTATTGTAGGTGATAACGTTTTACGAAGGAACTTAAACGCTTTTACGAGTAGTGATAGGCGCAGTATTAGTAGAGGAAGCCATTAAATATCATACTACATTTGTAATTATTTTTTTGATAGTCTACAATTCCTTTAATCTATCATATTAAAAAATCTACTCGGTAAATATTTGGATTCTAATTTCAAATCATGTCTCGTGGTCGCATTTCTATGAAGACAAGCACGTCATTTAAAAAAGTATAAAAAAAAAACAAATTGTTCTAAATTCAAAATGTGGTTTGTCAAAACAGTATTCCACGTTGCATATCCATTACTACTGGCACCTTCACGCTCGCTTGCTCACCACTACCGAGGGTAGCCCATATTGTGCCAAAATTACACACACGATTTTAACTCTTACCTTGTCACACATAAGGGTCATAATTACATAGAGGTATAGATAACGTAGTATCGATTGTGGGTGACATGTGTAAGGTTGCTTGGTGACGACTCACTGTAAAGGTCACTGACATTTTGAACCTTTGTCAAAATTCCTACGATAAAAAAAAAATAGTATTGTGTACCTATAGTGCTACAAGGATCTTTAGTCACGTGGATGACATAAACATGAGGGCGCTGGTGTGCATATTCGCAACAAGAATCAACTCAACTGTCTGTCAAAATAGATGGCTTTTCATTTATGACGGCATTAGTTTCGATTTCGGCCACGTGTCAAAATATAATAGTGACACTATAGTTTCTATTCACTATGAACAAAGTACCAAAGAGTATTTGGTCTCCTGCAAATTTTTGCTTATCAGTCCGCTTATACAAAAGCTTAAATAAATATGAAACCTGCCATCTAAACTTGGATTATTTTGTTGTTATCCACGAATTGTATCACAAAATGTCCAGTCATGTCTATACAATGCGTTATCTTAATTTATAGCGGAACTAGATTAAAATCATTTTATTACGTATATCGTATCAATAGTCAATTTACAATTTAAAGAAAGAATAAATTCATATTGTCCCATCAATTTAATTTCGTCAGCCAGGCATAGTTCTGCGTCGATATGACACCGTTCCGCGGGCGAAAGAAATTCTAATCCGTTTTCGGAAGCACTTGATTCATGTTTGACTTTCGATAACCGAATAAACTAGAAAAAAAGAAATTACTACAGGATTTGGGGTTCTAAGTAAGACTTCTGTGGTGTGTAAAAACATGGCGCTCTTTTTGCTAAAACGGGGGAATCCTCATGGACACCCGCGACCCCGGGGGTAGCCGCGGGTAGTGTCAGACTCTTACTGAGTAAACCTAAACGGCTGTGCTACGTCATCCGCATTATTGTATCGGTGCATGGTAGCGCATAGCATAGCCATTGCCAAGCCTAACCACGTAAGCATAGGACCGACCGTCACTTATCACGTTAGAGTAGTAAAGGAATTATGACGTACAATGTCAAACGATTATAATCTTTACGACCTACACAATAAACTACAATCAAAGTCTAGATTTTTCTTCCTCGTAACACAAGTTACAAGTCACGTACCATTTCCTATCAGATTTTACATCGATTACCAGCTTTATAGTCTAGTAACAATTCAGGATTACCAGATCAATAATATAGTTTATGGATTTGTTTGCCTAGGGATATGGTGGAAACTCCACGGCGCGCACCGACTTTTCGAATGTTATGTGAGTTGTAGAAATAAATATCACAGCTTCCGTGTTTCGGAAGGCACGTAAAAATGTGGGTCCAGCGCCTGATTTCTCTCCGGCCGTGTCGGATTGTCATCCCATCGGGCTATGAGAGTAAAGGAAAAGAAAGTGCACCTGTGTTTGTACCAATATGTCCCGCGTAGCTGACTGGTTTCATAGTTGGTTTTTGGTGGATAGACAAGGAAAAATAAAAACTGTTTGAGTTGTTTCCCCTAATAAACCATAAAAAAGAATAGGTCTACTTTCATGAAGTGACCCCGCGAATAACAAAAAAAACTACTTTTACTCACGCTATCGTTAAAACTTTTATTCTCACTTCTCATTTCTTCCTTTTATAATTTCCAGAGCGGCCAAGGACGGTCTGCTAGAAGTGCTCCGGGAGGCGACACGTAAGGAATGCAACAACAAGGACGAGTCGGGCATGACGCCCACACTGTGGGCCGCCTTCGAGGGTCACATCGAGGCACTGCGCCTGCTTTGTGGGAGAGGGTAAGCTTATTTATTATTATATTATTACTAGCCGTTAGTGTCCCACTGCAGGGCAAAGGCCTCCCTTCCCTCTTTCCACCTATCCCGGTCTATGGCTAACTGGGGCCAGTTTTGTATAAATGAGTCGAGCTCATCGCGCCATCTACTCCTGGGTCCACCGCGAGGTTTCTGTTGTTTGGCACCCAAGTTTGTACTACTTATTTATGCAAAGTTACCTTCCACATATACCTAACATTGCAATACAGGGTTTTCAATGATAACCAAGGAATGCCACACAACAGAGATAGAATGCTTCTTCTAATAAATCTTGACTGCGCGGATAGCCGACTGGTTTAGGTGCACATGCCAATTACCATTGTGCGCGACGTGTCGCGAGTTCGATCCCCGTGTAGTACAAGGATTTGTGCGTTCCACAAATGCTTGTTCTGAGTCTGGGTGTCGTTGTGCATGTGAATTGAATGTCTGTGAATTTTACAAATCGATTGTCGTCACGCCAGATTTTTTTAGCTCTATCACTGTCAAAGTCAAAGGAAATTTTAATATGGACTATAAAACAAACATCGATTTACCACACCTGCTGCAAATGTTTCTACTAATCGTTTTAACGTTATAAAGTTATATGGCTGTCGAATTATCTTAGTGCTCAAGTGGCCTGACATTTCATAATCAAGTCTAATACATATATTGATGGGAATTAGTGTGTTGTTTATCAATATCATTTGAATTTACTTACTAAATGTTTAAGTAGACGGAGGAAATTAATTGTATGTAGGGGTTCTGTACATTGCAATGAAAAGCGTTCTTCAAGATAACCATTATCCTCATTATCTTCCTGCCCTTATCCCATTTTATTTGGGGTCAGTGCAACACGTTTTTCTTTTCATTCATGGCATTATTTTTACAATTCATCCATCTTTTCTTTGGTCTTCTCCATCCTCTTCAACCGAAAGTAATTTTTATTTCGCTGAGGATCCACTCAACCGATATAGGTCTAACGCAGTCCACTACAGGAGACGAAACAAAATTTAGGTAATTAGAACCAGCAGTAGGTTAAATTTCGCTTTCAAAATAACGTTAAAAAAAAAGACTTTCACGGTGCGTTTTCGTTTGCTTTGCCAAAAATTAAAAAAACAAAACAAATATACATAGATCTTAGAGTCGTTTACAATTCCTTCCCAATAAAGGCCGAATCTCCATTCAAAATAATGAACTACGTAAACTGGACGACTTCATATCGACGATGGTAAACCGATTCATTTTGTAACATTATCTCGGTATTATGCACTTGATTAGAAGGTTACCTTGAGAACAATGTGGTATCACTCACTGTCGCTTTCACGCATTGTTTGTGCTTACTATACAATGCTACACAAAGCCGTCGTTACGTAAAGCAGTTAGTCAGTTACCTGTTTGTAAAAAATCGAGTTGTTTGCATTTGTTGGCTATGGGACAAAGCAGTAGGAAATTACTTAAGGTTTGAAAAGGATACGACGACGGAGGTTTTGTAACATTTTGCGGCTTTTTACCTATATTTTGAGGATTAAAATAGATGATAAAAAATAGATATGAATTTGACCTCTCGCTACTCAGTATTGGGCTACTAAGAGGTTATGAATTTAATTTTCCATGCTTAACTAACAATTTGAGTATGTCACTTGTAAATAAATGCTACATTTTATACATAACTTATTATTTTTTTTACGATTCCATATTCAATCATGTAAGTCTCTTGAAAAAGAATAGCGTAGCACCTAAAAGTATATTCTCCAGTCACGAACCTCCTTTTGGTCATAGTTTCTTCGAAGTACTAAGTATGTAAATGTGTCATACAGTTAAATAACGGAGTTTAAACGGACTAAACGTTTCACATATAGAAATGAGCTCAAATTCCACTCGAATTCAGTTCAAATTTGCTTATTGTTTCAATTACTTAGCTTATTATAGTGATTTTTTGAGGGTAAATGTAAATGCATCAGATATTAAGGCAGTGTTACATTTTCTAATGTCAATTTAAAATCTAAACCGATAATTTAGAAAACCTTTAGATTATTCAAAAATGCCAAAGTTGACAATGATATTTATGGCAAAGAACAAAACAATATAATTTATGCATATAACATGTTAAACTGACCTCTGCCGCCCCTAAATTTACTCATTAGGTACCTCAAAAACACACGTGTGGTTGACCAAATACAGCTACAAATCGGGTCACAAAACACTATTTGCTATATAATTGACAATGAGCCATCAATCAAGTCGACACTTTCTCTCCACAACTGCGGCAACCATTACGTTTAATTTGCCGGTGAAAATACCCAAACAATATGTATTTCTAAACTATTGTTATTTATGACACCGGAACAACAATATTTTGTGTTGTAATAGCAGTTTTTAGGCGTATCGGAAGTCCCTAATCATTTATCAAATGTTACGCAACTCTCTCCATTTTTAACATTGTATTGGATATTTCTAATTTTGCTTCAGTGACAAACATCGTTTATATGCTTTCTGTTTTTTTTTAATTTCTCTGTACTGAACACTGAGTTTATGTCAACAATATTTCATGTCAATTCTTACATAGTTAACAGTCCTATGAAGCAGACAAAGCCATCAGTAATACTAAATACATAGATCTGATAAAGCACCATTCTTTAGTCTAAGTCTCACTGTTATTCTTTCAATTTTTCACAGAATTTCAGACTGTCACGGGGTTAATTGATTGCACTAAAATCTTATACATTTTGATGACAATATCTATAGTTATTTAACATCAGAATCAAGAGCTTGGTTCCAAGAGTCACGTTTTGCGACCATGAAATCAACAAAACGGTTACTTTTGTTACGTAAAGTAGCTTAGCATTACGTTTTATGACATTTACTTGTCGATTTTCATGAGATTATATCGCTCTTTAATAAAAATTGTTTCTTGATATAATTATATAAAAGAATGTAAATATGTATGACAGTCAATGCTTGTTATAAGGTCAACGTGTGCCTTTAACTATTCACTTTATTATTGAAACTTAAGATGCAAATGCCTTTAGCTGGGGTTAAAAAAAAACAGTTTTAACATTCACCTGCGTGCACGTTGGTAGTGGCAATAAAAAGTTTTATACATATGCTTATATATTTGTGAGTTTGGTTTCACGGCTGGCCGGGAGACCTGGGTAGCGGACCCGGTAGGGACCACAGTACTCTGAAACGATGATTATAGGGGCTCTTCCCGAGCTGTGCATGAAGTATTGCTATGCGCTGCCATGCACCGACACCTAAACGCGGATGACGTAGCACAGCGGTTTAGGTTTAGTCAGTAAGAGTGGGACAATACCTGCGGCTTCCCCGGGGTCGTGGTAGTCCATGAGAATTCCCCCGTTTTACCAAAAAAGAAAAAGAGTCTCAACCGGAGCGGCACGGAGCAATCCACGTCTTCTTATCGTATGGTTGACCTACAAGTGGATAGGTTTTTAAGCTGAGTAGACATCTGATATGGCTTGACACCCTTGAAGATTTCTCAGCAGTTTCCTCCCGATGGTTTCCTTCACTGACTTTAGCAAGTGATAATTACTTTGTAATGTCGTCGCTGTGAACGTCCCGGAAACCCGAATAGCTCTCCACTTGGACAGCGGTGCAGCCAGCCAAATATCCTTACTTGGATCCGTAAAACATACTTAAATATCGTCTATATTTAGACAAAGCTGTTTTCCTGTGTATTAGGCCAGTAATTGGCAAAATTAGATTATGCCTTAATAGCAATGGATAACTAATCATGTCTCTTCACTATCAGCGGTATCATATGGATCAAACATCGATAAAATCGTAATAAATGTACATTCTAACCTACGAATGGGTGCTATAGTTATATTAGTGCTATCTTATCCGAGGCATAATTGTTGTTGTGACGTAGACGAATAGTATCTATTGATTTATACCTTGTTGTAAATAAATAAAAATGTTGACTTACGTTTTTAATAGGTACTACTTTCAGGACGATTATGACGACAAGAAATACTTGAATGATACAATTAATTCGTGTATTCTTAATATTCCGTTCTTCGGTAGTTTAGTTATTCCAACATTTTTTATTTCCATTAGACGTAAGGGCTTACCACCAGCTTCAAAAGTAGGCAGTAGTGAAAGAGACGCCGCTCTTCGTAGTGCGCTGTCACGCTTGCACAACTCCAATAATATTACTCATATATTATCTATCACTTTAAGAAGTGGTGGTAGTTTCTCTGGCCTTTGCAAATATCTCAAGGCTATTGTAGCTATTGGTACAATACTCCCAGTCATATTCATCACCATTCCCCTGCCCTTATCCCAATTATTACTTAGGGTCGGCGCAGCATATCTTCTTCTTCCATACGTTCCTATCTGACGTCATCTTGCAAGCAACACCCTTTGCAGCCATATCATCTCTTACACGATCAATCCATTTAGTCCCAGTTTCTTTTCTCGTCCCAGTCATATTCTTAAATGATATTTTTATTGTGCTATTCTTTTCCAGTGGAGAACCAGATAAAGCCGACTACTTCGGTAACACAGCGCTGCACTTATCAGCAGCCCGAGGGCACAAGGAATGCGTCACCTTCCTCGTCAACTTCGGAGCCAATGTCTTCGCGATGGACGTGGACGGCCACACCGCACAGGAGCTGGCAGCCATCAATGGAAGGGACGATATACTGCGGTATTTGGACCAGACGACGGCTAAACTGGAGAATAATGATAAGTAAGTTGGACATCTAGTATAGTTGAAACTTTAGAGGTTTCAATAAAGTTTTAGTAATGGATGTTTACAGGAAAATGCGATGAAAATGAACTTAACTTGAAATAACGGAATAAAAGAGTTTTGAAAGGGCTAGGTTCGTTTGGGAGTGTGTTGAAGAATGTTGGTATGTTAGCTGGGTCACGTAGGTTTTTCCTTATTATCGGAAAGTAAGGATTAAACAATCAGGCGGATCTTTAGTCAGTTATAGTTTGACAGCAATCCTTTGTTCTGTTTTAACTATTGCCGAGGTAAGCGAGATTTGACAAGCAGACTTCGAACGTCATCAAACATCTATTTGTACCATAGATGATACATAATCATGATGGTTTATGTGACGAAAACTGAGAAATCGACGAAGTAGTACTAGCTATTTTATAATGGATTTTAGTCACGATTTGCATAACTACAGCCACAGACACTTAGCTATTTTAACCACGTTGTATAATAAAATTTCACACTTAAAAACACGATGGCGTTAATGATTTCCTTAATTTTTGTTAAGCTTAACGGGTTTAACTTAAGCATGTAACTGCGTTATAAACATGTGCGTGTTACAGTTTCTAATTGACGTTGTATAAGACGTTCCCATAATTACGCTTTACTTGAGAAATTGGGCTAATGATTATGACATGGTACGTAAGAAAGATTGTAAGATTATGTTGGGCTTAAGCTAGTCTTGATCTTAATGCAGAAATAACTAGGCGTTCGAAAGTGATGTCGAAAAATTCAGGAAGTTCCTTTTTTTGTCATGCAGTCTGTTTCGAAAGTGTTCACTCCAAAAACCAATGGCATCTAAATAAACAGTAAGAAGTAATTTGTTGAGATAAAAAAATATTTGGAATTTAATGAAAGTTAATAAATACCGTTTTACAAACAAATAAATCTAAATCTTTATATTACGATCATTGACTTTAATAACAACTTAAAACATTATTAAATTTTACCGTATCATCCTGCTTTTTGAAGAATCATTGTATTAAGTCGCTCATACCACGTACCTGTAAAATTTACCCATTCTTAAAACCAAACTTTAAAACTAAAACTCCGTACACCGAAAAAAAACAATAAAGCATCTAACTTACAAATTTCCAGGAAAAAAGCGAAATCCTTAAAAGAGAAAGCTAAGAAAGATTACGAGAAGTCACACAAGCAGTACCAGAAACGTCAGAGTAAGGCTGAAATCATGGCTGAGAAGGAATTGAAGAAGCTGGCCAAGGAGTGGGACCAGGGGTATGCGGAGGAGGTGCACACCATGCCGCATCGCCCGAGCAACGTGCTGTGGGCGCTCAAGCAGAAGATGACCAGGTCTACCAGCCATGGTGAGTAGATATGCTAAAGAAACTGAAACAACAAAAATCCGAGGAGATGGTAGTGAGTTGAATAGTCTTCCTTTATAGGTTAGTGTAAAGAAGCCTACGAAGAAACAGTTTAGAACCAAATGAGGGAGATTTTTTGCCACCATTTTTCAATAGGCAGGATAGGTTACAAAAAAATAACTTCTAGAAATCTGTCGGACGGACTCTGGTGACATTCCACAAGTTTTCTTCTTTTCATTTCTTTCACCTTTGGCGGGGTTTGAGCCAACTCACACTGTCCTTTAAAAGGTACTAGTGAAATAAGTAAATAAATAACTATTACCACGATACGCAGTAAAAATCTGGTAGATACTACCAGATTATTACGGCGTGCATTTTTTATATTTACAATACAAACATTTCTATATAAAATTTTTGCTTCTATTTCTATAAATATCTGAGGTCGTTTAACTTATTTAACGATTAAAACTTTGCTTCACACCTTTTTGTCCGACATTCGTGACCACGCCAATTACGGTCCAATTCATCTACGTTGATATTTGTATTAAAAGTTGTACAGGTATTTTAAACAAAATCGTTGACAAAAAATTCTAAATGGCATCAACGCAGACAGAACCGTTAGTGCGAAATTTCGTTTAAAAAAATACACGCAATTTCTCCTATTTTAAAAATATCGGACACGTTTAATAGTTTAATTGCAGCTTCAGTCATCTTGAATAGTGCAACAAAAATTTTCTGTAGCAAAAATAGACAATTTATAACATACTCTATTATAAATGTTCAAAACTAACATTCCTTTAACGACTTTATTTTCCTTACTTAGCTGTTGCCCACGACTTTGTCTGCGTGGTATTGAAGATGTGTAGTGCTGTATATTTAATGCAGCTTGCATTAAACATTATTAAGCTTTTTTTTTGTACCTTAATCCAGTTCTGATCCAAAATTATTTCTTAACTTTCTACTCATAACCTCTAGTTTAGAAAATAAACAATTGGACATTCAATAGATGTGCTTGAAATTTAATTAATTTTGTCTCCAACTTAAAGAAAATACTTATCAGTATTATTCTACCATTCCTGGACCTATGCTATCAGATCACTTGCTTAACAATATGTGATTACTGATTCCCTATGCCTTTGACCAATACGCTAAAAATATTACCTTTGTTTCCAGGCAATCTCCTAGCAGATGAACAGCCGCGCCCGACTTACAGTGCTCTAGTTGGGACTGTAAACTCTGGAGTGAGAGGCCGGGGTGCTGTGTACAAGAAGGCATTAGCTAGCAAGCTGAGGAACAATACAGTGGGCAGGAGTGGGGCTAGTGATGATTTTAAGGTGGGTCAATAGTGTATGAGGAGTTTTGGCTCTATAATGTGTCCACAGTCAAATTAATTAATGTTTTTAAACTTTCGCGTCTTGTAGGTACACATATTTTAGACAATTAACTAATTCGATATTTCTTTTCGCCCGACGTTTTCTTCTACCAGTGAGGACGGTCGGTGCAACTCGACCGGAACGTAAGGAGAAAAGAAATATCGATTTACACCGCGATTAAAACCCGTTATTTGTCAGAAGTCAAATTAATTAGTGCTTTATTCTTCGATGAGAATGGGGAAGGATACCTTTTATTAGCTTTTATTCACCATACGGGAAGTCACACAGATGTAAATACCTCGCTCCTATCTGAACATTTTTGATCCGTGAAACTCCGAAAAATACTCTAGTCCCAATTATTTCTTACTTCTACTAGATTAGTTCACTACCTACGAAAAACGGTAAAGGTTTTCATGCCTGGATTACTAAGTTTTCGTAATATAAAGATCCTATTCAAAGTATTCACAATATCAACACCCATTCACCAGGTGGGCGAGATAGAGACCACCGGGCGTCGTTCAGTGACGTCACTGAGTGGCGTGCGACGCGACTCGGAGGTGATGTACGTGGGCACGTTCGGCGCGGGCCCGCAGCAGCGCGGGAATGTCAGCGACGTGTTCTCTGAGCAGCCGCCAGAGCCCGCGCAGAAGAAAGTGACGCTTACTAGGTATGTGGCTGTCTTTGAGCAAAATACCCCTTTTGTATATCTAGTAAATCTGGCTTTTTTGTGTCCGCTATTGGGATTTTTTTGTTTTTAAACTTTCTTCTTGTACACATATTTTAGACAACTAACGGGTCTTGTCCACCCGTGACCACGGTCTGTGCAACTCGGCCGAAACGTCGGGAGAATAGAAACCTAGAATTGCATCGCGAATAAGACCCGTTTGTTGTCTAAATTATTTTCCAGCATAATTTTATAAGTTCTACGTGTTCAAAGTTATATGAGCCACCAGGAATTGCAATGATCATTATAGCTTCTTTAAGATACTTTTGTACTCGGTCTTTAAATGTTATGTTGTTATGTTCATGTGCATACCAAAAGTCTGTAATTGCGACATCCACAATGTTTGGTTAAATTTTTGACAATCTTTTCCATTTAATTTTATATCTTGTTTTACTTTTACGGTATCACCAGGTCAGCAAGCCAGCCTGACTTTACTGCTGTGAATGAAGACAGCGGCATTGGTCAGGAGGTGATGCTGCAGGAGCCAGCCAGCATCTTCGAGAGACCTGGCTTCGGTAGTGTGGCTTTCAGGTTAGTACTTGCAAAGTATAAAATTGCTAAAAACTCAATCGGTAAATTAAACTTAACAGCAAACTGCTAACCCACGCCACAGTACCTTTACCTTCACCGAAATACGTCACGAGTTCTGGTAGGAGTATGCCAACTGTTCTTTTATTGGTACCGCATGTACCATGTATTTAAAAAAGTTACCAGACCATTTAAAGCCAAAAAAACAGTCAAATAAATAATAAAATAAACCAGCCTATACGTCTAAGTATACGTCCCACTGCTGGGCACATGCCTCTCCCCATACAGGGAAGAAGGAACAGTCAATTGTGTTTTAAAAACTCAGTTCAAAAACGTTTTTATATTTTCTAACTATATTATGGTCATTATTTTTTCCTCAGACGTTCAATAACTGCTACCCTTAGTGCTTTGGGGGGAGCAGCGCCAGGTGAGGACCTGTCCATAGGGTCAGCAGGGTCACTGGCCGCCCGCCACGCCTACCAGCCGGCGGAATGGACTTCTGCACAGTCAGGTATGTAGCTATTAGTCTTTATCAATGCGAAGAGTATTTATTTTTCATGAACATAAGTCACACGTGTTTCTCGGTATAACCGTCGTCGCCAAATCAGTCACTAAGATTAATTATTCTAATGCATTGCTTACTCATTTTGGTTTCCAAATAAGGTGAACGATTCTTAGTAATAAGCCGTTAACGAACGAAAACTGTGTTAAGAATTAAGTGCTGCCAATATTTGGGATTCATTCATCCATCAGCTCAACTGCGTTTCAATAATAACTACTTTAAAAAACAAAATCAATTCTTCTGCATATTATTATGATTTCTGTATCCCAATACTCACATATGACTTTTATCTTCACATTACAGAGAGTTCCACAATAACGTCTGACGAGGAAGGCGAAGGAGAAGAATCAGGATACGCCTCGTTAGAACGATTCCTCACAGCGTGGGGTCTCTCCCAATACGTGCAAAAGTTCAAGGACGAACAAATAGACCTCGACGCCCTCATGCTGCTCACTGAGAGCGACATGAAGTCCTTAGGGCTACCTCTAGGACCTTACAGGAAGCTTGTCACAGCGGTACAGGAGAGGAAACAGGCTCTCTCACATCCCGGCCCTATGATTGATACAGCCATATAAGGAAAAGAGGTCCTTTCAAGCTCGTTATTTTTCCCTTTTCACTTTAAAGTTCAATTGTACAGGCAAATCGGGCGGTTGTTTTGCCTGTAAAACACCTGTGCACAGTTTACAAATCCGGTTTCCATGTTTCAGCTGTATAGGGATATTGTGAAATTTGTAATGGTATTGAGTAGGTATGTATATTTTAGACGACAGACGGGTCTTATTCGCGATATAATTCCGTACTTCTTGAGTTCTCTCCGTTTTGGTCGAGTTGCACCGGCCGTGGTCACGAATGGACCCGGGTGGTGTACATTGAGTATGGGCTAATTCAGAGCAAAAATTTAGTGATGAAAAAATTATATTGAGAAGTATTTTTTGTATAGGATGATCTATAGAAGAAAAGTTGATGTTTGTTTTGAGTAGAAATGAATGGTACAAAATGTGCTCAATAGTTTTTACTTTCACTTTAGTTAAGAACATGTCATTTACGTACAAGTTTGAAAAAATATAGGTAATAAAAAGCCTGGAGCTTTTTCAACAGTGGGACAACTAAAGCTGAAATGAAAAAAAATGACTTAGTAAATTAATTACTTGTTAGTTCGTACGCTGATAGTGTGATTTTAATATTTTCATTTAATGTGTGTTTACAACAAAGTTTCCAGTGTGTAAAAAATAATTCCATTCGTTTCTTAGATATATTTAGTATGGGTTTTTAATATAGTTTCTTAGACAAAGGCTCTTTCACAACCGTTAATGGTTTTAAAAATCGCTTTTGTATGGAAATGACTTTTCTATTTGATATGAACGTGACTTAGACATGTCAATACCATACATTTATATGATTTCCAGCGTTAAGGGTTGTTGAAGTGTTATTTGTGTATGGAATCTATACAATATTGTTTCATATAATATTAATATATTGCGCCTCATAAAATGTGATAATGTTCGAAATCATTCCATCCAATGTAACGTCCTATCGCCATATTAAATATTTTTGTACAGTTTTTTGAATATACATTTTGTAATATTAATATTTGATTTTTTTATTGGTGTTCAAGATCCGAAGTTTAATTTCTAATATGGTTACTTTATTTTGAATTTGGCTAAATCTTCAACTGCGAATTTAGTATATTTTGGTCATAAGACGATGATATGGCAACACCTTATAAGGGATAAAATAGAAACAACAAAGTATTTTTCAATTTTTTTATTAAGGAAGTTTTAAATACAATTTAAAAATATTCTAATAATTATTGTAATGAATCATTAACCTACTAATTAATTTACAAATAGTCCAGAGCTAACTAGTTGGTTCTATACCTCCACGATTTTGACTGAGGGTCAACACAAACTTACGTGCAATCTTGCACTTTAGGTCAATACAAATAAAGTTGATAGTTCCTTTCTCAGTCTGCGCTGACCCCAAGGAAATATACAAAATTCATAGAAATACCACATTATGCTAGACCATAGGTATATCCATAAGGACGGTTTTCACGATTTGACATCAAAACATACATACAAATACAAAAAATTGATCTAAACAAAGAAATGTAGATATATCGAAGAGATATAAATATTTCTTTCACTATCCAGAGCTATCTACCTTGCATTAAAAATTGTTTGTGTACAAAAATATGTTTAACTTACCGCGGTACCTACACTTACATTACATTAAGATATGTTTAAACAGTACGAATGAGCAATATTTATAAGATAGAAGGCACAATACTTTCGGATATATTTGTTCAGAGTAAATAAGTCGAATTTTAATATAAAAATCACTATATAATAATCATAATCAATCCAAAAATCTTTAAATTCTTAGATCTTAACTTAGGTACTACAAGATTTTGTTTCATTTCTGTATATTATGGCGGAGTCTTTACTAACTTACTCCTAATTACAGCGTCTCTCCCAATACAATGTTACATTACACGTAAATTATCTAAAATTCGTAGCAGAGATTGTTCGTAAATGATCGCTTGAAACGTAAGGTCCAGTGGTGTCAGAGTTTCGTACAGCCGTGCGCAGAGCCGGGCGCGACACGCTCGCGCCCGGTAACTATGAAAAGTGCCAATAGCTCGAAGAATTCTATTTCTTATAACCAGATTCGGGCCACCCATTTAAACAGTGTATGGAATACTAACAGGTAAGTCGATAAGGGAGAACAATTTCAAAATGAAATCATGGGTTGTGGCGACATACACTGTGCGGCAATAATATCGAAACTCGTAACCATTGCTGTCAATGATTCGTGATTCACCCGCGCGTCAATACATGAATGCTAAATACAAATTACTAGTTTTGGGGTTTTTCTTGGGTTTCTTGTTGTACTGCATGTAGCGAGCGAGCCGGCAGCTGTCGTCGCGGTAGTAGGTGTACTCGGGCAGCGGGATGTAGGCGCCGGTGGCCGGGTCCCGGGGGACGGCGGGCGGCAGGTCGCACATGCTGGCGGGCGGCAGGTCGCTCAGGCCGGCGGGGGACGCGGGCGCGGCGTAGGCGGGGCTGGCCGAGTCCCGGCGCGCCACGTCCTGGCTCTGGTTGCACACGGGCACGCTGCGGCTGGTGTCGGCCGACATGTTGGAGCGCGAGCGGCGCGCGGCCCGCGTGGACGAGAACTCCGCCGAGTGCTGGAGGCTCTTGGAGCGGGGGCGCGGGGGGGTCTCGTCGATGCGCGACAGTGTGTGGCGGCGCGCGGGCCGGTACACGCGGCGGGACTGCAGGCGCGGCCGCCGCGCGCGCCGGTGCGAGTCGAACGTGTGCATGGGGGACGGGCTGGGGGGGCTGGGGGGGGAGGGGTTGCGCGCGGGTGCCTGCGGGGCCGCCGCGTTACCGAGCGGCGCCACGAGGTCCCTCATCTGGTCACATGATCAGTAGTTGTAGGGCCCGTACTGCGAGCCGTGGTAGTACGGCCCCGGGTACGCCTGGGGAGGCGGGTAGCCGGCGTACGCGTACTGCTGCTTCTGCGGGTATACTGTAACACACAATGTTATATTAGTTTCAATCTAACAAAAACAGTATACAAAAAAATTATTCAGTTTGTTATCTTCAATTATCCCCTTTTTATGGATTATTTTTTTAACAAAATCAATATCCACAAACCCCGACATGCATCGACAGCCACCTAAAATGTTATTAAAAGGAAATATTTACAAAAGTTTACATTCAATCTTGTGTTGCTGTAAGCGAAAATGTTTAATGGGGCTGTATTTGATGTACCTAATGAGTAATTTTCACTAAGGTAATTAAAATTCATTTACATGATATCTATTTAAAACATTTTTTCAATTCATTAGATAATAATATAAACATTGATTTATACAACACGCAGTTACTTACGTATACAAAAAGTATGCATTACGTTATTTATAAACTACTACTTTACACAACATATTATATGATATGTAAGTAAAGTTTAAAATAGTTGGTAGGTGACTTGTTTATATTGCTTGTGTGCAGACCTGGCTATGTCCACGCCCCCCCCCCCCTCCCCATACTCATACAGTATATGAGTGATAGGTAAACTCTTAAAACCCCGTGTATAGACAATGTAGCTCCAAGTGACATAAATGTAACTCGCAGTGTCATCACTCAATCAAAGCACCCTAGCCCCAGTGACAGCAATATAGCCCCGAATACCTAACCTCTAGTGTCGGTATTTTTTCTCCGTGAAGCCCTAAAAATGTAGCCCCCAATGATGAGCGTGAAAGCATACCGGGCATAAGGTACTGCATGTTAAGAGCCTCCTCCCGCTCCCGCTCGCCGCGCAAGCAGATGGCGGCCGACGAGAACAAGATGGCCGACAGCAGCGACAGGCCGACGCCGCACCAAGCGACCATGTACGACCAGTCGTACCACATGCGCGAGTTCTCACGTAATATCTGGTTTATACCGCCCGTGTACGATGTAGGGGTGGGGTGTGTGTATGTGTGCGTGTGTGTGACGTTTTTCGTTATTCGGTTTTCGAAGATAAACAACGTCGGTGTGTATTTGATTGTTTGTATGTGTGGGTAGGATAAATGTCATAATTTTGATTGTTTTTTTTAATTGAAGTTGATGGCGGTTTAGGAGCAGGGAGGAGGGTAGTCATTATTATATCGTTCGGTTCAAATTTGGAACATTGTAGGTTGATGCATGTGTGTATGTGTTTGTGTGTTTGTAGTAAGTCATTAAGATATTATGTACAGTCGTATCAGTCAGTTTAGTTGGTCCAGATATAGTTCAATATGTACAGCACCAGTTAATAAATTCGTCCGTAAGCATGTTAGTATTGCGTTTGGCGTAAACCAGATATTATGAGATAGCCAGTTATATTGATATGCGTTAAACGACCGGTCGCAGTCGCGAAGTTATACGCAGTAGCCAAGTTTCATAGAAACATGAAAAAAAAGAGAAAAGCTTTTTGTTAGTATGATGTACTTACATGATTGGTCTTATAAACTAAGTTATTGATGACTTATTGTCTATTGAATGATGTATATGTGGGAAAACTGTTCATTCAAAAATATACTCTTTAGGATCGCTTCCATTGTCAATAAAATAGAGCATTATGAACACAGTTATTATATACCACATATATAACACTCAAAGCACATCAAAACTCCACAATCATCGAAGAATAGACACGAATATACAAAAGAGTTAGGTCGCCACATACCGCCAAGCGTAACAAGATGGCGGTCTAACCTGGCATAATGTACTGCACGTTATTCTGTTGTTCCCGCCTTTTTTCCTTGCTCAGGCAAATGGCGGCCGAGAAGAATAGTATGGAGCTTGCGAATGATACGCCGACGGCGAGCCAGGCCAGAATGTACGACCAGTCGTACCATATTGATGAGTTGTCTTTTAACACCTGGTGTAGTGGGGATTTAAGTATCGTAGAAACTTGTTCCTAGACTTAATAAAGATGGGTACTTATATTATGATAGTTATTGAATACGCAGCCTCTGAATCTGGTTTGCTTGAAAAAGACATATCTAAGGTTTTACAAATTCATATGAATACATATAAACCTATGATTATAATCAAACAATCTCTGTGCTTTGCCTCCGCTGATTAACAGTTAATATAAGTCTTTAGATTTAGTGAGGTTTGAACTCAACATTTTCAGCTCACCAACAATATTTGTGATAGTAAATTCTGCAACATGAAATGACAGCTGAATTCCCTTTTAGAGGACGATGTCTAACTGAACTTTACAACCCATACATCTAAGTGTTGGATTTGATAAAAAATTGCATATTCTCTTGGACATCTGAGCATTTATATTATATCATTTCCTGTTTTAAGGATTTACGTAAAAGTCGGACTTACGTTGGGCCACTGTTGGTAGTATTCCTCTCCCACAAGCTTCTCCTTCTCGTAGAATTCTACTCCATGCCATAAAGCCATCGCACCTGCCGCTAGTAGACCTGAAATATAGAAATATATTTGTTTAAATATCGTAGGTAGGTACTTATATGACGTCTTTCTATGAAGATGTTTGATCTATACTAATTAACAATGATTTTGAAGAAGCATTGGACTATAAAAATAATTAATTGAACGAAGAACTTCTTATTTCTGAATGACATGCTAAAGCAATTGAGAGTTCAGATTCTAAGGCCCGCCGCCTGAGAATCTCAACTCTTCTACTTTTTAAATGACTACATCATCAGGTCAAACAAAAAAAGTGATCACTATAAGCCTATTTTCGCCCAATATTGACATAGCAGAAACACGTCCATAGCCTAAAAATCAACGGGAAAGAAATTCCTAAAAGAACTCTTCAACCACGTAGTTTTATCCATATCCCTAAGTATCATAATCATAATTCTTTATTGCAAATCCACAATGTAAAGATAAGATGGTAATATAAATAACATGGTAGCAATCGTGGACCCTGATGGGCACAGCAAATAGTAAATTAGAAAATTAGAAGAGAGGAAGGTGTTGTATTATATAAGTACTTATAGAATTATTTGTTTATGCTCAAGTATTCATATTCCTTTTCAATGTATGTATAGGTAGATACTATTGTTATTATGTTTGTATTTTTAGTAGGTGTTTACATATAAGTATATTTTTGTACATTATTTTATTAGTTTATCCGTTCTAAATTTATTATATTTATTTTATTCTATTATTTATATTTGTGATTGTATTGAATTAAGGCACTACCAACACGAACGCTGTAATGCAGCGACCCGCCCCCACGTCAGCTCGTGATTAAGGACTCCGGTCGGGTCCGAAACTAGTCGGGCTGTCCGATAAATACGCGTGAGTAAACCGTTATATCATTGAAGTATGAATCATCCTCACGAAAGTTATTATAAAATACGAACGCTGTAATATAAAGGTATACTCACAGGTAACCAGCATGAGTATGGCTGTGGCGGTGATGTTCCCGGGGCTCCGCTTCCAGCAGCCCACCACGCCGGTCCAGAACGCGATGAAGAGGGAGAGGAACGCCACTATGAATAGCGCCACCGTTGATCGCGCCATGTGCAGCCTGGAAACATCAAACACACGATGTTAGGACGAATAAAAAAAGACAGGTAAAACTATTTGTGCGGTCTGTGCGTGATGACGTTGCATGACGGTTTAGGTTTAGTCAATAAGAATCTGACACTACCCACTTTATCCACCGAGGAGATGAGTGTCCATAAGGATATTTGTAAAGATCAAGCAAAGTAACCGGTAAAAATGGGTAATAAGTAAGTAAGCATAATTATTACCAAATTGCATCTAAAATGTTTCTCCATAGCCTATCGTAACTTATAGGTAAAAAATTTAAAACAAAGTTAAGTTATCAACGAAGTTCTGATAGATTCTGTAAACTCGGGATTTGACCGAGTACCATTTAGACCGAGACTAGAATTTGGGAGACAAACAAACAGATTTCGGGAGTTCCCGAGGTTTACTTCAATATCCTGCCGCGCAAAAAATGATGTTTATCGGCTTTAATATTAGTATGGTTTTCAAAATTATATGTTTCAAAGTTAGAAATGTATGTAGAAAGAAAAAAAGAGTCAATTATCATGTCTAGAAACAAACATTGTGGTAAAGAAGTTGACCACACAGGTATTATAACGGTTATTCTATTTCATTCCGCGACTATTATTTACATTTTTTGAAGGTGAAACGTATGTTACGTAACACAAGTACATATATAGCTTTTGTTTTTATGCTAATCATAACTGTACGGCAATGAAGTGAGCAAAGACCTCCAAAAGATTTTAATTATTTTTGTTGCCTCTCGTTAGGTTGATTAGGATTTATTTTTTCGTCACCTGAATTGACATCGACCCCACTTTCAAACCGAATTTGAGAAAAGGCCAGGTTTGAGGAGGCTTACGAATTGTCCACATAACTGCTTATAAAATCAAAATTCAAGACATAAAACAAGTCAATTCACAGTCATTGTAAATTCTAAACTAAGTACTAACTCAGCTTCTATAAATGTCAGACAACGAATTCCTTAATCTAGTAGCACAATCGCACAATCGGTCCTAGTGTTATTAGACCACAAATTACTTAAGCGACAAGCCTTCAAACGAGCCAAAAGATTAATCACTAGTTCTTATACAATATAATTTATTGTAGGCTAAGCAATAACGAGTTCCGAATGATTACAGACACCGATTGGAACACTGTTCCTAGCGCAATATCTTAAAGTAATATTATTGCGAATGTGGAAAAGAGACGGTGCTCTACGACGTGTAATGCTCTGTCCCGCTCCCACAACTGCGTTAATATTACTTTGAGACGTGGTAGTAAACGACCAAGCTAAAACAATATATCGATTAGTTTCAATAAATGTTGACCCACTTGATTCGAGAACAAGGTCTGTGACCAGCGGAATACTTTTATTGGATAATAATCTTGTGGGACACCTTGTTTAAAGAGAAGTGAATAATTGGCGGATGACTGGGATAGAGGGTTAAATGGACTTTGAGGGCATTGAGTTCATAAGCTTTGACTCAATTTGCAGGGATTCGACAGACTGTAAGTTGGCAAAATATTATTGTTAATAAATTGGCGTGGGCTAAAACACACTTGGTGTCTGAAATTTTGACCTGCAATTAAAATATTTTAGTAGAATAAATCACTTGCGGTAGGCGTACTTTTTGAAATGGAAATACCAAAAAAGCTTCTTTTTCCGCTTTAACCAAATCAGCCTACAATGGAGAGTTTCGTAAAGACGTTAGTTAAAGGAGGAATTTCTCTTTTCAATCTACTCTTTCGACATTTAGAAGATAATAAGTGCTATTTACCTGTTCATCGCGTCGTCTGACAGGCCCTTCGTCTCGTTGTTTTCGTCAGGAATGAAGTAGTCCACATTGCTGCAGTGGGTCTCTACAGGCGATAGGTAGATCTCAACTGGAAAGCAAAAACATATACGTTAGATTTGTGGCAAAAGACATTAAAGGGTCAACAGAACTAATGAAATTACGAAAGGAAAGACTAGAAAAAAAGATTGGAATTTTATCTGGCCAGAAAAACAAATTTTAAAACACTGTTTATATCAATTACCTAGTTGATATTTATTTGCCACGGAATAAATTATAAATAAACGGAATTCCAATACAAAATATTCAAGTAAATGCCGTTTGCTTGAATCATCGGTCATTTAAGGCGATTGTGACGAAACTTCGGAATGTCGTATCTGTATATTCTGCATCCTTCCTTTCACACCTACGATTCTGCATTCATACATCTCGTGAAAAGAAATTATTTGTATGAATGGATGTCGCGACCTTTGCCTACATATGTGAGTAATTCAAATATTCCACTATTATAGTATCAGCCCGTAAATGTCCCACTCCCAAAACAGATATTGATTGAGAATTGAGCATCACCTTATTAAAAATTTTTAGCAGTTCCTATCCTACTGCGGATAAGGGAAGGTGAATTACAACATTTAGGAGTTCCATTCTAGATTGTTTTCAGAATTGAGGTGAATTCATTGAGACTGAAATGGATACCCAACGTAGCTGGTCTGACAGCAAAGTTAGTTTGGTTTAAAGGGATAGTACTGGTTATTGTTGGTTTCATATTCTTCATTGAGTTTTGAAATGAATTGTATATGTATCTTCGTATCGTTAATATGTTTCCTACTACATTCAAATTACTTAACAACTAACACAGTTAACGACAAGTAAGATACCTCTGAAACAAACGATGCAATCATTGCGTCTTCCATCACCCACCACTAAAATCTTAATAACCTCTAATACTACAACAATAGAGTTTAAAATCCCGTGTAATACGTGTAAGTATTAGCCATTGAACCGGGAAGCGATGATCTCGTGGCTAATGCGCGTGCGCCGCTCGCATTTCACAATGTATTGTCACACACGCATGCAGACTAAATAAACAATAGCTTCTAATAACATTAATTTATAAGTTTGCGTAACGGTTGTGTAATTTTTAAACGGCACTTTTAGTTTTTTGAGGTGGTAATCCGACTCGGTGTAAATAATAATTTTTCGGTTAACAATAATTAGGGTTTTAGCGATTTAGCGTTAATTACCTAGATTGCTCAAAGCTGGGTACTGATTCTGGATTCCAATATTAGTAATCTAGACCTTGGCAATAGTATCCTACTTATCTTTAGCCAAATTATGCTCTGTACATTAGAATATCATGATGATTTTCATATAATCATATTTCCCCACAGGTAAATTATAAATAATCGTTTGTCCGCAAACTCCAGTCGCCAAAAAGTTTGATTGTATTCCAGAAACCTACTTTGTTAGCACCTATAATTAAGAGATAATGCAGCAAAAATTACTCTATTGTAATCGTCGCCAGTTCTCACAACATTCTCTTAACGAGATTTATCGCTAGCTCTTTCTAACTTCACCTTTTTACCCATGAGGGATAGAGATAGAGGTACAGTTGCGTAGAAATTCGACCGCATTTCGATTTCAGTAGAAAATATGCTTATTTTGTAACCGCTCATGTCATGAACGTGCTCATTTCGAAGCCGCACTAGATTAAAGAGAAAAAAGTTGATTAAAAAAGTAACTGTCGATACAATGCAAGGTACACTGTGATCATGTTTAAAACCACACTAATGTACGCACGCGAGTGTTCGAACAAAAACAAGAGGCTATCGAAACTACCGTAATATATTTCAGCGGAACATATCCAATTAACGTAACCTATCAGATAATAGCTTCCTCAAGAAGACAGAGAAGACTAGTAGTGGCACACAAATAACCTGTAGTTTTGATTACTTATTTTACCAGTTGGATATTCTTGCAGGCCTTATTTGGATACTCTAGGGGAATATCAGGCTGTTCCCCCGAATAAAGAAGCTACGTAACTTTAAGGCGTTCTTCAATGTCTATCGCAACATACTGAAAAATGACAGAGACGGAATAACATAAATGTATAGAAATGCCTACCGATCCTCTTTTGAGGCTCTAGGCAAGACCAGTTGCATCCTCATTCTAAAACAGAATTATTTTCAAATCTTAGGAATTAAGCTTACAAGTTTTGCCTACTTATATTCCTTACATTTAGTTCAGTACGAAATACTAGAATCCTTATCCCATCCATACGTGATGTCGAATATTTGACAAATTACGGCTCAGTGGGCACAAGGTTAGCTACAAATTACTAGATAAGATACATAGCTGCCATTGTAGTCCTTATGTATATAGCTTTGCATATTCAATGGGCATCAATATTAATGGTGCGGCAATCGGAGGCACATTGTTCTACCTACATGACGATGGTATGCGATGCACTCGCCTTACAGACTCGGTGAGTGTGGTGGAAGTAATTGGAGATAGCGTTGATACTTAGATGGTTATAAGATTGTGTAATATGTGTGAAAGGAAACAGAATATAATAGTTTTTTATTTAATCGCACTTGTTTTATCAGAAATGTAAGCTATCGATCTATGATATGGCCATGCCAGACTAATTAATTCTTAAACAAAATTTTCAGCCTCAGACGTATTTTGATGAAATTTTGCGAGTAGGTTTTCATAAAAAAAACAGTTAAGTGTTTTTTTTAAAGTTCTATTTTACTCGTAACTAACAAAAATAACTCTTAGGTATTCTATAGATCTTATCTCAATTCAGAACAAAATCTGAATAAAACAAATTATTATAGCAAGTTTTTGAACGCTTTTGCTTGCACCTTGGGCCACACCCAAACATGATAAGTATGATTGAAATAGGTGACCGGGTTCGCGTGACATTTGGTGGCGAATAGCGATCCGTAGGCGAACCACTGGCAAAGGAGAAAGTCAACTAACATGTCCTTCTTGCGCCGTTAGTCAGGTGCCTGCTAATGACTAGGCGTGTGTTAGGCACAGTCATACAATGTGAGAGACAAAAATTACGCCTACATGTACGTAGGTAGCTTTGAGTTTCAGAACAATTACGTCCAGATAGCTACAAGGATCTTTAGGCATATGGATGAGAGTAACGTGACGGCACTGCCGCTGGTGTGCATTAACTCAACTGCCTGTCTATAATGACATGGCTGGGCATTAAATCAATGACTAATAACAATTATTATTAACATTTGGACTGAATGGTATGATTACCTATATCGTAATAAAACAAAACTATAATTGCATCGTCAACATAATTGAGATATCGGAAACAATAAATTATTGAATTAATGAATAAAGGATACCGATAATAGGAAGTTGGGAAATATTAAACAATTATAAATGTTGAATGTCTACAAATTTCGTGTTCCTTTTCATATCTACGCCTTTTCATATCTAGTTTTGCAATACTTTTTTGCAGTTATACAAATAGGTTAGGTTAGGTAATTGCTTACTACGTACCTATACAAATTTAAATCATATTCATTTATACGAATTTTCATAATAAATAGTGATAAAAACCCATTCCAAAAAGGTTTAAATCAAACCGAGAAATAACCAACCAAGTTATATCACTTGTTTATCATTGAACGAAAGCATCTTTCAAGATAAGAATTTAGCCATTCAATTGTTTTAGCTTTTATTCAATTTGCAAGATTATCTCCGATTACAACAATATAGTTCAGCCTTTGTTCTAAACTAAAATCATTCACACAACATCTAATTTACTTAGCCTTTCAGCTTACACTTAAAAACGTATCAACTTCCTTATTTACAGATTGTGTAACTCTTACATAAAGTTCACAATGTTCAACAATGGAGCATCATAAAACGAGCCTGCTTATACTAAAAAGCTTTTGTACTTATATAAAATTGTGGCTGTATATGTAATGCCGGTGCCTTTAACAAGAAATAGTGTTGTTTTTGGGAAACCATGAGTTACTAAAGCAACTTGTATTATATGAAGTCTCTACAAATTAGCCTAATTGTAAAGTAATCATAATCATTAACGTACTTCATTCTTGTTTCCGTTAATCAGTATAATAACCGGTGATACGCAATTCATTATAAGTATTTGTTTACCCATTTATACTATGTATTAATTTTTCATCGTTATTATCTTAAGAAGCATAAAGCTACATCTCAGGGCTCTGTGTAAATAAAGAACCGCGTAACAAAATGACAGGAAAGAAAACAAGATGGCCGCCATTTTCCACTGTCAACTTTTCCCGCCAATCAGCATTGGCCAGTTTCACTTTCACATTTTCCAGTGTACATAGAAAGGCCAATGATAGCTCATTTGCTGCTCATCTGCTTGCTATGATAATTCTGACCTCCACAGACACTCAAGGTGTGGTCCGCAATGAAATACCTATGTTTCAAATATCGGACAGTGGAACAAAGAAAGTTGATTTTGTACTACCTTTAAACGTACTAAATAACTCAGCAATTATAATCTTCACTTAATAAGGTTTAATTAATTTTAAACGGAGGGACTAATTAATATGAAATATGATTTACATTATTAGAAAATGTTGAGAGAGATTTGAAGTTAGCGACAGTAACGTCCACTTTCAAAAACCTTTACGCAATTATACTAAAGGATCGGCAGACGTTACAATATACACAAGGTTACAACACTGATAAATACCGCATTACAAGTACGTATTGCAAATGATTGACAAAATTATTCGAGGTACGCTTCACACGAACTTTGGCAAGCCATTGGCAAACTCTAAAAGGTAATAATCGTAACAGCGAATACAAAACACCTGATTACAAGCAACAAGTTTAGTTTGGGACATATTCAAAGATAGGTATGCCAATGAACTTGAATATACGAATTAACAAGTACTCGTTACATAAACCAAGGTATTTATGGGTACACGCCTTTGGCAAAGAGTTTCCAATGTTAGTGTGTCGAATCGTCTCCTAAATAGCAATGACGACTTATTGAATATTGATTGAGTTTAGTATAACCCAGAAAACACGAATACCTAAGGCGAGGTATTTTATATTAAACTAGCAACCCCCCTTTTCTCGCACCGGTGTATTGCTAATGTTTTTTTTTTAACATTATATCTATTAAAAAAACACATCATAATCCATTGCGCAGTTTTAAAGCTCTAAGCATACCTTCATAGAGACTGACAGGGGAATCGATATTGTTTCTGTTAAGAACATCAACTTTAAAAATAGCTAGCACAGACAAAAGGATAAAAATTCATAACAAATTATGTTCTAATAATAAATATGCTCATGGGAAAATAATTCAATATGCTTGAAATGAAAATACTTTTGTTAATGATCAATGTAAGTATAAGATTGCAACTAAGATGTAATGTTGATAAAACAAAGTCTTATTCTAAGTTCATATTTATAAACACAAGTATCAATTTTAAAGAACGTGTAGAACGTTCTGTTTTCACCACATTTCAATACAATAGTGGATTTTGTATAAGAGATTATGTTCTAAACATTGTTTATTTATAATTTCAGCACGTGTTTACATTGAACCTTGAAGAAACAGTTAGCATTTGAATGTTATTTGGTCCATAACCATTAGCTCTAAGACTTCGAGAACATCGTAAAATTCCATTTGCAGTGAAAACGAAACGTTTGCACGTAATGGTGGTGTATGGTGTGTATTGTGATTTTAATGGCTCTCAAGCGAAGAAAAGCAAGTTCTCTTAGCAATGTTTGGTTAGAAAATAGGTATTTCGAGTTGAATTGTTGGGCAACTTAAACCAGTAATGTAAGTTGATATAAGAATTAGAGAAAGTCTTACAGAGATAAATCAATATTTAAATTTACCAGGAATTTAACACAAGCAAAACGCTTCACTTTCATAAATATAATAAAACAATAGGAATATTCCTAACCTCGGCCTAACTACGACCTACGATAACACCATAGCACCCATTGTTTTATTCAATACACTTCAAACGCAAATCGAAAATTGTTTTCATATCTATTAACTTCAAAGGCCTTCATGCCTTACGCTGGTTCAATGAACAATAATCCCATTGAATTTAAAACAAAATTGACAACAACTTATAGAAGGCTATCAACGAAAATAGTAACAGTGGGCTTACCACCAGCTCTCAAAGTAATATAATAGCAGTCGCGGAAGAGAGATGACGATATACATCATGTAACGCGTTGTCTCTCTTGTGCTGCTGCAATAACATTACTGGAGTTGGTGGCAGGCCCCAAGTTTCTATGAACGTATTAGAACAAGTAACGTGATTCGTGATCATAATTGGTGGGCTATCGCCGCCCGGCGTCACGCACACGTTGATACGTAATCGGGTTAGCATGATCACTCACGGACATGCAGATCTCGACAACTTATTTACATGGACTGTTGGCTTTTATAAATGTTTAATTGGTCTCCGTCTGTTTAGCCGACACTTGTTGATCAGAAAAAGTGGATTGAATTGAGGGCAACTATAATCAATGGGTTTCATTACTGACTAGTAGTTGTATGAGATTTAGTATATTTAGTTCTTCATTAAAATAAATTAAGACCCTTCTCAGTGCTTTTTTTTTAAATATCATTTCTAGTCTAAGTCTATAAAAGAAAGGCTTTCTGGACCCCACAAGCGAGGTTATACCTCCTCTCAAATAAGATCCAAAAATCTTTGGACAGGACTTTCTTGAGGACTTTGACAAGGACAGGTTGCCCATCAGCTGCTCATTCTTCGTTCACTACATGAGTCAAATAGATCCTGTGTGAGTGTAACACACTAACCCTCATGAGCTACATCATATTGATCGGCGGCATCTGGCGTGCCGGCGCGTACGGTCAACCAACGGTATTGGACGGCCGTACTCGGAATATGAAGCGATCGCAACTCCAACTGTTCGAGACCAGATCGTCCGTACATCGTAACGTGCGGTTGACCACTCGTTGCTATTTTCCGTAATAAAACGAAGACTTCCTCATGCTAATGTTAAACAATTTGCATCTTAGTACAGTAATACTTAATGTATGCTTCTTGTATACATAATTTTTGTCGTAGATCACGAAATGTATCCATACATTATATGCATATGCATGGTAAGAACGTTACCGTTTTATTATGCATACATTATCATCTATTTATAACCCAAATTCGGTTTGCTTTTCGATTGCGATAACAAGGAAAAGTAATAAATAATACAATCACGTTTCTGTAGCAATTTTACAAACTTTTAGAGAAAACTAAACCACAAGTCCGTCGACCACATCGAATGAAATAAAAACGACACGAGCCCTTTCTCCTAAACACTTATGCATGCAAATATGCAGTCACTTAAATATTCAGCATAATATACTAGGCTCCACCTATACATAAGATTCTCCGAAATTCATCGCGGCACTCTCTCACACTGTCATTTGTAAATTGATAGCAGAAGAAGGTCGAATGCTGAGAATTCTAAAATTTTCGTGGAATCACCAGACCTTAACTAGATCTTCTATTTGTTTTCAAAATTATGTGCAGTTAGTTTGAGCGTAGACTTGCTTTACAATGCGCAATTCAGTGCGACTGCGATCAAAAACAACGTTATCAAAGCCTAAACTGTAGCCAATATCAGCCATAAAATCCTATGAAATTACTATGACTAATTAACTATGCTCGTTAATTATGGTAATATAACAATAAACCTAAACGGAACAGCTTGGAAAAAACTACAGGCCCAAATAGATAAGGGGATAAACAGCTTAATGACTCATTACGGGTTTACCCTTCAGATATGATTATGACGTCGTTAATCTCTGAAAGATGAAGCAAGAATATTTTGTACTCGCAGTGCAATTTAATATTGACTACAATTTTATTAGATTTGAAGGAGGTTTTAATCCAGCAGGTGGGCATTAGGTACAGGTTAGCAAAAAATTGAACTATCCCTAAAATTTATTTGTAGCTTCTTTGGATTGGGCGTTCTCCTACAAAATATAAGGTGTGGCTCTACAACGTGGATGCTAAGGTAAGGTAAAAACCTGCATATGAACAATAACGAAGGTTTTGCGCATCGTAAACGCGCATTCCTTCACGGTTCGGCGATCTCTTGCAACACTCCTGATATGGGCTTAGATTTGCCAGCGTTTGCGAAACGCCAACTATTAGTTACGTATGGCCAGCAGTTTTCTACTTCGATTCCTCGGAAGATTGTCAATCGTTACAAAATTATACGCACTCAATGATGGAACTAAATGCTGGTACGATCAAATAGGCAACGGTGATAACTACAATTATGTTTCTGTATGAGGTTTGAAATGAGCAAAATAGGTGCAAATGGGACCTAATGTATACCCTTGAGGCAGACTTCAACAAGAGGCTTTAACCGATGGACGATCTCAAGTATTAGGCTAAAATATTTTCGTAATGTACCAAATTCAGTAATGTAGTAGTATATTCAAGTATTATTAAATGGATTTGATTGGTAATTGTTCCTTGATGAAACAATGGACATTTACTTAAAAACACTTTCTTTAAACACTTTTATGTGAAGTGTTTTAAATTTTGTCATACTTTTATATTGTTCAAGTATGCATCATCATTCTTTGTGCATAATTTCAAAAGGTCGAAATGATATTTCCTCTTTTTGCTAAATCATTGCTTTTGTGGTTTTTCATCTTTGACTTTGACATTTTTTCTGTTTATGTTTGTACTCAACTATTCGAACAGGTAGCCGTGATTTTTCCATAAGAGCATAAATAATACCTACGTTAGAAGAAATTCGTCATGACGATAACATAAATATAATTAACATTATTATAAAATAATGTAATCATTGTCAAAGGAAACAATATTACAATACCCACCTAAATATGTTTACATGGGCAAGGATAACCGCGCAAACGTTATGAAACATACAGGTGCTGTTATAAAACAAGTGCCTTTGAATATAATAAGGATAGAATAATATATATATACAACTTTGGTTTCGATTGACGAAACATACATCAGTCGTTAAATTCTGGCAATCAGTTTTATTCACCTGATATTGTCACCGAAATGGTTTTTTGAGGTCAGGGCATACCACCATGAATCAGAAAAATATTATTGTAGTTACATACGGTGTTCAACTGAATCTGGGAAGATTGGAAGCCGATCCCGAGACAAAGCTTGGGGTTTGACGAGGCAAGTTCTTACATGGAAGTGAACTCAAGCGAATGATAAATATTTATTACTTTGGAGACGGAAGGAAGATACTATAACAAGTTGCCTGTCAAACAAATAACACTTTTTTACATAATAGAAGAGCTGGGAAAGTATTGGCGTGAGTAGTAGTTGTTATGTATATGTCTAGACGCTACAGTTTGTGTTGTGTAAGACAAGTAGCTGTGAGCTGTGTAAAATTTACGAAGTTGTATTCTTAATAGCAAAATCTTGATTTATATTATGGATGTCAATAAAAGCAACTAGGAGTGTTATCTTTTCTAAAATTAAAGACCAAAATCTGGACAACATTCCTGATGATACAAATCATGAAGACTAGAACTATACACAAGTGCAGGAAATTTATCCAAACCCTATTTCGATTAGGATACTCTAGAAGACATTGCAGAAGACTGTCTTAATATTCCCCTCACGAAAACACCTCTAGCATCCTCAAAAAGAGGCCGTATATGTGACATTAATTACGAGGCATTAAAACTGTTTGCAGCCATCACCTCGCCATAATCAAGCAAATATAATGACATCATTGTACCGTCATGCGACTTATATGTAGTACGTACTGCGCATCGGAGGTTGTTTATCATAGGGATAACGTTAACCATGGATTATAAGAAAACTTGCCACAAGTACCGCAGTAGCAAGGTTTGATAAATTCGTTTTGATGAGATGAAAAGGGGAAATGACCTACTAGAAGTTGAAAATCAAATTTTCAATCCAATACTATCTACAAAGTGTCACACACCTAAAACAATGGAAAGGAAAACTACTCTTAAAGCTGGCTAGATGGCGCTTTGAAGATCAATTGATACAATGAACTGGCCACAGACATAATCTTCAAGATATCCGCTAACAACATATAAATACCGTTATTTCTACTAAAAATACCAACAAGAAACATCAATCCAAAGTTAATATCACCTTTTATATTTAACTTGAGTGTGAAGGTTACAATACGGATAGCGTCACCCACAAATACTGCGTGAACAGTATTGAATACAATTATAATGACGGATAATTGATGATTTTACGGAGAACAAAGGACACGTAATAACATAATACCGCTACAGTCTCAGCTTGCAGGCTTAACAAAGAAGTTTTCATCTGTAAATGTTAATATTCCATGGTTTATCAAATATACCGGTGTACCTATATGTATTTTCTGTTAGGTATTCCTTGTATATTTTGGCAGGTAGTTTGAATGTTATTCACGTTTTTATTCGCATTAATATAAATCAAACTTAGTAATAGAAATAATGTCCCAAAGACAGAAAGCCCGACAGTGGGATATTTATAAGCAGGTATGGCCTTACCTCTTCTCATACAGAGAAGAATTTTAAATTCATTACCTCGCTTGATCTCCAAGTTTTTGATTCTAAATTCCAATACATATTAAGCATCCAACTTTCTTCAAGATAAAACCTTCACCGTTAGTCAATGGCGTGAATGACTGACCATTTATTTATCAAAGTGAAATTAAAAATGGCTGCTTCTTATCTTAATTCAATATGCAGTTACCATAACTGTTACTGAGACAGGACATTCATAAGAATCAGTATTATAACGGATATCAAACACGTTTAACGGTAAGCTTAAAAATAAAAAGTATTCAAGCTTTATATGACAATAGAAATGGATTAACACTTTTTATTTGACTTCTGGGAAAAATGCTTATATTTTCACAAAATAAAAAAGGCCTGTGTCAGTTTATTTCAGCGAATTAAGTAACTGGCCTGCAAAGTAAGATTCCCAAGAAACCAAAGGAATAGGTACAATTAACATCACGTAAAAATCTGGATTTAATTTCTATCAAAAAGACCTAAAATCAATACGACAGAATGAGTAAATATTCGAGTTAGCCTTAAAAATCATTCATTTAAAAACTTATTTCTCAGTTATCGTATAAGTTTACCATCAGAATCGGTCGCAGGTGAAATCTTCGTTCCACAAAGGAACCGGTCCTACCTTACTGTGAGCGTCGTCGGCCGGGGAGATGCGCATGCGACGTTTTTTATCCTAACATGGGAAGGTCGCGAGGGAACCGAACTCTTCGACTAAAAAAACTTGTACGAAGCACCACATAGTATTGATCCAAGTCAGTAAGAAAATGAACCTTATTTAGTGTTAGTTAAAGGTGTTTTAAAGACGATAGTTTTAAGTGTTGTGTGGTTAATTGTACCCGAAAAGAGGATGTTTATCTCACGAACTGGGTGAAGCTGTATTTGGGTTATGTTGAACCAGTTTGTGTCTGTCAGCCGCTCAATTTCGTTGAGATCGGTAAATGAAAGGTTCATAGCTGTTTTCGTTGTTTTTTTCTGGTAATTCAATTTTCTGACTGATTGCATTTGAGCAGTGCAAGTCAAAATGTCAACTTGACTTCGATACGTGTTCGAGTTTTAAATTTTATATGGCTGTATGAGTAAAGTTAAATTAAAAATACAATTATCGGCCAGTTCTATTTTAAAACCGATTAAATACTTTTTACTATGTTTTAAATTACATTTTTGCTGTAATCTGTCATACTTTTTCTTGATGGTAGCAGCCTTCGAAACTGGTTTTGTTCATTAACTATTTTTACTGCTTTATTTCTCTCGCAGCCTATCTACATAGTCTCCCACAGATCTTTATCTTCTTTTTCTTTAGAACAGTAGCTATTGTAGATACTGTTGTGTTGAGTAATTAAAGAAATATTCGAAAACTGTGTAGTGATAGGATCAGCGTGTTACCGGACAAAGCCGTTTCGCAATGGCCCAATGGGACGAGGAATGTTGTACCGGCCTTGTTTCCCTTCAGAAATGACCTAAGTCACTACACCTGCTGAGACTGTAGTCTAGTAGGCAAACGGTTAATTGTCTGTGTGTTTTAAAATGCCGATAGACTATTAAGACAATGTGGTTTAAATAAATCAATAGAGCAGTAATTCGACTTCGTTGTAATTAAAACTTACGGAAGCGGATATTGTATTAACTATTTAATAATAATTTCATTCTTATACAAGCTTACATTACCAAGCACACTAGTCTATAACCAGCTAAAATTTATAAATATAATCAAAGTACTTTTACAAACTTTGATTTGTAACTTTATACAGTTATCTCCCAAAACTTATCATTATATGCAAAGCCATCGTGCTCAATAATAATAACAGATAAAACATTCTATGGTAAATACGGTCTAAAAGTTGCATTGTTAGCTCTGTAGAGGTCAACGCCCGATAACAGATGCCCTATTTCTCATTCCGGAATGGATAAGCAGAATTTTTATTTGATGGGTTCAAGTTTCAATGTTTTACGTTAGAACTTTGTGATGTTTGTAAAAACAGTTGTATGATATGGAATCATCATTATCTCATCATCTTCCTGCCTTTATCCCATTTTACTTGGGGTCGGCGCAACACGTTGCTTGATATGGAATATGGTTTACAATAATTTATTACAGCGATTTACTTAAAGCCTAACTTTGAACCCAAAAAGAGTCCCTAATCATAAGCTGACGAAGCTACGGTAACGTTGTCAATACTCCTTGCGCCCGATAGTAGTTTAATTGTTGTAATAAATAAATAGGGCTTACGTAGGAATTATAAATGTTTTACTATTCGGATTTAGTTACTTACTTTCCTGTTTATAGGTCTAGAGTAGAACCTAACTAAACACGTGCATGCAACGCCACTTCGGTGCCAATCAACTATCATTCTACCGATCGATGTATCGAATGATTGCTAATAAACATCCGCAACCTATAATAACGGTTTAATTACACAATTAAGTTCTACCATTTCATTTTAATAGGATTTTACTGAGAAAGCTCAATGACTCAGCTTACTCGAGGAGAGTAAACTTGTTTGATAGAATATAGATCATGACTAGATATTGCCCGCAACTTCTCTCGCGGTTACAGCTGCAAAAGCATTACCCCCCTCTAACACAGTCGGTTACAGAGTAGTTTATGCGTTAATCCACGGTGTGAACTAACTCCATACCAAATTTCAACATAATTGATCAAACCGTTTGAGCGTGTAAGAGGAACAAACATCCATCCATACTTACAAACTTTCGCGTTTATAACATTAGTAACTAGGATGAACCGCCGTAAGAACCGCTTTCTGCAGTTTATTGACAGTCTGTCTCAATTATAACTTGTTTTGGCGCGACACGCGATCTAGTTTTGACAGTTATCAATTGTCCTAGATCTATAGTGATTAATATTGATTGAGGATGCTGGTAACACATGCAACAAGTCATCTGTGATCTTGATTTATCATCGTTCTGACTTGTAAGTAATCAAGTGATTTGCGATAACGATCAGGACAAGGTTTACTGGAAAAAGTTCCGTTTTGAAGATACATTAAATAAAAGGACTTTCGAATCAAGTCATAATGATATTTTGTGACCTAAACATTTTAAATACAAAACTCTATGTTGAAAAGTTGCCAAAAACCTTAATATTCTCCGAAATTCTCGGGGTGTTAAATATTACGTTTCTATAAAACTAGTATTTCCCACACTAGAGTTCAAGTGCGGTAAATATTTATAGTTCCGCCCCTATTGCAGGGGCGTTATTGAATAACGATGTCAGGACGTGTGGGTATACACTATGCTGTTATACACCTACATGTATCCAATATCTCAATTCCTGTTCTTAAAGCTCTTGAAGCAGAACTGTACCCGTTGTCAAAAAGAGACGACGCACTAAACTGTGGATAGCGGTATCCCGTTCCCACAATGTTCAAGTTCCTGTTTTAAGAGCTAATAGTAAAAGGTGATTTCCTGATTCCCGTTGACTTTACACGATCACTAGTTTCGCCATTCATGTTTAAAACCTTCGTCGAGGTTACAATAAATTACGACCTTTGTCTTGTAATGGTTTGTTTTTAATAACAGACGATAAATTGGCGGCAGTTATCAAATCCAATGTTACTACACGTTCGTAATTGTCTAAGTTTTACGAAATAAACAATCGTTTGCTACAGTCGTTGAAAACAGATTTGTCGTTAAAGCGACTGAAACAAATTATATGAACATACAAAAATATGTGCAAATTTATTTGACCTACAAATATTTCTTCCTGGTATATGTAAATATTTGTTTGGTATTTTTTGCTCACATATAAAATTTAATGAAGGTAGATGGGGATTGAATACATCAGAAAATACTTCAAGAAAACATCTGATGTCTTGCGACAAATTAGGCCAGAAGCATTAAAGAACTAAATGAAAAAAACTGCTTTAGAGAAAACTATGTTTCAAAATGCATACGTTATAATATGAAAACGAAAATGTGTTCATAACACATCATTCAGAAAGAATGCGAAGAGAGTGAATGAAATGAAAGCGACCCGAAAGAAGGCCGAAACGTAGCCTATCCCTCTTTGGAACCGGCGAATATTTGACATGAAGACAAAAACAAAGTAGCAGCGCCAGCATTTAATTATTTCTCACACGTCCACTGCACGGTTACCAAATTATTGTATCGCATGACTGGCCCGTATAAAACACTGTTGCTAATACGTGCATTCGGGTCGTTGCTTAACCGACTATTCAGGTTCCATTGTCACGGAACTTGATATTTGAGACAATAACGCGTTTGGTAACTGCGAGTATGTTTGGTTGATAGATGTTAATGTAGATGCTTGTATTGCATATCCCACGAATATGAACGCGAAAGTTTGTGAGAATGGATGGATGTTTGTTACTCTTTCACGCCCAAATAGTAACACTAATTTTGCTGAAATTCTGTATGGATGTAGCTGACACCTTGGATTAATACAACCTACTTTTTTCAATTAAAGGAATATCTTAAAAATATTTTGGATTTACAACCGACTATCAAGAAAGAAGAGGCTAGTCAGACATGTATGTGGAAAAATGTATTGCGAAAGTCAACTAAAGGCCTTTGTCAAAGTGTCAGCTGTTATACCTATCTTTGTAACTGATTCGCGACCTACTGTAGTATTTGTATCCACTTTTACTTTTGTGCGTAAATCATATTTGTTCGATGTGACAGCGACATTAAACAGTGTCGTTCCGTGTTTGTATAGATAAAGACTTTCTACAGTTTTTGTTGCTCAATTTACACGTATCAACGGGTTCGTTGGCTGTTTGTTTCTTTTCGGTCGAAAAAACTACTTTGATAAACGTTTTGTTGAAGACACGTGATTGTTTAATGTAGGCATTTGATTCATAATTGACATAAGATAACACGTACGTGACATAAGTTATATTACTTGGATTAACTTGGATATACATAGTGCTATAAGGAAATTTTGTCATGTGGCCAAAATCGACACTAATGCTGTCGTATTTGAAAACCACCTCTTTTGATAAGCAGCTAAGTTGATTCTTGTTGCGAATATGCACACCAGAGCCTTCATGTTAATGTCATTCATGTACAAAAGATCCTTGTAGCACTATAGCTATTAAAATAAGCGACAGTTTTACGAATCTGATGAACTAGATAATGCAAAAAGAAACCACAATTGCCCTAAACGAGAATATCGTAAAACTGTTAAAGCTAACCGAAACTGAACACTAAAGGTTAACCAGCAAGGTTAATAATTGCACGAACTTATAATTTACTGTGTAAACAATTTTAAAATGCCCAATTTTAACACCAAATTGACTTAAAACACTGAGATTATTTACTTGAATTGCGTGAATAATAATTACTTTACTATTACTATTATTTAAACCTGCTAAGTAGGAGTAGTATTAGAGGTCACCACGACAACTACCTCTGCGTGCCAAGCTGTAGTTTCAAGAGTTTAAGCCATAGGTTTAATCATGTCAATTGGAGCCAACATTTGTGTCACCGACAAACATTTGATCCACCATTGGAAATAACATACCCACATAGCATGATTTCAAAGAAATAAGAATGATTTTCTTTTTGTATGATTGCAGTATAACCTGGGACTCAGGTGGTTACACCTGAGTCCCCTGCAGTCACACACCTGGACAGCAGTTAAGTTTGGGTTTGTGAAGCCACCTCAGAGGACGATTTCCTCTGACGTGGCTCTTTAAATTCTCAGGTCTTGTGATTCTACCCAGCCGGAGTCACGCGGAGCATGCGCGAGAGATCCCGTGACTCTGGCTTAGGTAGTAAAAGAAGCCCGGTGTGTTTTTAGTCGGTGGGAGTCCGACATATCCACACGCCGTGCCCTCGGCGTAGGTTGACGACGAGAAAAAAAACTGTGCTGTTTTGTACATCTTAAATTTATCTAAAAGTTTAGGTGCGTATTTGGCCAAGGCACAAATGCGATAGATATTCCGGCTTCCTTCCACCATTGTTTTATAACAAATAAGCCATAACAAATAGCATAGTTTGTCTGAAGTCAAGGTCCCCGCGGGGTCGCAGGCGGGACCCATTGTGTATTCGACACACCATACAATATCCACATTGACGGTTTCGACATTCACTTCACTTGGTTTGATTTGTTGTACTAAGGTACGGCTAGTGAATACATTTGTTAGAAGGCAGAATATTTGGACTACTGACTACTAAGGATTTTGCCTATGGTTTTTCCATGTGGATGTCTTTTATGGGTCCAAAAAGTAATCTCCAATAATATCCAGGATAATTCTATTTTTTCCGAACGCAAACTTTACTTTTTGTGAAACTTTGATGTTTATTAACCCATCTAAAATAAACAGTCGATTTTTAACTAAAAAGTACTATTTTCAACATAATACAGAATACACACAAAGTGTAAGTATTACGTGGTTAGACCACAACCATAATGGTATTTTAATGACTTCATATTAAAAAGTTATTACAATATATTTAAGTACGTATATCGTCCTTTAACGCTTAATTCTATCAAACAAGTTATAGTTTACAACGGATTACAAAACTAAAATAATAATTGTCAAAATCATTACGATCATCTTTAAAAATTATTTCTTAAAAACCCAATAAAATACCTCAAATTGTTACGTGCAAAATGTGATTCTTTATACTAAATTTTCTAATATTATGTATGAGTTTATATCTATGCTACGTGAATGAATGTGTCCTCACGATAGTTTGCTAGTTACCGTATCAATTATCAATACAGTGTTAGTCTAAGAACGTGATGTTTCTATGTTGCCTAGCCTTGGACGTGCACGCGAATAGCCAACCACGTATCAGAACATCTAACTTAGATAAAAAATACTTTCACATTATCTTACGAAATAGATCTCAGATAAATCATGACAAACGAGATAAATCAACATTTAAAATAACATGACATTTGTATAAGAAAAGGTTAAAATCATTTAACCACATTTCGTATATCAACTCTTCAACTAAAGTCGTTAAAACGTCAAAATTGAAATCAATTAACAGATTAAAAAGAAATCTAATCGGAATTTCGCAATAACACTGGCCTATCATAATAAAAATAATCGAAATAAATGCTTTCACCTTTTTTATAGTCTATACAAATCTAGTATCCCAAAAATTCCATTCTGTCGTAATCAAATTAAAACAATATTATTCCAAATTTGAATACAGTCGAAATTTCGCCCGCCAATCAATTCGAAAGTTACGATCAATTAGGCAGAGAAACAACGATATTCAGCCACATATTAAAAAATATGGCCACGTTTGACCTAGACCATGGTACTCATTTGTCATACGAATGTACCCTAAATAGTTGCTAGGCAATGTAACCCTTGTATGGGCTGGCAGGTTGTACGTTAAGAATTTATAATGTAATTAAGTCTGCTTTCGAATGGGAAATGGCAACGGAAGCGACAGAGGTCATCGAAAATCCTGAATGCGAAGGTTCAAGGGTGTATACTTTAATTGTTGTAGTGACAATGACGTCCGTATAAGTCTTGTTGTACATGATTGGGTTAAGTATGATGTTTTCGGATAGGTACCTATAGATTTTTGCGAACAGCTGAATATCTCATAGTGTTTGTGCTCATTCTTTAGAGTTAAAAAGACAGGGTTCTTTATCGAGCGCTTAAAGAAAACGGTTTTTCAACCGCCAAAGTGTGGCCTATGGTATGACCTTTAGCTGTCACTTGTCAACTAAGTAGAACTGATATGTCTATGAGTAGATACTATACTATAATTAGAGTAAAAACTCTTTACTATAACATGTTATTTAGGCCTCAATTTTACCTTAGGCTGAAAGCATCAATCACAGAGTATATTTACGTCTGTCGCTCATGTGCCCGCCTGTCAAAGATCACTGGCACCTTTTAATTTTATAGCATAACCACTTATATTCATCATAGCCATTTATATTCTATGTTGTGGAAGTGAGACGTCCCTCTACACCCCATATTGCACGGTCCCATTTCCAAAACTACTAGTTTTACTAATAGGGATTAATAATAAAAACGTTCATGAAATCTAATTTCAATTACCATTAAGGAAAGTTGTTATTTTGTACCATACAAAGTAGCATAATTCGACATACACACACTTATTATATGTTAACCGCGTATTTATCGGGATAGCGCGACTAGTTTCGGTCCAAAATGGAGTCCATAATCATGAGCTGACGCGACGACATCACGAGTCGAACAAGTCTGGTAATCCCCATAAAGATTCGTAAATAAAACTGTTCATATAATTAGGAATCCTTTTCACGTTATTATATCCAAATACACACATACGCTTAAGATTACTGCTACATAATACAAAAACATCACTTCATATGAGCACTACATCGATAAAAAGTGCAAAAAACTAGAAAGTAAGTAGGACTTTGTATAACCAATGTAATTAACGTAGATTCAACGATATGTCTTGTAAATGCTAATGTTAGCTTTATTGCCAGTTATAAAACATAATTATTGCATTCTAAAGAAACTAGGTACTTATATGAAACAGTAATAAAAGAAGAAAGAAGTAGAAGTTTTTTTTTGTGACCAGGCTGATACAAATTTGTATTGAATAAAGTGTTTATAAGGTTGACAGTTTTAATTATATAATTTAGACCTACACATAATTTATGGAAATCCTAAGGGGTTTAAACCACAAAGACCACAAAGGCGTCCCCCAAGACCAATTCATATATCGTATTAGAGGGTCCCAATAATTCTCCAGTTTATTATTCATGGAAGAAACCTAATTCTTCTAAACATATCAAACTTATGGGATATTTAATTTCATAGAATACGGAAAAAAACAAAACATTTCGCTTCTGTTTTCTTCAATCGTATTCACGCACGTCCGTCTTATAATCAAAACAAATTCGTTAATTGTAAATATCCAATAACAAAAGTATTTATCATATTTTCCGTTATATTTATATATACGTATATCCGTGCATTGTTTGTCCGTTTATAACTTGCCCTATAAAATATTTTGAAGCTAGCTCACGTTATAATGGTCGATAAAATTGAATTACCTAATAGGGGCCTTAAGTGATTTATAACCTAGGATGTCAATTGTTTTTATGGAGCATAAAACAATCAAATCTGAGGAAGTCAGTGGACTCTATAGTTCTAATTCATTTGGTCATCTGCTCTACTTATCATTGATGAGAATGAGACCACTCAGAAGTTTATATTACTACAACTGTTTGATCCAACATCTTTAAATATTTTACGATGCATTTATCTGAACACAAGACCAAGTCATTGGCAAGATTTTCAGCGAATCATGACTAATACTGAGTAAGTAACGTGAAGAACAGTAAGTAACCCAGATGCTTTCCTTCTAGTTTAAATGTAACGATTATTGTTCTTGTCTAACAGTTACTTACCACTCTGTACCGTATACTGACCAGCACACATCTCAAGCAATTATAAACCATGCACAAATACCACAGAGTCTTTACTCCAATGCAACGATTAAAATCTTAACACGAACCCTAACACAACAAGATATACAATTGCATATTCTATTTCTACGGAAATAAGATCCAAAATCGATTGAGAGGATTGGAAATAATTTATTAAAGCGCCAATAATAATCATGGTAACAGGTAAAGTATGAACAATTAGACAAAACATAAATTACCGTTCTATATGAATACCTCGAATGCTTCCGATCATTTATACTTGTACGACGGCTAATTAGCTGAGGGAACTACTACCACTTCAGAACGAAAGAATATTGCAGTTGTGGAAGCGAGACGTCGCTCTACAAAGCATAGTGCTCTTTCACATTTCCACAACTGCAGAAGTACTACTTTAGGAGTTGATGGAATTACAAAAACCACATACCTTTATTAGATAGATAAAAGTATTTGTCTAAGTATTTGTTAATGGATAATAAAGATCTTTGTTTATCTTTCCACGTGAGTTCCCAACTCGGTCCATTAGCGTGCGTCTAATGGGTGTTCAACAAGTTATGTGGGAGATGCATCAAAAATGCTTAAACGCAGATGTTATCGAAATTCTTAGTAACCATTGACCACAGTTACAATCTACGGTACTACTTACTTCTAACAGTAGTAGAACCAGAAACATACTTTTGCTGAGACAGAAAATTTTAATGTTGTAATATGACGTCACGAGTTTTGGTCCTTCGAGTCTTAAAACAAAAGTGAATACAAAGGACCAAATTTCACATTATGACAAAGTCAGTTTATTAAACAATCAAATAATTATTGAATTCAAAAGTTATTATAATATTTACTTTTATTACTTATATCAATTAATACAAACTCCATTCAAGGTTCAATGATATTCCGCTGACTAATATCAATAAGAAAACGGATTTCGTTCGTGAATGGTGTCAGAACGGGCACACGAGTAACGTGTTGGTAATGGCAAGTATGCAATATCCGATATTTAACATAATCGCACTCCTGTGGTGTTGACCTTGCGATTCAATGTTTGAGATTCGATTTTAGAACAAATTATTTTGATAGTGTGGAAACCAATTGGTATATAATAATGAAAGAACACACTACTTGATAGCATACATGTGATGAGTAAAATCTTTTAACTTTTCAAGTAAGGTATGGACAGTAAATTTTGTTCAGACCTTTTTTGTTTTAAAATACTCTAGGTGAGTATTTTCTTACGTGTGCTAAAAAGCGAACATACGTACGTGTATATGTAATCGACTCAATCTGAGTAATGCATTAATATCAGTGCTTGACTCATATGTCCTTTACAACTCTTTTTTTTTATAATCACAGATAATATCTTAACATTATCCTATTCACAACTGGTTGTCTTATTAAACAATCACAACTTTATAATTATTTCTCTTATAAGTAGTTTCTACAGCAATAATAAGAAGATTGGTAGTAAGTATTCTTTGAGTTTCAGTAATTAAATGAAAACCTATCATTTAATTACCGAAACATAAAGAATCACAAATATTATTGATTTATTTATATTAAGGATCTCTAACAAAAAAAAACGCAAGATACATTCTGAGACAAAAAGAGTAGGGTATGCATTTGGGTTGTGCTAAAATAAATATTTCACCATTATTAGTATTGTTTCTGTTTAATAAATTTCACCATTCAAGCCATAAAAGGTTTCATCGATTCCGTAGTTTCGTCACGCGACTAAGGTTACCTTACTACGATCTAATGTAGGTATACATTCTAAATAATGTCTTTAAGGGATTATTTATGAAGTACTCAGTCACTTACCTGATGGCGGTCTCTCCTTAGGATAGCAGATGCGGAACAAGCCTCGCGTCCTCGTGTAGAAGAAGTATTTGTTGTTCAAACTGTCCAGGATCGACTGTGAGTTACCCGCTGAGTTCTCCGCTGCGTAGCCCTGAGAACAAAGAAAACTCTTGTTAATAAGGTATTTTAAATACTAATAATATAAGTAGGTAAAGTTTATAAGGGGTAATCTCAGAATCTCCTCAACGGATTTCGGTAACTCTTATGCCTATAGAAATCCACTTAATATATGTGTGTATGGCTATGTATTATTTTGCAAAATACCGCCGAACGAAGTGAACACGTGTCAGCTAGTTTATAATAACTTTGCCTACAAGGACCAGGCGTGCCAAACATTCTAAGACCATAACTAAGCTGACAACGAGTCGAGTGTAGGCGTTGCATGAATAGACAATGTTATAGATATCATTGTAGAAGGTGCATTGTAATACATTTCAATGGTTATAGCTGTATTCGAGTTAACATTTTTGTATGACTCAATTTTTTGATAGGCTTAAATTATTTAGAATTGTACGTAATTACGAGAAATGATAAACAGCCTACTTTATTAACGTACGAAAACGTCATAAAACTACCCATATAAACAACATATTTTAAGAAACAAGCTAAAATTCCTCGTATCGTTAAGTCATTAAAACCAACCTATGTATAGTGTAATTAAAGTGCAATTATAAGCGGGTTCTAACGGCCACAATGCCCAATCGCCGAGCGGTAGTCTCGTGGCGCGAGCCTGCGACCCGCGTAATTATGTGGAACTGGTCGGAGACCGCATTCCTCACGAGGCCTCCAGGACCGAAGGCCGGAACGGATTGATTGCCTTCAAGGGCATTCAAGGACCGCCCCCAGGAACGCTTTTGTTCGGAAAGTTTTTGGTCCTTTTAGTCTCGTTTGGTCCTAGTCGTCGGAATTTAATTACTAGGTATGATTGGTATGTAACGTAGGTATTTTATGGGGGATTAACTTGAATTATGTTTCACTTAAACGTCATGTCACTAAGAATTTTAATTATTAATATATTTTTTTAAGTTTCCTATTCGTTTTCCTGTTTATTTCATTTTTGTTAGTAATTCAATGTTCAAAACCGCAAATCAATGAATTGCAACAACTTGAAGAAAAATGAACATGTCATTTTTTATTTGCAAATGTTTGTAGTAACAAAAGATGTATTTAACCAGCATGTTTTGTTCGATGTTCGGCTAATATATAATCACCTTAGCCACACCTTTGAGAATACATTGAGACGATTTAAGTCATTAGAAAGTAGATATGGGCGGTCAGCAGGCGCCCTCGCCGGTAACACGGTTAAACGTACACGACAAGTGTTCGAACTCAAGGCCCGTTTGTTTTAGATTACTACAAGACATTACTAATACAATTGAAACAACTACTTATCCTATAGAATTGGAAAAGGTCGAAAACTTTCTTCATACTACATACGATATTATATGTTTCACTGTCTCACACTTCAGAGAAAATTACGACTTCTGTTGTACTACAAAATGATATCTGCTAATCTTTTTAAGCTGTAAAAACAACAACTGTAACTGGCCTTTTTATGCCGTTGGGTAAAAGGCCTTATAATAGTAGACAAATTTCACAGAATCCCGGTCCTTCGAGTCAAACTTTCGCAGAATGCGTGCGTCAATGATACCTATTGTATTTGAGGACATTCTTAACACAATGACGAATGACTTTGAGTTGAACAAAGAGTGTATTTTAACATACAAGAGTAATTGTCAAGTGATTAACAAAGATCGATGTATTCCAATAATAATGTTGTAATATTACATTATGATATAAAGTCATAGGGCTCGTAATAAGATCATTTTGTAGTAGGTACATTGATTTACCATTAACATTAACCAATGAGCATTAAAAGATTCATGCACTGTCAAAAAGATCAATCAATTGACAATCGGATCACTAGACAAAACCTTAACTTGAGTATAATAAAAAGAGATAATTGTAATGTTTTCGCCCTAAACAATAAACCTATTATATTAATATACTCATAAGATAATAAATATCACAATTAGAATTCACATGCCTAGAATTTTAACAATAAAGTTGACACTTTTTGTTGTCCTTAATTTAAAAACTAAACATTGTGGCATTATTATTAAGGAAAGATCTTTGTTTAAATTATTCAGTAGACACAAGCATTACAGTTTCCTTTTAAAATGACTCGTGTTGTTTTCCTTAAAACTTTTAGAGGAGTGTATAAAATAAAGTTGTATGCTTCAAAACTATCTGCTAATTTGTGAGTTGAACGGTCTATAATGTATTTTTCTTCATAAATGTCGAAAATATAGTTAGTATCTTTGACAGTAGGGTCAAAGATCGAAAAGAACCTTGTAATCGACATTCAGAGAACAAAACGGATACCGATCGTGAGAAGTGTGAATAAAGTCACAATATATCCTATTGTTAGTGTATTGCCTTGAGGACATGTCTAGAATACATTATCTTTGTATGGGATCCGAGCTATCTTTGTTACGGGGCAATCACCACTGTCAAGTAAAAACTGTTGTAGGTTTTTCTTTAACTCATGTAAGCCAGGATCTATACCAACGAATACCACCTAGAACTTGAGCTCGGTGAGTCCCAGGGCATGATTAACTTGACTTGGAACCGTTGTAGTTGTGGAAGAGAGGTAAAGCTTTAGACTATTTAGAACTACAAAGTAATTGCCATTTGATAAAAACGGTAAGGGAAAGAATCGTGACAAAACCAGCACAACTAATTCTCAAACGTGTTAAGCCACGTAGGAATTCTAGGGGCGGCTTAAGCTCTGGTATCATGTCAATATACCCCCTATAAGCTTCAACAAACTACAACCTAACTTTTATAGACTCGTTTAGCAGTTCTTAAAGATCTTGCTCATTAGATATCCGGTTTAGCTGAAAAACCAGATTGTGCTGTTAGTCAAACTTCCAAATGAGTCACTATTTGTATTCTTAAATCGGACCAGTGACTTGATCGAAGGAAAAATTCGTATACCCATTTCAAACAAACAACCGCTTTTCTTCTTACAGTGTAAAAATTCACACAGCCATTGTTACCCTCTCAATAAATCAAAACAAAACGTCACTGACCGCAATAGTACATAGTATTTACGTGCGTCAATACATCAATTGACAATTGCATACATACTATGCGTATCGAGTTTCTTCGGAGACAATCAACGGGAGAAAAACTTCCAACAATGGATCAACGTTCCTATAGTTCCTACCACCACGTGTTTAGCTGATGTTATTGCAGGTGTGGAAGCGTGACAGCGCGCTACACGTCGTATAGCTGCGTCTCTTTTCCACACTTGCAATAATAATTCTTTGAAGATGTGATGGTAGGGTCTGCCTGTCGACCGTCAGATAGCATTCCATCAAACAAGGTGTCATCTGTAATTACTTACATGGGGTAAAGGTCATGACGTCACGAAGGTAAACGTAATATTAACATACCTATGAGAATGTTTTCATGCGTGAGATTCTTGTTAGGTTATTTACTTTTAGACAGTTTGACATCGACGACTTCAGATAAAATAGGTTGTGGGTCAGACAGGCTCTTAATTGATATGAAATGGTTGAGATGTATCGTGAAGGTAAATTGTTAGGTAAAATTGCTGATTCCTAAAACTTTGGGGAAAGGAGATCTGTGACGAACGGTTGTAAGTCCTTAGGGCTGACTTTGGTCCTTCTATTCGCATTTGAATGTGGATACCATGCAAAAGGCGTACAGAAAGATATTAGCAATATGTAATTAGATTTTTATACACAGGTTATGAGTCCTATGTACGTTACAATTCCGATAAATAAATCACACAAATAATTATTACGCCAATTCCACATTCTGCAAAATCTATTCTTAATTATCCTGTTCCAATTACCAAGCAGAATTGCTTTAATTAACTACAACAAGGTAAACTACATCAACACACACTCCATATAAACAAATTAAAGCTATCAATAGAATTCATTGCTAATTACATTAGAAAGATCCAAGTTTTAGCTCCTGGTAACGATAAAACAAAGAAAAATCAGCTTTAACAACTTAAGGTTAAAGCTCTTCATCGAGTATCGTATGGTAGATTTATTGTAGTTTCAATGGTCCAAGTTTATACCCCAAGAGTCGGTAAAAATAAATAGTGAAAAATATACTCTAACATTTTAAGAATAGAGCTTTTTATCGTGTGATTCATTCTAAAATAGTAAGTAATATAATACCAGGTAATAGGGATCGTAACACTCACATTTCAAAACATCGAAAGCAGAGTTGACTTTTTCTCCTGATTGTGATTAGATATTGAGTACAATCAATACAAAAAGGCAATGAGTTAATTTTAAAGCAGATCTTATTGAATTTTAATCAAACGTTCACAAATGCACAGAGGTTGAAACCTACACTACAATTTCAGGCTATTAAATGCACATTGTTGTATATGGGAAACTTTGCTAATTCGTACCACTTAAGGAGAACCTCAAAAATTTTGGAAATGGACTATGATACACAGTTATTTATATTAAGTATTTTTAATTTCACTAATGTTCTATTAGTATTTCAACAAAAAATATCATAACTCTTATAAACTTCTGAGAAATAATCAATTTTCAAAAACTTAAAAAAAGTACGATTTAAGACCATTCATCTTAAATCGTACTACTATATTCTTAAATCGTACTTTGAGATCCTATGATTGATTTAGTCTTAAAAATCACAATCTTAATAATCTTCTCCTCTTTTCCTTAATCTTAATGTACTTAGATTAATTCTTATTAATACAGCGGATAGTCTTTGCCAAATCCTGACAGTCATCGCAGTAATAACATTTTGTTTTTTTAGTTGTTTCTGCACATAGCTCATGTACCCATACTTCACAATTACTGCATTTATCAGTATATGCATCATGTTTTCTTTTACGTCTTCTTGACATACATGTTTTGCAATACCAACTGTCTTGAGGCAAATTTTGTGTTTTCGTTTTCTTTAAATTTAGCTTCTTTCGTACCGGTACGTTTTAAGAAGTTGCTGCGAGTACGAAATAGGCACAAGTATCAAATGAATTTGAAATTTGCCGCAAAAAAAACTGTCAACGAACAAGTCGGCTTTACTATGTGAAATATATTCACAAATATACGCATAAATATATAATAAACAGTTAAACAACTTATGAATGGTATACTTGGAAGACAGTTCTTGTGAAGTATGCGAAAAAATTACTCAACAAGTAAGAAAAAACTTACCTGTTCAATATTTTAGTCGGGAGCAACGTAATAGGTGTTTATTTGTCACATGGCAATATGGTTGACTATTATGGACATTTGATGCCACCAGAGGCGCTGGTAACTATTATCCAAGCCAAGATATAGACGAGGTACGATTTAGGCGCAGGTACGAATTAAGCAAGTTTACCTTATTTAAGAGCTGTATTATCTAGAATTTCAAATAACTGTATGTGTATTGACGCCAAATCCCTATGGAAAAATATCTATGGACGACTGTACGTAACAAGTGACAATCGCATCGTTTTCCCACGCCAAGATACCTAAGTATGATCACCGTCTATGAATGTCATACACATGTATACGTCATAGTATTTCTCCAACTACACATGGAAGCATAAAAGGCAATAGCACATCTCATACTACTACATTACTTAACCCCACCGGACACTGTATTGTTAGGTATAGGTAATGTAAAGACTTTAGTCGACTACATTAGGTATTAATACGAGACTTGCTAGAGTCGCACAAGGCATGCGAGCAATTCAGCGAGATTGGCAAGACCCGGGGTGTTTTTAGTCGGTGAGAGTCCGGCGTATCTCCTCCCATGCACTCGGCGTAGGTTAAAGCCTTTTACTCCAGATAATTAAACGAAAAAAAGGTACCATAGAAAACCAATTGTCTGTACACAAGAGCCAAAGATGACACTAAATTATGCAATCAATCCATTAATGGAATGTCCTAAGCTCCAACCCTTTAATTGTAGTCATTAACAAACATCATGACAAAGCTGTTTAATTGATACTAAATGATATTTTAATTTGGCTTTAATAGCACTATAACTTTAAAAACTCTTTCACGGGCTCATTTTACATGTAATATTTAAAAAATAGCTATTCAATGTCAAAATGGGTTTCAGATATAACCTAATAGCACTATCTCTAATATCTCCTTTACTCTATCGAAATATAAATGTGTAACTATGTTATTATTGTTTTTGCCTTTATTATAGTCCTATACTCCATTTGTTTAGGTAATTAACTAAATGTAAACAATTTTGGTATGTCTTTTATACAAAATGTGATCTTGAAAAATGTAAAATACTTTTTATAACTTGAAATACATTCAGATTTTCTAAAACTATAGATATTTGATTTGTAAGTGGTAATATCTATATTTTAAATTATTTTTTTGGTTAAAAAGTAATGCCAAGATTGTTTACATTTAGTTAATTACCTAAACAAATGGAGTATAGTTATATCTAAACAAAACTGGCTTTAAGCAAGATATTTAAATAGTTTATCGATGAGAATGTAAGCCAAAGCTAATATAATAATTTTAGTTAAGGCAAGCCGAGGTAGAACCTGTTTAGTGGTACCACATTGGTACGTAGGAATTTTAATGATATCGAATTTACATCATGATTAAGAAAATAGTATGGTTGGTAGATTATATTGTAGAATAAAGTCTTTTATATTTGAAACTATTTAAAAAAACATAATAGCAATTAGTTGATTCGTAAAATAATGCTTTTAATATATAAACATACACAATATATGACTGCAATATGCTATAGGATTAGGTACGGTTTACAAAAGCTAAGAATTCGTAGAATAAATTAGTAATAGTCTAATAGTCATCTAAAATTATTCGACTAACACCCACTTTAAGTAATGAGGGCTTATTAGTTTTTTTGCTTTAAGACCATCAGAGCGATTGCCGATCAGTCAACGGAGCGCAACGATTCTTCAACTCGACTAGAGTTCATCGATCGTCGTTTTTGTAGAATCGAGAGAATCGACTAAGCTATCGGATTACGATTATCGATGGGAAAGTGCAAAGAAAGTTTTATTTGATATCTCTATACTGTTTAACGTGTGAGACGGAGAAACTTGATGTAATATTATTATACACATTCGTCGTTTTGTTTATTATAATTCCGGATGCAGATCTTTGAGAATTGAATAATCATTTATAATAATTCCATTCTCAAAGATCTGCATCCGGAATAATAAATTAACAATAATTAAATTTAGTTATTGTTTCTTCGGAGATAATCGAGACTTATCCCGTTGTCATTTCGACATGATTTAAGAAATGAATAGAGATGACAATTTTAAACAAATCAGCTATTCGATCATGCGGAAATATAATTGAAAAAGGGTATTAAAATAAAAAAAGATTTAGAATAAAAATAAGTTACAATAGAGCAATTCTCTAGTGAAAACAATACAATACAAAATACTAATCTATTGGACATTTAGCCTCCATCGTTATTTTTGATACAAGTTACAAACAACTAGATATAATTATTTTTCTGCGTTTTGTTATATTTCTATAAAATAAGGTGAGTTATTACCATCGTGATGTAGTCAAGTTATTGTATGAGTTAAGGTTATAAAATATATTATATTATGACGATCATGTCTGATGTCACCTTAAACAATAACAACCACTCGTACTACATAATAACTTCAAGACATAAATAAAACAAGGATAGTAAATTGAACTATTAATATAAAAGTACTACTACTACTAGTCATACAAAGAATATAAAAGAAGCTAAATTATAATTTTCGTAAGTTGATAGTAACGTGATTGGTATCAATAAATTTTAAATACACAAATATGTCAACACGTAACTGATCAAGTATTTCAATATTAGCACACCTTTCACCTTACATAATATTGTAATTCAGTTTGACCACATTCTGCAAAGCCAACATTTGCTAGAGTTCAATAAAATCCAGGTGGCCTTCTACTACCGCACAAAGCAAAACTATTGCAATTGTTGAAGAGAAAGAGCGCAATACTTGGTGTATAGCAACGTCTCTCTTCCACAACTGCAATATTAACTATTGTATGTGCATAATTATAAGTAGACAATAAGCCTAATATTTGTACACTGATTCGGTAGAATGTGTCTCTATATTTAACATTAACATAATCATCATCTATGCCAGATGATTGAAACAGCAGCCGTGTTAATTTATTTGGTTTTGGCACTTGCGCTGGTGGATAACAAGGCCTATACGGGAGCGTCAACACCGGTCGTAAAGTCTACAAAGAAATTGTAACTAAATTCTAAGAGTTGATGATAGGTCACCATTTTACTCTAACGAGTGCGATATTATTTGTATGATTATGCAAATATTTATACATATTTACTGAAGCGTAGTTCCTTATAGTAATAATTTGAGCACGTTCGTTGCTAATGAATAAATGTTGCGTCGTTTTTTTAGGAATTAGCTTCGGCACGTTCAATACCAATCACGTCATCGTAATATCATTTTAAAAGCTTTTATTTAACTTGCAATGTATGGATATTTGTGTGTTCGGGTGAAATCTTTGAACTCAATTTTGAAGTAGATATATTCAACCGTTTGTGCTGAAATTTTGTGGACGCATTTTGTTTGGATGACAATATATGATAAGATATGTGACGTCATTCTAAATTCAATATGGCGGATCATACAAGATGTCAGAACAGTTATATTTAATCCACTTATACAATATGGGTATCAAATGAAAGGGCTTGTTAAGAGTGACTAGAAAAAGAATATGACGTCATTCTGAATCCAATATGGCGGACCATGCAGGATGGCGGAATAGTTACTTTTAGTCTACTTCTACAATATGGGTATCAAATGAAAGGGCTTGTTAAGAGTGACTAGAAAAAGAATATGACGTCATTCTGAATCCAATATGGCGGACCATGCAGGAGGGCGGAATAGTTACCTTTAGTCTACTTCTACAATATGGGTATCAAATGAGAGGGCATTTTGAGAGTAATAATAACTTGAAAAAAGAATGTGTCGTTATTCTAAATCCAATATGGTGGAATATGCAAGACGGTCGATAGCTAAAAAGTAAAAAATAAAAAAAAATAAGTAAAAAAACTTTTTAAGAAAAAGCTTTTATTTAAACGCTCTAAAAAGAAGAAAATAAAATATTCCTTTTGGATTATACTAACAACTCCTCATTATACACAATTTATATATAATAATAAAAGCTTGTCGCGAGGTTTACATACCTATCAACATTCCTTTATACCATAATAATTTGTGGTAAATCGAGCGACAAGCTTTTATTATTATATATAAATTGTGTATAATGAGGAGTTGTTAGTATAATCCAAAAGGAATATTTTATTTTCTTCTTTTTAGAGCGTTTAAATAAAAGCTTTTTCTTAAAAAGTTTTTTTACTTATTTTTTTTTATTTATTCTACTGTCAATTAGTTAAAGCTAGTCGGAAATTGATAAAATGCACAGAATTAAATTGCATATTTGTATACAATTTACTGGAATTTAATGATTAGGGGAACATTAAAACACAGACAACACGAAGACAAACAGTCTTTAATCACGTATTATTTCAGTGGCCTATTAGCACAAATACCGGCAAAACCATGGCCGTGCTTATCACACAACGTGTATGGACACCGTACTACCTGCCAAACAGTAGAACGTCAAACAGATAGTACACAATAAATATTAAATTACCTCTCCGTCTTTTTCCTGGTATTTTGCTATTTTAAGAACTTAGATATAACAATGGTATGGCGAATATATCGTATTTGTACGTACTGGACTAACTGCGAGACTATAGACTCATCTATAAACCTAGTATGAGTAAATACTTGATTAAGTATTGTCATAGAGCATCTTCAAATTAATTACTTTTTGTAAAACCTAAGCGCATATACAGAAAATGCTTGCCCAGTATGTACCACCTGCTGTAAATAACTTGCTCTCTGGAATACGCCGTTAACATTTCACGAATCATCAATACTCAGTCAAAATTAATATTAAAGTAGTACGAAATTATTACTCTACGTTGGAGGCCACTCCCAGCCCACATGGTCATCGTTCACTTTCGCCTCTTTAAGACCGGACTACCGGAGCTCAGTAATTATGACCCACCAGCCACGAGCAATGAGCATTGTCTGCAAACTTTCGCTTAACAGCTTCCTTACTCCAAACTGATCATTACAAATCTCATTCTGCAGTACGTCTACAGTTTTATAGAGTTTTTTCATATCTCGGTAACATTAGAGTGGACATTAAGTGAAAATTATGTTCAGTTTCGTACTTCGTATTACGCTTAAGTGGAATCGAAGGCAGAATTATGATTTATGAAGATCGTTAGGCAATTTGTCATATTAGTGTATTGAATATGACAAGTTAATAATCGTCTAATTGCTCGTTAAATATTTACACAGCAATTTTTCAGCGGATAATTCTGTCTCTACAAATATCGTTTTCCCCTGATATTCGATGCTCGTTGATATCTTTTGTATTGCAAAACAGCTATCTACTTGTTACTTGAAATCGTGCCATTAAACGCACCAGTAATTTTCAATTAATATGAAGTACGGACCTACGATTAGTATCAAAAAAGGTTGTCTAGTTTCGAATGCTAATGTATACAGTTTCGCTTGGCGAGGCGCGCAAACGAATGCGCGTTGCATACGTCAATGTATGATCGAGCACGTACGGAATGTGGTACGAATGGCGTGCCCGATGATTTCACGTAAAAACCGGTCAACTGTACGCGGCTAGAGATGTCGGCGTGGATGTAGGCTTCCTCTTTTGAACGTTAACACTAATGAATAGTGAAAACCGAATAGCGAGACGAAACTTATATGACATTGAGTTTTATGGGTTTTTATGATGATTTTTTATAATCTGGCATTTGTATCTTTGACAGAAAGGAATCATTCAACACGTTGTAAGTACGTAGTATTGTAAGTCTCAGGCACAAGTAAATTAAAGATGTATTTATTTTATTTACCTACTAGTAAATTGTTAGTCGTGAATATTATTGTTTAAAAAATATATCATTGAATACATCAGCCAAACGTCATCTAAATTGAAACAAAAGACATCTCTTTATACTTGTCTTACCCTTTGTCTAGAATATTCTAAATCAAGCTAAAATTAACCTTAAAATAATAGCCAGAGCATTCAAATTTCCCTACCGTCAGTCACAGCTAATATTATAGCTATAATACGTTCCCAGCTGGATCAGAGAGGTTTTTGCGCAGGACGCGGTCATGTACCGCGCCCGGCTTGTTCACCTTGCAATGCCGAGCACCGTACATAAGTAGATATATTACGTAGCTAGGTATAGCCTGCGCACCTTACGATCATACGTAGCTTGGTACAGCCTGTGCACTTTACGTTCGGACGTATGTAGCTAGGTACAGTCTGTGCATTTCACGTGTAGCTATAAGTAGATTTGATTATGTGGAAGCACACGTCGGTGGTATCGCGTAGTGTATGCGCAAGCTATCCCGTTTCGCTTAAGATAATTTGTTTAAAAACACGGGAATTATTAAAAAAAATCGAAATAGATGTTTTTTCTTTGGCTTCATTAAATTAAATGATTTAACCAGGTGTAATGAGCAACAGATCGAGATAATATGAAGGAAGGAAGGGAAATCTTTGCTATAATGATTTCAACCAACAACGTCGTCATAATGTCAGAATTGCAAAAACCATAAGCCCAGTCAGGTGTTTGCTGGAACCATGGAATAACCTCAAATGACCTTGCTTAGGTTATTAGAGGTTGATCTTCTTTTATCATGAGCATTTTAGCGAGACGAGGTCAAAAGCCGAACAGCAGGCGGGAAATACCGATTACATTATGATTTCACGTTAATTCAATTAAAATATTCAACTTTTTTCGATCATCTTGTGAAGATTGAATAGGTGACAGTCATCAAACTAAAACAACATATTTATTTTAAAAGGAAACGGTTATTTAGACAATATACTGTTTAGGAATGTTACACCGATAGACAACAATACAGCTATATTAAGCTCAATGATTTGCATTTAACTGTTGAAGAAATTAATTTAATAAAATGATATCTATAAACTATTGCAGAGATACATAATTATGTATAATTGTTTTACAAGTAAGGAAAATGCTCATAAGTAAGAAGGTAGTGTGCGTAAAAACAGGTACCTGATAAACCGTAGAATAACTAACAAATTTCAGAGTTACTGAAATCTTCCACATAATATTTTAAATGTATAATTGAATTCCCACGGCGAACAAAACATTGAATATATTCGTCAGGGCAGATGCTACGGCATGAACCGGCCAACCTTGAGCAAACAACATTACTACACAAAAGTACCACTCGATATAATTGACGGAGTTTTTACTAACCACCTCCACAATCAACATGTATTTTAAATACAGTAGAAGTTTAAATATAGATAGATTTAAAAAAATGTAGGAAAAGAATTGTACCAACCAACCCACCCGCCTAGACAACAACTAAGATAATTATAACCGTTCGTCGAAATAATCTGCAACGAGTATCGTTTAGTAAATTTTTCTATGAAAAACCTAACTCTTTCACAAATTAGCAAAGCAAAATTTGTTACGTACTGAATGTTAGAGAATCGGGCTCGAAAAACATTTGGGTTTTTTAGAACATTATACTAACTATCAAAAATGTCAAAATGCAAACTTATCACGAAAAAACATTCATTATTACATCAAACTTTGAATCCTAAAACTAGATCTTGCAGACAATCTGCATAATAAGAGTATTCGTACTTACTAGACCAGAAAATATGAATATAATTGTCTTGGTTTTGATTATATTTTAATATCACAGTTGTATAATAAAATCCGTTGACCTGAGACATCTAGACAATTCGAAACACTTCCTGATCGACTCTTAATTTACATGATCATATATAATTCAGATAATATATAACATTAAAGTTACATGATACCGAAATCTGAATATTCTGGAAAATTACCTAAGAAAGTTTGCATTTACATCATTTCGTTTTTGTTTTAACGGCAGCACAATAAGAAACCAAGCAAAAAACAAATGCAAGATTCATTTACGTCGCACTTATCATTAAAAAGAAAGATACAGATCTCATCAGAGATCAAATAGACAAAAACTGATCTAGAACTACTTTTAATAGCGACTAGAATATCTCTTGCTTATTACTTTTCCAGAAAATTGTGAGTACGTCTCAGGCTTCGCGTTACTAAAGTAAATGAACACCTGTCCGGTATCCTATAACATTGTTCCTTATAGTTAGAAATTGTTTATTTACGTATTTCATACTGAGAAAACAATGAAAACATTCATTCATACATTTAATTCGGAGGAGTTATTGGACGTTTAAATCTATTTAATCAAGATCCGTTTATCATAAATGAAGATTTGTATAGGTATCTTAAAGATATTCAAAAGGGGGAGGGGCTATGCTTCTCACAATTCCTCATTTCTATATTTAGATTTTAAGATTTTGACTGTACAAGTCTTGACAGGCAAACTAATTGAAACCACAGGGCATACCAAATTATTTATAACGATTAATGTAACAGTTTCAAAGGTAATATAAATTTGATTAAACAATCTGCGTAGTCTTGTCCCTCTTGCGATTACAAATCCTGTAACGTATTATCTCTGGTCTAGAATCTAGTGCGTTCACTTTTCCTTGTTTTGCAACTAACTGGCTAGCTTTATAAACTCGTTGTGTTCATTATTAGCATAATGCGTTTACCTTTTGTTTTATAACTTGGAATTTACTAGTACGTCTTCTGTCTAAGAAAAATAATTCTGTATTTTTGGCTGCGTTAGTTGTAATGGAGTACCTATTAAATCTCTGTCTTTATTTAGTCTCCCTCTTCAATAATTAAATTGATTAGTTAAGGTATAAGAAATTTATAAGGACCCCTTCGCAAAGAATTTATTTAAAACATGTTATAAATCCTTTCCTACCTCTATTTCCTCCTCTTAACAGTGGTTTGACGACATTTAAAAAACATCTTGTAAGTTTATAAAAATGTAAAAAATCTATAAAATAACTGTTAACACTATTCGATCAAAGACCAGATTTTAAGTAAAAACAACATTTTACATAAATAAAATGTGTGCTGTGACAAAATTTTGTCATTAAACTTGTATTTCTGAATAATTTTGTATCGATATATTTGTATGGTAAAAGTTGTTTCATGTAGACTGTATAGAATTTAGAAATCAAGTTACGCGTGCTTTATTCTTAGGTAACTTAAATTCAAAAGATAAATATGTATTTTATTACCAAAATCTACAATAATACTTAATTAAATTAGATGTACTAAATGGGAAGATCAAACACTTACCTATCTATTTCATAAATGGGAAGATCATGCGCTTATTTCATAAATACGAAATAATGTCTCAATTGTAATGGATCTGTTAGTTGCGTGTGCGCATCCATCAACGTCAACTACAAGTTTCACTGAGGTGGACGCACTACAGTGGACATGCAATGTATCGGTTACAAATACTTCTCACGGTGATATCCCTTTCCTTGAAATCCTTAGCTTGTGTTTTTATAAGTAAGCAGGTATACGATAATATATTATGAAAATAAAGCCCACTGCTTTATCTTATAGTTGTTGTAAACGCTGACGCATTGGCACTGTATATTATAAGAACTCCATACCTACTAAGTAAAAATATTTGCAGTTTGCAAGTTGCAACCCAAAAAATTTAACCCATTTAAGTTTTTGTAAAGACGTAATTTGTGACTTCTTGTTCGTTCAGATGTATTATGTGACCGTTTGTTTCTCCGTTCCAAATGTGTTTTTTAGACTGCATGTAGCATCTCAATATTTTCTAAAATAATAAAGCAGCAATGAAATAAAAGAAGAGAAATATTGGTATTTAAATTGTGTTTAAAGTGTAAAAACTTAATGCCATAACCACGACTGAAAATCAACTCGGGATTGTTTCTAAGCAATTCTTATTTTTTAAATTGACGTTAATGTACGTTAACAATTGAAGATGTAAGTAAAGTTACTATTATAACCATTAAGTAAGCCATAACGTTCCAAACGTTAACTGCGAGCTCAATGGTACCATCCGTTTAAGTTTTACGCAATTTTTATTGTTAATATTTTCTATTTTGTTACTTAATTACTTCCTAAAGATACCTACATGGAAGCTAGATGAATAGATTTTGCTTTAATAGAACGTATGAGAAAAATATAACTGGAAATTGCTTTTAGAAACAATTTTAGGATCTAATTTACAGTCAATTTTATGCAAGACACAAAATAAAAAGGCCACAAATCACATTTTAAAACTATTGCTCAACAACATAAGTCTTACATTTATCCAAATTATTCTTCATCTTTGAAATAATTGGTTCATTTAATGAATTCTCCAAAAGGTTTGTTATACTTAAGTTAAATAGGACAATTGCAGTAGTTGGTCACAGTTTACTTAAATTACCACACCGCATTATAAATTCGCAGAGCCGAGGTCGAAGCAGTTCAATAATGAAATTAACTAATTCGGAAGTAGGGCAAGAAACGAATGCTTTACTTTAATACGACTGTGGATAAAGTAAATAATCGTAGACGATAAAACTGTGTACTCTTTATTCAAAAAAAGTTTTAACTGATTGTATGAGTCAATATTGATAATAATATAGGGACCAACTACAAACTAAAACAGTGTCAATCTAAGGCCCTATAGGCAACAGGCCGTCTATTTGAAACTAATATATCAGACAGTTTTAGAATCAGACTAATTGTGGAGCAGACTAAGGTTCATCATCATCAGATTATTAAGGTTGTTAAATTTTATTTTTTATTTGCATAGTAAAATACACAAACCCTACAAATAATACTTAGTACAATAAATACTTCCTTTTGTTACCTCGTTACCCTAAAGAAGTAACAATGGCAACAGAACAATAAGTGCACTAAACAAGGCAGGCAAACGACATTCTAGCGCTAATAAGGGATAATTAGTAAGAATTGACAATAAAGGTATAGAAATGGGACTTACGCCACTAATAGTGCTAAAGTCCAGTAATTAACAGTGATATAACCACCTCGTTTGATAATGTGTTTACTTTTGTTAACACTAGCCAAAATATTTGGTTAGCACTAGGTTTAACCACTTCTTCCATTGTTTTCTTATAGTTTTGTGTAAATAATCGGAATCTAGATGTTACAAGTTTATTCTTTAATAGACCTATGCAGTTTGCTTGGGAAAAGGCTTTTTCTGCTTCACAGGTGACCGGACTATGTCGTAAAAATGGGTATTTGGGCATGATATAATTTTGACAAATTAGGAGAAAGCGAGTAAGAAAAAATAAACAAAATGGAATATTATATCTTACCTATAAATATATCGTTAACTTTCTTGTATATTGGTGTTTTAGCACGGAAGACAGGCGTAAGTAGCGTGAACCACTCAGCAGTGGAATGTGATCGTTGGGGCGTTTCCTGATGTTGCATCGTGTTAGTAACTGTACATGCGTTTTATCTCTGATCTTGGGCTCCTTTATCATCATACTTTAGGTACACTAATATTATAAAGGCGAAAGTATAATTATGATGTGTAGGTCTGTAGCCTATTCACATTCAAATGGATAAACTTGATTAAAAGAAGCGTACGTACCTACTTGTCATCTGCGGGTTGCCGCTAGTAAAACAAATTTATCTAGTTTATTAAGTTAGAGTTGCCTAAGAAATAGTCACTTCAGTGCTTAAGTCTCCTAACCTGGATAACATATCGACACGCAAAATCTTGCATAATCCACGCATGATTGCATACCAATACGTACCTACTACATAAAATTAGCGCACCGTGCCATACTTATGTCACTAATTAAAGCAAAAAATGTCTTTATGCCATAGTTAGTTGCAAAATCAATGAACAAACCGCCAGTGACACAATATCTTAACAATAATGAGAGTATGGTGTGCGAAACAACGCAGTTCGGCTGAGGCAACAGATAACGTTTCAAATTTAATTAAACTTACAATATCTTAGTGCTTATAATCTAGATTTTAACTGCCTATTATAGACTAGAACCAGGATCCAATCCACTTAAGAAGCAGAGGACAGCGAAAAATATGTACACAATCTTAAAATGTAGATTATAGAAAACATGAATGAATTAGAAACTAATGTTTTCGTAGAATACATATTCATTTCTGAAGGTTGTTTCTTGATACAGCTTTCATTGCTGTAATTTTAATCGGATACAGTAAATAACTGTAATAAATATCACGCACACAGCGGCAGCGAGTCATCAAGGTTTATGATTACATTTATACATTCCACGCTTTAAAGTTCATTGCTTTCATCGCATACGAGATATTCATCAAATTAGCTTGTAATCTTTCAATGTACGTTAACATTGACCATTATGCATGATCATAAAAGTCTCAAGTTCAGTGAAAGGCCGGAAAATTATAAACCATGGAAAGAATTGTGAAAGGCGCTATAATAACAATCTGAGAACCAGATGGATTATCAACACTTTCTTGGATTCATAGTTATTTGTTTATTTTATATCATAATTTTGTGTTTTACATAATATGCATAAAAGAGGTCATACAAATATGGCAGCACGTAATGAATTACAATCTTTTTTTAAGTATGCGGCAGTGGCAGTTTTCCGTACAGCCATCCGTTCACAGGCTCTAGAATACTCGACATGTCATACGTAATATACCAGAAAATCAAGTGACATACAAATTACGTGACATAAGAGAAAAGTTGGCACAATCCGCTAATGGCCGATACTTTTAAATTAATGCGCTTAATTAATAATGTTTTAGTAGATTTTATGAGAGCTTATATGTATATTTGAAGTCTTTGATAAATGTGCAAGAGTTTCTTAACAGTGGGTCCTCCCCTTACAGCTAGGAAACTGCGATTATTGTTGATTAAACCAATTATTAGAAGCAGCAATCACGCCTGACCATGCAATATCCGTGCATAGCTTGAGCAAGTAGTTTTATAGCTTTCGTAAACAGACACACAAACAAAATGTTATAATATCCACTGGAATACAAGACTTCGATACTTAGAAGAAATTATGGTTTTTAGCCCCAACTATTGACGAGACACTCCAATCAGCTTGGAAAACAATTGACTAGTTATTATTGAGGTACAATTATTTTATTACTGTCTGTGTATTATAAGTTGTTTGGGGTCATGATACAAAATTGCAATCTATCTCCCAAGCAGTTTATTTTCTAGCAGTTAAGAGAGAACATTTCCAATGGAAACGGGAAAGTTTCACCCAACCAATAGTTACAAGTACAGGCAATAATAAGTGTGTTAAAACATAGTATCATCGATATTTATCGCTAATTATGTTTCATACAACATACACGTAACTGAACATAAGTAAACTTTCAATTGACTTTTCTATGAAACCAAGAAAGCGGAATAGTATAAAAGAATTGTAGTCGGAAGTCGTGAGAAATGGGCGTCGTGCAGGAAAGCGGGCTGCCGCGGTAATCACCCATTGTCGATGTGCTGTTGATACAAGTATTTACGAACTTTTGTCACCTTTTCGGCAAGTTGGTTAAACAAAGAAACGTATTTATTATGCGTTGGTTTTGGTAAAATATAGGTGAGTATTCCTGTCAGGTATTAGAAATGTGGTCATACAGAACTGTGAGGTCGACCTGATTACCGATTGATTTGAGGTTCAAACACAATTCATGATATACTTTGAATTATTTTCAAGTTGTGGACAAGAATAAATATCTTCATTACATTTTCTTTTTTACTACTTCAGTTCGTTGCCTGCATAATGCGAGGCATTTGCCCTATTGGGACAGAAACCGGCTGGTGTTATTAATACTATTTTCCAGTAAAAATGACTTTGACACGATGCACAGGTAAATATCGTTAACAGGTTTCTACAACGTGGTATTTGACGGGATAAGCACACCCAACATCCGGGCCCTCGCCAGGTAAAGCAATAAACAAACTCTCTATGGCTTCTTCCGGATATAAACCTTTTTTTCTTGCTTTAAAGCAACAGTTACACAAGATTATAGATTTCATATTCTTGTTTGTTTTACCTGCCAGCTATAACACACGTGCAACTTAACTTAATACTAGTAATTTCGTGCGTTGGTAAAACGTGTTTATAGTTATTTTCAATACCATTTTTTATGTTACGTTACTCGTTTGTTTTAACATAATAAGTGTTATTAATTCCATAATTGAGCGCGTCTTCTAATCAAATTCTAGAAAGTCTGTTTAATGTCTTAAAACTACATGCCATTACATAAAACCATCTCGCACCTCAATAGCAGAATATAAACTTATTTACATAAACCACTTTCTTTGGCCTTGCATAACTTGAACTAACAACGTGGACTATCGAGAAGTCTGCAAGAAAGTCTGTTCATATGGATATGGTCGTCATGCTAAGGTTATGACTGAATTTATTATTTCGTATTAACGACCAGTATCTACCCTCGTTTACTGAAGTCTATATCTATTATTTGTTAACACGCTGAGTGATTAAGTGTTCTAGTAGTGTGTTTAAAAAATCTACATCGCCGAAATAACATGATTTTTGATTTGCACACTCACTAAGCATTCATAAAGAATTGGAAAATCTATAGGGGGAATATAAAGTCAACAGGCATATTATACTGCTGCCTAACCACCTTGTATATCTACATATACAAGGTGGTTAGGCAATTTATTCTCAACAGACTATTTAAAATAGTAAGTCGTTTAAGTTTTCCCTCGTGACTTTAAGATCACTATGCTACGTACTAAATATTTTCTTTCGAGGTGCAACAACATCACGAACTGCGTATTTATGTATTTGTTTTCTATTCCGTGATAGTCGTAAGGCAAACAACTTGTCACTTGCACACGACTTACTGGTTTTAAACTATTTATATTTTTGCAATTCGTATTGAGTATTTTTACTTATATTACCTAAAATTCTGATATGAATCTCTGATGAAGTACTCCTCATAAGCGATTGTACTCGTTGGTATTAAAACTTAATCCGTGTGAGCGTAAACCCTGTAATAACATAAGCTTAGAGGTTACCTTATTCATGTTCAGAACAGAGATGTTCACATAGATTTCGTCACTTTCTCGATCGATTTCTCCCAAGCTTTCCACTGTTTGTCTTTCCATCTCATAGACTTGCATATGTGGATAACAAATAGCACACTCTGTACACGTGTGCAAAGTAGATACTGCAATTAGCAATTTTGGTAAACTAATCCCTCCTAGAAATACCTCGTGAATAAAGAAAAACGTAGGTGTCGATGCTTTCATCTCTATTTTATTTCAGCGGTTATGAGCCGATTTTAATGATGCAGAAACTTATTTCATTGTAACATGTATTAAGTACATATTAAACACTTGATGAAATTTTATTTTCCAAGTTATTTAGATTTTCACGGAAGACAGCTGACTGTCGGCATTTTTTTTTCAAGTTACACCAAAAACATTATGCCAAATAACAATTAATCGGCTTTAAATGATGGATTGATGGTCAAATAGAAAATAAATTATGTTCCGTTTTGTCACTTATGGCTGCACATTACGATAAAACGTATGAGGAAACCATGTTCCAGTGAATGCACACACTAGTGAAGTATCAAGAAAAACATAAATTACCGAGTTTTCAATGATAGGTTAGTACGGCTTGAAACGTGTATTTTTAACCAACGTAAGACTTGTTTAGCATTGAGCTCATAAGCGGCTGAAGCAAAAAACGCTACAAAAACATCGAAGTAGAAACCAGCAAATGGTCACGTAGAAACCTGCCTAAGCGCATCTCTTAAACCCACCCTTATTATAGAAAAGGCGGGCAAAAAAATTAAGCCGTCCTCTTTGGCAGGTAGAGGCAGTGCAACGATACAAGTTGGTTTGGATCGCGAAAAAAAAATGACCCCGACTTGAGAAAAGAAACCAGAACTTGTCGACACAAAAACTCTGACGTACATAACAAGCAAATTAACCGTGAGATGTTCCAGTTTTTGCGAATTACGCGCTTTCTGAAAATGTTTGACTATACATAAGTTTTTGTGTGTGATGATGACTTTTTTTGACTAAACATAATCAATTTCTCAGCCTAACCCGTACTTCTTCTAGTCAACCAGTAAAAAAGAGATTCTTCTGGAATGGCACGTGTTTATAAAATTGCCAAAAGTTTTAGCTAGATTCTGTGTCGATTTAGGTTTATTATTCCTGCTCATTATAATAATGTAACATCCGTCACACAATTAGTTGTTAAAAACATCCTCAAGTATTAATAACGATGGAATAATCTAAATATAAATGAATCCCACAATGTTACCTCGAAAAACCATATTTTTTTGTAATAGTCTGCCATGTCTGGTTATCGGTCGTGGTTTCTTTATCTCCACGTCTGGGTGCACAGGAGTAGCTCACGGAATAGTACAGTTACTTACACATTTGTTCGTGCCATTAATACGTGCATATTTATGCGTAACGTGTCTGATCTAACGGTGTATCGGCAAGGACTCGAAAGAATACGTGTCGCGGTTTTGAGTCCATACTTTACCTACTTAGTACCCACTATTACTACCTACATATTAAAGAATGAAACAAGGGAAGTGTCGTAAGGAGGATTTATTGATGATCAAGATTGTGTTTGCTGGAGCTTGGTGTTAAACAATCCACAATGAAAAAATTCTAAGATGTTAATCAAATGTTTTGTGGAAGGTGTTAGTTGCAGCTGTTCTCCAGTTTCTTAACTTTGACGTTTACGTTGCGGTCGACCTTGCGACTGCGCTGTTGACACTAAAAACTTAACTTTATAAAGAGTTAGGTTTAGTTCTACTGAAACTTTAATAAGTTCTACTTGTTAACTAGAATTACTAATATACCTAGGTAAGCAGCGCTAATGTACTTTTAGGATAATTTCCGGATCTAAATATTTACCTTTAAGTCTCAACAGGTAAACTTATAAGAAGCTGAAAAATAAAATAAAAGTAAACAAATAAAGATACTTACCTGTCTGGGTCATAAATAAAGTTTGTGTCTATCTACTGAATATTAAATAATTATATCTTGTCTTACCTGTATGCTCGTACGCTTTACTTCTATGTAAAGCCAGTTATCCGTCGAGAATGCTATAGCCATTAAAGCAGCAGCCACGATTGCTGTAATGGTCGCTATGGACAAAGTTACCGCTGAGCAAGGCATTTTTACAACCTTTTAAGAGACAGTAATAGATAGAAGAGGGTTAAAGAAATGTAATCACAATCACAACACTTTATATCCTAAAAGTTCACCTATACAGCATTTTCGTAAACACTTAACGGAACGGAGAACACGACAGCACACACACAATTTAATAAAAACTCATATGAATGCGGTCATCGCCTGCAGCGTACCGAGTTCGCGCGCGAGACTTCTTTGCCTACTTCACTTCGCCTTGCCTTGCCGCTCTCTTGCGGATGTGAAACTTTCGAAAGCGAACTAACTCCTCCAAGTGGCGGGAATGCAAATTAAAAAACAGGTTTTGTGATGCCAGTAACAAAAATGAATAGATGTTTGTAGTATTTCTGTTACTTACTTAGGTAAAGTAGAAAATTGGAAATAATATTAATTAAAGTTTAAATAAAATCTAAATAAACCATAATTTATAAATCTTGAAAAATTTATTTGTTTCTCTAAAAATACTTTCGAGTTGTCTTCCATGTTTCAAATGTAAACAAAACGGAACGTCATTTTGACAGACGTCAATTACAAAAAATCAAGAAGCGAAAAATAAATCAAGCTATATTTTCGATACAAAATATGTTTTAGAAATCAAGTAAATATTGAAGAAGTTATTTAAATATCAAGTTTATATCTAATATGTCTCAATCTTCGAATTTAACTCAATACGACGAAGCGTTGACATCAATATTAGTGAATGAAAAATCAATTCTTGGTTTTCTTTCAGCTATATTCAACTTTTTAGCTAGAAGGTGAGTTTTTTCTATTAGTTTCATAAGTCTGATGAATTTCACTTATTTGTTGATGTTACTACTTTATTTGAAACTGGTTACAGCCTGTAATCTAATTTAGAATAAATGCAAATTTTAAATGAAAGTAACAATGTGGTATATATAGTTATATCCGTTTTAACAAACCTTTTTAAACCATTCCAGAACTGACTTCTACTATGTGCCGAAGGGCCCATATGAAAACATGGGATTTCCAGCAGGAGTAGCGGAAGAGTTAGTAGTGAAAGTCCTACGAAAATGCGATCCAAAATCCTGGCATGATCCAGACCATTCCAAGCACTTAGAGTTAAACAATGAAATAATGTGCTCTACAGTAGCTCAAGAAGTTGAAGTAGTTGCTGAGAATGATCCTAGCGAAGAAGCAGAAGCTACCAAATTGGTAGAAAACCTTAATATTACACAAGAACCAGTTGCACAGGCTTCGCAGGCTGCTAATAGTACACAGAATAAAAATAAGGTTATTCCAGATGATTATAAACCTCCGAAGATACCAATACAAAAGAACAGTGATACTTATAACGGAGCCCAGAGAGAAAACTACTCTTGGTCACAGAATATTATGGAATTAGGTAAATAGACTATACTACATCATTATTAAAAACTAAATACTGTTCTCACCACTTAGTTATTCATGTACTGAGTTCTGCTGTTCCTAGTACCTGCCAAAAGTTTATTAACCATTTTGACTTACAGTTTAACTATACCTCAGTTTCACTCACACGGAAGTTATTTATTGTAAAGAAGAGTACATTAGCCCTTATAACATTTTACAGATGTCAGTGTGCGGCTTCCTCGTGATATAAGTTCGGCCAGGGAGTTGCGTGTGTCCATAAACTCTGGAGACATATGCGTGGCTCGTAGAAATGGAGATGCTATTCTAAAGGACACACTGCCGTACAAGATTAGGCCGGCCGACAGCTTCTGGAGTATCAGCGAGGGAAAACTGCTGATGCATTTAGGTAAAGCTAGTTTTAATGTAATAAAAGTATAATTTAAAATAAATCAAACACTAATCACATACAAAACTTGTATGGGATAGTCGTTACACAAGTCAGACTCACAGTTGTCTATTTGTACCCAACTGCCGCATGCATATATGTTATTTTTTAACATATAAATTATTTTTAGTTGGGGTTTTTGTTTTTGTAACTATTATTTTATTCGTAAAATACAAAAAGTCTACTTACTCAGAAAAATTTACAAAGCAGTCATAGTACGTAAGCATGCATGACGCAAAATTGCGTTACTAGTAGTAACAACATACTTAGCTGCTCAAATATTATTCGGAAATACCAACAACTTTGAACAAGATTGTAAAAAAATCTATTCTATTTTTAGAGAAAGTACAAGAAAGATGGTGGGACAGATTACTCAGCAGTGAAGAACCTTTAGATCTGGATAAGATTGACTGCTCCAGACCGCTTGACGAGTTGCCTGAAGATCATGTTGCTAAGGTATTTTCTTCTTGTCACTCCACATATCCATCTCAGCATCCTCGATTCAAATTAAAACACAATTATCATTAAAGATTTTGCAGTGAATTGAAATAAAGTTATAGCATTAAGATAGTATAAGACCATAGTCTACAGACTCCATTTCGTCGCAATATTAAAGTTATACTACACATACAAATAAAATTTGCATACATTTATTTTGACATAGACTTACATTTTAACAGTATACCATGTTGCGCCATTATTTCATCATTTCACAAGAAAAACAATTATAGAAAAGAAATGTGTAGTCACTCTGCAGTGCTGCTTGCTGTCTATTTATATAACATCTTATTGTTTCCAGGTGCGAGAACTGCAATGGAATCAAGAAAGAAAATTGAAGGGTTTGCCGACAAGTGATGAAATTCGCTACATAGACGTATTGAAGAGGGCATGGAACGCCCCCGGATCTCCTTTCCAAGGCCAGGAGTTCGATCCCAGCGTTATAAACTCCTCTGCATCTACTTTTCCACAATAAATAGTTTATTAAAATGATTTGTAACGTGACTTAGCATTTTTATCATTATTGTCAAAATTCTTATCACACTAATTCCTATCTGTTTTACCCAAAAATAATGACAGGTAATGATTAAGAGTTTTTGCTATCGCGTTTGCACTGAAAAAAATATGAATGTCACTGTCCTAAAATGTTATTAATAGTATCGAGCTGTTTAATTAATAAGGAACATAAAAACGTATAATTTATACGTTATTCAGACCGTTATAAATTAATACTAAGTTTACGTGTTATACAAAATGTCAACGAAAAAAACACCTTTCTAAAATACCTCTTATCAACATATCTTCTTCACTTGAACTTTTTACTTGGAGCGTCTGCCTCCTATCGAATCTTCAGAAACTAATTTTATTGTGAAACAGCATTCCATAGAAAGGCTGGCTGCAAATATGGTAATGACATAAGTGTATGGAAACGACTGTTAAAGGTCAACCTATGGCATTAAGTATCACACGAGTTCTGTCTCGTGTGATACTCAGTCAATAGGAATACATTATAAAAACAAGTTATAAAAATATAAAGTACTATTTAATTAATCTTCTACCAAAATAGTAACCGATGTAAACGATTCCAAATGCAAAACAGATTAAGACTATGACTAGATTCAAACGCGGTGGGTTGTCCTAAAACCCGGACAAAACCAACTTCCCAATCATCTTTTTGTCTTCGATCAGTCTGTGAGCCTCTCGCAAGTTCGCCGCATTGATCGGGCTCATCGTTTGCGTCAATGCACTCTTCAACTTCCCCTCTTCCAGCCATTTTGACACCTCTTTCAGGATCTCGTACTGTCTGACTTTATCGTCTGTGTTAAACTTCTGTCTCGTGAACATCATCTCCCACACCAAAGTAGCGCTCTTGGGTTTCAGTAAAGTTATGTCCACGGGAGAATTACTTTCCGTAAGTAGACATATCCTACCTTGTGGCTTGACAGCTGCCACTAAGGTATCCCAGTACGGCTTAAGGTCGTAGTTGACCAAGATGAAATCAGCCCCCCCAACCAAATTATTTGCTTCTAGCTGTGGTATCAGATCTTTGCTGTGGTTAAGTACGATGTCGGCTCCGTGTTCCCGAGTAAATGCCTCAGTCTCGGGACGTGACGCTGTTCCAATGACCTTGAGCCCCAGGTTCCTGCCGACCTGCGTGGCTATAGACCCGACTCCGCCGGCACTGTTGATGACCAGAAAAGACTTGCCTTTATCCTTCTCCGATATCAACAAGCGGTCAAACATAGACTCGACAGCAGTCAGCGCAGTGAGTGGTACTGCCGCAGCCTGCTCAAACGATATGTTCTTCGGTTTCTTGCCCACCAGGAACTGGTCCACAGCCATATATTGCGCATTGGAGCCGCTCCTCATCACATCACCGGTAAAGAAGACTTCGTCGCCGACATTGAAAAGATCCGCATTGTCTCCTTTCGCCACCACAACTCCGGCACCGTCCCATCCCAAAATTCGAGGAGTTTCTTCTACGTTCGGCTTCGGAGCGCGTATCTTGGTATCAATAGGATTCACTGCCGTCGCTTTGACTTCAACCAATACATCTGACTTGGTGAATCTAGGTAAACTGACTTCTAAGTCTATCAGGCTGTTCACGTCTGATATCGGCAAATATTTGCGGAGTCCGACCGCTCTCATTAATTTCGGTAAACTGGCCATTGAGGATGCGTGTATTTCGTATGCAACGAGAAACGGTACTGAAGTTAAATTCGAAATTAACGCACTTTATATCGCGTCGTGACAAGACAAAATCACAATCTTATCAGAACACCATACACCTTTTTAATATTATTAACTAAACCCAAACACACATACGTTTTAACCTACAAATAATTCTACACTACTGTGAACATATCTACTAGCACACGCTCAACCAATAACAACGTCGTAGCAGACACTTAAGGCTAGGCCACAATCAGCGCAAATCACATGGCGCAATAAATGTAGATGAATTAAATCGGAGGCCCCGAAATATTTCAAAATAGCGTTTCTTTTCTTCCTTAGGTATCCAAAATATTCAAACCCTTTTGGATAAGGCTTTACCACATTATTATAAATACGGTTAAGTATTTGACTGCAATAGAAAAAAATAGTAATTAGTTTCCTAGCCTATTACATCTTTTAGCAACATCATCAATAAGTAGGTACTATTTGTTTGCACAAAAAATGCGATCTACCGTCAAAATACAATATTTATACCTACCAATGCAAAACATACAGGCAGTTACTAATATACCGCTCTTAATTAATCATCGTGGCTTGGAAACATGTTACTATTTCTAATTTAAAATCTTTTCGTACCTCCGTAGGTATAATATTAAGATTACAACAAACAAGCTACAATGTATTTGTAAATTGCATCATTTCTCACCGGCATACAATATATTATACTATCGGCTGATAGCTCGGTGTACACCAAACTTTATATCTAAATTCGTCGGCTGGCCTTGACTTTGTGTAACGTTATCATTTTTGAATATAAAACAGTCTACATGATTGTAACATACTGCGGTATTATGCAATAAATTTTGGTCTCCCCCATACGGTTTTACGTTAAATAAAATTGTAATTAAGGTATAATATTTAGGTACAAAAATATCGAAGTCCAAACATACTCCGGAGATAGGGTGAAGATAAACTGTGATAGGATTCTAAAAACTCGATCTTTCGCTCGCCATTTCGCCCATCGGTGTCAAATGATGTCAATATTTACGCCGCTACGTCGCCGCTTCAGTCAGGAGTAGGTACTCATAACAACATTATTAAAGCCCCACATTCAAGATTGTAACCACATGAGTATGTCACATCGCCTGATTATGTTGCAGTATTTCGATTTTGCTATTACGTAGCTACTAATCATATTTTTATATTATTTTGCTTATGTCAAACCTCGGGATGTAGGTAAAATAGAATCGTACATCTTCACCTGTGACCCGTGAATTGCGATATTTTAATCATGACCACTCTCTCGATACCCTCCGTGGCCCTCTGCTGCTTATCGCGACCCCCTGCGTCTGCGCCTAATATACGCCATCTTATTTATTTAACGACTGCCTACAACTACTTACGTAATAAAAATGGTATGAAGAAAAGAGTGTCAATATTTGTTTTTTTTTTAAACAGGCCAATTAGACCAATGTTTTAAGTATTTAAGTCTTTCAAAGGGCCAGATGTCTCGAAACATACGAGAAGACCAGACCGCCAATGGTTGGTGAAATAAATATCTTTAAAAAATCAAAAAATAAATGTGGTGCTTAGAGTTCTACTTAAATGGTCTCAGTCCAGATTAAAAAAATAACTTTTGTGTAAGTTTTTCATCAGTTTCGACATACAGTTTTCTGTCAAACGTTTTTTGTCAAGAAAAGATATTAGACGTATTCACCCCCTACAAATTTTCATTTAACAAATTTATTTCTAAAAAATAACAAGTCAGTTGAGATTTATAATATTTATTTTCAGGTTTGGTTACCTAAAATATATTTTAGTAGAGTATACAAATAAGAGTTTAAAATCATCCTAAAATCCGGACAAAACCAACTTCCCAATCATCTTTTTATCTTCGATCAGTCTGTGAGCCTCTCGCAAGTTCGCCGCATTGATCGGGCTCATCGTTTGCGTCAATGCACTCTTCAACTTCCCCTCTTCCAGCCATTTTGACACCTCTTTCAGAATCTCGTACTGTCTGACTTTATCGTCTGTGTTAAACTTCTGTCTCGTGTACATCAACTCCCACACCAAAGTAGCGCTCTTCGGTTTCAGTAAAGTTATGTCCACGGGAGAACTACTGTCCGTAAGCAGACATATCTTACCTTGAGGTTTGACAGCTGCCACTAAGGTTTCCCAGTACGGTTTGGGGTCGTAGTTGACCAAGATAAAGTCAGCCCCTCCAACTAAATTATTCACTTCCAGCTGTGGTATCAGATCTTTGCTATGGTTAAGTACGATGTCGGCTCCGTGTTCCCGAGCAAATGCCTCAGTCTCGGGACGTGACGCTGTCCCAATGACTTTGAGCCCCAGATTCCTACCGACCTGCGTGGCTATAGACCCGACTCCGCCGGCACTGTTGATGACCAGAAAAGACTTGCCTTTATCCTTCTCCGATATCAACAAACGGTCAAACATAGACTCGACAGCAGTCAGCGCAGTGAGTGGTACTGCCGCAGCTTGCTCAAACGATAAGTTCTTCGGTTTCTTGCCCACCAGGAACTGGTCCACAGCCATGTATTGCGCGTTGGACCCGCTCCTCATCAGATCGCCGGTGAAGAAGACTTCATCGCCGACATTGAACAGATCCGCATTGTCTCCCTTAGCCACCACAACTCCGGCACCGTCCCATCCCAAAATTCGAGGAGTTTCTTCTACGTTCGGCTTCGGAGCCCGTTGTTTGGTATCAATAGGATTCACTGCCGTCGCTTTGACTTCAACCAAAACGTCTGATTTCCCAACACTTGGTAATGACACCTCTACGTCCAGGAGACTGCTGGCATCAGTTATCGGTAAATATTTATAGAGGCCGACAGCTCGCATTGTTTTCGGTAAACTGCCCATTGTAATGTTTTTAGTCGCGTCTGTTGTGAATGAAGTAAACAAGACTACTGCAAAGTAAATGAAAATCATCGAGTCACGTTGATAACAAAACGGTTGTGTTATAAAACAGGTGTTAGGTACAATCTTATCTAGCAAGAGATATATTTCTTACAAACGCTATTCGCTAAAATATGTTATATCACGCTCGATACATATGAACTACAGTAAACTACAGTTACTTATCACCTCGACGTAGTCTATAGTACGACGTGAACACGGTCGCACATTGTGAACGTACTCCAATTGAATGAAACAACGTCATACTAATCAAAGACCGGAATACAGCAATAAATTACGCGCGTTAAAGTTTTTAAATTTTTGACAACGTCGCCAGCGGCGCAGCCATGGCCTCTTCTGGTAACAGATGGTCAAATATCTTTCAAATATACAAGACACGACTAAACGGCATCTTGACAGTTTGTTACTTCATAAGAAATCGGTTTGAAAAAAATACACTTCTTTGTTGTATACGTCATGGAAAAATGGAAAACGAAAAGAAGAACAAAAATAAACTATGAAAAATCAACTCTTCATACCAGATTGAAGCCGACGTAGTGTTTATAAAACTGTATGGAGATTTACGAAAACATTCTAAAAATTGTCGATTACATGAGAATTTCAATAGCATCCTTTGACATATTAACTGATCGGACTCATCGTTTTCATCAATGCACTTTTTCAACTTTCCCTATTCTAGCTATTTTGTTACTTCCTTTGAAATTTCGTACTGCCTTCGAAACACGTGGCCGTATTCACGCCCTCATGTTACTGTCATCCACATGCCAAAAGAACCTCTAAGGTATTTAGTTCATGTGTCTCTCTTTATTTTAACTAAATCCATGAAAAGAAACATCTTAGGCTGCTCACATAAATTTAAAACAAAGTAATCTTCTGAAATGTATATCATTTCTGCCGGTTGTTTTTGTGACCGGTAACTTTGGCGCTGTGTGGACGACATGATACACTATCATCATCATAGTTAGGTACAGAGCGGGTTGCTTCGTCCAGAATAGACATGATTTTAATTTTGGTTGCCATTTTTTTGTGATTAGGCACTTTTCTCAAGGTTCCAACTAGAGACAACATAAATAATCTATCTTCATCTTGATTTTCGACGTTATATTCTCTACTTTTGATGGACTCATTAAGGGATTCTAAACATTCTTCATCGTCAGATGCAGTATTCTGTTTGGTTTTGTTAGTTACAGACTTTTTTGATGTCACTGCCTCTGACTCTCGTAATGCGATAACCTTCTTTAAGAAGAGAAGTTGTTTAAAAAATATGTATTCGTTTTTCCGTGGTCCAGGACCAGACCCGGACTTCAAAGATTTTTGCCGGTTCAGCTCTCGAGTGAAGCAACCGCGGATACTTTTCCACCTTTTTTGCAACGAATCAGCTGAAAAAAATAGTATTTTTAGTAATTCATCAATGACAATAATGTATAATGAAATGATAAGGGACGTAATTACTTACCCAGTTGTTTTTTTTCTTGGTTTGTCATTTCGCCTTTTCCTTTAAATATGTTTACAATCTCGTCCCACCCTTTAATTTTCAAGGCACGATCGGAGTAATCATTAGATGAACTATCCCATAAGGATGGGCGATTTCGAATCTCAATTATGAATTTTTCAGTATCGAAACTCATTATTAACAACTGATTAATAAATATTCAATCAGTTCTTCCGAGACTGCGTCCAAAATGGTGGGTGATTGGTGAAGTGACTGAGCAAGGGAGTTGCAATTATTGGCATGTGTACATTATTGTGGCAACGCATAAAAGCTGCCAAGTAGCCAGATGCCACGTAGGGACCTGTAGTTTGGGGCACGTCCCAATTTGGCAGCGCTGCCAATTCGTTGCCACTTCAGTTGGGTGCCATACTTTTTAATATTAATTGCTTGGATGCGTAACCGGCGACGTTGCCATGGCGTCCTAGTTTTACTTTTTACCCGACTGCGCCAAGGAGGGTAATGTTTTTCAAGTGTGTGTATGTATGTAGATTTCTATGTCCCCCGTTACAGCCTGAACGGCTAGAAGAATTTTAACGTATGTGATGTCGTTAGATTCGTCTTGATAGCGCGAGCACAGTGACACTAGGTAGGTTCATAAGAAAAAAAAACAATATAGCGGATTTCGGAACCCATATTGTGCGGTAAAAAAAAGAACCGATCCTGTCGAGTGGGGTATCAAAATGAAGGGGTTTTAAATAACAATTCAAAAATATTATAACTTGTAATTTCAATTTCAAATGAAAGATATTATAACGTTTAACGAAAATGAAATATAAAAAAAATAATAACTTACAAGTTGTGAGAGGTACTTTAAGCATTTTAAACTGGGCCACGCATTTATAAAAAAATAAACTAAAAAATCTGAAATATAATAATTATTAAAAAACAAAAAACCCGACTGCAATAAATAAGCACTAACTAAAAAGAGAAACCAAACTCTATAATTTAGTGTGAAGAGTATAGAGTACACCAAAGGTACATTAAAATTAATGCAGGCGGGACAAACGTTGTAAGGGTGCGTGTGTTTAAGTCATTAATTAACATTTCACCCCCAAAACAAAAAAAGAAAATGTAGGTAAGTCACGTGTAGCCATGGAAAAACGCTAACGTAGAAATAAAACACTATTGAATGCTTGTACATTTATTTCTAAATAGATATGATTTCTATTCCTCAATACATTAAGTTCATTACATCAATTTTATCAACATTTACACAATATAATACAAGCAGATCAATATTTATCACAGTACGCGTAACAATTCACAATATGCGAAAATAAAACATTTAAAATATTCTGTAGCCTCATATTTACTTGGTATAATATTTTTCAACAACATTTTATTACATTAAATTTTACATTTAAGACAATTCAGAAAAAAAAAACAACTTGAGAACAGCGTTGGTTTTTTTTGTTAGCATTAAACCGTTGTTAAACGACTTGAAAAAGGGGGATATTCACAATTTGTCGGATTTTTTATTCTAGGTATTATACAAACAGATAGATCTGAGTTCTGAGAGTAACTATAGTCCTAGGTAGATCTTTTCATCCATCCTTCGTCATTGAAACCATCATTACTAGAAGCTACCTTAGATTACTACACCATATAACTTTTCCCGCATCGAAACCATGATGATAAGTGTAAGTTTTCGCGGCAAAATATATGTAGATCTTAGCTTTCCGTATAATTCAGGATTATACACGATGTCAAGACATTGCATAAAATATTCAAACGATACAGATTGTCAGTAAGTGCCATTGTGTCCGTAATTTAGTATCAACAATTTTAAACCGCTTCAAGGATCTTTCGGCACGTGATCGAATTTGCATCTAATGCCTCAAATATTGCAAAGCACCACTTGATAGACGGGCCTGTTGGTCTATTAGTTAGTGGCCCTGACTGTTGTACCGGAGGTCGTGGGTTCGATTCCCACCCAGGACACATGTTTGTGTGATAAACAAGTTTGTGTGATCACTTCTTTCGTATCTGGGTGTTAGTTATCTATAATTTGTATGTATTTAGAAATATAAAGTATGTTTACCAGTCGTCTAGTACTCATAACACAAGTTACTTTAGAACGCTTAATTTGAAACTAGATGGCGTTGTGTGAATCTTGAGGAATATTTTGTTATAATTGCAAGTGACGCTTGTTACAGTAGATAACCAAGTGCCAAATGATCCTTGTATTACCGCAGTGTAATCTACAGTTACCGATACCAAAAAAGGATCTTGTTACAAATGAGCCTATCTAATCTATCTATAGGGTGTAAATATATCTACTACAATAAACAATTTTGATAACAATTAACATACACTTCTGATATTAACATTACGTATTAAGTTGCCGGTTTTTTTATGTCTATCAAATATACTAAATATCCGAATTTGAACAAAGTACTCACCGATTTTTATTTCGTCTATAACTTCTGCAACTTTACACATAAATAAATTAGAAGGATATTTATGTATTAGGCAGTAGGTACCTTAACATTGGTAACATAATCTAAGAAACACTAAAAAAAGCTGTCTTTTATACATTATATGAGATCGAATACTTCATATGACACAAGTAGTATAGTGCTATATGGATCTTTTAGCACGTGGCCGAAATCGGAACTAATGCTGTCATGCATGTATTCTACAGCCATCACTTTTGACAGATAGTTTTGACAGTTGCGAATATGCACACGAGCGCCCTCATGTTAATGTCCTCCACGTGCCAAAAGATCCTACTAGCTTTCAATTATATACCTATATCTTACTTGTACAGTACATAGGTACAGGTACATACAACACTGCCAAAAATAATGATATATCTTTACAACAATAAGCTTCTAATATAATAACGAATAGTTTTGAATTTTACATCTAAAGGTAGATAAACCTAACTGGATATCATATTTTACACTAATCAAACGCTGCCGTTAAATATTTTGCAAAATCGTAAACGAATAACGATGTATTCTATGAAATATATCATAAATAGTTAATAATAACATCTATAAATATATTCACATTTATATTACAGTGTTTTTCAAACATTTTTGATCTTTATGTTTGATATGACAACTTTTTAGATTATCCAAGGAGCCTACTACCACTTTTGCAAAATTTGTAGAAATGCAGTAGTAAGTCCCTTGCTACCAATTTATAAGTAAACCAGGTACAACGTTCTCCTAATGTTTTAATGATGACGGTAATTCTTAATTTCCATTGTCGATAAGTTTAAAAACATATTTCGTTACCAATTTGATATGTTCTGGCCAACTCCATAATATCCTTCTTTCAAGAAAATCCAATTAATTGCACATTCCATTCAATTTCGAATTATAATACTGATAATTTGTACTCGTAACATTTTGTACGATGTGCATATTTTTAATACACGACAATACGTATACTTTCTTTAGAAACATGCAAAGTTAAAAATAGACACATTTTTGCCAGACTAACAGTTTTATTTTTTCGACAAATGAAAGATAACTTAGCTGTTGTTTTAAGATTACTGATAGCAGTCATATAGTAAAATTTTCGAAAGCAATATATGTCACATGTAAACAACTTTCTACTCTGAAACAACCTGAAAGTTACGAAACCCACTGAAACTGTCATCAGGACTAAAACTAGAACAACAATATAACTGTCATGAGAATAGAATTAGCATATTTTGTACAAAAGCGGACATTTACATTACACATACTTAGTCATTTACCTTTACACGAACTGAAAACGTTTTCGCATTATGTAAACAGGTTTTTAACGAAAACGTGACTCTTTTATTTAATTTACGCTCACTTTTTGCAACTTTCTAACAAGAATCATGATAATTTACTTAGATACATTTTATTAAGACAACATATCGGTAAATATAGAAACGTTATGTAAATAACAGCTGTTTTATTCAACATTTCATATATTCTGCAATTCTTGTAAAACTAACTAGGAATTAGTTCTATCTATTATAATCTTTTAAAATAAATAACGAAACTATATGGCAAATTATATGGTACTGTGCTAAAAAAGCACTATTTAACAAAAAAAAACAATAATTAATCATAATCAAAACCAAATCTTATTGAACTATTGAATACTGATCAGGATATTGTTTAGTTAGCCTATGACTCGAAAGCTCTATACAATAGATTACTTCGTTGATGTAAATACCGACAATTTCATTTTTGGATTAGAGAAGTTTACACGACCTCAGATTACACCACCTCTTGAACTGTTCCAAACACAGGAGACAGTCGCCGCTCTACGGCGTGTAGTGCGCCATCTCGCTTCCACAGTTGCAACAAGCTTACTTAGAACTGCGGCACTAGGCCCCTAAGATTCCTTTCTTCTTCACACAATATAAATAACCTATCCATCCGTGTTTTACTCTACCAGAGAAATTTTGCCTCATAATGAATTACCAACACTTAGAAACCCAAAAATTATCATTTCTACTCAAATAACTTGCCAATAGAGCTGAACGTACAATTTTTTCTTCTATTGCACAGCATACTTGCAGAAGTCGTGGGCTCCGGTGCATTCGACGCTGGGCCTGTGAGTGGAGTCCCAGATTCCGGGGCCGCAGCGCTGGCACATGCCGACTAGAGTGCAGGGGATCCGGACCAGCTGGCGGAACTGGTGGAGCAAGCCCCTCGCTTTGCGTAGTATGAGACGCCCGTCCATGTACATTGCTGAAACATTTTACAATGAAGTTTTAATACTGACTTATTTTTTTAGGAATATAGGTCCTGTAATCATTGCTATAAAAATAAGACAATATTCATTGTGCGTTCGTGTTGTGTCGTCAAAATACGCACTTGCTCATCGCTTTAAGTAGTTGGTATTACAGGGGGAAATTCGTCAATATACTAAGCCTATTATTATAATAGATCCTGTATAATGCGGTCTCAAAGCAAACCCGTAATGCAGTCGCAAGTTTCAGTCACACTTCAAGTTACCGTTTCTCAGAACCGCCTGATGTTTTATGAAATACCCAATTCGATACCTGCTTATTGTATTAATGGTTTCTACTTATATATGAGGGCTTCTATTTTAGCAAGTTACCTAAGGAACTAAAATGCAGCAGCATCTCGTCTGTATTGAGATCTTGGGCTATGACGTCATCAGCGTACACAGCGATGATGGCAAGGCATAAGAACAGGTGGAAGTAGTCCGTCTGATAGTTGGCCCAGCACGCCTCCCACATGCGAAGCGCTACTGCCTCGGTGAACTCCCTCTTGAAACATCTGGAAAAAGAGAGAAATAACAATGAACGATGTAGCTTACAAACTTGGGTATCTTTGTGCATGTAAATTGAATGTCTGTGAAGCCCCCCGCGACACAAAGAATAAATACCTTTGTGCGGACTGCGGGCGTTGTTTTTTTTAAATAACAAACGACAGCTATGCAATTCAAACGGAGGTAAAAGCGTGAAATCCTGAAAGTTCTATGAAACCAGCCTGTAACTCTCGCGCGGCTGGGTAAAGGACTCGACTTATAAAGAGGACAAAATTTTGGTACTGCCAATGGAATTTGTTTCGAAGTACTTAAGGATGCCAGACATTTTTCTCTCTTTACCCTACAAATGTAAGAATTCTTCCATCCAGTCTAGTTACTAGGTCAAGTAAAATCAAGTCTTATTTGGTCAAGTATAAGTGTCGACTTAGCAATACCTGTTTCATCTCGTAAGTTTATGTTTAAATCTATATTAAACTTCATAGGTAAGTATCTGTTACATAAATTCTGAAGTTAGCATGTTTTTATACAATTAACAAGTTAATTAAATAAAACTTTGCCACATTAAATTAAATAGCTTCTCATTATGCTCGAACGTTCAATATAAATTGTTCCAGAGGGAAATTAAATTGTATTAATATAGCCCCAATGTTTCTCGTAATAAATATCTACGGCCAAAAGTTTAACGTCAACTTTGTAATTTTCAAAGGATCGGTATTTAATAGGTAAACTATTTTAGGATAGTTTTAATAAAATGAGCCGTTCACGTTGTTTATCAAAGGCCTGTCCTTCAATCTAATAAAAAGTTTTATACAATTCGATTATACTTTTGACGAAAGCAGGTAAGTAGTTAATTTCGTTGAAATCAAAGGTCCAGTAATTCGTTCGAATGGACATATCGTCCGGTTAACATGTGTCTTACAAATTACAATCGATTGAAATATTATAAATAGCTCTATTTATATATTTCAAGTGAAAGATACAGACAATTTGAATAATTGGAAAGCCAAACTCATCTATATATATAAAACTCTTCCGTTACTGACTGACTGACTGACTGACTGACTGACAGACAACGCACAGCCGAAACTACTGGTCGTAGAAAGCTGAAATTTGGCATGTAGGTTCCTTGAGATATGTAGGGGTGCACTAAGAAAGGATTTTTGGAAATTCAAGGAGGAGATCAACTGATACTTTTAATTTTTCTTGACGATGTTTTTGTCTCGCTTTACTTTTTGTACATAACGTAATCGACAAACTCCAAAACTACTTATCGTTTTCAAATATTCACCATTAGAAAGCTACATCATCCCTGAGTAACTCAAGCTGTATAATATAATTCAAATTCTAACAATTTTTTAGCCTATGAAAGAAAGTCCTGTCGAGATCATTAAAAAACGCCACAATCCCAAATTACACGTGGGCGAAGCCGCGAGCGGAATGCTAGTTCAATATAAAATGAAACAAAAAACAAAAGAAAAAGGTAGTTAAAAACTTACAGTAAGATCCAACGATGACAGAAAAGCAGCTCCATAGCATCAACATGTTTCTCCAATTGTTTGTAAAAATGAGGCAACATTATCCTAATCAATTCGCGTAGGTAGCTCTGAAAAAAAACACGTGGGTGTATCTGCGTCATGTCGTACTTGTATTGATTACGCTTTCCTGATCCTTAATACAAACTGATAAGATAAAACACCGATTCATTATTGAAGCTAACATGCAATTTTACATTGTACATGATTGGATTTAATAAAATCCTGCTTTAGGATGTCTTATTAATGAAAAGTATCTGAGATAGCCTGTAAAACTTGCTAATAAACTGGCTGGAATTTCATGGTTGCTAACCACATAAAAGCTGTACAGCCATTATTGCGTTTTAACGACGGGCTTTATTGAATACCGCTACAATATTCTAGTATTATCTAACCAGCCCTATTGTTCTACCTCCCTAGCCTTTGAGCAGCTTAAAGCCACCCTCCGTGCTTTGAAACTAAGCATACTGAATTAGGTACCTAATGCGCACCCTACGCAAAATTGCCGTCTTACTGAAGGAATTTACAGTAATATTCCTTTGATCAATATTGAAATGTATGGAGTAACTTACTAGGTTATTATCCATATCATTGTCGGTGGGTGTGCACACAAATATAGCCCTCTGCATCAAACCAACGAAGCACCAAAAAGCTTCCGCCTCGCATTTGATCTCGCAAAGCACTGGAGCCAAGAGATCACTCATCCCTTGTGTATAGCTGAAACAGAATAACAAAGTCAGCATACCGTGGCCCATAGCTAGGCATAGGTTTGACCAAAAATGCACGATAACACCAGATCATCCGTCTATCTTTACCATTCTGACCGAGTGATTTTAAGTCGTCATTTACCCATAAGGGAATCAATTTTCGAATTTGTAAAATCTGTGTTTAAATAACTACTTCGCCCGAAAACAACTAAATGTTGATGAATGTGGATGGTATACCAACAAAACTGGCCGGGCCTTAATTAATGCTGTGTGTAAACGCCTTTGGACGTAATTAAATTCCTAGCAGAATCAAACAATGGACGCTGAATTGTGGCCTACAAAGGCGAGTACATATTAAACTGAAGGCTTTACAAAACTATACTCACCCTAAAACAGGATTGTAGACAGCATAATTTAATAAAATATTCTTCATAATTTCTACATTATAATTATCTTCACCGGCGAAAAACGGGTTGCCTCTGTCCGTCCTGACGACATCTTTCTCTATCACACACTGCACTGTCTTCCAGAATACTGCGTGTTGTTCAGGCGTCATCTTCTCCAATCTCCTTCTTGTAATTTCTTCATATTCTCGAGACCGAATCTGGAGTATTATTTCCCTCTCGTCATAAGTCGAATTATACGGGTAACAATGTAAAAGGAATGGCCAGACTTCCCTCCTGAGTTCCTTGTCTAACCCTCCAAAAAATACGCATTTCCTCAAAAATAGGTCATCTTCAATCACCCCTTTCCCATTCATTATTTTCCCGTAAAACAATTCTGGAGAGATCTTGGGAAGTTTTCCTTCTTCTGGATGTTGCTCGGATTTCTGTACTTCTGGACGGCATACCATAAAATGGCGATATGGGAGATTCGGCTCTTCAGAACCTGCGGACAAAGTGCCTACTTACGTAAGAAACGGTTTTGGTTAAATACTGGAACTATGAACATAACTGCAAGAAATTAATACCTGGAGTGAGTTTAATGTTATGTAGCAAGGAGTGCCATCTGTGGAGGACTTGTGCCAGATGGTCCAAACCACCGTGATGGAAGTGCAGTATTTTGTACTGCGATTCTCTCGATGCCACCACTAGCTGACCGCATGTGCAGTTGTCGTCGTTGAAGAATAGCCGCAGCGACCGCATTTGGCTCAGATCCACTGAGAACCTGATAAAGTAACTTAAAGTTCGTAAAAGGAAAAAAACTAAACAAATGATTTGAAATCTGTACGTTAATGATTGTAGGTGCGAATCTAATAACTTCACAAGAAAAGTATTAAATCGATTTCATGCAAATGCGATTTGTAGTAACATTAGCATAAACATGTTCTCATTCTGTCATATATTAATTCAGTAAAAGGTTCTTTCAGTGAAGAACGCTATATGAAACGATCGTTACAGATTATGTAAATGATGTACTCGAAGATACGTCTACCCACGCAGTGAGTACCAAAGGGTAGAGTTATGTGACGTGCGTACGCAACGAGTTTGAATAACTATCTGAGGAGTGAGATATATACCTCATCCTTTGTTTATACAATTTTCTTTGACTGGATCATGTAACGTAGTGCCGTATAGCCTTATGAAAAAGATGGTACTTTACAAATGATTTGGGGAACGATTTTAGGAATATTTTATGATTTTTCCTCAATGGGGTGAGTTCAGTGAGTTCTAAGTGTTAGGTGAAATGGATTTCGTTCTAACTTAACTTGTGTATGAAATTGCGTAACATATTGAAGTTATGCCGTGGAATGTTACAAGTATTGCTCCGCACTCGACACTCAAGTCCTTTCCACTAGCTCCTAAGTTCGTTGCCCTAAATGATTGCTATCGTATAAGTTCTTACTTCTGCTAAATAATGTGGCTTACGTGTTTCTAAATCAGGTCAAGATATAAACAAGTCGGTAAGCTTTAGTTATGTAATAATTACTTACGCTGGCAAGTATCAATTTCTATCCTTATGGGACATAAATCATGTTACAGGCTAGAAGGCTATTATTAGAACAGCAAAACTTGATAGGCCGTTATACTGAACTATCCTAAGGGAATGTTATCGTGTTTCTGGGTAACTGGCTTGTTTCGACCGGAGCTGCGTGTATTTTGGGCCTTCTGAATGCTATTTCGATTTTGATATACGGGGTAGGTATCGTTAGTATCTTTACGTGACTGCGAGTGACACTGGATCAATATTTATTTTGCAAAAAAAAAACAAATACAGTTGCTGTAGGTTTTTTTTTAATTTTTTGGTTGTCTAGAATTTATTTGCTTGTTAAGGAATTGTAAGGGTAATGTGAGGCAGATAACATAACAGCTACTGTTTCCGAATTACCATTTTAATCTAAGACCCCACATGGCTTCTATAAATAATTAATGTTCAACCTTTATCCATTTTAATTACTCAGTAATGAGCTATAACGTACAGTCATCGATGTACGTAATGAGTATTAAACATTGCGTATTAACTTTTATAGGGAATTCCCAGACATGCGCATTTTCAAAGGCAATGCGGCTAGAATCGGTCATTTCGCCACGGTAATAAAAGTCCGCATGATGAGATGTCAACATTTTACTGTAGAAGTGTAATGTCCACACAACAACAAGCCTTGTAAAAGTATTTTTTTGGATATAAAAGGTATTTTTAGAACATTTAATCGACCAGGCAAAAAAATAAATGACAATCAAGCGTGGGTAACTGTTTCTTGTTAAATAAATATCATCTTCCATTACCATTAACTAATGGTAATCTAGTATTCCAGCAACAATAATTTAATTTGTATTTTTTGTACTTACTCCTATCTTTGATCTCTTTTAAGAACGCTTAGATCTGTTTCTTCAGAATTTCATCTTGATAAAAGCTTATAAATCCTTTTTAATATAACTTTTGTAAATGAAAAAGGATTTTTTACCTTTGTTAGCAGATACATTTGTGTTTTGTAAAGGCTCGGCTTACAAAGACTCGTCCTAGTTTTACCAAGTTACTGAGCACTTAAAACTAAGTATTTTTGTCTGTTTATTATAAAGGAACGTACCTAAGTACTAGTGTTACCTAGCTACGACGTATAACTAAAATAGCGCCCAAGTTACATAACACGACGTTCAAACAACATTTTGACCTTTCTAGAATGGAGTCGTTTTCAGCATTATTCTTCATAATCGTAGCGTTTCGCTTAATATTCCATTAGGCCAGGGTGCAAATTATTGCTGGAGAGTTTTAATGACATTCTTGGACCTGGAGGAATGCAACCTCTGTAGAGAATTAGAGATAAAATAGATATAGAATATATAGGGATAGAAACTAGAGAGCGGTCTGTTGGAAGGTAAGTAGAACTTTATTACGAACTCGACATGTTAGTTATCTACAGACTATGTGTCATGTACCTAATGTGTCTAAATATCACACTGACCTAGACAATCCTTACTAACATCCATTTAATATAATAAATAAGAAAATCTATGTTGAGAAAGCTTTTAAGACAAAACCTAAAATAATTAAAAAAAAAATACTAGGGTACCTAAGCTAAGTTCTAAAAGAAGGACAGGTATAGGTCAAAATCACAGATTAATGCTAGTGTTTTAAAAACTGGATTGATAAACTTTTGATTATGTTAATAAAAATCTTTATAAGAGTTCTTTCAATTTCAAGTTCAAAGGCTGTGTCGAATCTAATTCTGCGTAAATAGAATTGTTCCCGCAAGTAGAGAACCCGATCGATTCCCTCGGCCGGCGCTAGAGCCCTTAACAAGGACTTTCGTTTTACGTATAAATCAGAATTAAAGTTAGGCAATTTACGAGAAATCTTTAAAGAGTTGTTTAATGAAAACGAATTCCAATGAAATAAGTTACTTTTAAAATCGTTACGTTTTTATCTAAATTGTGTCCATTTTGTTGGAATAAGATTTGATCGTTGAAATTGATTCGATATGTGCATAAAGAGATTATTAACTCCATTCTCCACAACAGGCTTGGACACATAAATAAAGAAAAGTGGTCAACTGTGCCCACAAGTTACTTTGACGTACATACAGTCAAACATTTGAATCATGAAAATTCGAATGTCGTTCTCTACGTGTATCAGTCCAATATTTTTTTGGTATTTCTGTAAAGATAATATTAGGACACAGCGTTTATTTAATCGAGGGGAAATAGAACATTACCAACGAACAAAAAACTATCGATAAAAATCTACCTGAATTATTCAAATCAACCGATGAGTACATAATTAAAAACCATTAAATAGTTATAACCCTCTTGGCGTTGTTGGCGAAGGAAATTCATAACAAAATTAAAGACTCCTTGTCTTTAATTTTGTTATGAATTTCCTTCGGAAACAATAATTTCCTCCCTAACCTTCTGATATTTTGTCGAATTTAATGAAAAGGTTCTTTAATTCATTCTTCATTGTACCTACTTCGTGCGAGTTAGTTTATAAGATCAGCGGAAAACTCGTAAAAAATACAAGTCAAACTGTCGGCCGACAAGAATAGCAAATCAACCATATTGTGTCGGGTAGATCCGGTGATAACAAACGGCAAATAACATTGACCTATATTTTACTAGATCCTTCTATTTCTGAGGTTATCTCGAAGCTCCTTTTATTATATTATCTTTTTCCTTTTGTTCCCTATTCTCCTGAATGGTAATGGCCACAATTGGATGAAAATGTTGTAAGGTGTTCTGAGTACGCCAAGAAAGTTTTGAAGCTCAAAAAAAGTAGATACGCACACATTGCAACAAAAATTACAGGGTGCCGATAGTAACTACCTGACTGCGCTGCAGGGGTTTTTCATAAGAGATCATTACAATAGTCAATGCTTAAAATCAATTTGGACATAATATATCCAAGTAGCATAATTATTTCAACGAAACTAGTTACCTACTTGCTGTTATCGCAAACTTTAACCGTATATAATCAACTTCGCATTCAATCTGCATGATTTATAGAAGTGCTCGTACTGCATATGTAATCACGGCCATTAGTCTAGGCCTCAGAGTTTGGATCAAACACAAGTTAATGTTTGCGTTAGATGAACTACGAGTATGTTCAATAAAAACTAGCAGGCTAAAAAAAGATTTAACCCTCGCCATGCGCCTGTGTTTGGTAACCAAAGTCATTAATTTAAGTCTTATCAGATCCATAATTTCTAGCCCTACTACTTTATCAATTTAGTCATTTTGTGGCTAACCACGGAAAGAAAATAAGGTAAAACTAAGTAGGTACATATCTAATAAGATTTATATAAATCGAAGCATTTTCAAACTGCGAACACCGTAATCATTTATGCAGCAGCATGGATCTATAACACTACCCAATAGCCTGTTTATAGAACTGGTTTTAGGTGGTTAAATAATAAATAAATACGGACTCACCTTCGACATTTTAAAGGCGCCCGCCTTTGCGGCACTGGAGAGCTATGGACACTGTCAGGAAACACCAAATTGTGTTTTAGGGCCAAAAACTCCGGCGTACTCATCCAGTTCGGGTTGCCTTCGTCACACGAGCTCATTGATAGTGACCTAATAAATTTGTCGCCTGACACCGAGTCAGGGGTCAAGTCGACGTTCTCTATCGTCGGATTAGCGATCGTGATGTTTACAGACGTCATTGACTGAGAGCGCACATGCTTGTCGTATACAAACACTTCATCTCTCGATTCATCCTTTTCAAAACTGCTGAAAACATTATCTTTCCCTGAGTCCATAGACTTCACGGTCGGCTTAGAGCTAGAGGACAGCTCGTCCTGCGTCACGTCGTTGTGAGTGTACCTCGTATCAGAAGACTTTATACTTTGCTTATCGGAGTTCGAATTAATGCTTGTAGTTTCTGAGGAATCGGAAAATGCGTGTTCGTTGTTCGCATCAACTTTTGCCGTGTTTGTATTAATGCGCGCCTTGGGTATTTCCTTTGGAATCGCCGGCTTGCCAGCAATTACCAACTCGTCGCTCGGACTGGTTTCTACAGCTGAAGGACATTTCCGCAGCGTAGAATTCGGAATCCAGTTTAAGAAAAGCGTTGGTCGCTTAGCGTTATTATGTTGATCTGTAAACACTTTTGTCGTGACCGTGAGGTACCCTGGATGATGCACTATGTCCAGTTCGTGTCTGGCGACCGTCGGTGGATGCACGCACACATTGTTCTTGCAAAACAATATTTCGTTGTCGACGTAATCCGGAGGTTCCTCATTATCGTCGAACTCCAAACCGAGGAAATAGCTAGAAGCTCGTTTTAGTATTTCAGGCAGCGGCATTTCGCTGCGGGATATGTTCACATTTCCTTAATTATATCACCATTAACTTGTACTGCGAAGCGTTATCACTCGCGACAACCTCATTCAACCGGAGCTCTGTGTGTACTACGCGCATGTAAACACCTACACAGCTATGTTGATAACACTGTATTGATCGGTCAGCGAGAATAGAACCGGCGCTCGGGACTAACGTCACAGTTGTGTCACTTTGCAACTTGAGCGGTTAACACGTGTGACATCGTTATTTACTGATATTTTATCGAAGCATGGTTATGATTAATTGATAGAATATTACATAACGCCTATTAGTATTAATCTTTTTCGTGCTATAGTTGTGTGTCATTCAGTCAAACTATAACACGAAGTAGCTGTATACAAGATTTTCTTTCAGCAATCGTACTTGCTAGACATATTGTACTAGTGCCTAATAACTTAGTGGCTGCTGCATAATTGGCCTCCCGTTGCCAGTAGGTACTTGACTATTACACAAAAGTTTATTGAATCTCAAAGGTTACTCGCAAGAGGTTACCTTATTGACATTGATCACTCTGACATATTGATTTATTACAGCAACAAGAAGTTTGACGAGTGTCGTTACCAAAACTTTATCGGCCATTGTGCCGGCTTGCCAAATAGGCTACAGGTACAATACCATCCAAAGTTTGCATTGGAATTATAAACTGGATTGCGAAGAAATACTCGTAAACTCAAGAATGAGTATTATTTAAAGAAGCAATAAGGTGTGTACTGTGTTATTGTAATACGTCCGTATGTCCGTATTGACAAAGTTTACGGCTTTAAATTAGTAAATTTAAATAACTGTTCGGCATTCATACAAACAGTATGGATATTACTTATAATTTCCATGATAACCTAGTTCTCTTGTATAATGTAACGTTGTAACGTTGAACACGAAACTTAAAAAAACACTTTGTTATTAATATCATGAAAACTTACTGTTTAAAAAGTAATTCAGTTAAAGCGCTACTAAAAATAACAGCGATTTATCAGTATACGATATCAAAATAAACAATTCAGATAGCATTTTAAAAACAATAACTATGTAATACGGAACGCAGTCAAATTTACCAAAAACGCCGCAAGATGGCGTTTCCGTTGCATAATTTATTGACGCATGCGCCACACATTGCAATCAGCTGTCAGAAAGAACATAATCACGTAAAAAACAAAATTATTTGTGTCTTTAGATAATTCCCGTCAATATGGCGGGGCAAAATCCAGGTTCGCCGACTGACTTTCAATATTTTTACGAGGATGAAGTGTATAAACTCAACAATCGCGGTCAAGTGGTCTTCGGTCTGGTACTCGAGAACTATGAAGCCAACTCCAGCGATCAAGAGAGCGACATTGAAACACCTATACAAAAAGGCGAGATTCGTGTTGTCTGGCATCCTTCCGGCACCGAGCGAGTCATATCCGAGAAGTCGGTAAGCGAGGACGACATCCTAAATCATATTTGGTCTCACGCACTTGCGCACCTTTGTAGATATCGGAAAATATATAAGTACCTCATTTGCGGGACAACAACCCCTGAGCCTTAGGCGGTAGCGATTTTTCGTGAACACGATGTGTGTATGAATGTATTTATGGAGGTAAAAAGTACACAAAAGCTTAAATTTAATTAAGTCCACCCTCAATATAATTATTGAAAGTATGGAATTTGCGTATAGTAAATTAATTTCAGTGCAAGGTGAAGATATTGGCTGTGTCATATAGTGCCCAATACATTGCATTAATACCAATACTCAGTAATTATGTTACTGGAACATGCTCACTGACCATGAACTATCTTTGTCTTTGTATAAAATTTATGCACATGCTCAAAATAAAATGCACTTGTAACTTGTTAGGATTCTTAAAACTATTACTGCATAGATTTGATATAAAACAACATTAATAATTACAGTACCCTATGTTAATTTTTTTGATAGTAATTTTTAAAGAAAAAGAAATGAAGTTCATAATAAATTTTAATAAGATACACAGCATGTAAAGAAACCACATGTGATGTTTCATTTAACAAGTCTAGACAAGTCAATTAAATTAAATGAAAGACAAACCATTCAAGAGATAGTTTATATCTTCCTAGCAATAACTCTGAAAAACCTGACATACAATTTACTAATTTATTCCAACACTATTTTTACTAAATTTGCAAGAGTTAATTTCAATTTTGCTGGAAGATTTTTGACTTCTACCCTATAATGGGACAATAATATGAATAAATGAATTGTTTCATTTAATGTAACAATAAATTACTTAGTATTACGAATTTATTTGTGCTGTATCAATAGATATTTTTACAGCTTTATAAAAACTTCTATACATTAAAATATGATGTAGAATTGCTGAGTAGGTATTAATGAGCCCATTTCTTATCATTCAAAATAAAAAATGTTTTAATAAGAATTTTATAGCAACTACCTTCATTTATTTATTTGTAATAATTATGCATACAAAAGGAATAGCAATAAATAGCTAATGCCTGATAAAGGGTGGCATATTATGATTATTCAAGGACAAGAAACCATAAGAAACTTTTGAAAATAAATTATTAGATTTAATTAATAAAATTATGGTATATATCAGGTTGGCTTAGCGGATCGTTCATTGATGCCTGGTGATGTGGTCCGTCGCCTCATTGCCGGCAAGGATACGCAGAGGGGCTACTGCAGGGACATCATAATGACAGCAGCCCTTCAGATTGTTGGCACCAAGCATGTTATACCCAGTGTCGCCAGTGAGAGGCTGCAGCCATTGGAGGAGTTCACTCCGGACTTGGCTGTCTGTCTCGATTCCTGGGTCGGGACTTCCAAGGTAAGGCAGATATTAAACTTTTTTAAATTGTCATTACCTAATATCCATACTTGATCTTTTTAGACCATTGATGAGGGTTTGCTGCTCCTATTGGGCATGAATGGGGAAAGATTTGCTATTGTCTATGTAAAAGAATATTCTATCTAAATATAATTGTAGAGACATTTCAATATGTTTGAACTATGAACAAATGCATAATAATATTTTTCTTGCAGTTATAATTATATTCTAATGATGTTGTTATTATGGTAATTTGCATATTATTTATAGATTACACAAAGATATAATGTGAGTGAAACAGTGTTTAATAGCCACACAGTAAAAACAACACATAGACAACTAAACAAATATTATCTTATAAATGTTAATACTCCTTAATTTCCTTTAATTTAATATCCTTAATTTTGTTGATAAACTTGCTAAATACTCAAAATAAATTTAATTTTGAGTGACTCTCATGTTTTCCTTTAAATTTATACCATAGATGGTAACTTTTGTCTACTTCACCTATTGTCAATTTACTTTTTTTTTAAGTTATCATTCATTCATGACTTAATGTAATGAACTGGAAGATCGACAGGTTAGGGTGCAAACACAACATTTGAACCTCAAAATAGTTGATCATTGCTGACATCTTACGAGAAGTTAGTGCAGCAGACACAGCTTTTCGTGGGAAATCATCAAATGACCCCGCCCGCTGTGGGCGCAGCGAGAGGGAGTGTCAGACTTTTACTGACTAAAACCCACTATGTTCCTCCTGGAGCCCTTGGGGTGCCAGGGTCGCGGTAACTCTCACGAATATCCCGCAGCTCCGGCAAAGCAGACACAGCTAATTGTTAAATGTTGTCGTCAGGCCGTCCACAGCAAGCTCCGCCTAGTATCAGCTGAGGGCTCCCGGCTGGAGTACCCCGACCTGGACACGTGCCCGCTCGAGGACTACTCGATGCGCCGCCGCCGCTCCACGCCCTACTCCTCGTCAGAGTTCTACCCGGGACAGGTGGTGTACGGCCCCCTCGGCTCGCTCGACAACGCCAACTGGCTCCACGTCACCAAAGAAATGAAGGCCGCCAGGAAACATAAGATGCATGATCATAAGGTTAGTTGTGTTGGTGACGTCTGTTACTTCGTATAATGTACACTGTACAGGTGGCCTTAATGCCTGAGGCAGTCTCTACCAAATAACTACAGGGTGGTGCAAGGTTGGTGATGTTTATCTGGTGTCTGTTACTTCATATACAAATAATGTATAATGGTGAACTTAATGCCTGAGGCATTCTCTAACAATTAACCATAGGTTGATGCAGAGATAACAAGAAATAGGTGTACGAGTAGAAAAGGCGGTCTTTGAATGCTACATTTAGGTAATGGTTATGCTGTTGTTGATATTGAGATGAGAATCCTGTGTTGACTTTTTGACCTTTTATGCAATGAAAAATGTTTCGTTTTTCTAACCCAAAGCTCGAAAACTTGATAGAAATGTTGACGCGTTTTTTTATTGACTCTTATGGGAGTAGTTTTAAAAATCGCCTAGATTTTTTATGCTTAGGATTGTTACTTAGGGATTTTATTTATACTTGTAATATAAAGTTAAACTGTAACTCCCGCACTAGTGATTTCATTCGCTGTGTGGCGGAGGTTTTACCGACGTTAAATTTAGTAAAGAATAGACGTTACGTGACATCAACACCTTTACGTATATTATTTTCTTAATAGAACATTTTATTTAGAGATAGTAAAAAACCTAAACTGAGTACTAACAATATGATCAATATCAACCGTTTTTTGTCCTGTGACGACATTTAGGTACGCCTAAAACGATGTCGAATTCTTACAAGTTTTTGATGAATTTTATTATTCTTCTCGAAGCTCAGAGTTTAATATGTCTTTATTATAGAAACGACCTAACAATTTAATAGCTTGACTACTGTCGGCAATATCTTAAATTAAATCTAGCCAATTAAATTCTTTAGCTCGTTTTATTAACTCTTGGAATAGGCACCAAATGAAATAGAATTTTTATATTTCGCCATATAATCTAAAGGCGGGTACAAACCAGTGTTACGGGGTGTATTATTCAAAGCGAGCATTCGTGCCAAAATATTTTTTCAATCGCTCCAGGCGTCTTCGTGTAATTGGTGAACATACAGAAAAAAAAACAAATGACGACGGATTGAGAACCTCCTCCTGTTTGAAGTCGGTTAATTTTTTACTGTTAGGTTGATCAGGCAGGAGCAATGAATACTTCGGCAGACTATAATTTAGAAAAAAAAAACACTAAACACGCTAGTTAATACGCATTGACTGACTGCACGAATACTTACCTCGTTGCATGCCATATTACATGCTATTACACCTCTTAACATTCGTCCGTGTAGTCTGTGCCCGCCTTAAGATGAATATTTTTTCAGCGTTTGTGAAGCAAGTTAATCTTTAAGTGAGCTAGTTCGATCGCCGCTGAAGTAACACGGGTGTGCGAGCAACAAGGTCACGACGTATTAACGTCGCTTCTATAGATATAATATGCTCCAACATTCTTTGTTCCACGCTAAATCTAGGCTTGCAACTTCTTCATGTATTATGCACAAGTGGTCTACCTCAAATCGATAATTTAAATAAAGATTGGTATTTGAAATTGATGATAGTAGGTTTATTGAAGTCACGGTGATTCATTGTCTTATCAATTTAAAAATGTTTAATCTTATCTAAATGATTAGCTTCTTATTGTTGTCTTATAATCTGTTTTTATTAATCAGTGTATCAAGGATGCGCATAATTGCACACTACAAAAATGTGCAATTTAATATCGTCTTCGTCTTATCTACCTAAGGACGTATATTGTTAGATAGGGGTATCTTACATGGATCACTAAGTTAAGTTAAGATCGGCGCATTAAGTTAACGGAGCTCCGTAATTTCGTATATGTAGAATATGATACCTCTTAATAGAATAGAATATTCATTTATTCGTTAGAAAAATCACAAATATCTAATTACAATAAAAGTCCAAAATAGCCTACCGTCACCAGCGTACAAATAATTGAAGTTTTTAATTAAAAATTTAAACATAAGTATTGATTACATATGCATTACTCAAGAGTATTTTTAGTAGTGAAGTTTAAGTTATTGGTCAATTCCATAGCCCATCATTAAAGTAGATGTGTGTAGTTGATTTATGGAGGACTAGCTGTTGCCCGCGACTTCGCTCGCGCAAATATCAGATTTAGTGGCAAAAGCATAACCCCTCTCTGACGCAGTCGGTTAAAAAGTAGCCTATGTGTTATTCCACGGCGCCAGTTAACTTCATACCAAATTTCATCAAAATTGATTTAGCCGTTTGAGCGTGAAAGAGTAACAAACATCCATACATACAAACTTTCACGTTTATAATATAAGTATAGATATCGAAGCGATACAAATAGATTCGCAGTTTATGGTTTTGTTGTTAGTTTTCATAGTTGTTAAAAGGGTTAAGAATAAAAGTTTTCAATGTTCGTAGATATTATCGGTTATTATAGTAGACTAACCCGCCTTGTTATAGTAGGTTGCCCTCGACATTAATATCGGCAATGACATTTGATTGTAGCTGGAAAACTATTACCCCCGCCTGACAAAGTCAGTTAGAAAGAAGCCTATTTGTTTATGCAGGGTATCAACTAACTCAATACCAAATTTCATCGAAATTGCTCAGACCATTTAAGTGTGAAAGATTAACAAACATCTATATATCTGTCCATCCACCCATAGTTACGCACTTTCGCGTTTATAATCAAAATAAAAATCTAAAGTCATTTATTCAAATTAGGCTACAACGTAGCACTTTTTGAACGTCAATGTTTATAAATTATAGACAGCACCCCTTCACCGCTTCCTGTGCTTTCGCAACGGGAGAAGAAACTGCGCAACAAATTCCCTCCAAATATTAGTAGTATAGATAGATAATGTAATATTTTGCCCACAGTTTACCGTGGAGGCGGTGGTGACGGAGAGCGTGAGCGTGCACTGGCAATGCCGGGCGCTGTGCACACACCCCGCCGACCCCGCCACGCCGCAGCAGCCCAAGTTCTTAGTTGAAGGTAATGTATCTTTCTAGAAATTTCTATCATCATTCCCCTGCTCTTATCCCAATTATTATTTGTCGTCGGCGCAACATGTCTCCTTCTTCCACACGTTCCTATCTAACGTCATCTCGCAAGTCACACTTTGCAGCTATATCATCTTTCACACAATCTATCATCGTTTCTTTGGTCGTCCTCTTCCCCTACATCCATCCACATTCATGTCCTTACTTCTTCCTCCCTTTCTAGAAATTTTCAATGGGTTTAAAAAACTCAATAAGAAATAAAAATTAAACGATATCAATATTAGTTTAAGAAGTTCTTTTTAGTAATTTGAAAAAAAAAATGTAGTAGGTATAATTAAAAAAGCTGTTCGTGCCTTACGATTCGTTCCTTGAGTTTCGTTAAAAATAACGATGTATGTCTGAATTAGACTGCAAAATTGAACTATTCAAAAAATTGCACCTACATTGCTTTTATTGCAGGCAAATAATAGGTCACTCTCAAGAAGCAACTACGGTGTGCGTGTTATTATTGTGACGCAATTGCAGAGTTGAAAAGCGAGATTCACAAAAGGACCCCTTTTGTGAATCTCAATGTGCGACAAATCTCTGAATGTCCGATCTACTTAGATTGCTATTATGGTCAACCCCTTTGAATATTACTTGTTCCAACATCTGTTTTATTACGCAGTTATACATCTACATACTGCCCAATAACATCACCCCATATTTACGGAATTATTAACTACCTTAGTACAACATAATACAAAGAAAGGGGTGAATTTGGCTGTTGAATTTTTAAGCTCCTTTGTCAAGTATGGAGTGATCGTATCTTGATGTTGTTTAAGTATTCAATGCATATAATCATACCTAAGCTTTCTTGTACAGCCCGAGAAAGTTTCACTACAAATTAGGGTTGCATGACAAATTTCGTATAAGTTCAGGGTATATTTAAATGAGAACATTCACGTGATCGAAGCCGCTATTACAAATATTATTGGAAGCGTGTTTTTTTGAGGTTCCCTATCCCAAGGGTAAACGGGACCCTATTACTAAGCCTCCGCTGTCTGTTTGTCTCATAAACTGTGATGGCTAGAAAGCTGAAATTTTCACAAATGATGTATTTCTGTTGCCGCAAATACTAAAAATGAAAAAAATGGGGACCCCTTTCCATTTTTTTTATTTTACAATATTTACTCGATCTTAATAAACCGGTAGATTAACAGACTAAAAATTACCTACCACAAACGCGATTTTCTATTATAGATGGTAGTTCAGAACCCGTCATGCGCTAACCGACTCGCACTTGGCCGGTTTTTTTTATACGGGTGATCAAGAACATGCTCTCTTCACCCACAGGTGATGACCTTAAGAACTTGAAGCTGCTGAACGTGTTCGAGCCGTGCACCCTCCAAGTCGGTGACAGGAACTTCCTCACCATTGGCCCCGAAGATATATTTGTCAGTAAGAAGCAATGGAGGAAACAACAAAGTAAATATATTACTCTTCCAAATTTTTACTAAAATATCTGATGTTATTTGAATCATATTAGGAAATGAGAATGTAATTAAAGTCCTGTGTTTCGACTACCTACCTACAAGTGGCATAAATGAATCAAGTCCCGCAGCATTAGAGGGTGTAAGGGACAAATAAAATAGACGTAGGTCAAGGGCGCACAAGAGCGTCTGTGTCTCTTCTACGCCGTCTTTTCTGTTTGTTTTAAACTGCAAGGTATGTTTTGTATAAAGAAAATGTATAGGGACGGCCGATGTGCGACGCGTCCTAACATGTCTTTCGAGAGCAAGGCGAAGAACTAATAGCTTAGATTTTACAACTCTATGTTAAACCTTATTGTTTTTCGCCATAGGTAAATACTACAGGAGTCAACGCAAGCAGAGCCGACCATCAAAAAAGCCATCTAAAACCGAGACCAACTCGATAGATCACATGCCCTCCAGACCAAAGAAACGCGCCTCGTCACACCGCAAAATTAAACATGATGTAAGTTCTATCGATTTGTCTAGACTTTACTGTGTTCGCGACACTTATAGGTCGTACCTCAAGTAAATAATAATAAACCAGCCTATATACGTCCCACTGCTAGGCATAGGCCTCTTCTCATTTAGGGAAGGTTTGAGCATTGATCACCACGCTAGCTCACTGCGCATTGGCGATTTGAGATTCCAATATTAGCAATCCAAGTTTCCTAACGATGTTTCCTTCACCGTTTGTCAGTAGTGTTTTAGAATGATTAAGAAGTACATATAACTTTGAAACAGTCATATTGATATTTGCCTGCACTAGGGGTCGAATTTGAACCTCGTGCATACATAGAACCTGAAGACCACCACGAACAACCTATATTTAAGTATTTTACAGTGCGTTGTCGTGTATTATTTTATGAAATATGCTTTTAAGCATTAATAACGTTACAAAGGATTTTCGCCAACATTATTTCCATAATCGTCCACCCTATGAAATGGTTATTATTTACATACTTAAAACGGCTGTCACAGGAATCACTATGCACAAAAGAAAAAGAAAATGTACATTTTTAAATAAACAATTGAGGATCACAATTTAAAAGCATATCCCATTCGCAAACTCTGTATTCGTGACGTCTTGACCACAAAGTTCTCCATATAATTTATTAATACCATATTTAACATGAACGGACCTCATACAGACTTACTCCGACGAAATGGAAGTGGATCTCCTGGTGGACGTGTTGAAGGACCCGGTGTGCCCCAGCATTAAGATCGAGCCCATCGGCGACGTGTCTCTACCCATGGCTAGCAGCCAGGACGACGCCCAGGCCGAGGAGAAGAACGACTCGGGGATCAGGTGAGATAAAAAACAAGGCCGAGATTATGATATGACTTATGATAGGGTAATGTTGGTAATCTTAAGTTGGACGCACATTCTAATGTATCGGTAAAATGGGGTGCGAGATTTAAGGGGTGAATGGAAAAAAAATATATACCTAAGTTGCTTTTGGGGTGACGCATAAGTTTGTCTACACAAACTCTGTCTACTTGTTTTTTATCACAGAGTTAAGAATTTTGAAATAATAATTTTGTCTTGTAAAACTTGCAAAATTTTAGAAAAACTGTGTTGCCGTTCACCCCTAAAATGTCTTTATTCACCCCGTTTTATGGTACAGAACTCTAAAATTAATTTCGGGTGAGTGTGCATTCACCTTAAGGTGTTATAAATTCGGGGCCCAGTCGGATGTAGTATGTACTACAGGGTGACTTCGAAGTCGTGGGCAATATTATAAACACTATTAATGATACTAATTGCGTTAGGGCTATTTTTACGTAAAAAAAAAATAACAATGTAGGTTATTACCTTTTCTAAGTTCCGCGCGGCCGTGGGTGATGTGACGGCCGCGTTTAAATATTTTGATACTTCAGATCATTGGCATTATCTGATTAGTTTTGTTTTTTTTTTGTTAAATAGTAATTTATTACGGTAGTATGTTACTTATTATTTAAGTATACATTACATTTTCAATAACTAGGTAACAATTTTTTTTTTGCGTTAACGTAGCCCTAACGCAATTAGTGTCATTAATAGTGTCTTAGTTTAAAATATTACCCACGACTTCGAATGTATATTTTCTAAAGTTATTCCTGAAATTCGATCATATCGTTTTGATAAAAAGACGCTGCTTAATAAAATTGAGTCTACTCTCGTCTTTCGTTCTCAATCACACAATTTACAATAAAAAGAGAAGAAATACTGATCTCGGTCTTAGTTTTAACGAATATGAACATTATTTATTAATAATGTTTGTGTTCCCATTTAAATTGCTTCTTATTGTATTATTAATGCCAATAATGTTTTTTCTGTGTATCTCAAGTGCATTTATTTCAGCCTATGCTTTGCTGCTTTGAAGGTGATGGACTAAAGTATAATCTCTTGGTGATGGATTTAATTTATTTCTTATTCAATAATGACTTACAAAAACGATAGAATGATAGGAAATCTTTTCTATAACACTTAGATACAAAAATAGTTTTGTACAAGCAAGAGAACGTTTTTTTTTAAATAAAAAATTATCTGGATATCTCTGAGAATAAAACCTTTTTTCGACAAAAAATCTCCTTGTGAAATACACCTTTTTAAACATTTACATTCAAGGTCATTCTGGTACATAAATATCACACCATTAGGATGATAAACAATTTCATAAGTGGATTAGTTTTCGGACACACTTTCTGCGTCCGATACTCAATTTGACTATCACATTAACCCCAGTCTGCTTGAGTTTTAACCTATACCAAGGTCGTGTCTAAAGTGACTGCAAACATGGTATCCATGTTAGCATGTATAATAGGACATCAAAATGACTACCAATCCATTCAAAAACAGCTTCTATATACCTACAATAGCTGCTAAAATCCCTTCACCGTCACGGTCAATCGCTACGCTCGCTTGAGGCTTAAAGCTCCGAACATCGTAACGGTCTGATCAGTGTGTTGATGTCGGGGCTAACTAGATCGCACGTCCGCAGTCCTGAGCCGGCGCGCGAGGACACCTCGCTGCTCAACGGCGACAGCAAGTCCGACGCCGCGCTCAACGACGACGATTCCGATAACTGGGAGAATACCAGCAGCGATGGTAGTGATACTGACAGGTAAATATATAAATAAATAATACTGGAAACAATAAACATCTATTCTATTCTAAATACTCATATTTGACAGGCCTGTTGGTCTAGTGATTAGTGGCCCTGACTGCTATACCAGAGGTCATGGATTCGATCCCCACCCAGGACAAGTGTTTGTGTTATAGCATGATCATTTGTTCTGTGTCTGGGTATAATTTATGTATACGTTTGTGTTGCGTATGCTTAACTTGAGCCTAGATGGCGTTGTGTGAATGTTGAGGAATATTTATTTGTTTAAATAATGATAATGCTCAAAGTCAGTTTCCAGGCTCACAGCAATACCTTATTGTACAACTACCTATCTAAAGTATACCTGACTTATTCTGATATATCCTGACTTATTTCAGTACCTTTTGGTATGATTAGTGGTATTAATCAGGAGTAACCATGAAATCCGAGATTAACTTTATTCCAATTATAACTCTTTATTCAACCTAAGTTGAAATGTAACTTTTACGCACCCTTTAAATGGAAGCTTCAGATGACCGATCTCGCGCTATATATCACTTCTTTGTTTTAAGGGACTATTTTAACACGACAACATACTTACTATCACATATACATTATACAGCGGTGCGACATGGTCCTCCCGCTGTTCATCAGCAGCGTCTGCCCGCGGCAAGCGTTCCCCGCAGCTCGCGGTGCGCCTGCTGCGCGGCAAGCGTCTCAAGCGCACTGTGCGGCGCGCGCCCCCCGCGCCCCCGCCGCGCCTCGGCGACCGCGTCGTCGTCGAGACGTTACACACTACCAGCCGCGCTAATGTCGTCTGGCAGGTAGGATACTAATAAACTAGTAACCATTATAATATTACAGCATGTATATTTGAACGACGGACTTATTGAAGGAGGGTGGTCAGTATTCGATTCTCGTCCCAAATATGTAAAAAAACTATGACCTTAATTTTTCATATAACTATCCGATAAAATACAGTATTTATGAACACAGAGCGCAAAATGCCTAATATCACGCGCCAAACACGTGCCGCCGCTAAAGCAGCGAGCGCGCAAGCCCCTCCGCGCCCCTTGTGATGTCGACGACGAGTGCAGCGCAGTGAAATGCATTCATACCTACGTCGGCGTCGGTCATTGACCGCGCATATGTTCGATAAGCGCGAGGGTGTTAAAACGTTGCGAAGTTATTAGGACTTTTTTGTAACGATTTTGTTCGTCATTAATCAGGGTTTTTTATTGTTTATACGTTTATTGGTGAAGTCTATGCATAAACTATTGGTGGTTTGAATAAGTCCGACGTTCAAATATACATACTGTATAAACATCTTTCTCTAAGATAGCAGTAGTCTACTCCATTTGAAAATATTTTCCCATATACATTTTGATTAGCTGACAGTATATTGACAGGACTATTCTTTATGACCTATTATTCTTAAGTTTTCAAAAAACTTAAAGCATCTTAAAGATCTTTGCAAAGAACTTAATTTCAGTTTAAAAATTTATGCTGTAATAATGTTTAAGTTTACCTTCGTTTTCTTAAAGTAAACTGTTCACAAAGTGGAATTTAAATATGACGTGTTTCGAGAAAGGTCTGGTCGTAACTTAAAAACCAATTTCCTAGTGTTATTTAAGATTTTCACAAAGAACTTAATCACACACTAAAATATTGTTACGCTATAGTAATGTTTGTCTACACAGGATGGTACGATAGAAATGGGCATACCATCAACACAGCTGTACCCTATCCACCACCTGGACGGACAGGAGTGCTTCCCCGGCGACTTCGTGGTCAGCGGGGCGGCTAACATCGAGGAAAATCAACAGGTAACAGATCACTCAGTTATTTCTGATAGTAATAAAAACATGCACTTTCAGATCATCATAAGTAACTTGTCCCTATGTATATGCAAGGGTTTTGGTGGTACTTTAAACATCACTTAATCTCCATTTAAAAGGGATTAGGTAAGTTAGTCTACTTTACCTACTCTACCTTACCTTACTTTTAAGAAAATATTGCTAAGGTAAAGGGTAAAAATTGTTGGATACAGCTGACTTTCCATTGTGAAAAGCTTAGAATAAAAACGCAAATGATTCCGTTGATTGATATATGTCATGACATAAGGTTATAAATTTTTTGTCTACTGTCCTTAAAATATTTTTTTTATATAGTACAAATTTTATTTAATGTATATTTAATTGAAGCATATTATTTGTGTGTGCAGCTGAAACACAGAGAGTACGGCGTGGTGCAGCGCGTGGACCACCACGGGCGCACCGCCATCGTGCACTGGTACCGCACTTACACCAGTGCCGACGAACCTGTGTACGTAGCTCATTGTAATTTTCATTATTGTAACGAATATTCAATTTCTGTGATAAACGTTAAAAAGTAGTGATCGAAGTTTCTATTTTAAATTTAGGATGTAACTAAGTTTTGTTTGGACTGAATACGAGTGTGAAAACTCATGCATTTTCGAAATCCCGCGACTATTTTTAAGCTCAATCATCCTGAAATAAATGACTCTCCATTTCCCTCAGGATACATAAAAAGTCGTTGTTAATTTCAATTTCTTCATAAAAATCTTATACTTCTACTGTAATAGTTTTCCGATAGTATTACTAGATATCTAGTGATCCTTTATTTTTAAAGAAAATATAAGCGCTTTTTCCCCCTCACACAGGCCACAGATGTTGAACGAGAGCGAAGTGAGCGTGTACGACCTGAAGGACCACCCCGACTTCCAGTACCGGCCGGGGACCGTCGTCATCAGGGTCGCCAACTTCACAGGGGAGGACGCCAACTGTACTGCCGGACAGGTATGGAAATTGGCATGCTGATGTTGGTATGGGAAGTTACAGTAACGAGTCACTAGGCCAGGGATGGCGAACCTTTACGTGTCAAGGTGCCATTTTTCTAAAGAAATATCTACTTTGGTTACGAACGCGTCTAAAAAAGTTCGCGTAGGACGCAAGTAGTTTTGTGCATAGCACTTTACACATTTTTGGTAGTGCGTAGTGATTAATTGATTAATGGCGTGCCCAAAATATTATGCCGCGTGCCATTGGTTCGCCATTCCTGCACTAGGACCTAGGCCTGTATTTATTAAATAAGTATATGATACCAAAAAATACTGGGTGTCAAAAAAATTTGCCAAAACTGTTCCAATTTTTGGTTTCTTTTATTGTCTTAATGAGTTTCTTGACTTATTCTATTGTGTCACTTGTAAATCAACATATTACTTTAGGTGATCGATAACTTCCCGTCGGGCCGTGTCAAAGTATGGTGGGTGGACGGGCACACAAGCATGTGCTGGCCACAAGACTTGTACAAGGTAAGTTAATAATAATTAAACATGATCAACTGATTGCTTATATGCAGAAGTCATTGGACTTTGGAGATTTCTGTCAGTCAATGAAATTAAAAAAAATTATAGGTACATATAATTCCGCCTATTTATCTCGTTATTAATCCACTTTTTATGACATCGACTATATACTCGATATACACCATAGAGAAACACCAGCGTAATTACCAGCAAGAGAATTGATAATATTATATTGATCACGTTCAGGTGATAAGTTACTTGGTCTACATTTGCACTGTTGGAACCGGCTGCATTTTGGGCTATAATTACTTCTTCTTTTGACTTAGTAGCACCCATGTTGGCTGGTATAACTTTTGATTATCCTTCCAAAATATTCGTGTAATACCCAAGCTGAGTAATAGCCAAGTGACTTAATATTGCAACTCATTTTGATGCCCTTTTACAACGACTGGAATGTAGAATTCGATATCCGCGCACCCGACTTTACTGCACTTCGGCAGGGTCGCCATATACGGTTGGCGTTAAAGATGAAATGAAACCATGTGATACTGTCTATAAACTGAGCCTTTATTGAATTAATACACGATTATATACTGTTCCATTATAATATGATGTCACCCTTACAACATAATGTGCAATATCTGTGATTGTGTTTAAAAAAAAAACAATATCTTTTTTTACTGTAATAGTATAATTAAGAGAATCCAAGGTCAGCTCAGACTTAATATGTATATCCATACATTCGAGTAATTCTAGCAGCGATAACACTTGTTAATAGTTTACAAGTTTGGGGTCATTTGTGTAGAGCTTATAATGTGGTTGTTTGTAGGTCGGCGAGTACGACAGCGAGGAGGGCGAGCTGTGGGGCTCGGAGGGCTCGGGCTCGGAGGACTCGTGGGAGACGCAGAGCAGCGCGCACGACGCCGAGCCGCGCACGCCCGACCCGCTGCCGCCCACGCCGCCCGACCAGCCGCCGCACATCGGTATGTACACACAACAATACATTACAGTACGACAGCGAGGAGGGCGAGCTGTGGGGCTCGGAGGGCTCGGGCTCGGAGGACTCGTGGGAGACGCAGAGCAGCGCGCACGACGCCGAGCCGCGCACGCCCGACCCGCTGCCGCCCACGCCGCCCGACCAGCCGCCGCACATCGGTATGTACACACAACAATACATTACAGTACGACAGCGAGGAGGGCGAGCTGTGGGGCTCGGAGGGCTCGGGCTCGGAGGACTCGTGGGAGACGCAGAGCAGCGCGCACGACGCCGAGCCGCGCACGCCCGACCCGCTGCCGCCCACGCCGCCCGACCAGCCGCCGCACATCGGTATGTACACACAACAATACATTACAGTACGACAGCGAGGAGGGCGAGCTGTGGGGCTCGGAGGGCTCGGGCTCGGAGGACTCGTGGGAGACGCAGAGCAGCGCGCACGACGCCGAGCCGCGCACGCCCGACCCGCTGCCGCCCACGCCGCCCGACCAGCCGCCGCACATCGGTATGTACACACAACAATACATTACAGTACGACAGCGAGGAGGGCGAGCTGTGGGGCTCGGAGGGCTCGGGCTCGGAGGACTCGTGGGAGACGCAGAGCAGCGCGCACGACGCCGAGCCGCGCACGCCCGACCCGCTGCCGCCCACGCCGCCCGACCAGCCGCCGCACATCGGTATGTACACACAACAATACATTACAGTACGACAGCGAGGAGGGCGAGCTGTGGGGCTCGGAGGGCTCGGGCTCGGAGGACTCGTGGGAGACGCAGAGCAGCGCGCACGACGCCGAGCCGCGCACGCCCGACCCGCTGCCGCCCACGCCGCCCGACCAGCCGCCGCACATCGGTATGTACACACAACAATACATTACAGTACGACAGCGAGGAGGGCGAGCTGTGGGGCTCGGAGGGCTCGGGCTCGGAGGACTCGTGGGAGACGCAGAGCAGCGCGCACGACGCCGAGCCGCGCACGCCCGACCCGCTGCCGCCCACGCCGCCCGACCAGCCGCCGCACATCGGTATGTACACACAACAATACATTACAGTACGACAGCGAGGAGGGCGAGCTGTGGGGCTCGGAGGGCTCGGGCTCGGAGGACTCGTGGGAGACGCAGAGCAGCGCGCACGACGCCGAGCCGCGCACGCCCGACCCGCTGCCGCCCACGCCGCCCGACCAGCCGCCGCACATCGGTATGTACACACAACAATACATTACAGTACGACAGCGAGGAGGGCGAGCTGTGGGGCTCGGAGGGCTCGGGCTCGGAGGACTCGTGGGAGACGCAGAGCAGCGCGCACGACGCCGAGCCGCGCACGCCCGACCCGCTGCCGCCCACGCCGCCCGACCAGCCGCCGCACATCGGTATGTACACACAACAATACATTACAGTACGACAGCGAGGAGGGCGAGCTGTGGGGCTCGGAGGGCTCGGGCTCGGAGGACTCGTGGGAGACGCAGAGCAGCGCGCACGACGCCGAGCCGCGCACGCCCGACCCGCTGCCGCCCACGCCGCCCGACCAGCCGCCGCACATCGGTATGTACACACAACAATACATTACAGTACGACAGCGAGGAGGGCGAGCTGTGGGGCTCGGAGGGCTCGGGCTCGGAGGACTCGTGGGAGACGCAGAGCAGCGCGCACGACGCCGAGCCGCGCACGCCCGACCCGCTGCCGCCCACGCCGCCCGACCAGCCGCCGCACATCGGTATGTACACACAACAATACATTACAGTACGACAGCGAGGAGGGCGAGCTGTGGGGCTCGGAGGGCTCGGGCTCGGAGGACTCGTGGGAGACGCAGAGCAGCGCGCACGACGCCGAGCCGCGCACGCCCGACCCGCTGCCGCCCACGCCGCCCGACCAGCCGCCGCACATCGGTATGTACACACAACAATACATTACAGACTATTGAGACTAACAAACATGGATGGAGAGGAAGGGGAAGACCAAAGAAAAGATGGGTGGATTGTATAAGGAATGGTATGAATGAAAAAGAAGTAAATGATGGTGTGACATCTAGTTATTCCCTATCAGACGTCACACTATCATTTACACGTTCTACTCCGTTTCGAGCACACTCCAACAGAAAATGTTAAATATCTTCGATTTGATCATAAACTGTTATGTATGTATGTTTTAAGTATTTCAAATTAAAAAAGCAGCATCGATAACTTATTAATCAGTGGACGCAATTAGTCCTAGTAATCAAAATGTTGTTCACTTGCTAAAATTGCCGAGTCGTTTTCCTTGTATTAATCTCTCTCACTTTTGTGTATCGCAGTCCTATGCGTGGGCGAGGGCGGGCTGGCGGCGGCGGGCGTGGCGGGGTCGGCGGGCGAGGGCGCGGGCGTGCCGCGCCTGCTGGAGCCGCGCGTGGCGGCGCACATCGAGCGCGGCCGCATCGCCATGAGGAAACTCGAGGAGATGTTCGCTAAGCATCCCACCTTACAGAGCCAAGAGGTAAAAGTACTGTCTCTGTTAAGGTGGCTGTGCGGCGCCGGCAACGAGCCAGTGCTCTTACAGCCGCACCTGCCCGACGTGCTGCGCACAGCCTTCGACACCTATCGCGAACTACGCGCCGTCTTCGACAAAGACCCTGCGGCCGAGTCGCGCGAGGTACGTAGCGGCCTGCCAGCGCGTGCCCAACGATCCCCACCACTGGATGTTACGTAGGATAGTATCTGGATATCTATACCACTGCGAAAGTACGCCTAATGCATGTATTGCTTGTCGTTAATTGTACAAATCTCGAATTACGAACTTGAAGAATGAAAACTTCGGACAATATCAAATTATAATTATTAATTGGACATGTTGAAAACGCCTCTGGTGGGAGGTGGCCAAACTATGTGTATTTGAACATCATCTAGTCGGGCCACTGACTCTAAACGAGTGGCAAAATTATAGTAAAGTATAAATGTACAATTACATGAAATGTATTCTCCCTACATATAATGTATGAATAAACTTTGCACTTGAAAACGATGTATATTAGAAAAAAATATAATGTAGAAAAATTTGCATGAGATTCAATACTGTAACCGAATTATTATATTATTTATGTATCAACTTATTATTTTTGTGTGAACTATTTTTTGTACAGATATTTGAATGTACTGCATGCTGAAATGGTATTTATTGTGTATTTTGATTTACGTTATTGTAAGTTTTTATGTTTTTTTATTCAGATTATTTTTTCGATTACTTCTTATTTCTTTTTTTGCAATTTCCAAATTTGATGAAAGTAGTTATAATTTAAAGAAACTGATATGTCATTACGAGTAACATATCTCTCTTTGTGTATTATTTTTTTTTGCTTTTTACTGTATCCTGTATTAGGTCCTATAAATTATCTTTAATCACCGAACACGGTCTTTGAATATGTTTCTCTTTGTTGGCAGATCATGCGCAAGTTGTTGAACCTGTACAAAGATTGCCGATTCTTAGACCGCCTGATGGGCACGTCGTTCTTCCATGAAGATCACTTCTTGGTAAGTTATACTATTAGATACAGACTGCAGTAGCATTCTAAATTCTTTATTGATTCGGTTGTGTTCTACTATTTTTATATACGTTGTAAATGTCATGTAATTCTGTGACTTTAATAATGTTTTATTAGTTGAAATTATAGAAAGGAGACTGGACAAAATTTGTTCTTTATTGAGTTAATACGATATCCCTTGATTCCACGCAAATAAGCACCCGCCAATATAGGATAGAAAAGCCAATTATTAACAATGCGAAACTAGGTAATACACGTAAAGACGTATGAATATCAAGAAATGTTTCCGATGTAGGGTCTTTTGGAGCGCGTCCGCGAGCGCGGTGCCAGCACACCCCGCGCGGGCGAGCGGCGCGTGCACGAGCAGCTGGCGCGGCTGTTCGCGCCCCCCGCGCCCGCGGACTCCGCCCCCGCGCCCGCCGGCCTCGCGCCCCCCGCGCTGCCCGCGCCCCTCGAGCCCGAGCCCGACGCCATGCTGGTGGACGACGACCTCGACAAGCCCGTCCGAGCTATCATCACTGCCAATGTTACCGTTGAACCCATGCAGGTAATACAACAATGTAACTTAGGTAGTATACGCTGTGTACACTAAGGTCAAAAGAGTTGTTATTGTGTCGCTGTAAAGTTAAATGTAAAGACAAATAGATGTTTAATAAACCTCCACGTTATTTAATTAGTAGTGAAAACAACTAGAATTTAAAGTAAATGTTGTTATTTATAAATTGTTGACTATTTATCAGTTGAGCAATGAATAATAAGTTTGACATATATCTTATAATACAGCGACAAAAAAAATACTGACATGATTTGGTCTTCGTAGGTGGAAAACAGCGTAATCAAGAAACCGTTACATTTAAATATAGAACCGGCGCTGGCCACCGGCTCTGATACACTTGTCACACAAGACAACGCTACCAGTGAAAATCGTAAGTAAACTCTAGCCTCTTAGAATTTATAGTTTCCAACCCTGCCCCCACTTTACCAAAAAAATAATAAAACAGGCAGAATGCGGCTAGGTGAAGGGGACACATAAGATTTAAACTATTTGTACGATATATTGTAGGCGCATAGGTTCGTAAAAAGTTCGTGTTTCAAAAAAATCTGTTTACAGCGTGCGCGGAAACAAATGACGGTGATCAAGGGCCAGGCCGCAACGTCTGCTACAAATTATGCTCTCTCATACACGCGCAACTAATAAAGGCGCACGCTGAAGTTAGTCGGTAAGTTAACACGATGCACGCACTCATTATAATGCGTAATTTCTTTTCAGAGGCCTTATTATAAAGTTTTAAAATCACTTTGAAATATATCCCTAGAGACTCCAACTGTATAAGACAGCAACATTTAGGATATCGGTGTTAAAATTACATTTGCACAATGTTAGGTTAAACCTCGTTCGATTCCTAAAAGGCTGTGTACCTTTGTCAATACCCATATGCTATATTTTATATCAGTCAATTTTATTTGTTATATTGGGTAACAAAATTGAACAGCCTTCTAGGATTCTGTCGGATTTCAATGAATATCGTACCTAAAAGTAAGCATAGCGGGGTATAGAAAAATGTTGCTTTTAAACCTTTATAACAGCAGCATCAAAATGATTAAAATGTCTGTGTGACAAAACTAATTAGTCACTAATTTTATGCTATAACATAACTAGGAAATCTAAATAGAATGGAGACTAAATACTTTAGTATATTTTAAAAAGATTTTAAAGTAAGTCTTATAACATAAAAGTATATTTATTCCGCAGGAGAAGGCCGCAAGAGTTGGCCGATTTCCTTAACAGCTTAATGAAAAAGCAAAACGCGACTGAAGAGAACTTAGTCTACCACTTTTCAGTGTGAGCCTCCTTTATTGTTTTATTTCAATTTATGTTTTATTTAACTTGGGCTTCTGTACATGTTTTTAGCTTACACACGTGTATATACTTATTATATTAACATACTGCCTTCATGCGAGATAATCCTCTTTGCTTTGAATGTCTTGTCTTGTGACGTACACACACGCTGAAATGACAAACTGCAACTATACTTCATACATTATTATTATTATTGTAAGATACATTCTATAAAATACATACATTTAAATTTATTTGATTTCAGTTTTATCATGACAATGTACAGATTTCCAAAACGCTTTTGTAATTATTTTGTTTTATTTATTTATTTATTCATGTTTTATTTTTGTATTTCATTTAATGTCGCACCGTGTTCACAGGGGCCGTATTTATTTAACATACTCAATGTTTATGTGACTGGGCTTTATAAAAATCAATTTATCATGATTTAGCTCATATTTTGTCGGCAATACTTTTGTACAATATTTTACCGTTGTGTACATAATGTACTTTGTTGTAAATTTGTAAATAATATTTTTGCGACTAAAAACCCACAAATAGTATCCGCCCTTCTATGTCAAATATTATAACTGCAAGCGTTAGTAAGTTAACTAAATTCAAAGTAAATTTTCAATGAATTTTTCTTTTATTTCTGATTCAGTTTGACTTACAACTCAAGAAAGCTAGTTCCTGCAATTGACATTTTAATTATTTCCTTGTGAGCACTTTTTAAGTGAGCTAAAATTACCTACTTTGTTTATTTACTTTTGGTAACAATAAAATGCATGTCAGACCTTCAAAAACGTAACCTAACACTGTTTTCAATAACTTATTAAATTGATTTACAAATTTTGTGTCGTTTTTCATAAATTAACATTAGTTCATTAACTCGGTATTAAAAGCATTATCCATTGTTTTGTTAGTGTTCGTAAAGCATTTTCTTTCTATTATTTCATTTTGTGTTAGTTTTGTAGACGACTCTAAAAAAAAAGTGGTAACTTAATTTCTCTGATTTCCGATAAACCCAATATTGTGACGATTGTATAGTAATGTTTATGTAAGTCTTGCATCAGTTGAATGTACGATAGTCCCTTGTTGAATGCATGGTACTGTTGTATTGTCATTGGTTAGCTCCCAACTCCTGTTGTATTGTAAATTAATCTTGGTAGATAGGTATAAAACTAATAATTTGAATACCCTTTTAAGTTTATTGATAGGTAAGCTTCAGATTCTATATATGCGCTTATTATTGTGACTTTATGCCAGTAAATGTCATATTAGACAAAAATCCCCAGTAAATTTAACCTACATTCTGTAATATTCTTTTGACAGTATTAACTACCCATTAAACATATTTAGTTAAAGAAAACACTTTAAAAAGTATTTCGATTCATCTTGAAACATTGTAGAAAGTCTTCTTATAATAGAATAGCTTTATAACTACGAGTAGGTTAGATCAAATCAATACAAACTTTCCTTGTATTTACTTCTTTGTATAATACCCATTATATTCACTATTATTGTAATACGCTTGTATTTACTGTGTGTTGTAATTGTAGTCAGTACGGCGCTTTGGTGGTCAGTCTGGCGGAGGAGGACAAGGGCGAGGCGAAGGCGGCCGACGTCAAAGATGCTACCACAGCGACACAAGCTAAAACAGACGGTAACTGAACGATTATAAGTGAAGTCTCTCAAACCCAGGTTACTCAAAAACTGTTGGTTACAATGTAAACAATTAAAACGGATCCATGCTAGTCTTAAAATTACTTTGGTTGAATAAATTCATCTGTCTTGTCTTACTCCCATATCACAATTAATTGTAATGTTAAGTTAAAACTGTATTTTCATACCTGAATCTTCCATAGGGTATCCTTGAATCAAAAGTTTTTAATGTTTTCAATTTTCACAAACGAATCATTTCAACCCATAACGATCTACTGCTAAATTTAGACATACAAATATGGTTCTATCAATAGGAGGATCAGACACAGCGCCTCTCGCAACAGCAGAAGGCACAGAGGAGGCCGAGATGGAGACCGTCCCGCCCATGGTCGAGGACCAGAAGGAGGGCGGCGAAGGGTTCTGCATACTGGAGTCCGCGCCCGCCGGCCACAGGTTCCGCCTCTCCATGCTGCAGCCCTCCGAGCCCAGGACCTTCTACTCCGCTGTTAAGAGGGAGATTAAACTGCTCAAAAGTGATCTGCCGCCCGGGGTGAGTGTAGTCTTTTTTTGTTTTAGTGTTGTGTCTCATGGTTGGGTTTAGATTTTTCCTTGTTTATGCTCTTATATCATGTTTAGTATTTACTAATCTTCGTTTGTTTTAATTTAAATTATTGTATTATGTACCTACTAAATTTTGACATTTACAAATCTTTTACACATCAATATTTTCAAATTAAATATTTGTGTCAATCGACATTTTCAAATATAATCATTGTAAAGATGAGTTTTTATATTATAAAATATGCTATTGAAGATTTTTTTTCTCAATATCTTTCACAACAGTACTTTAAAATCGTTTAGCAGCCTGTATATGTATGATGAATATAATGATGACATGTTGCGGTAGGTTTGGGTCCGTGGCTACGAGGACCGCATCGACCTGCTGTCGGTGATGATCGCGGGCCCCACGAAGACGCCGTACGAGGGCGGGCTGTTCGTGTTCGACGTGCAGCTCGGCGGCGAGTACCCGCGCGCGCCGCCGCTCTGCCACTACCACTCCTACTGCACCGACCGCCTCAACCCCAACCTCTACGAAGATGGCAAGGTGCGGAACCATCCTGACGACTCGAATTACTCAACATAGTTTTTAGCCCACTCTTCATTGCTTCCTCCTCTAGAGTGTATTTTAAAAAGATGAAGCAACAAATTGTAGTTCTAGTTTATAATTGTCGGTAATTTTGCTTCATGAGGTAATTAAGACAATTTTTTTGAATGTGTCAGGTGTGCGTGTCCCTGCTGGGCACGTGGTCGGGCCGAGGCGTGGAAGTGTGGGGCAAGGATAGCTCGCTGCTGCAGGTCATCGTGTCGCTGCAGGGGCTCATCCTCAACGCCGAGCCCTACTTCAATGAGGCCGGCTACGAGAAACAAAAAGGTGCGCTTATATCTTATAATAATGATATGTGTTCCATTTAGACATCTAAAATCTTAGAATATAATAATCTTTGAATTGTAATGATTAGATACAATGTTATAGCGATATGTTGGTGTGAGCAGGTACCCAGCAGGGCAAGGAGAACTCTCGCATGTACAACGAGATGGTGCTGCTGAAGCTGGTGCAGTCGATGACGAAGATGGCGACGCGGCCGCCGGAGCCGTTCCGCGAGGAGATCCTGTCGCACCTGCGCGGCTGTGCGGGCGCGCTGTGCTCGCGGCTGGAGGCGCTGGTGTCGGCGGCGCCGGGGCCCGCGCCCGACTACCCGCTGCTGCCCGCGTCGCGCGGCTTCTGCCTCACGCTGCGCTCCTCGCTGGCCGCCTTCCGCGCGGCGCTGCGGCGCGCGCTGGGGGCCAGCCCGCCGCCCGCCAGCCCCCCGCCCGCCGGCCCCCAGCCCGCCGGCCCCCAGCCTGCCGACCCCCAGCCCGCCGGCCCCCAGCCCGCCGGCGCGCCGCCCGCCGAGCCCGCCGCGGGGTCCGCCGCGTCGATGCCGCTCTTATAGCGCGCCGCGCCCGGCGACCCGCACCCGCACCCCACGCCACACACGAAAATTAATGATAATCAAATTCTAAATGAAATGTTCGATCTTATGCGAATGATATGATTATTAGATTTATTAATGCATAGATTAATATTATTTATTTGTTACAAAGTAATGTCTACTTTTAATTCAACATTCGTCGTTATAATGTTTAGATTATGAGTACTTATTGAAATTGCATACTTTTTACCGAGCAAAGCTTTTTGCTGTCATTCGAATATTTGCTACACTATTATAATTAAATAATAATATAATATGATACAATAAAGACAGGTAATTTTAGATGTAATGTCTAGATTTTGTTCCTGATTCCAATATGATTTAATATATACGATTGTAGCTCCTGTTTCATCAGTTCAGGGTATGATGTGCGAGTATTACGAGTATCTCATCAATGTTTATTTTATGTATGTGTAATGTTGTGTGTAAAAATGCATTCACTCATTTTTATGTAATTATAGTTTTGTTTTTATTTAATTTTTTGTTTTATAATGCGGGAAATATTATTTGTATGGTAATAATAATCTAGTATCATCGTCGTGTGTAAATTGGCGCAGTACCGACAGTACATACCACTTAGCATAGTCGATAGTCGCGGTGCTCCAGCGCGAGTGCGACGCTACTTACTGTTCACTGTGTTATACATAATCAATGTTCTGTGCTCTCGTTTCCGATGTTTCAAATTAATGGAAATCATTTACACTCTTAGGTTTAGTGTAAGTAGTAGTTGGGATCTTTCTGTTCCTTCACCAAATACTGAGCGTCACAAAAGTGATGTGTTACGCGTGGTGACACATATATTTATAGTATTACTTTAACAATTCCTGAAAGTAAAGATCTTTGAAAAAAAAATGCAAAGTGAAAATTAAAAGTGCTATCCAGTGATACGCGCTTAATTAGTGATATTTTCGAAATTAGTTTTAATTTTCTATTCTCTTGTTTTAGAAAGAAAATTCCTCCTCGTTAGTGCTTATAGTATTATACCATACGGCCCACGCCGCCGCCGGCGGCAGCACAAATACAATGTAATTTCATGCCAAAGTCAATTGAGCTATGGAAGGCTTTTGTCGCTTGTGTACGCGAGATAAGTGACAACTATGTATAATGATAAAAAATAAATAATTCTTCAACATTATGATGGGATTTCATTTCTATCAGTATTACACACAACCCTTGTTCAAATGCTCTAGTAACTCAAAGAATAATGGCAACTTCAATGGCTCGCAGTCCGTACTCCTATTACGGGGATTCCCCCAAAATGGTGATCGTTGGCGTCATTTACTTAAAACAATCCTTAGTTGTCACCCGACTATCGAGGGAGTTCCCCACGGAGATGGAGTTCCCCGAATGCTTGGTACACAGACCATACGCATTATGTAGTCACATATTCACGAATGTATACAACGCGTCAGCGACAGCGCTATGCAGCTATAACGAATACATATTTTACACGTGTCACGCAGGTAATAAAACAATAACATTAAACATGAGTTAATTTATTTTTTATAAAAATATTTTGTACTGCTAAAAAATATTCAGTCGGTACAGTAAACTCCTTTTTTACATATATTTCATTCAAATGATTTATCACAATAAAAACAGCTTTTAACAATCATGCACATTAAAAAATAATATTAAAAACAATATAAAATTTACATAATTTGGCACCAGGATTATAGTCCAACAAATCTAAGAAGTACCGTTTGACAGTTATGACAAATAGGATAATAGGGTTGGGAGTAAAAAAATCGATTATTATAATATCCGATTTTTATGAGATCGATTACTATAACATCCGAATTTTAAGAGATTGAATTGTCATAATGAAATAAAAGTTATGTTTAGGATATTTTATTTATACACTACTAGTACTAGAATCGTCATCGTCTTCGTCATCATCGTCATTTAAATTAATGACTAGTTGGTTATCTATGAAATTATCAAAGTGTACGTCTCTGTCGAAGTCGTAATTTATTTTAGGGTACCTATGTATTAAGTGCATAATGCGGTCGCGCAGTAACGTGTCGTCAATTGATAATTTGAAAGTAATACATTCGATTTTTCATATATGTAATCGATTTTTTCGCATACAAGTGTATCTGAAGAGTCACAACACTACAAGCGGTGACCTAACTACGTGACTTTGCAATGAGGTCAAAAATAGTTATTTACTATGTAAATATGTGTTATTTTGCTTTGTTTGAAAGTTTTCAATTAAATTAGGATATTAAAAATTGTAAATTTTTAGATACAATAATAAAATCTTTCTAAATTCGTGGTTTTATGACAAAGGTTGTCGAAACTGAGTATTGTACGCATGAACAATGTTGTTTCGGTTTGAAAATGATGAAACGTCAAACGGTACTTCTTATATTTGTTGGACTATAATTGTAAAAAGTATTAGAACTGACTGGTAGCTAAATCTATGGAGTAATCTTAAATTAAAAAAATAATTTCTATGACTTATTGTTATTTTAAATGAACAAATCAAATTAGAAATTATGCTTATCGCAAATTTATAAACCTTGAATTTAGTATGCAGAAATAAAAATAATTGACTACAGATAAAAAATTAAATATATTATTTTTTTATAATATGTATACAACAAGAGCAACTCTTTGTCATGCATAAACTGTAAGCGTGGACTTTTAAAATGTATAAATACTTATGAATGCGATATTATTATCGGTAATCACATTTTAAGTACTAGTCTTCACGACATTGACGATAGGTATTTATCCGTTTATTCGCTAAAGCCGCTATTCCTTAAACTGCTGTCAAGCACTGATAGTCTTATATATTTACTTTCCAAGTTTCCAATAAGTTCACATATTAAACTATAACGAATAGAATGGATTATACAATTAAGGTGAACATAAATAAGCCCTTAGGGTAACTTAAAAGAGCCCCAATGACTTTACAAAACAACTTGTGATATTATATAAATAGTCTACATTCCGTTTCGATGTAAAATTACATACTAATATAAAATTAAGATAATAAAATTACCATTTAATTTCTGAATTGTTCTTTATCAAAAGGACAAATGTGGTCACACAATTTCATGGCGATTTTATGCAAGAAACAAACAACTATATTTTGTGCGTTGTAAAATGTTTTTTATAGAGAGAATGAAATTACATGGTATTTTACGTATAAAATTAATATATTTATCTATGTAGGGTTTATCGTAGAGTATTTGTAATACCTTGCGCCAAAACATTTGAACACGGTTTTACATGACATATTCTGTTGTCAGCAAAGGAGGTTGTAATTAAAATATATAGGAATATATAGAGATCAATTTAAGTATGAATCACTATTCTTTTAGGATTAATATGTGTTAGCTTTTATGCGGTATATACAGTATGTATATTTGAACGACGGACTTATTCAAACCACCAATAGTTTATGCATAGACTTCACCAATAAACGTATAAACAATAAAAAAAAACCCTGATTAATGACGAACAAAATCGTTCCAAAAAAGTCCTAATAACTTCGCAACGTTTTAACACCCTCGCGCTTATCGAACATATGCGCGGTCAATGACCGACGCCGACGTAGGTATGAATGCATTTCACTGCGCGGCACTCGTCGTCGACATCACAAGGGGCGCGAGGGGGCTTGCGCGCTCGCTGCCTTAGCGGCGGCACGTGTTTGGCGCGTGATATTAGGCATTTTACGCTCTGTGTTCATAAATACTGTATTTTATCGGATAGTTATATGAAAAATTAAGGTCATAGTTTTTTTACATATCTGGGACGAGAATCGAATACTGACCACCCTCCTTCAATAAGTCCGTCGTTCAAATATACACGCTGTATAAGTATAGATGATACACACATATTATAACAAATTATTCAAATTTACAATCTAATAAGTAAAAATATGACTAAAGTAAATATAAAATTCGTTATTTTAATTTCAAAAGGTATCACTGAGTGTATTTTAATTATTTATAAATGGTTTAATTAACATCGTGATTTAAATCGCGATAGGACATTTCTTAAGTGGTAATACATTTAGAATGATACACTTTATAATTATAGTAAGCAGTTGACATTGTTAGCATTAAGTATTGATTAAATTGATTATAGTTTACATCCACTTCTCCCGTAAGCGATGTTACGACCAGCGTTCACGTTTTATGACGTGATCACAAAATGTATGAAAGTTACAATTTATTCCTCTCGATAAGTCACGTGACTAAGACTTGTCACGTTCATACATTTGAGCGATTCGATTAGCGGCTGCCTAAGAGACAGGAATCTTAAGATATTCCTATAATATTATTGGCATTTAACCTGAATATAAAAATACAAATGGTTAAATTTGAATCGAGATTGAAACTAATACCTACATGATCTGTTATAAAGATTTTAATTTATGTACAATGTAAACAGGATATAAACTTATTAATTATTATATTGTCTTTATGAACGCGCGTATATTTCTATATATAGCTAGTTGATTTATTAATATTAAATAGTTATGTATAATAATAAATGCTATATAAGCTAGTACTTTCTGTTCTTTCATCTGAACTTGATACATCGATTAGCGGCGCCGCCATCTTGATTTTTTACCTGACGTCAGTACGCCATCTTAGAACTAACGTCATGATTTCTTCTCAAATATATTTACCGAAACTAGTATTATGCACATGAAAGACCACAATAGGACGAATATAGCCCACGCGACGTGAGAAAATGGACTCTTATACTTATTAACTACCCCTAACCCTAACAAGTTTGAGCAGTGTCGCCTCGCGGACACGACTAAGAACGTAGGAATGAAGTACTGAATGCCAGTGCCGGCGTAAGAACCGGTAAACTCTATGAGTATGCTAATATCCTCTAAATAATACGTCAGGATTACTGGCGGAAACACTGTTACTATCGGAAATACAAGTTTTCTTAAAATAAAGTTGTACGATTCCAGTCTGGTAGTATCTAGGAACAGGCTTTGCAGGTTATTTCTTAGTGTTATAGCGATGATCGGGAAGCTCGTTGATAGAGTGAATACTGGGAATAACGCGAGGAAGTATTCGACGACTTCTAAAAATATATTGTCGCTATCTGTTGGTATGAAGTTGAGAGTGTACAAGTCGCTTAGCTGTGCGAAGGCGAAGGCTCCTGTGAATGCTAGAAGGAGATAGAAGATAGCTATGAGCGCGTAGTCGAAGAAGAGGTGTAGGCCGAGCCTTGTCTTGCCTCTGATGGGAGCTATGAGGCCCGGCAGTGAGTGGTGGCACATGAAGGAGTAGACGCAAGCGCCGAACAACGTCGGCATGCCGGTGACGTCGAAGGCAGGCGGCCTGCCTTGCGGGCCGCGGCCGATAAGCAAGTGTATAGCCATCGAGATCATTATTGTGAACGCTGAAAACAAAAATTCACATCATCATCATAAAAGAAAACATCCATGACTAGCTCAAACATTAGTCTTAACTTTTAAATCATTGCCCGTTAACTAAAACCATGGTATAACGTAGGTACAAATCCGCTTGATAAGCATGTCACTGACTAAGGCTATACAAGTAAGTGTAATTAATGAAGATTGCTGATAAAATACATTTCCGCAATCAATATTTAGAATTGTTTGCCCATTCAGAACGGATATTCAATACGAAACGGATAGTCTAATGCAATTCGCGTGTTGTTTTGCAATCTGATTTGAATCGAACTGTTTATTATCGTAATTTATTTTTAAAGGATACATATTACCATTTTCTCATTTTTTTTAAAGTATTTTAATGTCTAGACGAGTTATTGCGACGTCTAAAAGGGTAGAATTTAAGTTGTAATAGTTATAATGTAATATATCACTTAGTTTTAAGACGGCCTTAAATAAGTCACATTTTGAGTTAGATCTTTAACATAACGACAAATAAATATAAGTAGGAAAGTCTTATAAGTAACATTGGGATCTTATTTTACGTCCTTCGAACACAAAACAAACCGGTTATTACTCTCCAAGGGTCCAGTTGCCAAGGGCATTTAATCTCACGCCGAGCCGACAAAAAAGCCGTTACACATCATAATCCACAATCATTTACGCTAAGGGAAGTTAAAAATCGTGCACTTCCCTCTTATTCACAACCAATTGATGTGATTGCTTCAAGTGGGGTTCCACTGCACTCGTCCCATTGAACAAATCAAGATTGGCGTGCAATTTATTGTTTGTTGTACGGAGTTCCAACCACTGACTAGATTCTAGACGGATTTAACTGTTAGCTCACACGTGAGAACGTCGGTTCAAGTAATTAATTAGACTGGAACGTGATATCTAAAGTAAGTAATGAGTAGGTAAACGATAACGGTATATATTTTTGTAAATTGTTGCGATAATATTTATGGCAGATAACGTGGTTACAAAAATGTTATCTTTGCGTAATTTTAGTTTAGTTTTAACTGATTTATAGCAGTATTCTTTTTACAATAATCGTGATGGAGACAGCATGATTTTTAAGTGCAACTTTTTACTCAGTATTATTTGTAAATACGGCGGTTAGGTTTGCAAGTTCTCGATAGCTACAACGCTAAACATTGAAATTTTTACGTGCAAAATATTTTTAACAGTCCTACTACCGATTAAAAGTCTATCGTGGGAAAAAAAAATAATTAAAAACTTATAACGAAATATCACTTACCCAGCCACCGCATGCCAGACGTGAACAGCTGCAAATACTTTGTCTTCTGTACGTTGAAGAAGACGAAGGGTCCCATGGCTCCTACGAAGGTTAACAATGCGACCCTGTAAGTATCCAGGCGGGTGTAGCCTGGGTGTTCAGGCGTCGAAGAGTTGAAGCACGGGAGCTCGTCCCAGAGCCTTGAATCTGTTACATTGGCAGGCACTGGGGTGCTGTTAAAGAGAAAATAATTATTGTTAAATATGTTACATCGTCTTTCTTGGTATAGACATGTGATGAGAAGGGATGAGAGTCATATGACTAAGAGAGTGATGAGCACGAATGTTGATGGATGGAGAGGAAGGGGAAGGCCAAAGAAAAGATGGATGGATTGTATAAGGAGGAAAAAGGAGTAAATGTTAGTGTGGCGTCTGATAGGGGAGAATGAAAGAAAAAAAAAAAAAAAACAAGTTTCGCCGACCCCAAATAAAATTGGAGGGTAGGAAGATGATGATGATGTTATTAGATACTGTCTCTTTGTCGAGGTTTATTTCACATGTCTGGAGATCGTGCTCGGCAGGGTCAGAATTTGGAACTCTGGGCAATCTGCCTCCATCGGTTTCTATACAGCGCCTCTCTTACGACTATTGATTACACTTGGTAGTTGATAATGGTAATCATTTCCGTTCCGGTTCAAAAGATTTAGATGTTGAAAATAAGTTCTATACTTCTTCAACCTATTTCGTAATTAATACATTATTAAGCGCCTAATACCAGCCTGCGCTCAGTGCGGCAAGGATTAAATAGATTAGAGCAGAAGCTGTTTTCATTATTTGGGCAAAAGCTTCATCTAGTTTAGAATTTCGACTAAATATTATTCGGATAAAAACAACTTCGCTAACTGTGGAGTTACTAGTTCGACTTCAGCCGGCGATAACCGATGATGCTTACGAAACTTTCATAATCTGATCGTTGATGTCATATACTTTCTGATAACGTAGATACAATAACATGAATGTCCTCGTAACCGAATTCCACGGGCTATCTCCACTGCGACTAGGCGACACAACGTAACTACTACAAAAACATACTATATACGAGAAAGTTTGTATGTATGGGTATGCGTTACTCATTCACGTTCAAAAATCTGGACCATTTTTGATAATAGTATTTGGCATGGAGTTAACCAACACCCTGGATTAACACAAGCTACTTTTTATCCGTGGGTAACACCGCGGGGCGCAGCTAATAATGTAATAATACCAAATGTAGACGCAAACAAGTAAAGGTGCATTGTATTCCGTCAACGGTAAAGTCTGGGACAGTACAAAAGACGGCAATGCAGGTAAATTCGAGCTGTTATTACCTACCTACTTTTATTAACTGACAAAAAACGTTTTTTATCTGACAAGGGTCTCTGCATTCAGAATTTCTTTCCCAGCTTAACAAGTTTAAAATGTAATAAAAGTGAATCACTGGACAATGAAATGTTCTACAAAGCATGGGATGTTACGATCTGATTATTTCGTATGTTCAACATGAAATGTGATTCCGTAATTTAAAAATACTGCTCTTCGACAAGTTTTTAGGAACGTAAATGTTAAAATCTACGGAATACTTTTCAAGCAGGAAAAATATTACGGAAGGAATTTAATAAATTACACATTTTGCCAAGTTATAATTATAGTCGCATGCTATTTTGCGTTGCTGTTGCGTACCTATTATGCATTCTCTATTTTGAAAACAATACGCTTGCCTGACTTTTCTCATAGGAACGTATTTTCTCATGAGACACGTTATCACATGTCCTATGGAAAGTAAATTTCAAAATATATATTCTTACGTATGATATCCGTAGTTACTCTAAGTACAATTATTATTCTGAATACAGTAATACGTTTAAAATACATAACGTATTGAATTTGTACCGTTTTATACAACTTATTGAACAAGGTTTTAGCGGCACCTGACTAAATATTACAAACAAACAGTTATTAATCTTTACTCCAGTTCTGTTCTTTTCATTTGGATATTTTTCTTTTTATTAATATGCTTTTAATATTATCCTTTTAAACAACAACTGAAATACCGAAAATCGTAAAAGACATTTTGTTGTAAATAAAAATAGTTACTACGAGGTCAATTCTCATATAAGTTATACATTTGAAATCGATCTAGGTTCCAAGAAAATTATTCATGCGAATTGACGGCCATTTATTCTCGTCAGTTGTAATATTCCCAGACTAGGTCGGTAGGGCGGCTAATAAGCATTGGCCGTTGTCAAGGACCGCGGCTGATCGATATTACGAACGTTTTGATTCAAAGACACGTTGCTGTATCGATTAGCAAAAATAATAGGTCAAACCGTGTAACGCATACAATGTTATAGCTTTAGTAAGTATTGACATGAAATTTATGTTTAAAGTCACGATGAATTATCGACGTTGAAGTAATTTTCTAGGCTTACTCTAGTCATAGGACATTCAGAAAGTAATGTTTTGGAACTGAGAGAAAATAAATATCATTGTAAGACAAAGAAGATCGATTATATGTGTAAAAGCATATTCTTTTCGATAAAATTTCGACAATAGAAGTTACAATTAGACAATAGTTACATTATGTATTGTCTTGTAATTCGTCTTCATCTTCGGAAACTACACGTGCAAATCGATAATGTTCTTGTGTTATAAATGTGAATACAACTCTGTAGGTTTGTAAGACTAAACCACATATCCAATAATGGTAAAAAATTGTAAAAACGGCTTAGAACTTGGCGACGTAGCTAAACCGTCGCCACATAAATTAGGCACCGTACTTTTTCATATTATTTACTTGGATACGCAGTCGGCGACGTCGCCACGGCGTCCTAGTGCGGCAAAGCTCTTAGGCCACTTTTTGCCTCACTTAGCGACCTCCACTTGGTCTCTAATAGGAACTAGTCTATAAAAGTTCCAACATTTAAGTCTGGCCTAAAGCCTCATCGACAAGATAGAACGGTCGGGAATACATAATAATACCAGAAGAAATATGAAATGAATAATTTTTTTACCACTGACTGGTGGGCAAAGATCGTCACCCACTAGACGCCAGCGGAAGGACTTATTCGTCGAGGTCTTTTCGTGGCAAAGGTAGTGCGATCTAGTCTGATATGCGGGGCACTCGTGGCCAGAAATAAAGGCAAAGGTTTGGAAGAAAATGGGGGAGGCCTTTGAGAGGAATCTCAGACAGACTACATAAAAGACAACTAAAAAAAGAAACTTACCACACCACATCCATAACAGACTTTGCGACGGCCGCCGAGTAGATAGACAGGTCACCATACAAGTAGATACAGAGGGTGCAATAGAATGTTGTCCGGCCTAGCTTGTTGAAGAATAAATTGGCCATTTCTCCCAGCTCTACCCGTCTGTCGAGGCTGTAGTATCGTGAGGGTATGGTTTCCCCACAGACCAGCGGCTCTTCTAAGTCTCCATGGCTGTTCCGAGAGGTAGCGTGATCCTCGTCCGATTCGTGGTCTTGGATCTGTGAATGAGTTTTCATGTTTTGAATAGGTCTATACAGATTGTCTGAACATAGGCTTTGACTGCATCACCAGACGATTGGGCGATGTTTAGAAAACTCCAACCAGATTTTGTTTTTTAAATATGTTGGTAACATTCACGAAATCCACCTCTTGCGGGGTTCAGCCTGCAATTAGTGTATTGCTAACAAGCTTTTTAAGGCAAGCAGCAGGATCTAAGTTAATTATTACATGAAGATTTTTAATTATATTTCAGATAGTCCAGTGTTCCAGACCAGCTTGTCATACAGACAAAATCATTGAAACATATGTGTTTGTATGTTAATTTTGATGATAAAGTAACAGAATTTTTAGAATTATGATGGATTTCTTAGCTCAAATTAATACATACAATGCTACAGAGTTCTATGGAATAATTAAAACAAAAGAACAGGTAATAGAAATGTTTGGAACTATTCATTTAGTTACAATTCATATTAATGATTTTTATTTTCACAGATACAGTAAAGCTTGGCTACATAATAACACACAGAATGTCAAACATACCTTGGAAAAAGAAACTATTTTGTGATTGTTACACCTTACATAAATGGATTTGCCTACCAAAATCGTTAGGTTAATGTTATTGTAATCAGTTCATTAAACAATAATCAGTGTTTCAAATTCCGACTGATTAGGTTACATGTAACTCAATATTGCATTACTTCGCACTTGTTAAGATAAACAATAACAAAAGGAATTAACGGTTTTAGAAGAATTTTCTAAATTTAGAATAACTGAGAAAAAAATAACAAAAATCGCCAGTATAAATAAATAAAAACTAAAAGGAGTTAAGGCATATTTCCAGCCAGCATGTGCCAGTATTGAAATGAGTAAAAAAAAAGTGTAAAGGTGACTTTTTCACACATTTTTTTTTAATCATATAGGTACATAGAGTCTGGCAGGTAAAATGGGTGTTGAGGTGCAAAATGTTATCTACAAGCATGTCATTATACTATCAATTAGTAAATTTCTCTAATTACGAATACAATTAATTCTAATGAATTTAGAAAGAGTTGGAAAATTTTAAATAAATAATTAGTCTTGAAGTAAAAATTTGCATGTTGTACTGATTATTTATTAAACTCATACTTTTAGATAACTTGTCAATATATTATTACTGTGATCAATATTTTGCTTATCATTTTGTGTCAATATGTGTAAACTGATAACATCATAATGTAAACTATGGTCAATTTGAACTGAGGCAAGATTTTTCACAGCCTACTTATTACAGTTATCCTAAATACTTCTGTACTTGGTTTTAAATACTGAAATGATCCACAATCCATTGAGTTGTTTTATTTAATATCAAAGTCAATTTGACCTCATAAATGTAAGAAATACTTACACTCTCCCTTTTAATAGTTTGCAGCCTCTTCCATTTGAACACTGCATTAGCGCAGGCCATTGTCTCGATGACATAAGTGGCATTTAAGAAGCTCATGAATGCAAGGAACATCAAAGATATTGTGCTTAGACCCCATCCTGCCCTAGCAAATGCTGCGGGTAAGGTCAGAGCACCTGTACCCACTATCAAGTTGAATATGTAAATTAACCCCACCTGGTAAATAAAGTTTTAAAAGTTAAAAATAGTACAGGAAAAGGATTTTGAGAACTTGTGTAGGGTCCCATCAAAGTCATTTACTCAGCAGTAAGACAGCATAGACAAAAAAATGTAATAAACTTTTGGTAATAAAAAGATTTTTATTTACTTTAATTTTATTCTTAAAAAAAAAAAATATTAAAATTCAAGCATGTTCTTTACTTAGTGAGCACTGAAAGTAGGTGAGGGACAGAATATAACGGTATCGCGTAAGAGGGAGGGAGAAACAACAGTTTATCCTGTAAACAATATGGAACAAAAGAGTTTGCCAGACACCAAAGTTATCTACACTTTAACTAATCTCTTAATACCTAAATTACATTGAGATATTTTTTACAGTAATTGTGTATATTTTTATTCATTTTTACACTTACCCAAACAGAATACTGGTCCCCTGACTCCGTAGCAGGCATTCTTAACAGTCTTAATACACCCCAGAAGCGACGAAGCATAGTAATCTGTTTCCATACGACATTGCTGCCGGATATCTGACACAGCAATGAGCGAAACTTTTCCAATCGACAGTTTATTAAGTATCAGACGATAATAAAGAATCGAAACGATAATGAATAAACACTGGATCACAAAACACTTTGACTATGACAGTTCCGATGACTTTTGACAGTTCCAATGTCATCTCACGTTAACAGAAATAAGTGTGTTCCACTTTGCAAAATGCCGTAGCCTTAAATTATTCCATTTGATATTGTTTACGAATTGACTCCTAAATACTTGCGTCAATTTATATGGTTTTATAAACAAATAAAAACTGTTATAAGTGGTTTATGAGGTGACGTTTTTTGACAGCATAATTATAGTTTTTAATAACGTCACGTTTTTTTAACATTAATTACGAAATAATTGCAATTGTTTATGTCTGTGAAATATAAACAAACTTGTCCATATCCAATACTGTTCAAGTGGTACAGAGTTCAGCATGATCAACGGTTTATTGGTGGAACGTAACACTTTTGTCATTGTAACCATGACGTAATACTTGAGAGACCCAATAGAAATACGTTTTTTACTTTTAATTAACATGTTTAGGCCAAGCTTCATACCAAAACGTAACATACCTTTGAGATTCATGTATCTTGAGACAGTATATCTGCTTTACAGTTGGTTTAATGCTCTAAGGCAATTTTGTCACAGACCTAATATATTAATAAATACATTTGGAAACATAAAAATGCAGAGACAAATCATATAGATTTAGCATGTAGCGGTCATTTGCCTGATATTTGCAAATAAACTACACTACAATTATGTATCTCTAGAGCCAAAGCTTTTTAATGCCTACTATAATAAAATCATCGGAGTTAACTCACCCTTTCATCTCGACTCCGTTGAAAAAAATACATATTATGGAAATACAAAAAATGAGCCCAAAAAATAAAATTAATTATAAAAGCATCAAAAAGAGATATTTAGACACCGCATTCCAAACTAGTTAGTTTAATATAATAATATTTTTGTGTACCTATAAGTAAGTGCTACTGAATTTTTGATTAGTTAATTTAAATTCTAGCTGTTCCCGCGGCTTCACTCGCACTCTTTCCGCTTCCCGGAAATGAAAATATTTTTCCATAGAAATCAGCTTCTAACATTTTTTGTGCTGGCAGCCTCAAATATTTTCAGGTAGGAAATTATGTGTAATTTATTTTCTCATTGCTCAATTTTTTGTCAGTAAATTATATGAATATCAGTACAAAAGTTTTTAAGAAAACCCACAACAAACGTGGTAATAAACAGATTATTTAATCATTTTTACGAAGGAAAAACTAGTGAGTTTTATAATTTAATTTGATTTAATAAATCTCCAATACTTAAATATTATTTATATCAATAATGAAGATATAAAAGAAAACAATTTTAAGTTATTAAAATTTTGGCTTTATCAGTGTTGCTATTTTATATTGATAGACCGAAAACCAAACCCAAAGACACTTTGGATATTTATATCCAGGTATCTAACATTGCTGTTATTGTAAATAAATAACTTCTCAGTAATGATAATGAGCTTATTTAATACCAAATTTTTTAAACAACTCGTTCGATTCCGTCAAAGCTTACTAACTAACCACAATAAGTAAAATATAGAGTTATGTATGTAGGTAGTCTTCGCCGAGTATAATACCTACCTGACTATAATATCAATAGTCGTATAAACTGATCTGCCGCTCTAAAATGCCCTTCTATTAATCTTTAACGATTATTATAGTAAACGCTACTAACTACGAGACGCGAATTGTCCTACTTTGTTACTGTCGGGACTAAGGCAATGTAAATAGTGATCACGAGTGATCAAAAATTGCCATTTGAAGGCTTTTTTGCTTTGCAGACACTTTTTATTAGGTAGGTATATCTTTCATACTGTTATTTATAACCATTAGTTATAAAATTATTGATGTCCATCGCTCTACAATACAGTTTACAAGAGCATCCATAGTCAATTGAATGCCTGTATAGCTATAGAGATACACAACAGTATAAAAATAGGTATGTATTCGTACGGTATTATTATAGGTACATATTTATAGATAGATACTATAGATAATACCCTCCGCATATTGAATGTTATAGGTATGTATAGTAAATTGCTATAACCCGACCGTGGCAAAAATACGTAGATTCATAGTCGAGACTGGGACGCTTATGTTCAACTCGCATTAGTAGCGTGTTGTAGCTCTTCGTGCGAACCCCGACGACGAAATCATTCCATCCAGCCGTCGAAGCCGTGTTCTCGGGGGTTTGGGATTGTGATTTTGTATAAATCTTTAAGTTATGTGCCAACAACATTACAAAACAGAGGTAAGTGCTAAAATACGATCGTTTTTAGAAATAGTTCATAATGTCGTCGTTGTTCCCTCTGAGCATTTATGGCATCGCTTTCTCAGGCGTATGTTTGTTCTCCCTCTAACAAACGGGATGTCAGCGACATGTTTAATTTTCTGTCTCATTCCTTCTAGTAATATAACACCGTTGTGCTCGGTCGTGTCACGTAAGATTTTTTGTATTTTTGCCTGATTAGAGTGTGATTTTTGAGGTAGTTTTGCAATATTCATGTCAATCAAGTGTTTGTGTATATGGAGTACTAATTTGTTTCAAAAATATTTGCGTTATTTGTTTGATATGGGTCGTGCTAACTTTCACTCTAGATATAGATAGGTACCGTGGATGATATAGCATAGATAGATACATGTATAGGACTGTAGATATTCAACATCGAGTCGTCGAGTCTCAAGGCCGAAACATACAAATACATAAGTATATATTGTAAGAAAAGAATATTGGTTTTTATTGGAATGTGAAAATTGAAATGGAAATTGTGATACCTTAACATTTTACTCAATACAATAATTTTGGTGTGACCGTAAGTACTTGCGTCGTATCGTATCACATCGTATAGGTACATTTTGGAATGGCGTATTGTGAAACACCATCATGATTTTTGATATAAAGATTTCTTTTATCGCATCATTGCGACGTAAATTGTGGAAATTTGTTGTATACATGTAGCTATTCTCCATGATGTACGGTACCTTTCAACTTATGCTGTGCCATAGAGCTACTGTTGCGAAGCCCTGTCTATTTTTTGATCCTTTAGATAACCTCAAAAATATGTTCATATAATAATTGTTATGACCTACGTGATGAGTTTTATTGATAGTGCACGTTATATATTGCTAATAAGAAACATAAAATATAGATTATTCTTTGTGTCACAGATAATCTGAAACTTTACGAGCTGACTGCAAAGCTGCTCTGAAGGATCTGCCGAGCCCGCATTATCTGTGATATACAGCTCAGCCTCTCGTCCGTCCTATAAGGTAAGCGTCGCATTTATAAATCTCCCCAAAGTACTTGTTCCCTATGTGTATTTATACCTATTTAAAGACAATGGTACTTCAAACATTACTTTTATCTTAATTCTGTTAGAGCTATGCTAACTATAGATATACTATAATATTGCCTTTTTTGTTATTTGGTTAAACTATAATTGTTGGAAAGGACTATAAAAGTTTATTGGCTGTTTGCATACCTACTTCTCTGAACCAAGTAACAATATGCAGTATAATTTTCACCTAGTATTATAAAAGTCGTAGGACTTGCTATTTTACACTAATAGACAAAAAGCAGGAAATTATAAGTTAGTGATGCAAAGAAATATAAGGCCTAAACAAATTCTCCCTATTTTTTAGTAAGGAATTTATAATTGTAAATAATGAGCATGATTATAAGAAATTCCTTTTAGTAGAAATAGCTAATTAGCTTGGCTTGTCACATTTCTAAAATAAAATTAACATGAGGCACAAGTTAGCTGTATGCTGATACAATAAATTTGTGTACTTATTTATAGGGCTGGGCCAATCGGGGCTAGGAGGCGAGTCCGCAGCAGCTTCCAGCGGTGATCTCACCTTGTCCTCTGCCATAGAGGCACTAAACACTGCTACCTGCTTTATTGACTGCATCACTACGAACCATTGTTACTTAGTCTATAATTGAAACAATATGCTATCTGTGAACTTAAGTATAATGTTAGGTGAAAACTGTAGAAAATTATTCTATTTATAATAATTGTCTGATGTCTAATGTTTCTGTAATATTATGTGTTCGACATCTAATTAAGGATAATTGTTACTCCAATATTAATACTGTTACCGAACCAATGCAATGTAATATCTCCACCTCGATGTCGGTGGTGAACACAAATAATTTTGGTGCTTTTAAGCGAGTCGAGAAGAATGAAAGTCATGAAGCTAGTGTAAAGATGGTAGATATAAATATTTATAATGTAGAATTTGTTGATAGTGTCCAACAAAACCAAATGATTGGCGATACGCCTAACTACTGCATTCCTTTAACGATTAACGCCATAACAGTCCAGGGTATCTCATACAGTGACCCATATTTCAGTAGCTTTAACTTAACGTATAAGATGGCGTTCGGAGCGCCGGAGCATATGAACAAGTCTGATTACGCTTTTAAATCCTCAGTTTGTATTATACGAGATGAGCCTTGCGATACGCAACTACTAAACGACAAGTCTGCTCATAATATGATATCCAAAACGAAAACTCGAATCATAACTAATGAAGACAAGTCTGTGAAGACATACCATGACAATAATGAAATGGAAGTTGGTTACGAAAAACCCGCCAATAAGACGGCTTTGCGAATGTTCGCGAACGGTGATCTCACCTTCGACGCTATGTTGGAACTCACGAAAAACGAGCATCGAATAATCAAGGAAATGAAATCCCACGAGTTGGATAGTTGGGGCGTTCCGCGGCGCCTGCGACTATGTGGAGGTGGCGAGAGCTCGCTCAACGCTGCCACGGGTTGGGGCAGCCCGCCCGCTTCTAATAACAGTAAGTCCCGCTTCACCGCTTATAACTAACCCTTGAGAAGTAGTGTGTAGTTGTAGATGGTCCCTGTAGATTTACACCGACAATAAACAATTTGGCAGTAACATACGTGGCCGAGATGATACCTATATTTTTATTCGACGTCAGTGATAAGAGAGTATAAATAGATATTTTTTCTTTGCCAGCTGGGAATTGGGGCGGTAATTCCAGTGGCCAAACAAATAATGGGACAAACAATACTCAACAATGGAATAATACGGCTCAGCGCCCGCCCACTTCTCAAGCAGACAGTAAGTTGTTTTAATATCGTCATTAATGATGAAGTCATCAAAATAAAATTTGCTTCTATTGTTGGCAAATGATTATTACAGTGATTAGAAATTACGACTAACATTATGGATTTTTGCGCCTTGTATTGGTGTTCATAAATGTTGATCTTCTTTCTTGCAGTGAACAGCAACAAGGGGAATGGAAATCAAATGCCACCGACCAGTGGCGCGTCTGCGCAGAATTGGCAAAGTTCCCCACCCAACATGCCAAATTCACAGCCCAACAACAATGGTGCACCCACGAGCAATGGTCAGTTGACTCTCAAAATATAAATGCATTTAACACAAATTTAAACTTATTTGAAACAGATTGTTTTTTATGTTCTTGTCTTTATTTTACTAAGGTACGAACAACGGGGGTAACGGAAACAATGGCGGTACTAATCCACCCAATCCTACAGCAAATACGAATGGACCCACTGCGGCCAATGGAAACAATGGCAATAACGCCAACAGCACTTCCTCTGCCAAGATTGAGCAATTGAATTCAATGAGAGAGGCTTTATTCAGTCAAGATGGTTGGGGAGGCGTAAGTATTTTGATAAGACTATAACCATTTCTTCATGATTAACAAGTTCTTTTCTAATGTATATTTTGTTTGTTTAGCAACATGTCAACCAAGACACCAATTGGGATGTACCTGGTTCTCCTGAGCCTGGGTCAAAGGTTGAACAACCTGCTGGCGGACCACCAGCTTGGAAACCGAATATTAACAACGGTGCATTCCTTGGTACCGATCTGTGGGAAGCTAACCTAAGAAACGGCGGCCAGCCACCACCACAGCCTGCTGCAAAAACGCCTTGGGGCCATACACCAACCACTAATATTGGTGGCACATGGGGTGAAGATGATGATGTGGCTGATTCCGCTAATGTATGGACAGGACCGCCTCCGCCGCAACAATGGCCCGCAGGTCCGCCTCAACATGCCCAACAGTGGGGTGTACCCAAGAAGGACGACTGGAATGCATGGGGTGAACCTCACCGACCTGTCGATCCACGCATTGATCCTCATCGTACTTCTGATCCGCGTCAGCAGTCGGCCGACCCTCGCCACGACTTGCGCGGTGGAATATCTGGACGCCTTAACGGTGATATGTGGAGCCAGCACCACCAACATGCAGCAGGTCCCAATAAAATGATGCCTGGAGCTGTAAATCAGTGGGGTGCACAGGGCCCTAAAGACCCGATCAAAGGATCGGGTTGGGAAGAACCATCGCCTCCGGCTGCACGACGTGCTCCGGGCGGTTTTGATGACGGGACATCACTGTGGGCGCAGCGTGGTATGGGTGGAATGGCAGCTCGCGGACCCCAAGGCCCGCCCGGCCCCCAGCGCATGCCTCCCACTCCGACCAAGCCCGACGCCGTATGGGGTGCTCATGGTCAGCGCAATGGTTCCTGGGAAGAACCACATACCCCTGCTTGGCCCGAAAGGGATGCGCCTGCCTGGCCCGATGCATCAGGACCGGCTCTATGGCCTGTGCCTAAACCAAAACCATCTGGCCCCGGAACTGCTTGGCCTGAAGATATTGGTGAATGGGGTGGACCAAAGCCACCGCAGGCCGGTCCTTTAGGCAAGCAGCTGCCTAAAGAGATGGTGTGGAACAGCAAGCAGTTTAGGTAATAATAAAAACAATGCAAAATAACTATTTCCTTTATGTAACATGTACAGTTTTTTTATGACACAATTTTTTTTTTATGCCAGGTTCCTAGTAGAAATGGGTTTCAAAAAAGAGGAAGCAGAGGCCGCACTTCGCAGCCGCGACATGAACGCGGAAGAAGCTCTAGAGATGCTGGCGAGTGCCCGCGGAGGCGATGGGTGGCGCCGTGACGACCACTTCGGCCACCACGGCGGGCCCTTCCAGCCGCCGCCGTCTGTGCCCGCGGTGTCGCCCGCCGTCGTACAGAAGATACTCAACCAGCCGCCGCCGCCGACCCCGCAGCATCACCAGTCCTACAACCCGAACAGGTAAGGCGCTACATTCCATTGTCTCCTCCCCGATTCATAAATATATTGTAATACAAAACCTTGACACAAAAGTTACAATTCTACGAAACTATGATTTGAGGAAAATGTTTATTATTCATAAAGTTTGTATCTCATGGTGTTTACAAATAAAAACTACAGCTTATGTAATTTTTATTTGTAAACACATAATGACTCACAACTGATCTAGTGAGTAAAGATTGTATTCACTTTGAAATGTCAGTGGTACGGGTAATGGCGGGCAGCCGAGCGCCGCGCAACTGCGCATGCTTGTGCAGCAGATACAAATGGCGGTGTCTGCTGGCTACCTCAACCATCAGATCCTGAACCAGCCTCTGGCTCCTCAGACCCTCGTTCTTCTGAACCAACTGCTTCAGCAGGTAAATATACTGATGCTATTATAAAACTAGTTATTTTTAAATGACATTATTTTGATTATTCATTAACATAAGTTGTCTTTATGTTTTCTTCTTACACAATTGAGTTTTGTGTTTTCTTATATCTGTTTATTGTTCTTTTTTGTTTGAAATCTTTGTTTTTTGCAAAATGCGTTCAATATTTTTTTACTTTAATACTCCTTGATAGTATTTTCTCTAATTTATGTGTCTCTTTCAGATCAAAGTACTGCAGCAATTGTTGCAACAGAACTCGCTTGCTATGACTAAAGGTCATTCCAATCTCGCCTTGCAGTACTCTGTACAAATTACCAAAGCCAAACAGCAGATTACAGCTCTACAAGTAAGTTTAACATAACATTTATAGAAATGTTTTGTTGGTTAATAAAATTATAAACTCAATTTATTTTGTATAATACTTACAAAATTCAGGATTATTTAACAATATTCTACATTTACTCAAATATTTCCAATTTACGAACGATCATACATTTACATAATTTTATGTAATACACTTTATTACCCACTCTTGATAGTATTATGAACCATTTTCGTATTTCGTCAGGATATTTATGGTGGTCTTTAATTAGATAGTGATAAATGAATGCAGTGTGTATAATTTGGTATTTAGTTTTAGGTGGTAAATATTGTGCTAATTTTATTTTTTGTGTGTTTAGAATCAAATAACAGCGCAGCAAGCGTTGTACATGAAGCAACAAGCTGGCAGCTCCGATTTGTTCAAACAGGGACATGATCCCATCGCCCAGTTGCAGAACAACTTCAGTGATATGTCCATTCCAAAAGATACTCAAGGAGTAAGTTTATTTCACATTTCCTCTCATATTGCTCAATAACATCCTCCTTATGGGAGAACATGATATTGTACAAGTTTTCAGGCAAAGAATGTAAATAAAGAAATGTAAATAATTCTTATCTAGTCACTTGTTACCGTTTGTAAACTAGTTGAATAACGATAACGTAATTTGTATCATGTAAAGTTAAGTAACATATATAAAGTTTATGATGACTGCTCAGGGCTATGGCGGTAGCAGCGGCAATCAGCAGTCCCGCCTCAACCAGTGGAAGTTGCCCTCTCTCGACAAGGACGTCGAAGGGTCGGAGTTCAGCCGCGCGCCCGGCACTGCCAAGTCCACCACGAGCCCACAGCTCAACCAACTTGGCCTGCAGCCAGACTCGTATGTTTACCACTTGTTAACTTTATTATGTAACCGAATTAGACAACACAGGCTGACCATGTACTCAATAAATGTTTTTGCAACTTTGCTGATATAAAAGAATAACTGGATATCAGTTTCATTGCACAAGTTACAGAAACAAATTAACACAGCCACTATGAAACTTTTTGTTTATTATTTTTCCGTTTTATCCTTGGTTTTGTTTTTTTTAACATGCTGGGAGATAGAACAGGAAGTTAACTACTTCCTAATTCACAAGCTCGTATTGCTCTAGTACTTGGGGAGTGGGTCGCGGTGCGGAAGGCTGGGGCGATAGCGGCGCGGATGTTGCCGATGGCAAGGACGCCTGGCCTTCTCACCCATCGCATCAGCCTGTGTACGATCTCGTGCCCGAGTTCGAACCCGGCAAGCCCTGGAAGGTATGTATACAGACACAATGTGTAGCATGCAATGTCTTTGCAACAATTACTGCAAAGTAATGTCTTTTATGTTTTTAACTTACATATTTGTTTGTCTTAGGGTAACCAGATGAAGAATGTCGAGGATGACCCAGCTATGACGCCAGGATCTGTGGTGCGGTCGCCTTTGTCGCTAGCCGTGATCAAGGACGCGGACATGCTGGGCGGCAAGACCTCCCCACCGGGCGGCGAGCGCTCGCTGTCGTCGTCAACGTGGAGCTATGCCCCGCCTGTAGGCGCGGGCGCCGGCGCCGGCGGGCTGAAGTCCGACGCGTGGGGCACCAAGCCGCGCCCCGCGCCGCCCGGCCTCAACAAGGCCTGGCCGCAGCACCACAACAACTCGCAGCAGCGCGCCGTGCCCTCCTGGCAGGCCTCCACTTGGCTGCTGCTCAAGAACCTCACTGCTCAAGTATGCTTGCCATTACATCTGACATTGCTAAACCAACTAATTAATTTAAGTCACCATTGACTAAATATTAAAAATATTTGTTTCTAACAGATTGACGGGTCCACTTTGAAGACGCTCTGCGTCCAGCACGGCCCCCTGCAGAACTTTCACCTGTACTTGAACCAAGGGCTCGCCCTCGCCCGCTACTCAACGCGCGAGGAAGCCGCTAAGGTAAGTGCATACCATGACCCTGTGCGGCAGATGTGTTTGTGTGGCGACGTGTGCTGACGGGCGGTGTGTTGCAGGCCCAGATGGCCCTGAACAACTGCGTGCTGAGCAACACGACGATCTTCGCGGAGTCTCCGGCGGAGTCCGAGGTGCAGATGATCCTGCAGCACCTGGGCTCGGGCGGCGGCGGCGCGTGGCGCGGCGGCGGCGGCAACAAGGACGGCTGGGGCGGGTTCGCGGGGCTGTGGCCCGACTCGCACGACCAGCGCGCCACGCCCTCCTCGCTCAACTCCTTCCTGCCGCCCGACCTGCTCGGCGGCGAGTCCATCTAAGCGCCGTGAGGACCTGTACAGATGCATTTGTCCGTGTCGAACGGGTTTCGCTCCTCATCTCTCGTCGTTCCCGATCGTTAGCTAATGTCGCCTAGGTCATTCCTGAGGTGCAAATTTTTTATGGTTAGCGTAAAATCTTCGATTTGGATAGTATAAATAGTATTTATCGATCGGTCGGCATGTCGCGCGTTCGTCGACGACGCGAGCTTAGGATCGAAGCCCTAGGTGTCTAGTTGTAATTACGCTTTACCGTCCCCCGTACGGGGATCGACTAATTTAATTCGCCTAGTCAGATCATGTCGAACGCGTCACGTCGCGTCGGAGAACGCGGTGCGACGCGGTCGCGGTAGCCAACTGTCCACAATACTATATTATCTTACTGTGTTTTAAGTGTTCATGTAGAATATTTAGTGTATATAAGAATTATACATATACAATGGCAAATGAAACTGTATCGAGGTTTATAAGGAAGAGTCCGGTCGCGGCGGGCGCGGGCCACAGTGCGGTGAGACCGCGCGCGGCCCGCTCCTGCAAATCTACCAAATAATCGTAGGTATCAGATAGCGTAGTGCGTCGCGGGCTACCTCAGTCACACGTCCCGTGGCCTTATTTTATAGCGTATATTTATTTTGTTGTGCTCGAGGGCTGTTGCTGTTTCGCCCGTCGAGCTGTTGCGTTCCGAGTTTCTTTCGTGTTCGTTTTTATTTTCTCGTTTTATCTGTATTTGTCGTATTTTAATTATTTATTTCTGTTTTGAATTCTCACTCGCATCGAGCCCTCGTTTTCCAGTAGTGATATTTTTATTCAGCAATAAACGTGTAAGTGCATTTCGCCCACTAACAAAACTTGTACGATTAGTTGTAATTTTTATAAAAATAACAAAATTTGAAAATTATGAGATTTGAAGTGCATTCTTGTAGCGGTAAATTCCTTTTAAGCCGTATAGTCTGATGCAAACGAGTATATAGTTATATGCGTTAGGAGCGAGCGGCCGCTAGCGCGGCAGCCGCGGCAGTCGCCAGCAAGTACAAGTGGGACGCGCGCTCCCTTGCAATCCAGTAATCCTGTGATGTAAAGTATCTTGCCTAATGTAAGGATAATCTATTTTGTTGGAGAGTATCATAGTAGCGCGAGTCGCCGGCGGTCGGCCTCCGCCGAAGCTGACGTTTCCCCAAATTTTTTCCAGTATTTGTGATTGAAGTGCCACTTTATGTTTAATATAATGAGACGATTATCTAGATTATACGATTAACGTAAGGGTAACCTAATATAATAAATTGAAAATTGTTTTATCATTTTATATTACACATACATTTGTGAGAAATGTTATTAAAGTACTATAATTGAACAGTAATTAAATATTACACTTTTGTGTATAGGTAAGAATAAAGTTCTAACTTAAATTTAGCCATATCAATATCTATTTAAATAAAAGATTTGTGGTATTTTCTATAGGCTCAATTTGAACGTTATTCAAAGTGACATATGCTTTAGATATTCTGTTAATAATATACTTGTAGCCGTAGGTTTGTCGGTATTACATAACTGTAGGTGTAAGTTTACATTGTAAGTCCTATCGTAGAGTTCAATAAGCATACTATTGATATTTAACGGCAACGATTGCACGTGTAAGTTAAAGTTCGTTATCATAAAGTTTATTTACACTTTTATTTACTTTTTAATTTATTGATGGTGTGCCACAGAGATACTCTGCCAAAATATAAAATTACCAATAATCGCGGGATGAGAGAGTAGAGCGGCGAGCGAGCGCCCGGCAACGCGGACGCCGGCGCCGCTCGGACCCACCTCGCTCTACGGTCCCGGCCGAACGCCCGGCCGACTATAATAATGTAAATTGTAACTCTATTTCGAACATCTTCCAGTGTTTTTATGATAAAACGATTTTAGCGTTAAGTTAGTTTTAAGCGATTCGCTGTACCTTGTCGAGCCTCTGGCTCGCGTACTCTTCACAAATTAATTAATTAAGTTAGTTAAACGCGAATTTAGACGTGTACGTGCGTTTGAACTCTGTTCGCTTCGGACCTGTAGTAGTCTAGTGTTAAATGTTTCGATGTGTGATGTGTTCATTTAGAAACAATATTAGCATTTGTCATTACTACCGTATTATCTTACTATAGGGACCGACGGCAGTTTGCGTTTAGATCATTGCATATTCTTCGTTGCCTTTCGCGATTTGTATCAGATACAGATTTAGTTTGAACGCGGAGCACTATTCTCTTACAAATGACGTCCGCATTGTTTGCCGCATTGTTCGCGTCGCATCACAACGGGTTGTTGATACAAAGGCACGGTATATGCAACCGAACCATTTGATTCGCCTTCCAAGGGGCCATAATCGAGATTGTCACGGAGTTTAAAGTTAGGTGCCAAAGAGTGATTATCAAAGATGTCCGGAACAACTGATTGCATTTCTCAGCTTGATAAAGATACTTCCAAATTTGAAATTATATTCGCGGTACGGGTTAATGATCTGATGTTCCTATAACATTTCGTGTTACGTCTATTCAACAATAGTGCACGTATAAACAGACAAATGTCAATTCTATGTATTGTTAAAGCTCAATTTAAGTGATGAGGGTGTTTCTTTTACCGATTGATAGAATAAATAAAGAGTATAGGTATTATTTTTAACTGATATTGTTCTGTCCAATTCTACACCAATATTTGATAACGCCTAAATCTCAGTTGTTTACTCTGGTGCAAATTTAAATTTTAATATTACAGCAATAAATATTTAATTTTTATAAAGTTTTTTCCATTTTGAGGTTAGAAAAGCCGATCAAACGGAGTGTATAATGAACCAGTGCCCTTTAGAATACGTCATCCATAGATTAAAGACGAAAAGAAGTTTATGCCTTGAAATTTTTTAGTCAGTTAATCAGTACTTAATAATGGATATACATATTGTAAAGTGGACGTATTTTAACTGTGTAGACGTGTCGGTATAGCGGTAGATAGTGGTGTTAGAGGTGTATCGGTAGAGGCGCGCGCGAGCCTCGCAGTCGCGCCGCCACAAGGTTGTGAGTAGCGGCATCGCGCCGCGCTAACTGAATCTCCTCTCGGTTCAATGACTGCATCATTATTTCCTGCACACAATTATTGCGCCATGTGCAATTTAGTCTGTGTTATTATTATGTTGTTGTGTATTTATATGATACATCTATACTGTAATATGTATATATTGTGAAATTTTATTCGTAAAAATTTAATACGCTTCACGCTTCTCTTTTAATAACATTTTTCGTGATTTGTTTCTGTTATTTAGAATAAATTTACGTACCTACAAGTAATTATAATACGATCATAAATGTAAATATAAGTAAAATAATAATAAAAAAATAAAAAAAAAAAACAAAAAAAATGAAAAAATATATAAAGAAAAGCAATTAAAAGAAACCAATGATTGTGCCTCAATGAACTGTGGTACGTTACCGTAACCGATGGCAGGTGTAATCGTTCCCTTCAAAAATGTATTATAATGAATTGTGCGCCTAGGCACCGCTCTGTGACTAGCTGTAGACAATATAAGGCTGCGAGCAGCGGGGCCCGCGCCCACGCCTTGTGTAATCATTAATGAGCTTAGCTATGTTTTACTTTTATTGTAATAAGTGTTATTTCATCAATCGACATTTTATATATATACATACCTACGTATATGTAAATATTTTTATCTATTTATTTATTGGTTTTCATGAAGTTAACCCGAATTAACGTGTAACCTTTAAATTTGTTGGTTATTTTTTTTGGAGTCAGATCGCGCGGGTTTCGTGCGTTTCAAACAATCGCTATTCCATAACACTTGAATGCCAAAGTCGATGTCTGTAAGCCATTAGACGAACGCTTGTGTTGTTTACATAAATTGCGTGGATCTCTGACATCACAACAAACTATTGATCGTACAAATAGGAGCCATTAATATTGACAACCGACGCATAGGTCGCCGTTGTCCATCCAAGCTGCTCTGGTGTTATTTTAGCTCAACTATTCAAGTAGTTTGCTCATAATTGTTGTTAATTTTAATTTTTTTTATCTTAATTTTTAACTTCCCTTAGTGAGGAATAAAATTCTAAAGTTATTTTGTAATCTCCAAATTAGCTTTTAATAATGTACTGGACCGTGTATGGCTTAGGACTCATGCCGCCTAAACGCGTTGCGCGTATCTAATTTTATTTTATAGCTTCCCTTCGCTTGTCACTCTACCGTCCCTTTAACCTTGTGTAAAATTGTGTGGTAGCTTTATTAGATTAGCCTCAGTATCGAATCGAAGCGTGTTTACTTTGACTTGATGCGTATATTTGTTACTAAGTTTTTATCGTGTTTATGATCGGTTGCCAACGCACAGAAATGCCAATAGATATCGTACGGAATATTGAATAGCGTGGTTCAAGGGCGACGGGTCGGTGGCGTGACAACGTTCGGCTTAGTAGTAGCTTGACATCAGTCGGCGCTGCGACTAGCCCATTGTCAGGAGCCACTCACTCGTTCAACTGTGTACTCTATAGGGACCAAGATATCTATGATTATATTGTGCAGTTTCATTTACGCTGAAAATGCTCCACTCACCAATAAGCTGATCATTGACTCGATGCATACTAAAAGACATTCTCATTTTCCATTGTTAATAGTTGCGCGCGCGTTTGGCGTCGCTCATAACGACGGATGTTACTTATACGACAATTGTACCTAGTGATAGTGTGTACGATATTCAGGAGGGCCTTTTAATTTAAATAAGGTTAAAGTTTTGCTTGTTGTCTTTATTTATATATATTTTTGTACGTTACGACGTTGACGTCCTAATACAATAGAGAACACATTAGGTGATATCTACAAAGAAACTAGTCTTCCTTATTTACGAGGGATCGTGTTGAGATGGAGGGACGCGTGACGTCGACACAAGAGGCAATCATTCCTCTAGTCTTGTTATGTGGTGCGAATAAGTGAATACCAAATATAAAATAACGAAGGCTTTGACGTTAGTGTGTAGAGGTTACGATAGCTCGGCCCGAGCAGCTTGGACCCTGTCAAACTTTACAAGGGAATGGTTGGGTAGTATTATTATAATGCATTTATTTCTCTTTTCATAGTCACTCAATCATATATTTAATTAATTGAGCTAATGCCTAAAAATTGGAATATCAGAGTTTATTTAGGATGTTCATATTTTACATTTTAGTGTTTAAATATCTAAAATTTACCTTAATTATAGTGAATGGATTTTTGTATTATTGGAATATATAGCTGTAAGACAAAGGGTGTTCTTGATAAAACACAAACAACTGATTATAAACAAAATAATAAAAAAATTGTACTGAGTGACTTTACGTGTAAACAGAGGGCCATTGATAAAAAAATGTTGAACTAAGCTAAAATTGTCTATGTGGTAACTTAACTAAATGTGATTGCTGAGAATATTTTAACTGCTATTATGTATAGTTGTAATAGAGCAGTAAGCCGCCATTTATCTGTTAGCTCTGTGAGCGTACAAACGACATGCACTCCGTATAAACGTTGACGCGCGTTCTTAATATTTCAGTAAGTTGCATTTGATTCGACGAGTACGTATGTAGCGTTTATGTATATATATGTATGTGTATCAAGGCCAACCCCCCACCAACAGTTAATTGATGCAGTAGACTCGAGACTGCTGCTCGCTAACTACACAAGACACTGCTTCTCTAGTCTCTCTCGCATTCATGCATCGCACGTGTCGCACGTGGCGACGTGCGGGCGATTATAATCGAGCATAATTTAACGATCATATCCTATATGAAACTAGTTTATATTCGTATTATTCTTTCATTAGATCTCTGTTGTACCTGTGTGAAATTGTTTATATTCAATGTTCATTTGTACTGTAAGAGAACTTTACTGGTCTCGACGACACCGTGCTTGACATATACGTAATCGCGTAGTTCGAACGACCAAATTCATGTTCCACTAAAGTACTAATAACCTCTCAATATTTAGATATTTCTATTGGCGTCAAAAATGAATACTCTGCGGTCTTAAATTAGTCACTTTTGTACCTTGATTGTACTTGTACTTGAATAATATCCTATGTAAGTGAGGAACGACTAATCCAATTCTGAAATATACTTAATTTAAATTTTGACAGACTGATATCTGTGATTAAGAAAATATTTTTAATATTGTCCAGTGAGTCGGATGAGAATATTTATTTTATTAGAGGTCTCCTACTGCCAGCGGCACATTCTTATGTGACGAGACATAATATTTAACTGCTTCGTATATTTTTTTACTTTAGTGATGTATCGAGCTGATACATTTAAAAGACCATTATACGATACTACCGTCGACGGTTTATGTTGTACAAAACGAACAAGCTTAATTAGTAATTAAAAACCCCACCATACAGATGTAGTGTACCGATCCCAATGATACAAAGTAAATGTAACAGTCAATATCATGACATCACCGCCACGCTCGCGCCGCACGTGTCGCACGGACCGTGCGCGTCGCACGTGGCGCAGACTGATCACAACAAATTACTATTGAGTACCACCGATGTCATCTGAAATTTGTTTCCATAAAATGATTGATCTTTGAACGTTGCATATCGTCTACATTTCTAATTCGAATTATTTTGTTGTATTCATATCCATGATTCCCGTGATGTGCGTTAAGTTTGGATATTTGTAAAACCTTAAGTTATCATAATAATGAATACTAAATTGATTGCCTTTAGTATTGTAGTGAGTGACATCTCTTTAAAATAATGAACGATTGGCGTTGTTTTATAATAAAAAATAATATTTTTCGGTACCACCTTTGAGTTAAAGTACAATGTAGTTATATAAAGCATGTTTCAGCGACGTATTTCATTATAACAATATCAACATAACTAATTGATAAGTTTAGCGTAGACTTAGGCTGTCTCGTCTCACGTTACACCAATATTATTAATAATAATTAATTCTCCTCGATATCTGTATTGGAACACTTAATAAATAAGCAGATACTAAATTATGTCATAATTATATCAATAGGCTAAATATATTAAACAAATAAAAACTAAAAGATTTTTCTGTGCAAATCTCTGTGATGGGAAAATTTATTCTAAAGATCTAGTATTAACTGAAAGTGACACAAGGGTCGTACTATGAAGCATTTTCCTTGCGTTTGCGGGAGATACATGTACGCTAACTCATAAGCACATCTTTATCGAACGCACGGAATATTAGTCTATATTGCATTTCATGCTAGGGCCCGAGTTTCATGGTGACTTAAAAAGTTGAACTTTTCAGTCTTTTCGCGCAAAGGGTTGTGTATTATTTTTTATGTAGTACAAAATGTGTTCGCAATTTGATTGCTGCTGTAGTGTTCCTTATGTTCTTATTCAAATTAACTTTGTTGGTTATTTATTTGAAACTTTGTATTCTCAATGTCTAAAGTAATGTTTAATAATATAATTATGGTCGTAATAATTATGAGGCATGCGTAAGTAATTTCACGTAGTAAGTTTATGAACGGCTGCCTTAATAGTAATATGAATTTGTATCGATCTGTACACCATCCTCTACGTATGTTCCGTCGACGACTCGCTGCGCCGAGTCGTTAGTGTTCCGTCACGTACCAAATAATAGCGTAGCGGGGCGCCGGGTCGGTGGCGGCGTCGCGCCTCGGTCCCGCCTACCACACCTCATATATTCTAGATCTATTTTTGCAACTGCCGTGTTTTTAGACATGGCCATCTCCATTTACCAAAGGTGTGTGGCGCGACAGAAGCCGGCGTACGGCACCACCCCGGCCGCCCTCGGCAGCGGTTCCACGTTCTTTGTCTGTATTACCTCATTCAATAACCTCACATAGTATGTCCTATATCAAACTATTTATATATCGAATCCCAGTACTTATCAAACGCACTGCACTGTTATTTGGTACACAAACATTTTAACAATTTCTTTAAGTTAATTTAAGAATTTATCGTGAATTTTATCAGTGTATCAAATAGTCCATATATTTTACTGTTATTTTTCTGATACTACCTTAATAAAAGCAATGTATATTAACAAACAAAGCAGGAGAACAATAATTATTATGTAAGTGTAACAGTTAGTGAATTTAAGTGTGCTATTTTCCATTCCAGAACTCAACGATATCATTGTTCTTGTAATACTTATGTTCGGGTTATAAAAATGTTATTATTGTATTTAAACTAAACCTTATGTGATTGAAATGCAATGTTTAGAAGTATTTTTATTCTTTATTTTTTACCATTAATTAATAATAGTTAGTAGAGATCTATTTGAGAGTCTAATGTATCAATTATTTGTAAAGTTGGCTGTAACTAATTAGAAGTTACAATAAGTAGACATATTTTAATATAAACATTTGGAGCAAATTTTATGTAGATGACAAATAGTTGTTTTGATCATTATGTGAAATGTTGTCTCGTATTGTTAGCGCAATGTGTACGCACAACGGTGAGGCGGGTCGGGCGGCGCGCACGCACTGCGGCCTCGCGTCTCGCCGGCCACACGGCCGCGCTCGCCGAGCGGGTGACCGAGCGCCTCGCTCGCAGCCCCCGGGGCACAGTGCGCGCGCGCCGCCCGACCGGCGGAGGTCCCTCGACACTCACTGCACAGCACTGCTAGACTAATTCAGTTATTGCGTAAGGATATTTTTCTTACATTTCGATAAGAGTAATGTTTATAGAATAGGCAATAAATAATGTTTAACAAAAAGTCCCTATATAATCGAACTGACGACAGAAACGCATGTTATATTTGTGGCCTCTTTATGAAGTAAGATCTAAGTTACATGTTAAAAGAAAATTAATTTTGCTATGCACATAAATGATACTCAATTAATTGCCAAAAAGTAATATATATTCATAGTTCAACAATATTTCTTTTGGGCATATTTACTTTGAATTTATGCAAAACTTAGATTATGAGTAAGTAGGTTGTAGACTATATGTAGAGTGAACGCATATTATATTATTATAATATATCTATATATATTAAAGTAAGGTGAATTTGAGAGGTATCAATTTCTTGTATTGTTCGTAAGTTTAGATAATAAATGGGTTTAGCCATAATTCGGCTGGTTTGATATGTATGTTATCTGATTAATTGTAAAAAAAAAATAAAAAAAATCATTAAAACATTGTGTTTCATTTCTATCCCTTCTCCCTACTTATCCTGACTAGTAATTTGTATACAAGTTGTACACAAGATTAGAAAATAAGGATTTATGACGATGGTGATGGTCCACAAACAACTTCTTTACAAATCAGGGTTATCGATGGAGTAAATTAATACTTTTATGTTACTTTTTTCCTCACCATAAATATTATGGATTAAGTTACCTAACTTGTAAATAATTCGCTTATCCATGATTTTGTTATCTGTAATAATACAAACAATCTTTTTTAATTCACGGGCTAACTTCAAGGGAAGAAACCCGGTCCTTTTTAAGGCTTACACGGGGACACAGGTCCAACATGGGGCACCTACCAAGGGCCATCCACCTGCTCTATGGAAGAACCGACATGGACGGCCCAAGGTAGCTACAAAACAATTGTGAATTATGGATGAAACGAATTTGGGCTATGGATAGGATATGTTGGATGTGTTTATCAAACAATCTTTTATTATTAAATATAATGAATAACAAGAAAACATAGTAACAAATTAAAACGTTTGCACTAGTGACCCCGCGAACTAAATCGTTTGGATGTTGATATAATTGCCCGTTGAAATCTTCATTTACGGGATTGTACGATTTTACATTATATATTTTACATCAGTATCCATATCTACACAATTCGTAAACTTAAAACAATTCTTAGAATTCAATTATAGTCATAATGTTACCGGTATAGTTTACTATTTGTTTGCGGTTGTGGTAGTTAATTTTATAATCATAGATATGCACTAGGTATTTACCTAGCTATATACTAACTGATTACTTGTTTATGTGATCTTGAGCTGAGTAGTAGCAGGTTAAAGTTTGTATCAATTGATTAAATACATAAACAAAACACTTAAATCAATTCTTCGAACTCTGCCATCGATCAATACTGAATGAGTTGTAAGAACATATTTGTGTTGTAAAACATACTTTACTGCACGTAATCTTAGGAACCTATTTATTATTTTCTTTCTTTAAATTTTACGATCCCGATCCGTGCATTGATTGTTTTTTGTTGTTTGAATTGATGTCATCTGCAGAAAAGACAAATTAGCAACAAGATAAGTTTTTCTGTTTTATATCATATATAAATAATTTGTTCTCACTTCAGTTTGTACAAATCAGTGTACTCAACATTTCTTTTGCTTCTAAACCTGTAAGAACGCAAGGAGAGTCAGGAAAGCGGCGACTGTCGCGTTAAATATGCATCAGGCTGAATAATGCAAGCACTCGACTCCGTGCCGTACTCTACGGACGTTTGCGAGACTAGGGAATTTTATTATACAGCCACGAACTTAAACAACGGGCGAACATTGTCTGCCGAGGTTTGTTATAGTTAAGTTAATTTATAAATTTAATATATGGTCACACTTTTAGAGTGCCCCAACTTTGATTGTAATGACCTTGTCCTTATTGGATATTAAATGCGTGAAAAACATTCTTCATACCTAAAAAAATACCTATTAATAAAATTTATTTAAGTAGATTGATATAAAAAAGTTAACGAACACTTGTTAAAAGGGCCTTTATGTAATCATATGTCCTTGGGCTTTTTTGCTTAATCACTTATGTACTATACCAGAAAAATGCTTAAATTGACCATTTAATAAAGAGCCATCTTTCAAAGCACAAAAACATTGCTACCTATTTAAGTTAATGTCAGTGAATCAGTCAGTTGGGGACTTGGAGCAGTCAATCGATACATATAATTGCGCCATTTGCTTCTAAATGCTACTGGTAAAGTCGTGCCCAGTGTTATCGATCGCTGGCTATCTTTAGACACTGTAAACTCAAGAAATACACAAACTTTTTCATATAAAATTTAATGAATCAATAATTAAAATCGTTGACAATATTGAATATGTATTTACATAATATATTTTTGGTTTAACAAGTGTACAATGTACAAAAATCGACAGCTTTATTTACAACATTTAGCTATTTACACTATGCAATAAAATGGAAGATGTTTTAAGCATTTAAATCTAGCCTACAATCTTATTAAATGCGTCTTATAATTTAATAAAAATAGACAACATACATTCTATACCAAATTAATTATTTAAGTGTAGGTAAAACACTTAAAAGTCAATTTATAATTAATGTAATCATTATTTTATTTCTATGAAAAGATGCTACGAAAGTGTATAGCGAAGTTAATGATTCCATCAAAAATATAAATATTAAAAAAATGCAAGTTGACAGTGTAAAAGGTGGTAATTTATAACAAATTTAGAATTAATTTTATTCCAGCGTGATAAAAATATCCCATTTATATTTTGTTAATGGTAACATTTTCGATGAAACAATGTTGCTTGAACAATTTATTTTGTTTTTGACGCCATCTTTAGAGTTTCGATATGTGCATTTTGTATGATATTTATGTTTTTGATGGGATTTCATTTATGTCTCTACAATGAAGAAAGTACTTTCCTTTTATCGAGAAATATTTCTTGCATCTGTTATTAGCCCGATAAGAATCGCGTTAGTTTTACTTAACTACTTTGGATTTAGGTCGGAGTAAATTTACTACCAGACTTTTTTTTTAATGTAAACACTTTTGGTCACTGTATTTTTATTTCCAGCTTTATAAGGACTTTGGTACTTATACTCCATTTGTTTAGGTAATTAACTAAATGTAAACAATTTTGGTATGTCTTTTAAACAAAATGTGATCTTTAAAAATGTAAAATACGTTTTACAACTTGAAATACATTCAGATTTTCTAAAACTATAGTTAATTGATTTATAAGCAGTAATATCCAAATTAAAAATTATTTTTTTGGTTAAAAAGTAACGCCAAGATTGTTTACATTTAGTTAACTACCTAAACAAATGGAGTATAGGGTTGATAGTTCCCTAAACGTCTTTGAGATAAATATGGCACTAAATTCAAATTAGTAAAACAAAATTGTGATTACGACACAGAGATTTCAAAAGAAGCTTCATAAAAACAGTGCATAACTATGAACTCTTAAAATTGTGGAAGGGCCACAGTGTTACAGTGTACACAACACTTTCTTGTTTCTTCAACGGCTACAGTCCAATTTTAAAAGCTCATAGAAAACTCGCAAGAAATAATCCTAATCGGAACACGGAAAGCCCTAATTACGAAAAATAGACATGAAAATAAATAACAACATAAGAAATTCATCGAACAATCTCAATTATGGAGGAAATAAATCGATTCTTGTTCCTAACACAGACCGATAGCGGACATAAATTATGCAATATGAATAATTCAGGTAGCTTTTACGGTGAAAAGCAAACTCTTTGAGTAACCAGCTAATTCATGAACCTTTAGAGTAAAGGAAAATGTCTGACGGGATTAATTAGCCTTTTTTATTATGCATCTTTAATCAAAGAAGGTATTACTAAGATTTGTCTTTAGATTTTGCATTTGGTTACAGAATTTGCCATAATTGTGTTAGTTAAAACTATGTGTATTAAAATGTATCAGCCGTATTCACAATTTACACTTAGTAGTCATTTTCTTATTTGCCTTTTCCTCTTTGGAGCAATAGAGATTGCATGAACATGGCAACTTTTATGTTTAGTCGTTTGTGAATACGGCGATTGACTAAATAAAATATCTATAGAACTGTAAGGGACTAAGTTCAGTCACAAATTCCCGATTATAATCTGTATTCAAGGATACAAGAAGTAACACTACCGAGTAGGTATCCGACGGGAGACCAAAGTTTCCTATCATCACAAAGTCAATTTGGGTTTGCCTTCCACAGTATGCATTGTACTAAACTACAGTTTACACTGTAAGTGGTTCACAATGTGTATGTTATCTGGCCTCTTCCGGCCTATTGAGGGTCTCGAATATGTGTTTGTACCAGAAGGTGACGGTCTTGCCCCAAGCGCCCAGCGTCGAGTCGTCAAGTTTTAGAACTTCGATAAACATCTTCACGATGACTTCTTTGAGTTGCTGGAAAATAAATACAAAATTCATTAATGTATTGATTTAATTAATAAATTTCTTCTTTTTTTGGAGTCAATGGAAGATTTAACAAAAACAAGAAAGTAAAAAAATTTTGTAGAGTTCTTTGGCCCAAAAAGTGGTCATATAAATTCACTGTTGGTAATTTGGACACTTGTAATTGGGCCATAGTTCTATCAGGAGCACAAATATTTGCATGACTACCATCACATTTGGATGCTTTGAGATTCTCTATTTGCCCAAGTTATGGTGTAAGTAACTTCCGTTTGCATTCTTTTGATGGCTTTACCAATTACATTTAGGTATATAACCATAAGTATCAATCGAAACAGTTGATTTGCATGGATAACACATGAAAGAAAAACAAGTTGCTGCCTGCTTTGACATATAGGCTTTATATGTATAGGTCGTTATATGTATAAAACATTTTAACTCTATCCTCTAGACCAACATATTCAAAATCAAAGTTTTTGATGTCTCTAAATCACCTATTATTTTCTGGTTCTTATAGTAAAGTTCAAGGTTATCTTCGTTATATCATCTGATGGGAGATGATAGCAAAATAAATTACACGATTATCGCTTTTTAAAATATGGTTTTCAGTTGAGTCCGGCAAGACTCGAGACCTACCCCAACATTAATTTAAACTTCCGAAAATTTTAGGCAATGAGTAAACATAATTGTAACATTCTACCTACTCAACATACAATGGCGTCTATCAAACATGGCGTGATGCTCACATGTTTCATAATCCACATAATAACTCTATCCATGTATTTGTCGAAATGAAAAAAAAAACAAATGAAGCTCGCACGCTGAACCACACCTTACATTAGTCTAATACATATGACATGGAAATGACCTTATCGCCACCGCGGCGCCCGCAAATTGAATTGAGTTTATGTATTGGTTAAATACCATCACTTGAATTGTACTTTATGAATTACGCGAATCACCTCAGCTTTGCACGGGTGCAATACTGATATAGGTATTACACTTAATTAAAACCGTTTCTCGAAACATTAAGGTATTAAAAGAGTCATCAAAATCTATTGCGTTGTTTTAAAGAGCTAAGCATACATAGGGACAAAAGCAGACGCGGGAAGTTTCTTGTTTTTAAATACGATTACTAACATATTTTTTTACTTTTACTACTCATACATGCTATATGGAAATAGCTTTAGGTTAATTCTCACAATATAATTTGCATGTTCAAAGCGCAATCAAAACGTTCCGGTCTATGCAAAAGAATAAAACGGCTGGCAATAATGTTTCACCCGAAATAGCTTAAAAAAATTGAGTCGCAGTTTCCTCATACCATTAATTTACTTTTCAAACTACGCTAGACACTTTTTATAACAGTGTAGACAAAGGGGAATTAATAACTTATTTTGGTTATCATTTCGAAATTATGGGAAATCTTAATTTGGAGCTGATTATATCAAGGTCGTCTATTGCAAAAACTATGGCTTGTTATCCGAATATGCAGACATCGTTAGTCTTTCTGACATGAACTTTAAATGGTATAAACTCTTTGAACCACCAGCTTTTGCGTCTAATACATGAATCGCGGTAAAAATTGTATTGTTTCCTTTCGAGGGAACCAAGCTTACCCCATATCAATATTTATTAGGACCGGATCAACCATGCCTTTATTGTATTGTGTGTAGATTAATGTGAATATGACGGCATAAAAGCAACGACATTAAGGGTTTGTTAGTACCTGCAGTTAACCTGAGCGCGGGTTTTGACTGTGTCACCGGACTTATTGGCGAGACATTAGGAACCTCCAACCAGATTAGAGAATCTCAGTTGGATTGGATACAGAAGGCAAATGACCGGGCCTTATAGTCCAACAGAAAAATAATCCTATGTCTAGCAGAGGATCAATAGGTTTTAGTTCAACATTGAATGTATTAAGAAGAGGTTATTTTTATAATAACTTTCGTGAGGATGATTCATACGTAAATGATATAACGGATTACTCACGCGTATATACCGGGATAGCCCGACTAGTTTCGGACCCAACCGAAGTCCTTAATCATGAGCTGACGCAGCGGTGGGGTCGAGAGAAGTTCGACTCGTGACCGATACCGATCACCCTCGGCTATCCAGATAAATACGCGTGAGTAAACCGTTATATCATTTAAGTAAGAAGAGGTTATCATTAACTTACATCGAAATTCTTTTCCTGGATCTTTCTCCTGGCGTGCGAGGCTCCAAGTTTGTTCATCATGGCTATCACCACCTCGGGCTGGTTGAGGTTTTCCACAGCCAGGTTGAGTGACGTCATCAAGTTGATGACGTGAGCCTTGAACTGCATGTTCGATAGGTATTCTTCCTCAGGTAAATTCTTTATCATCTTAAAGAAGTCCTTCGTTTCTGGGTATGCCGTGAAGAATCTGTAAGTGGAGTAAATTCATTGAAATTATGTAGATACAACTTTATTTGTCTCTGCAGATGCATTTTTTTTGACCATATCGCTTGTGTTTTTCTGCTAAAATGCTTGCTTTAAAAAAAAGCACTGAATATTTGTTGATAGTTTTTATTTGAAATCGGAGAACTATGTGATTAATTAACTCACGATGTGTGATTTACTGTTTGTCACTTAAAGTTTTATTTTATTGTCAACTAAAACTTGAGACATAATGAGAATCGAGAGCCTCAGTAAAAAATCTATATTCTTTACATTAAGAGTATGCAGACCCCGTAATAAATATTTATCAATAGTAGGTATAATATTAGTCTTGTGGTTACGCTAAACCACATGTTACAGATTAATTACCTACCTACATGTATATACAAACATTACGATTAGATTAGTACCTAATCCGAGAAATCCACTATCAATCCATTTTTAGCTAATAACTTGAAAAAAACAACTTAGCCAGACAACTCTATAATTTATGTTTATGACTAATACTGATTTCACGTACAATTTTGAGTCATTATATTTTAAGAGTCGAAGGACGATAATCAAATCCACTTTCAAATCAGCCACACCTCAAATTTCTTTACAACTACCAAACCAAACAAGTTTCCGATTAAAAAGTCTATAAAAATGCAGTCATCCAATCGTTTCAAATATCTCATTCAGAAGTCTCTACATTTGACTGGCATTTAATTTCAAAAGCCGTATACAATTCGCTTTAGCGCCAGCCACAAAAAAAAAGAATAACTCAAACAGACTCATGCCCGGAATACGTTTATTAAGTTGTCTGCAAACCACAACTGTATGTTCTCTGTGAGAACTATAAAATTTGACATTTACGCTCAGTGAGCCGTTAATGTTTTATTGGACGTGCAAAATTTTGTTATTGCTACTGGTTGTAAAGGTAATGGTCGTTATTAATATATACTCGTAGAATCCTATTTTCACACAACATTCGTCTTGTGGCTTCCGTTAGTTTACAATACTAATGACCTTTTTAAAATGGTATTTTTAACAACAGTTGTCGAAGAGAGAAAACAAAACAAAGGCGCATTTTAGGGACCCCCCACACTAGCGTCTTTCGAGCGTCGCCGTCGTGCCAGCGTCCGCGCGGCGTCGACGCGACGTCGATGCCGCGGCGACGCGACGTCGACGCGGCGTCAGTTCAACGTTTTTTGTTAACAACGGCGACGCGTTGCCAGCGCCGCGCACGCTCGGCGTTCACAAAAAAACGTTGAACTGACGCCGCGTCGACGTCGCGTCGCCGCGGCGTCGACGTCGCGTCGACGCCGCGCGGACGCTGGCACGACGACGACGCTCAAAAGACGCTAGTGTGGGGGGTCCCTTAGTATTAAAAAAATAGTTACATTTGGCGCCAAATTTTTGGCGGCTAATCAGCTTTTGCAGATATTTGCTTCCTGCCATTTTATCTTTATGGCATAAGCTAGACGTTTACACACCTGGATATTTACTTAACATTAAACTCGGCTAAAGAAACAGTATTTTACTGATGGATACTTAAGTATGGAACTTAAAATACGCTTGCTAATGGAGTTTACTTATCATAAAATATTGGAATGTGCAATATACGAGACAGTTTATGTCAGGCATAGATCGATATGTAGCCTCTTTACTGAGTAACTCGGACTTTAATCACCTTTTAAGGTATGATTGTTGCAGGTGTGGAAGGGAGACAAAGCACTACACGGTGTAGAGCGGTGTCTCTCTTCCATCACTGCAAAATTTTACTTTTAGAGAAGCATGTAGCTCTCTTTGGTTTACCTTGGGATTGCTAATTCTAATCAAAATATGGTGGCGCGCTCTTCCAAGGTTAGTTAAATAGTTTTCATCTCTAACATTTACAATAAATAATTCAACATATTTTTCTACTTTTATACCTACTGAGTATAAAAAGTTCTTGCGAGTTGTAGGCATTGGAGCTTAAAAGAGATTCTGTTTGCAAAAAGGATTGTCCATAGAGTGTGGTGAAAAGTAGTCATGTAATATTTTAAACTTTTACTTTGGTTACAATATTGAGACGTATTTATTGGCTTTCTACTACCAATATTACAATGTGTGATAGTACAATTATAAACAAAAAATTACTACATTTAAAACTAAACTTATACACTTTTAAAAAACATATTTTCTTTTTTCAAATAAATACTCCTTTTAAAATGTATGTTTAGATTGTTGTGGTTAGCTAACCATAAATTGATGGTACTTATGAGTTGGAGAGCGTCGGTAGAGTGCCATTCAGCGTGTGAATGACCTACTCATGAAAATACTTGGACTGTGATTAATATGTATTAGAACAATATTATGTTTGCGTACGAAAATACGTAGGTACTTGATTTATATATGTTATGGACCAAGTGATTAGTGCGGGCATTATTTATAATGCTTGGGCATTATGAATAATGCCTAGCATTATCGGGCCAAGTGATTAATTACTATCTTAACTTCATTTTTATCATATTGCTCGGTCATTATTATATTGCTAAATGATAGTTGGGCAATTTGATACTAATGCTATATTTAAGTTGTATCAAGCGCTAAATAAACCATGGCTGCAATTGGGGACACCGTAAGAGTTTGAGTTCCGATGTTGATTGCGGTCGTAATGATGGAAGAAATAAAAAAAAACCTAACCTAACCTAAATTAGGTGAGGTTAGGTTTTTTTTTTTATTTCTTCCATCATTACGACCGCAATCAACATCGGAACTCGAACTCTTACGGTTTACTCTTACGGATTTATATGTACGCTTAAGGCAAATTAAAATACAAATTTATTCTGAAACGAATATCTACTTGTTTTATTACTTTATCTAATTCTTCGAAGATATTATATATAATAGCTAAACAGTATCTATAATATCCAGATTGATCACTTTGTCTGTAACATTTGTATTACTTTGCCCAAAAGGTGATAGGCCATATGTATAGTGCCCGGTCAATTTGATTATTTGAATAATTATTATCAAAGTGCACTCTCATATTGGGCATTTTTCATAGTGCCCGGGCATTATGTATACTGCCCAATTTATCACTTGGTCCATAACATATACATTGGATACTTGAAAGTAGTCCGGAAAACTATGAAAAGGTTACATTAAGGCTAGCGACGGGTTCAGGGCACATTTATAATGAATACTAGTACCTAATACTACTTATATATAAACGCGAAAGTTAGTAAGTATGGATGTGTGGAAGAACTCTTTCACGTTCAAACTGCTGGATGAACTTTGATGTTTGTTATGGAGTTAGTTGACATCCTGGATTCACACAGGCTTCTTAACCGACAGCGTCAGATGAATGTAATGGTTTTGCAGCTAAAACCGACATTCGTAAGGGTGAAGTTGCGGAGAACAGCTTGGATACAATATATAACAACATGCATAATTAGAATGTCAAATCGAACATAAAATAATAATCTGTTCACTTTAATCTCTTGATTTTATAGTTTGTAGAAAATGAGTTATTAAATTGACGAACGCTTATATAATGTTTACAAGTCCTCACTTTTTATAAATTAGGTACTCAAGTACTCATCATATTCACTTACTAAAATCACTTAATTTTACGAAATGTTTTTCGTTATTTAGAAAAATGTGTTTAATAATATCAGAAACGGTTACGACTTAAAAGAACAAACAGAATCGTTTTGAATGAAATCGAAAACTTATAGGCCTATAAAAATAAAAAAATATATTCTAATCACATTATTTTATAGGTTATTTAAATTTGAATTCGTTACAAAACAATAGATTACTATTCTAATATTCTATAGTAGAAAAAAACTACTTATGTTTAAACATTAATTTACATACGATTTGTCTACGCAATAACTTAAAGAATTTAACAATTCACGATACATATCACGTTTTGTATAGTTTCGGAATCATATTTGCGTATTAATAGGCAACGTTTTATATCGGTGCGCAAAATCGATATGTCTATCCAATTAGCCCGGTGATAGTTTCCTAACTTGGCTTGAGCGCTGAGGAACTAACTTCCCATTTCCTATGCGACGTTATTTGTGTGCTCGTGTACTGTAGCGGTTTAAATTAGGTATATGCCCCGATTATTAGCACGTAGGTCTTAATTTTTCGTGACCTGGATTGACCCTCTCGGATTTGGTTTTGGTGAAGGTGAAGTAGTTTACCGGACTTTTATCAACTAAAACCACCAGAAAGCTTCGTAATTTCTTATTGTTTTAAGCTACGGAAACGCTTGCGCTGACAATAGCTAACCTTGATATGTCTAAGCCTTTTTTTTTTGGTATTCTACAAGAGGAAATTCTCTTTAATTGGAAATTCTCATTGGGAGGAGACGGAGGATTGTGCCGAACTCCTACTGGCTAAAATCACTGGAGTGCTTCTCCGTTCCCTATGTCCGGGGCCAGGCGGGAACGCTTTCGCGAACTACCGCGATAAGTCTCCTGTGAGTCTAATACAACTCTTAATAACATTATTGTAGAGGTGAACTATTCTACGCAGTCGGACGTCTAGAGCGCTGTCACGTTGCCATAACTGATTTTAAAACGTAGCGATTGGTCCCCTGCTATTTCTAATTGATTGACAATATTAAAAGGATAGATCATAGATTCTACGGCTAATAATGAGTATTTAATTATTTTTTTATCAATTTATTAAGTGTAGTATATTCATACACACTTAAAACTTAATATATTGAAATGTGAGAATGCGATTCAGAATTGTAGACATTCACATTTAGTTAAACAACATAATAGCATGTATGAAGTTGAGGGAGAGAGACGTCGATATGCATTCTTAGAGTATCGTCACGCTCCAAAATTTAAACACCCTTGTTCTTCTGCCACCTCTTGAATTAATACTATTGAATTTGTGACAGCGCACCACGATTCTGATTTTCTTTCTACTTTAAGAAGTGGTAGTTGAGCGCATCACTTAAAATAAATCAGACGATGGGTATGTTACGAGACATGAGCTAAACTAACAGATAATACCATTACTTACATAACATTTTACCTCCGTGATTGACTTGTCTCATCATGTCAAGTTTTTGTTGAATTGCGAATAAAATAGGATTTGGCATTTAATATGACGTCACGAACAAGATTCTAAACTGGTTATTCGTTCATCAGTCGCAAATAGTTTTAAGGTAATACCTATATGTGAATGTCCGACCCTGCTGCTTATTTATGCATATTGTGTATTATTTATATTCGATTTAAATAATACACTGTCAAGACTTTTTTGTTAGGTATAGTCACTTTTCACGTGTCTGGTAGAGTTAGGTTTTAGCTAATTAATTGGTACCGGAATAACGACATTCTTATTTTTGTTAACGGAAAAGTCAGTGAGAATTTTTAATTTTTATTAAGCAGTCGTATTATAGGCGATATAAAAATGCTCTTCTTTAGTATATACGAAAGTCTGGCACGATTTCATGGTCTAAACGTTGACCCGGTACTTTTTTCACAAAATAAGCTTGAATCCCGAAAAGGATATCTTTTTAAACTTTTAAAAAGCCGCCTTTTAACTGATATCATACGAGACAAATTAAGGCAAAAGCTAGTACCAACGTGTGGACGTATTATTAATTGGCGGTAGGTTGCAAAATTCTTACGATATTCGCTAACAGGTTATTTCTAAATACGCAAGTATTATTATTTGTATCAAAGTATTGCATACTATTTTATAAAAATCGTGGTTAAGTGCTTGGCGTGGCATTTGTACGCTTAGGTTACGGTTTTACCGAGGGACACACCTCCGCATAAGCCAAGGTTAAGGGCGTGGCGGGGTAAAGGCGTGAGTACATACACTACTTTATTAATATTTTATAAACTACTAGCTGTTGCTCGCGATTTCGTTCGCGAAAAAAATAGGGATGAAAAATAGATAGTAGCCGATTCTCAGACCTACTGAATGCTTTTACAAAATTTCAAGAGAATCGGTCCAGCCGTTTCGGATGAGTACGGTAACTAACATTATGACACGGGTTTTTTATACGTACTCGTAAGACAAAGGTCTTTTTAGGGTTTTAAACCGAGAGCTAGTAAGACTCAGACCTTGCTGTCTTTATGCCAGCATGCCATACCTTAGATAGCGAAACGAACTGGATTCATATTCAAACAGCTGGACAGAAAAAGCAATAGACTGAACAGAGTGGCAGAATAAAAGTAAGGCCTTTGCCGAACTGTGGGATACTAAAGAAAAAAAAGAAAAGGGCGAGAGGGTTATTTTTTACGCGGTATGTATTTATTTTTAATCCGACAGCTAAAGTATGTGAAAAATCTAACTGCATATTCCTATTAAAAATTCTGTGTATTTCTATTGGTGCAGAAATAACCGTTTCTGAAATACCTGCTTACGGATTACTTATAATTTATTGCAGTCCACGAATATAACTGATTCATTCTAAACTGTCGTTCGTTTTACGTTTGCTAATACATATTAAAATTGTGTGGTCCGTCGTAAAATTTAAATAAAAAGAGGCTCCTAAAGTTTTTCAATGACGCGAAATTTTATTAATCAAGTCCAAAATAAGGTTTCCGTTTTTAATGATGAGTAACTTAAGTGTTGTTGGATTTATAAAAATCCTTGATTTGAAGGTGAATGTGACAGGTTTTGGGGCCTTATGGCCAAAAATGGTGGAGCTGTGAGTGAAAATGATTTTACAAGGCTATTTTACGTACCTATATTTATTTTCTTACAATACAAAACAACTACAAAACTGATATTGTTTCGAAATTAATAAATAAGAAGGTTTATTGTACAGAGACTTGTACAAATTTTACAGTTTATCTTACGTAGATACCTCCTTTTAAGTAAAAGATATACTTGTGCTAGGAAGCCGCTCTTCAATAACATTGTTATAAATGGTATTGTTACAGTTTACACGTGGGCCCAAAGTTTGAATTTAATTTTTATCCTTGAAAGAACCGAAATATTTAATACTAATGCCTATTCATGATCATTTAGTTATGTATTTATATGGCTATGCATTTTAATTTTATTGATTTTTGTGGTACCTAACTTTTCATTTTCCGTAAACTAATAGGCTATTTAGCTGTCAAGGAAAAAATGGTAATTTAGTAAATAAAAATCAAGAAAACTGTTTCCCGATTATGCAGCTTTGCATATTATTTAAGTCTAGCCTAAATTTTACTACCAATGTATAACAAAACGTGCCACCATCCTATTTTATATCATGCAAACAAAGCAGTAAAACGAAAAGAATAAATAAAAAGGTAGCTACGATCCCCAGACTTTCGGGCAATATTGTTGCAAAACTGCGATCTGTTTACCGAATCCCCCGGGGATATATCCCAAAGAGACACATACTCAATTGAATATCAAACGAGAGAAAATCCCTGTAATGCATATATAATACGGGCGAATCAGTCTCTAATAAATATGTATGGGTTAAGGCGCTTCATACTGTACACGTTGAATATACGGACGCATAATTTATGATATACCGGTGAAATGGAATGAAATGGATTTTGTTAATTTTGAGTAACGGTTTTTGGCGGTTGATTGAATTGTTTAGTCGCTAAAAAGAGCTTTGATTGTGTTAAATGATTTAAACATAAGCGTACTCTAAGCGCCCTTAATTTGACACCAGACATTTTTAGAGGCATGGTATTCTTGTATGGTTTCACATTTTTGGTAATTGTAAAAAAATGTAATGTAATTTTATTTTGATATAAATCGACCAATCAAAAACTATTGACCCTTAATATGATGAAAATATCTACTCTTAGAGATTTTATTTGTCCAATTGTTTCTCGTAGCAGAATGAATGTCGAATAGTTTAATCTCTTTCCTTACATTGTATTACCAACACTTAGGGTTAGGTATATAAAACTAGTCTGAAGTCACGTTTGCCAAAACATGCCCTTATTCCTAATACGGAATACTAAGTGCCGCGAACGGAAGGGAATGCCTGCCCTTAAGGTGTGCTTACAAAGCTTTACTTATTCAAATAAGGATATTTGTGAATTAAATCACCCTGAATAGCTGAAATGGGCAGTTGTTTACCTGATGGAGAAGTTTTAAACCCGTGTATGATGGACAAAGTGAGATTAAATATGTGTATGTTACTTTAAAAATGTTCCTTGATTTGATAATAATTATTTGCAAAGGTTATCGTATATTTTTGCCTAACAGCATCTCGTTTTTTTTATCTTAGCGCATACAATATGATTTTTACTTGTAATAATATTTAAAGTTTAAAGAAACATATGCGACTTGCAGCGCGAATGCCCGTTATAGCTGCAAAATATTAAACTCATTTTATTTGGTCGGTTAAAAAGTAGCCTATACATTAATCCAGGGTGTCAGCTTAGTTTATACGAAATTACATCGAAATTGATGTGAATGTTTTTGTGTGAGAGGTAACAGACATCCATCCATCCATTTATAATTACAAACTTACTCGTTAATAATATTAGTAGGTAGTTTGTTTTGCATGTATTAGTGTTCAGTCGTTGCACATAGAATGATGTAGAGTATTCTATTTACGTTTAATAACAAATTTTACTGCCGTTATATAGTTACAAGCATACAATGTCATTTTATTGTACTATAAGCTGTAAAATGCACATGTTAGCGCACGCACCAGACAGTGTATATTATTTTCTTGCGTATCCGACCTTGACGACTAAATCGTTTAGGAAGTAATTGACCCGCGAATTGAACAATAGATAGAGCTAGTGTTACATTATTTATGGAATTATTTCTTTAAAGGAAATATGTATTGGTACGCGACAACGTGTAAATCTCAGTTTTTTCACTGGATATCGAAAGAAAACCGAAATAACAAACGAGTGTGTGGGATAATTAATTCGACTTCATTTATTAATATTTGAACAGGTGTTTAAAGTTTATTAACACTTAAAACGTGTGTCTTTTTCGGTAATATTTTCACATTGCGAGATTCAATTTTTTATTTAAATATTTCTAAACCACTTTTGTGTATCTATAAATGTCACACACACATTTCTTAGTGATTGGTGATTTTTCAGCAATCAAAAATTAATCGATGCTACTTGAAGGAGACATACTATGTCTGACAGTAGATCCCAGTAGATAGGTTGAGTTGATTAATTGAACATTCTAATCTAGTTAAAAAAATACACCAAAAAGGTCTAAACTAGAAAAAAATTCTTATATTTGTACAGCCAGTGTGAAAGTAGCTTTGTCATTAGGGTCGGTACTAGACAGCAGGTGGTATGCCAGCTATGTCGGTGTCGAGATGATGGTATGACAGTGGAAGCAATAAAAGTATATGTATTGTCTAGCTAGGGGGTTGCTCCAAGGTTGTATAGAGCTTTGTACGTACGAGTATGTGCTGGTTAAACTTTTATTTACGTATGTAGAGTCAGGTGAATGTTTTGATATGATTGATACCTACGTATAAAGTTGGTAAGAGGCAAGTGATTGATTTCTCTCTATCTTTTGTGACGATTCTTGAACGATTTCTTTTCTAATCTAATGTTGCGATGATGATTTGGTTTGAAATAACGTATGACGTGACGTTTTGATACATTGTGATGACGTCTTATGCTTAGTAATTTTTCAGTCATAAAATTGAATATTTAACGTCATTACTGTATTGAGGTTGGAAAATAATAACACGGAAAATGGTTCAAGTCTCTTTACTGAATCGACCCGTAAAAATACAAAACCCGCTGTACCTTTTAGCCAGCCCTACATTTAAGAGTCCTAAGGGATTTAGTGTATCTGGAAGCGAGCCAGCACCTACAAACCGTGACCCATAAATCAAAGTAGGTAGGCATTAGGTGAAGTGGGCATTGATGTCCGTTGGTTTAACGGCAGCTCGCGTAAACCCGCGAGAACCCGCGTAAATTCTCGTACTCGCGTCACGCCGGCCAAGAGCGGTCACTTATCCCTGATTGATTTATTGACTGACGCACACAGACGTACTGTGTGTGGTTACGGAGTGAGCTGTGCATGTGTGTGTTGTGTGTACGCGTACTCGATAGATTGATTGAATTTTTTGACAATTCGATTTCGTTTGTTTTTGTTTGCGTTTTTAATGGTTTGTTTACAGTCAGAAATGTAGAGCTGTGCGTATTAGATAAGGAAAATGTACCGGATACGAAAATGTACTTACTTCCTCTATACTAGTGATTTTTATTTGTATTCTGTAATTTCATTATAATTTAGAAAACACGTATAAAGTACATGTAATACAACTTAATAATTATGATGTCGAATTTCGTGGAATATTCAAGCTTTAATTAGATTGTAGCATTTGCAGCGTTGCCTCAGAAACACACGCGTTTCCTCATATTTGTGTTATAGTTGGATACTTAGCTGTAAGGTGTAATATAGCTAGAGAGGAACCTCTTAACGTAAAGTAAAGAATCTATCAAAGGTCCATCTATAGCCTTATAATTCAGTATAAGGATTATAGACCTACCTCCTGAGTAGTTCAGCACCATTCGCGACGGAGTTCGCGTAGACTGGCGCCCAGGACTTCTGCACGGCGTTGATCTCGCGGCGGGTGAGCCCTGACACCGGGTTCACCTCGTCCGGGTCGCCCCCCCACCAGAAGTAGCTCAGCCAACTGCCCATAGCCTCCTGTAAGAAGGTTAACATCAGTAACGGGTCGGTGTTAGTACAGAGGTATTAAAAAGTTCATCATTCCCCTGCCCTTATCCCAATTTTTACTTGGGGTCGGCGTAACACGTCTTCTAGACATGTTGCTTAAAGTTTTGGCTATGGTTTTATAGTCGGCCGCCTGCCTGACACTAACCCTCTTTGGGAATGCGATTGTTGATTGTTTACCCGCAACCATTCGGGTGACCCAAGGTGCTTGGTACAGTGCACTAGGTCTTAAGGTCCATTAGTCGCCGTTTACGACACCCAGTGGAGGATATGGGGTGGTGCTATTCTTTATATCCGGACACCACACGGACAAAGAGGTATTAAAAAGTTATTTTAGGAAATTAACTAATTAGCGAAGGTTGTTCCTAAAAGCTTTAATTTACCAGTTCGACTCTGGACATCGAACTGTGCATATTAGTAGACAGACGTAAGACATACCTACACGGCATACAAAGGAGGATTGTTTTGTAGAGCTCTTAGCCATGAACTAAGTAAGGGCTCTTGAGAAGTTATCTCACTATAGGTTTATTACCTAGATATATTACATAGAATCTGCCTAGTAAAGGCTTTGTAATTGGCCTTGGCAATGACCGACCTAGGTGCATAGCAGAATATTTTAAGACAGCTAAAAATAGTTAACAATAACCTCTAGAACTAACAGACAATAAATCATATTTGTGCATTTGACTGTCTATATTATGAAGGTTATAATTTTGCTAAGTTATAAAAGATGGGTAAAACCGCGAGGTATACCTAGCGAGTATAAGATTGTGATACAAAACGTCTTATTTATCGTTAGTTTAATCTTAGTTACCTAACGTTGTTAAATAAATTTACAATTTCAAAAAAATAATTGTTTTTCTTCAGAATTTGGAGATGGTCTTTGAGAAGTAAAATATATCTATATATAATATATATAAATATCTTTCACTATATTTCGGCAAGTTAAAGCCCTTCTTATCTCATTGAGTTCATTTAATGCATTACACAAGACAAAACGTAGGCACACTTCCGATAGTTTCAATTGAATCCTCAAGCATTTGCATACGATGGAGTCATTATATCAATGAATTAAAGAGACCTTGACATAATGAGCTGAATTGTTTCATTGTCATATAAACGTAGTTATTCTAGTATATATGGATTTAGTTACAGCAGTACTTAGGACGATCGGACGATATTAAAAAGATGGTAAAGGTATTTAAGACAACTATCGGGTCTATGTATTATTATTTATTTTCTCCCGGCCGTGGTCATGGGTGGTCACCTATATGTGTAAAAGTCGCGATAGTTTAAAAATATTTATTGCAAACCGCTACGAGATGGTAGAGGGTTTTTACATTGTTCTTTCGAAGAGGTAACAGAAACCCTCGCTTTGTGCGGCTGATGACCAACGGGGTGGTTTGCTGAGGTCAAAATCCCACACTCCTTGGTCTTATTAATCCCAAGTCTGGATGTCTTTTAAAGGTTTTCACAAAAAGTGCCGACAGACAAAAAGTGATAATATGCAAAAGTCATGTATTCAGTTTATGACGAACTCATAGTAAAGAAGAACTCGGAATTTTAGAGTAAAATTGTGGAAAAGAGATGCTCTCGACGAGACATCGTATTTTAAGTGGTTGTGATAGATCAACTGATTGTATTAAGATTACGTTTGAACTAAGTTCTTTAGACACACGAATATTGTCAGGTATTGACTTAATAAGTCTGCGCCTTTAACACGTGGCTCCATGTATGCGAGTTTTTGTGACCGTTTCACCTAGAATTTGTACTGGACTATAACTTTTTAAGTCGAACCTCATCGCATACACCACCATATTGAACCTCTCGGCATTATGTCGAACGTTCTGTGTGAAAATTTTACGGTATTTTGACAGAGTTACTTTCCTATTATAATATTAGTTTTAACATTAGTATCACTCACTTAAATGAAAAAGTAAATACGTTTGATTAATCAATATTCAGTTATTTGATATTTATCCACATGCTTTTGTATTAACGGCGAATAGTATTCAAATTAACACAATAAACGGCGATCCATTCTCCTAAAACCGGTTCCCTTAAGATAAAATTAAAAATATTTATGAGTCATCGATATAATTATATGCAAATTATATTTAATAAAAAATACAAAGCCTTCACATAAAAAGTCTTGATAATATAACACCATCGTAAATATAATTAATTCACGTACTTAATTTAACTATTTTAGCAAAACATCGAATACAACCTTTGTTCGCAAATGTCTTTGCTAAATTGAATTAAGGAAAAAATGATTAGTTGAACGCAAAAACGATCGAAAGATGATAACCTTTAGCCATTAAGTTTGAACTATTATAAAGTCATTTATCAACACTATATGTAACGTGGAACCAATTGAACAAGCTACGTAACTGCTTATTCAAGCAATCCTTAACTAAAAGTTGCCCTTAAATGTCATTTAGTCTCTGTAACTGTAAAATTGACAAATGCAGAGATAAATCACCATTGAAAAACACTTCTTAGACTATCATTTGAATACGGTTGATATATGGTTACGCTGCAAGTAACCTGCAACCACATCTTTGTAATAAACATTTGAATTTGATTCTTTAGGTACAATAATGCACGTATACATTCGTCTTACTAAATAATACTTAAAAAAATGTTTCAACAGAGTTTTCTATTCTTCTTCGTTAGTCAAAATATTGGAACTTTTAAAACCTATCTAGGTATGGATGTGTTCCCAGAAACGAGGTGAATTATTGTAGCCTTTTTTATAAGATGGCATGACCTTTCCAAATCGAAAAACATACTGGCCGGTATTTTAAAATACCTAATAAGAAATGAATATTTGTCATTCTTTAATTAAGCTTTCGAGAGATTTATTTAGTCTTCTTTTTGGAAATAGTCTCTTTTAACGGTTTATATTTTTATAATAATACATTGGTTGTATTAAAATAGAAGATCTTTAAGAACAAAAAGCTTAGTTTATACACTAGTGACGAAAAGGTCAACCTAAACGAGCAACTTTAAAAGTTTTAAAATACTAAAATAACTATTAAGAAGACGTAAAAGCGAAAATCCGTGTTTATATTAAAGTAACAAGGGAATTTAAATACCTTTTCACTTTTATCCTTTTTCATAAAAGATATAACAGTCAATAAAACAAAAACCAAAGTTAGGAACACGTAAAACATTTTAAAACTTCACAACCGAATTACGAACGTGTGTTCGTGAAGAATATGCGATGACAACTAAACCAGTCTTATGATAGCACAACGTTTTGCTTAAAAGTTGTTTATATAAAAGTGAAATTATCGCGGTCACAAGACGCTATGCAAATATGAATTTTGGGATTAAGCTTGTTGTGCGCATGCGTAGCCCGTGATTTGAGTGCAGCCATGACGTAGAATTTAAAAAAAGAATACAGTTTCTTTTTTTTCTGAACGCTCATCAATTCTCATATTCTTCCGAATTTAAATAATTAATTAATTGAATAATTTGTTCTTGATTCTTTTAATTTATTTTCAATCAAAATATTTTAATTATGTTTTTATTTTGGTTTATTTTTTATATCTGCTAATCGATTTAACTACAGAACTCTTTGATTTCGTTTGCTTAAATAAAGAGTTTAAATTTCTTAAGAATACGCCAGTAATTGGATTATCGGGAAAAATTCAAACTTTGAAGTGAATACTTAAGTTCAAAAACTTTTTCAAGTAATTGGGTCATTATTCGAGTAAGAGACTTTTTCAGTGATTCTTTAAGGTTGATTGGACTTTAGGTTCTGAAGTTAAGTGGGACTTATAAGCTTAAATTGATAGGAAAAAAATGGGTCCATTTGAAAACTACTGGGTTATCGGAAGAGGACATTTTTTTACCTTTTTTTTGCCTCTATAATATTTGACTTATGATGTTTTTTCTACATGGTTTTCAAATTATGATTCTGCGGAGTTGAAATAAGTTACTTAAATTGTAAATATCCAAACGATATAAATAGATTTTCATACGAACGTAAAAAAAACATAAAAAGCTAAACCACAAAAAAAAAAATATCGCAATCCTACGTCATTGAGATGAACATTCAATTATTACTAACACATAACGGAACAAAAACTCAAGTTTCCATTCACACTCGTAGTATTTTCTAAGAAAAATCATCAAAGTTGCCAGAAAGCTCCACACACCGTTTTTTGCGTGACGTCTTAACCTGCACGTCATCGTTCGTAAAACCGGCCCGAATGAGTTAGTATGTGGAAACATGCAGAGAAAAACATTATTATCGTGAGTCATGTGTTATGATCCGGTTGAAATTACCAAATATTTCGTTATTAAATGATGACGAAAAACTTTAAGTATCATGAACGATATTATTGCAAAAGTTTTTAGGAAATCCACTTAATAAGGAACAAAATAATATAATTAAAAAGTTATTTTGGGAACTTAAATGTGTTCCTTTTTTTTAAGGTCAATTTCAAGAGAATGGGTCCCGCCGTTTCGGACACAGTACCTACTTAGTAAATAATTGATTAAAATGTTTTGAGTAATTTAACACTAATTATGGTCAGGTACCCATAAACAATTAGGATGATTAAGTGTTCGCACAATGCGTATCTAGTACTTGTGAAGTTTTTTTTTGTTTCGAAGTAATTTAATACCTACGTTCAAGTACGATTATGTAGGATTAATTTATTATCATTTACCTATAGGTAAACAGGTAAAATACGTACTCAAATGTTTTATAGCTATTGTTGATTCACTAGAAATTATGTGGAGTCATTTTCCTTACATTCTTTTTAATGAATGATGTTGTTTCCTATAAAAGAGTTCCAAGTATACTATCGAGAAATATTTGTTTCAAAAACGTCACAATTAGTATGGGGCTTTTGATTTTTAATTCTATTCTCTTTAAACAATTACAGTTCTAAACCATTTTCATTTACGTACAACGTTCTTGCTGACTCGGTCCATCTACGATAAGGTTCTAGGGTAGACCGAGGCGAATCGGATCGTTTCAACTTTGAGGTTACAAAAAAACAAGTTTTAATTAAGTTACGTTAGATTTATTTATATAATCACTATCAGTCTTTATTATAGTAAAGCATATGACATTATAATTAAAAGTATTTCTATAAACTTCTTAGAAAAAAACAAAAACATAGATATTGAAAAATATCCGATTCGCCCCAAATTCGGGGGCTAATCGGATCAAACATAAATTAAACAAATTCTCATCAGTTACGAAATAATCAACAGTAATACTACCTACTAATCAATATTAATGTTGAGGAGCACATAAGTCACATGTGTATGGGCCATTACCACCATCTCTACCAGTGCACTTCTCATGGCACCATTCTTCACAAGAAATGCACTGTATCCAATCCTCCGTTGGTGGGTGTGCAAATTTTTCTGCACAATAAATGCAGTGCCAGTCTCGACAAGGAGCACTTTTCTATTCTTTTAGACCAGGAGTAGCTTTGTTCTTCTTTTTATTCATCATATTTCCAGCCATACCAGAGTTAATGTTGAAGTTATGATTTATGTTTTGACTTTGGACATATTGGAAAGCATATTTACGAACATTTTTTGGGGTTATACCAAAACCGCGACTTGCCAAATGTATCAATCGATCAGCGAACTTCTTTTCAGTATCTTTGTCCAATATTTGTTGACCACCTCGACGCTTGACTACTCCTTTAGACATAGTTACTCTTCTCTGCAAGCTTGTATACGGCACATTATATCTTTCAGCGGCTTGACGTATGGTAAGTTGTCGTAACAATACTTTATTGGATGCTTCTTCCATACTTTTGTGTGACCACTGACCCTGGCCAGTTTTTTTAACGTAAGTTCTGACCATCTAGAACAATAAAATAACAAATATAACTAAGCAACAGACGTTTTATTTCGTGATCCGATTCGCCCCAAAGATCATGATCCGATTCGCCCCATATCAAAGGTATTCAAAAATATGTATAAACAAAAATTGCATCATATTACCATTAAAAACAGAGTGATTTATCATCAATAGATTCGTGACCCTTCGGATGATACAATAATTGAAACTTATAAACAAAATTTTGATATGTAATAGTCAAATATTCTAATAACATACCTTAGATATTGGCGCCAAAACAGCTGTCACGACGCGTGGTCATTACAAGCGAGCGTCGCCGGCACTGAATTTTGCGCGGGCATGTACTAATACTATTGGGAATAAACGCAAGAGGGAGGGTGGAAGTAGTGTGCATCAACGGCAGCATTCATTTATGCACGGTTTATGAAATATTTTAGTTTTGCTTATTTTGATCCGATTCGCCTCGTGATCCGATTCGCCTCGGTCTACTATATTTATTTATTTTATTTAACTTTATTTGGGAAACAAACAATTGTACAATAATTATGTATTAAAATACAATCCACTACATTTCCAGACACTACTCTACAAATAACATTTTAAGAAAGTACAAAATGAGGACGAATTTACTTTTTTGAGGACCAGGCTATGCACCATTACTGAAGAAATTACCGTAAATTTTATAATCATGGCGCCGATAAAATGATTCTTCATTTGAAAACTGAAAGTTTTAAATCATGTGACATATCAACAAAGGTTACTTTGATATTTTTTCATCATACACCCTTCTTTCACTATGCTACTTGTAGAAATATCAATTGTCTACGGAGGTAATACAATACAGAACGAAACAAATCATTTGGGATACATAGAGCACAGAGTATAGACAAAGAGGGCCAAAGTCCCTAGTAACAAGTCCCTTGAGAACAATGATTACATTAACGTTAGTTCTGTTAGCTCGTGCCATGTGATTTCCAGCTACACAAATATTGACACTGTGTTATACGCCTGTGTGCCCAACGCTTTGTAAATCTTACACAATCATCATAATTTTATTGCACCGTGTTTGCTTGAGACAGTTTGCAGTAGCGTTTTGTAAATATGATAAGCTTGTTATGTTTTTGTTTAGCTGTCTACAGTCTTAGTTGTGTGTTGTTTTAAATGAGATAATTTTAACGGAAAGGGAACATCTTGATTAGGATTCCTATCCTTTTTGTAAAGTATATTTCTGGCCCGAGGGAAGAACCTGCTATAGCTGTGGGTTTATAAAATTGGGAACTTTTTAAACTTAGCATATTTTAAATAAGACAATAGGCGTGCAAAAAAATCAAATATTCAGATGCTGACGTCATTGAAGAAACATGTTTGCAACTCAGTAACGAGTTCCGTCAAAAATCTCGGCGTGTTTAGGGAGTATTTACATTAGCCGGAGTCGGGACATCTCTTAGTCACAATAACCTGTTTCCTTTGCCCACAACGGAGAATATTTCCCACAATTGACTTTTACGAGCGCCACACTGATTGGACCGTCACTGTGGACGCTGTGATCTTACATCAGGTTTATAATAAAGTCTTTTCTAATCGGATGAGTATTCGATTGATAACAATCGATATATTTACTCGATTCTTGCCAGTTATTTACAAACGACACTTTGATTAGAGACGTTCTTCAAAATCTTTTTGTCTCTCAATTTTACTTAACAGTGACAGAAATTCACCCATACACTACGTCAGAAGAGAAATGTATCTTCTACTAAATAAAGGTACTTAGTATGCTTAACTTGAGACTAGATGGTGTTGAGTGAATATTGAGGTAAAAAAATAAGATAGAACACGTGTGCTTATGTGGACAAATATTAGTAAGTAAATATGTTTTTATTGTTCTCGTAATCTCGTAGTAGTATCGACGTCTGTTGGTCCATTGTCAAAAATCACAAATAAATAAAACAAATACAAAAAAGAGCTTATAGAGTTATCACATACGGTGATAATAAAACCAGACACTTCTTCATTTTTAAAGTAAACATCAAATCAATACATATTTACACGCAAATAGACGACGTATTTTTACAAAAACTGTTAAAATCGTGAGTTTATTTATTTGTATGGCAATTTCAAGGTCCAGCAAAGTTTTCATACATACACATTGCAGTATTTTTTAATTCTCAAATATACTTGATGTCTTCTAAAATAATTTTAAATTGTTTGTGTTGACATATATACTAAGAATATACATGATTTCACAGTTATATAAGTCCAATGTGTGTCAATAAGTGACCTCAAACAAAAATAATGACGTACTCAAACCAAATATTAACAAAATGAGCAAAACAAAACACAATCTATTTGACGAAAATGTCACACTTATACCGCAAATAAACACGTTCTCTTTATTTTACGTAATTATGTAAATACGGTATTAAAACAAGTAAACAAACCATGTATTGTAATCTTGTTTAACGTTCACTAAATATACAATGTAATGAGTCACACGCACTTCTAATCTTAAGAACTAAGTAAGTATAAAACGTAAGGGATTTTGATGGAGTTTTTAATACATAAGTAGTATATTTTAAGAGGAAGGAATGTGATGTGATGTGAGGAGTGGGAAGCTGTGGTGGGTCGCTACTTCCTAATAATTATAATATTATAAGGACAAGTAATAATATATGACCGGCCCGTTGGTCTATGGGTTAGTGGCCCTGACTACTATACCAGAGGTTGTAAGTTCGATTCCCACCCAGTGTGTGTGCGAAATTATTAAGTAAAAGTGAAATATAAAAAAACTTACATACAACACATTTTAAAGACAAACATTCACACGTACAAACACGTAATTAAAAACTCAACCACCCTTCGTAAAACTGAAAAAAAAGGCTTATAGATGGTCGAATTGAGAAACCTCCTCCTTTTTGAACTCGTTTAAAAATGGTGTCAGGTTTTTACGACGATATTATATCCAGTATCTCTTGCAGTTCCAAAAGGATTCTCACAGCACCCTATACATCAAAATCGGTTTCCTTTTTCAAAAGTCATGATCGAATAAAGAAAATTACATACATAGAAGATGATAAAACGATATCAGCCCTTTAGGTCAGTCATATAAAAAGTATAAACTACTAATTAACTAATAACAGTGTCCCTAATCAAATAAATTGGCTTATAAGTTAATTAGAGTAAGTTGTGAACTGACAAACGTTGCGAATGTATAACTGAGTAACTTTTCATATTTTGGACGTATTAATTAAGCGAAAGCCACACTTTTGAGTAATGGTGTCGTGTTTTCCGCTTGGGAGACCGTGCTCAATATTAGGGGGTCCATGCTCGTGGCAAATTAAAAAGAGTATTTAATACAATGTGCAATTTAACAGCCTGGCCATGTATAAAAAGATAGATGCTATTCAATACATCGTAGCTTTCATTTGTTTTGGAAATCGGGAAAAATACAGCAGAATACGACTATTTCGTTTAGTTTTTTTTATATGGTCTTTATAAAAAACAACCAACACCTGAAACAATTATGACCTACTTTTGCAAAGAAACTTAGTTTACTTGCCCAGTTTATTCTTTATTTTTCGTTTACTCCAATATTTACGCTAAACACGTAAACGTTCGAAGTTTTACTTTTAAACTAATTTTTATTCGAAAAGCGAAACAAAATTTTCGCAGAACAGACTAATGTTTACGTGAAGTTTTTTGACTTGACTGAATTTTCCCAAGTTAACAACGTACGTGATTTTTCTCTTAGTAGTTAACATTTTCCAGGAAATATTGGGTGGCAATCGTTCTGTTTGTATAATATGTGTATGACTTTAACCATCCAAAAGTTTGTTTTAGTGGTAAGAAATAATAGTCTTTTTGATACTACAGTTTACCTTAAAATCTTAAACGGAATTTAGAATATTCAAATCAAACTAAGTTTCGCATACGTTTTTGTCAACCATACAATACTGAGTCACTTTGAAATGCAAAAGCTCAGAGAATTAAGTAAACAAAATTTGTCCAAAATTATTGAACCCCATGGCGACTCTACCGGTAATTAATTGGACTGTGGCGGGTGGCTCCACTCATGCCGCGTCAAACCAATTGAACTTCAATAATTGCATTAACCCAGAATCGACCGCGACTCTGTGCCAATTGAAACATTATTCATCGCCCAGCCCATTAATTGATCAAGGCTGCCAATTGAATATTTAAAGTAGATTGATTGATTTTAATGGGTAGGTTGGTCCTAGCCCCCTATCTCTGATTAACAAGCTATAGGGTGGGAATGTGTGTTCAATTATATTGAATTCGTAGTATTCCATCTTTTGTCTGGAGTATGATTAATGTAGTATTTGGTCGTATTACCGTCTAACTATAAATCGTAGTCATAGGCGAGTAGAGTCAAGCCGGGGTTGGTTTTAAAATAACCGGACGGAAAATGGCGTGCCAATTTAAAATGGTTCTGTATGCATGGCATTTATTTGCAAAGCCTCGTTTAGTAAAAAATGTTTATTCATACATTGCGTGTTTTGGACCTGACCAGACAGACAAGCTTATGGGCGTTATTGGAGGACATTAGCAAAGTTTCCACACACCTTGGTCAGTTTAGGGACGCATAGAGGACAAACGTATATCCATTTTGCCATGATACACACAGATCATTATTTTGACGTCCTATAAATATTAGAGGTTCTACCTTTCTAACCGAGGTGTTTGAGTGAAAAAAAAATACTAAAGTATTTTAATTACAAAATATAAAATAGAGGTGTTAAAATGAAACTAAAGTTCCGTGTTTATCGAGTTATTTGGAAATACAGCTCATCGTTTACGTGTTTAAAGTCTTTGTAAGCCATAAGTATATTTGAAATGCTCGTGTACTCGTAACAAAGCTTGTAAATGTTTTCTTACCAAACGTTTTGAATAGTTGATTTAGGATTTGATATGCGATGAGTAAGATTCGAATTCCTGTAGGATTATGTAGCAATGTTAATATATTTTCAGCATGTTAATTGCGAGTTGGTACGTATAGGTTTTTTGTGGTGATAAAACTAAAAATGTACTACTTAGTAAAGTAGATAGATATCAATAGACATGGTTTAGTAAAATAATAGTAAATTCTTTGAGGAATTTTCATAAACTACAGGCTAGTTATCGATCTTTAATCGGACGATTTCGGGCTGTGAATCAGTTAAAATCTGTATGACAGTAGTAGGCACAGATCTGGTCGTCATCATCATCTTTCTGACCGTATCCCATTTTACTTGTTTTTTCGGGTCTTCTTTGGGGTCGGCGCAACTCGTTTTTCCTTCCATTCTCCCCTATCAGACGTCACAGTATAATTTAGTCCCTTTTCATTCATATCATTTCACAATCCATCTATTTGTTCTTTGACCTGATATCGGTCCAAAAATTGTTTTATTGATCTTTGAATTAGACTATTATCAAACTATCCATCAATCTATCCGCTACCTATCAATGTTACAAACTTCAATCACTTTAACATCCTTATAGACATTTAAAGACAGATAATCAGTTATCATTTAAATTAAGCCTATCAGGTAAATGTTTAGATTAGATGTTGCCAAGCTATTAATATTTTTAGAAATAATTAATCGTTGAACATGATCAAAATGTAAAGTAGATAATGTATAACTATCGGGTAAAGCGTGAATAAATATGCCTTATTAAACGTGGCACTCATTAAATAATAAATTATCTAATCAGCGAATGATGTAAGTAAATAGCATGGAGTTAACAATTTCGTAAACACACAATCTGATCATATGACTGTCGGTCATGTGAATCAAACAGGGATCATAGGTCTTCCTTATCAACTAAATATATTTGAGGAAAATCCTAGCGACGGATACATGTTTGTTCATCTTTGAGCCGATACCAAGTGGGTACATGGTCAGATGCACGACGTCTTCTTTCAGTTTTACTTAGCATAACCTCTGCAGAAAAGGACATAAAGTGGTAACCATAGGAGAATTAGCTGTAATGATAAGAGATTTTTTTCCAATAAGTCACGTGAGTATGATTTGCTGAAACCTTGATTTTTTACCTATAAAAAAGGTTTGCACTTTGTATCGGTCTACTTTTGCTTTTCTTCGTTTGAAGTAGTCTGCGAGTGGAAATCCGTTCCATGAAAAGTTCAAGGAAGTTATTATAAGTCAGATCACACTTTTCTTAGTTTATCTTAATAAGTGACTGTTTGTCTTATAAATGTTTAACGTACCGGTCAATACCCGATGATCAACTAACACAAAAATAGATTCATCGTCTGCCATCAAAACACTATAAACAGGCTTATAATAAGGTGTGGACACTTTAGGCGTATAAGTTATATTTAGCGTATAATAAAGCAACCGTTTCTAATAAACCGTATAAGGAGTTATAAAGATAACATCCTGATTCCGTGACCAATATGGCGGGCGCAAATTGGCGCCATATTTAACAATGAAGTTACAAAATTACGACGCCATTTGTAAAAAATAAGTGATAGATTTTACGGAGGTTGGTTGAATAAAATATAGTATTTTTATAGTAATTGCCTGAAAAGTATTAACTTGTTTTTGTTGTATTCACATGTTTCAGACCTACGACGAGTTAGATAATTTTTTGACATGTACTTAATTTTGTTTTTATGGCTGAGGTACGTCAGTCATTATGCCATATACCTACATTACTTTTCATGGACTTTATTCTAATGATCACTACAATGAAGACAATAGGATAATTGATTACACGTTCTTCGTTTTATTGTTATTTTATTACTAATGATTTTAATGTAAAAGGATGCCGCCTGTCCTTTTACGATTATCGCACCTTATTACATGAAATTTTAATCACAAAACATTGTACAATTGAAATAGAACTGTTAACTAACCTATAAACTTCTTACGTCAAAGCAAAAAGGTTGAATATTGTTTTATCGAGCTATTTTTACCTTTTTAATTATGTAATGGCGGCTTGACCGCGTCCAATTCGAATTTTAATTTTCAATACATATTGCGTTCCATTTTGCGTTCTAAAAATATACAAATCATTATGTAGAATCAATCGATTATGTGTTTTTTATTATCGAGTAACATTAGCACGGTTCTATTGTGCGCATACTACATAAAATATTTGATACTATATTGAATGTAGTGTAAGAAATCATATTTAAGAGAATAGTTGAGCGGGATTTGGTAAAGCTATTGTTGATGTCAATTTTAATCAGTTGTTATTGCTTTGTGGTGTTTTCATTTATTTGGAATTTCTTATGCGATCCGCTTATACTCTTAAGATTACCATTTTATGTGCAATAAATCAACAATGCTATTTGCTCCATCGTATGGGCATGACTAATCCGATTGGACAGATTCGATATGAAAAGGACAAATTGGATGGAGTTTTCTTGATCTTTTATTGTATATTAAAAGACCAGCCATAGTGTATTAATGTATTTTATTAATGATGCCCTTTGCTTTCAGAATATTGAAGAATGTCCTGAACATTGTGATAATTGATACCTGTACCTAACTTGACTCTGCGGTAATTAGCACATCCATCTTTATTCAATTAGTGTTTGTCATTTACTTCTAATTAGCCAATGTGTAGACCGCAAATAACTAGGTTATTTTTTTTTATAGCTACTCAATTTGGAAATAACAAATCGGAAATCTAAGGATTGTTTTAGGCCAGTGTTCCTTTAACTTTTTGTGTTGAGTACATTTAAAAAAAACGTTTTTTTTTACAAATTGCGAAAATAACTTACTTTACTTTAGTTAGTTTTAATTAAGGAAATTAATATATGTAATTAATTTAAAGAATATTTATGTTTTCAGTCAAGAAATTAAGGGAATATTAATAGACTGAACGGTAGAAATTTGGACTTTTCCCAGGTAAATTAACTACCTAAAGATTGCGGAAGGTACACCAGTGTGCCCTTTGCGGGACATTGCTTTATGCGACTCTTTTTACCTCAACATTTAAATTATAAAATATCGTATATTTTATTTAACAGCGTGTCAAATTCAATATGAAAACTGTTTTAACCATAAATTAAGTACTGCCTTCTGAGTTCTAAAACGTAAACCATTTCATAATGATACTATCGCGGTTGTAATAGTTTATTTCCTGAAGTATCATTAATGATGACGTAGGTACATAAGTATAATAACTTCATTGAATTAAAATATTATTAGTTTTTAAACAATTACGTACGTAATTAGTTAGTATATAATTAAGTACGTTAGTACATACTTATTTTGGTCATTGATACTTGATTTCAGACTAACATGAATCATTATAGTAGCGATTCTGAATTATACAACATAAACTTACGTACGTTTTCCGTGTGGTGTCCGGATATAAAGAATAGCACCACCCCATATCCTCCACTGGGTGTCGTAAAAGGCGACTAATGGACCTTAAGACCCAGTGCACTGTACCAAGCACCATGGGTCACCCGAATGGTGGCGGGTAAGCCATCAACAAATGCATTCCCAAAGAGGGTTAGTGTCAGGCAGGCGGCCGACTATAAAACCATAGCCAAATCTTTAAGCAACATGTCAAGAAGACGTGTTGCGCCGACCCCAAGTGAAATGGGATAAGGGCAGGAAGATGGTGAAACTTACGTACTGCAATATAATAAATTATGCATATAAATGCATGTCACATATTTCTTGGTATTGTGACGAAAAACGTACGGGCTTGTGTCATTATATGTAATTTTTCCTTAATAAGTGGAATTCCAATGTGTCGGCATAGTTTTGCAAAGCTAGTGTTACAGTTCATTCAAGTGTATTGGAATTTACTACGAGTATTAATAATAAATTAACTGTAGTTATGATAACAGAGGAATATTAAAACCACTCGGTAATTCAAATTTTAAAAGGTATTGTCACACTAATTTACATTATCACACTAATAATAAAGGTAAAAGTATGCAGGTATGTTTGTTATCTCTTCACGCTTAAATGGCTTGACCAATTTGTATGAAATTAAGTATGGAGTTAGCTGACAACCTAAATTAACACATTGGCTACTTTTTATTTCACTGCGTAAAAGGAGAGTAATGTTTTTGTTGCTACAACCGAAATTATCGCGTGGAAACAATCTAATCAAATTGTAAAACACTAAACAGTTCGATTTAAAATTTAACACACATTACAATTTGTTACAAAAGAAACAACTGGTCATAAATACGAAATATACTGGTGCATGTTAAATGAAACTACAATAAAGATGTGCAATAGGGAAATAGCTAGAGTATACTCGGTAGATATCAACGTCATGTGATAAATCAAGAGTTCAAACGTAATAATGGACTTAATATATTGGGTCTGAATAATCACTAATAAATTCCTTTAAGGCCGGACAAACAGATTTACAGAATGTAAGTAAAACTCATATAAAGAACTAGATACATTTTATATTAGATTACGGTAGTTAGTAGATATTTGTAAAAATATAAATATAAAAACCTCCCTCACATTCTATCTATTAAAATAACCCCGTTAAAATTAAAGACTACAATAAGTATTTTTTCTTTTATCACGTTACCAAAACAATAAGGTGATACGGTAAGTTGAAATCTCGTATGATGTCCTATACAAGCCACTTTGGTATCCCCCATTACCATACGTTTCACCACCTTTGTTGCGTTTTATTTTTTATTTTTTTTTATGGATTTAATAAAATAAAAAATACGTATCCAATATTTTTTTGAAATATCCAGTATTTTCTGACGGACTAATTAGATTTTTTAGTCAAATACCAAATTAAACAACTTTATGAGATAGAATGTTTTAAGATGGAGTTCTTTTCTGTATAATTAATAAATATATCACCCATGTGAAACTGGGGCGAGTCGCTAGTGTTTAATAAGTACATTACGATCAAAATACATCACCTTGTATTAAATAAAGCATCTTTTGTTCCATAACTCCAAGTAACGTATGCATAAAGGAAACTGCAAATAAACTATCTCGTTTTTTATTACGGCGCATTGTTATAAAATTATTGCCCGTAACTTTACATAAGAAACTCGAAAAACAATACTGTGATCGTCAGTTATTTGTTTTATGTGATAAGAAAAAATAGCCGTTGTTACTACGATTCACTTTTATATTCCTACTATATTAATTACATTATTCTAACACGTTATTATTGGATAAAACAAAATCGAAGTCTCGCTGTCTGTCTGTCCCTATCTATTAAGAATACATTTATGCTTAGATCTTTAAAACTACGTAATGGATTTTGATGCGGTTTCTTAATAGACAGAATGTTTCAAGAGAAAGGATTATATTTATAATAAATAAATCAGTACCTATTGTACCCCAGCGAAGATGTGGAGATTCGATAGTAATGTTATTTTTTTAATTTGCGTTTAAAACTAAAACAAAAAAGTAATTATTGTTTGTAAATATATTAATTTTGATCGCTAGATGATAATAAAATAATCGGCTGATAAAAGTATGTATTATAACGATATTTATGACTTACAAATGTTGTGTCTGGAATTCAACTGAAAAATTAGTAAGCGTTCTCAATGGACTGTCATTATCAATGTTTATTACTTATCTATAAGACAAGCGCCCTATGCCCAGCAGTGGGATAGTTCAAGGCCTACACCTATTAATTATATTATTAAACATTAATATCGCATGTAAGATTAGGTAATATCTTGTTTTCGTTCCGATTTCTTATCGATAGTTATTTAGATAATATTAATGTAAATAGATATAAAAATAATATTATGTATTATTAGATTATCATCGAATTATTTGCTGAAAATTCAAATATCATTGATCAACGATTTCTTATTGATTACAATTTGTAATCTAAGATCCGTTTTATATGTCAGTTGTAATATAAGGTCGTCTATGATTTTAATAAGCGTCAAAAGAGTATTAATTAAACGTCCAAAATGACGCAAATTAGTAAAATAATTATAATATGACAATAATAAATTTAAATATTGACAATCTAATCTATCTTCCCATTTTTTTTTGAGGATAACATGTGTTAGTTTCCAATTTTCAACCTTTTCAAAACAACCAATTTCACATGTCTCTACCATTGCTATCTTTACTATGTATTTACTATTTTTGTACACTATAAATAAACAAACAACTGTCAAACACGACGAAGACGCTGTAATTTCGACCACCACTAACACTTAATAAAACTTTCGAAACAACCTAATAAATTAACTAAATCCCTTTAAAAACAAAAACAAACTCACAAAAAAAAACAATGTAAACTATTTTCTATTTATACTGTGCCGTTTAAATTCCGAACGGCGACGAGCGAACTTAATCCACTTGTCACAAACGTTTCACTTCAAAACCATTTATTAAAAAAAAGAAAAAAAAACTATTACAATATTAGAATACCGAAAACTTTGAGAAACGTAACTTACCAGTCACAATCGCAATTATCGTGTTAACTTTTACGCGCGCGTTTTTCGTAGGGAATTTGTAGCGGTGTCGATTTGTGGTTACGTTCGACGCGTGCTACGCGCGCTGTGGCTGTGTGAGTACTGGGTGCTGAGTGGATGTGACTGGCCGCATATATTTTGTTTACCCGCCGCCCGCCCGCCCAACGAAGCCCTATCACAATAATAGTCCTCGTTATGAGAGTAATCACATTTAACCGATGGCTTTCCGAATTATTTGAGGTGTGTATCGTGTTTATTAAGTTTATAAACTACGTAATACTAATTCGTGTGAGAATTAATAATGTTTGCGTTTCGTTTAAAGGAAAAATAAAGGTTACATTAATATGTTTAGGCTAAATCTTGGACATAGCTTGATAATCACCTGAGAAAAACAAACACAGATTGCTCTTTATTGATAACCGAGATATTTATGAAAAAATGCCCGAAAATATATTATTATTGATTCCAAAATGTTCATGAAGGTTGAAGCTGAAAATATCTATCATTTTCAGAAAACTATTTTCCGTTAATTTCCTTTACTTCTAGAAGATCCTATTAACAAAATTCTTTCAAACTTTCAACTAAAATTAGAAGAGTAATGCTTATTAAATATTGATTTATACATTTACTCTACAATCAGGCTCCAGTGCACCTTTTGTGTATCTTAAGCTTTCAGAAAGTAATCGATACTATTGCTTCAACGAGCATTGACCCCAGATTTTAATTCAGACTTTCGTAGACCAGACTGAGCTTAGCGAAACAAGTCGGTATGAATAAATAGAATACAGGAAAATACCGGACCATAATTGAGAGTTCGACTTTCATACCGAGAGTTCTTTCTACTTTGGGTTTTAATCTCTTTATGAGTGTTGAAATATGCGTTAATTGGAAAAAGATCTAAGTAATTGTTTTAATTTTCAAGTTGACACATTCACGCATTTCCGGATTAACATCCCTGATAGACGGACAACGGAGTGATCTTTTAAGGGTTTAGTATTTTCGCAAATATAAAAAAATACTAAAATGTCTCTTCTTAGTAATAAGTAAAGTTATTGTGTTAAATAATTCTCTCTTAGAGCATTTCCCATCTCAGAGGCAACAGGAGACAACAGATGCGACACAGTTTTTCGTAACTGTGGCTAATAACGCATTATTAATTGTTTTTTGTTGAAATAATCGAGTTAGAAATATTTTATTTCTAAGTATTTGATTCTTTTTCCTCTATAAATTATTTCACTAATTTCATTGATACTGTCATGTGTGCAGTGTGTATCCAGTCAATACGTCTTGCCAACATGTTATCACTTACGTGGGTCTACTTGCGTGGGTCCAGCTAAGCTAATCATTATCAAAAACAATAATATGTTTTTAATTGTGACACTTCAAAACTATTTTTGGTTTTCATTTTCGTGCGTGGTTAAATGATAATTATAATTATCTGGGATATCAATAATACCTAATTGTTATTATGATAAGCGTATTAATAAATTTGGAACTGTCTCTAAGAGTATTTTCTCATTGCAACTGGTCTGTAAGAATACGATTCTGACAAAGAGGGATCAAATTTAATCTATTCAGTCTGAATGAGTAATAATACGCAGGACTCTTAAAACTTCGTTGAACGTAAAATAAATTAAAACATATTATTTATGTTTTTGACTTGTAATTACATCAGCCTCTTTATATAAACGATATTTCTGCTAAAACTGTTTAAGCTGATGGTATCCGTCAAATATATTATGGATATGATATTTTTATTTGATACTTCACATTTGACTTAAGAGTGCACGCTTATATTTGTTTAATAGGGCATATCATTTTTAACGGTTGAAGAAAGGTCACTTATTAAAGGGTAAAGGAAACCGTTGACAAATAAAAATCGAATGTCGGAAATGATATTTTCATGGACCTGAATGTGATATAGTGGGAACCCGCTTTAAGAGAGTCTAAGTGATATAATGTTCTAATTATAACATATTCTTATCACAACTCGCTGTAGGTCAAATGGTCAGATCTGATATATAACAAAACAACTCAAAGGTGGTCTTCGAGCTATGGCTAAATATTATTTGATTTACACGCCTATTACCAATAATTTTGAATGCACGGATAACCGAGTGGTATAGGTCACCACGCCAATTACCAATGTACGCAACGTGTGGCGGGTTCGATCCCCGTGTAGGACAAGAATTTGTGTGATACACAAAGGCTTGTTCTGAGTCTAGGTGTCTTTGTGCACGTGAATTGAATGTCTGTGAAATCCCCCGCGATACAAGGATTAAATTCCTTAGTGCGGGAGACGTTTAAAAAAATACATTACTTTTGCTTATTTTAGTGATACCAGACAATGCTATGAGGAATGGTATTTAAACTATTAAAATACTGTTAAACGGTTTGGTGTATTGTTTATCATGGGTATATTTTTTACGAGTAGCCGACTTGATGGGGCCAAAAGAGCAAAGGTATTCACGGCTTTCAGAACTTTTAGTAGCAGTTTAAATAAAAGATATCAAATTAAAATTCAATCATAAAATGGTAATAAAACAATACAGATATCAAAACATCAGTTTATTTTATTGACGTCTGCGAAGATGAATTTATATTTATTCTATTAATATTATAAACGTAAAAGTTTGGATGGATCGTTTCTTACTCTTTCACGCTGAAACTGATGGATCAATGTTGATGAAATTTAGGTGGCTTTAGTTTTAGCTGGCACCCTAGATTAACACAGGTTACTTTTTAATCGGCTGCGTCCCAACGGGTAATTTTCCTGCTGCTATAACCGACATTCGCGCGGGCGAACTCGCGCGCTACAGTCGTAACTGGATATTAATGTTTAAATGTATGTCGTTTGTTCCGCTGGATGTTCAAAAAAGTATTTATCAAAGAACAAAATTGTATGGAAAACGTATTTATTAGGCACAAGGATTTTTTAGCACGTGGATGACGTTCGTATGAGGGCGAGGCGTTGTTGTGTAGATTCGCAACGAGAATTAACTATCTGTTAAAACTGGTGGCTTTTCACAAAGGCGGCATTAGTTCCGTTTTCGTCCACGTGCCAAAAGATCCTTGCGACTTCATAAACATGATAAAATCGATTACCTTGCATAGAACAGAATTGACTGAAATTGCCTGATATTCCTGCAAGTTTCGTCCAATCCAGAAAAAAATGTACAGAACTGTTGACGCGTGGATCAGGCTCTTATCCCGTCTTCATACTCTATTTTTAGCGTGTCAATTAATAGCGATTATATTTTGTAGGACTAGTACTCAGTCACGCCAACAGCACTGTCGGTGACGTTGTACAGGTCTTCGGTGTAGGTGCTGGGCCACGCTGGAAAGCTCAAGAAGCTGTCATAGCCTAGTGGTAAGACCATAGGACTGCCATGTTAAAGGTCTCGAGTTCGATCCCCACGGGGCGCACCACCTTTTCAAATCTCCGGTCGTGTCGGATTACCGTCCCATCGGGCTATGAGAGTAAAGCAACAGAGAGTGCCCCTGTGTTGGCGCACACGCTTGTACGCTTGTGCACTATAATGTGTCCTTCGTAGTTGGCTGGTGTCATAGTAACATTAGCCTAAATCGGTCACGAGGCGTATACATATGGCTCAGGTGTAAGCAACAGAGACACATGTTATCGTTGCACTGACCGACTTGGGTTCGAAGTCTTGATACTTATATACAAGTATAACGATAATTGTACTTAAAAACAACTCCTAATACATCGCGCCATAAGTGTGAAGTGGTTAAATTAATTCATTAAGTAAATATGAAAATGTAGAGTCATTCCCGGCATTGCGTATTTTGCTAAGCATGCCGATTAAGGAAAACGTGTATTATTAAATAGATAATATTTTTCATAATTTTCCTTGTGTCATTACGTATTTAGGAACGAAAGTATTTTGAAAATGTCATCACGCAGTGTCACAAAAAAAAACAAATGCACCTTATTTGTTTTTTTTTTCTGTTGGTCCTATACTCCGACCAGTGACTGTCATAACACAATTACTGATAGACATAAAAGAAATAAGTAAATATTTAGCATCGAACTAGACTATCCCACGTCACAGTCTATCAATGTATTAACCAATGCAATAGACTTCAATAGACCAATAAAACAAATGCAACGACAATGCCTAGTAAAATAAAACATGGAGCATCCATTTCAGATGCACGGATTGCATTCCAACACTAATTGATGATAATCATATCTAATGCGGTATTGTTACCTCTCTATCGCTTTATGGAGTGTCCTATGTAATGAATACTAATGTTAATCGATAGAAATGTCGTCGACCTTACTCGATTCAACTCGATTGTAAGTTAATCGGAAACTGTCAATTGGTAACTTGACAATTGGTGCCCGATTTCCTCGAAAGAGGTTGCTATGCTTAAATATTTGATGACTTATTGTTGTTCATTTGGTTTTGTTGTGTACATTTCAGAATTATTTTTTTTGTTAGATTTATTCATGTAGATTCATACTAGGATCTTTTGGTACGTGGCCGAAATCGGAACTAATCATATTTTATAAACGAACATTTTTAAAAGACAGTTGAGTTGATTCTTGTTGCGAATATGACCACCAAAGCCCTCATGCTGAATTGGCTACAAAAAGCATAAGAAAATCTAGATATAAAGAATATTTGCAAACGTCGGTTAAAAGTCCTTTAAGTGACAAGATAAGACGACTTTTAAGTGGAAGGTTAAGACAAATATAAATTTATATTGCCGTTAAGTTTCAGCTGTAACCGAAGGTTTGAAGTACTTTGAAGTTAATTTGCCAGCTATACCCTCAACAAATTTCACCCGACTTTAACTGTTTAAGCGTGAAAAAGTAACAAACATCTATCCATCCATCTATACTTACAAATTTTCTTACTTATAATATCACTAGGATATTACGTTTCAAATCCCGTGCCGTATAAAAGGATGTTGTAGGCACATTCATGTTTATTCTAATACCTGCCATATTTTCAATAAATCACTAAATAAACGTATTATCCCTTTTTTATTAAGGTGCCTTATACCTTGCTGACCTTTTCGTTCGAGGCAATGGGGTTTGATTGGGGTAAGTGTGTAGAACAGGTAACGCTTTCGATGAGGTCTATAGAAATATGCCACCAGCCAAATATCTTTTTGCTCTTTTCAGTTGTAGAGTCCTTGGTTTGAATAGAACCTAATTTAATTCGTTCCACACGGGTTCCGCAAATATACCCAATCGAACATACCAAGAACGGACCAATTGAACGACTTATAAAAATGTGTCCTATGCAAATTTGTTTAAGTAACTATAAATATTTAACGATTTTAAACTTTCGCGACTTGTACACATATTTTAGACGACAAACGGGACTTATACGCGATATAATTCGATATTTCTTTTCTCTCGACGTTTCGATCGAGTTGCACCGATCGTGGTCACGGGTGGACTAAAAATATTTATCATCATTATTTCAGCGAATAGAAATACCTACATTCATTGACAAATTAAACAGTTTTAAAACAAAAGACTCAGTTCATATGTGCAATTTACTTAGAAATATGATTGGATAAAACTATAAAATTCTACTAAAATTGGTACAAAAAAATGTCGAAGTTCTGTTTCGAAAAAAATATCCAGTTTTCATTGCAATTTTGTAAAAAGCATTGGCAGTAAATAAGGCAGTGCTTTTGTGAGCCATCCGAGGGTTTGATAACCGATTTACAACCTTACTTAAAAAGTTAAAACCTAAAAAACTAAGGTGACCTTCCTAAAAGTAAATTAAAACATTACCTAGGGACAATCGCGTGATAGGGGTGCGTCTACGGTTCAGTCGAGTATTCAGTAATTGAATTAATATCTGTTTGCAGACTATATGAACATAACTTTACATATAAGTCATTTGCATATTAAATATTGACGAGGCTAATGCGGTATGTGCGTGTCGTTAGAGCTAGGCTCCCAGTGGGTGATATGACGACTGCCGTGACGACTTCGAACTGGGAAAGGCTTGGTGATGTGGTTTGACAAAGTTTGCAGAAGTATTGTTGTAATATTTGTATGAAATATTCCATATTTCAGACGACGTGTTGCACCAATCGTGGCCACGGTCGGTGCAATCCGATCGAAACGTCGGGAGATAAGAAATATCGTTTCACATCGCGAACAAGTCCCGTTTGTCGTCTAAAATATGTGTACAAGTCGCGAAAGTTCAAAATCGTGAAATCTTCCAGTTTAGCGTTCTGTTAGACTGTTTAGAATGTAAAAGCAGTTGGATATGCAAGTCAGCGATTTGGTAGAATACTAGGGATGCAACAGTTCCTTAGTGAGTCGATAAATGGCAGCCATGTTTTTTTTAGATCAGTCTGCCACGCACTTGCGTTGTCAGTGGCTCAATTGTACCGGTATTCAGGTATGGCGATATTACGCTGAGCAGCTTATTTAGAAGGCCATGGTTTGAGAAGAGATACTACACTCGTATGGCTCTGTTGGATGGTTGCCCCAACGGCACGTATTTCCCTTACACTGACCGACTTGGTTCCAGCGCTTAATTCCAGTTTTTCGTTTTCAGTTCTGAGATGTTCGGCAAGTCGGATTTCAGTCGTCGCCTTTCATTTAGGTATTAATTCGGTGATATTACCCTAAATGTAAAATATGTGTTTTTTTTAGTGGAGCAATACTGTGTTTACCAATATCAATGATAATACGACAAAGTTTATATGGTCTAAGAGTAGGTACTCTTTGAAGATAAAGAATGGCAAATTGGAGATATAGAAGTACAATACGGTTTTAATTCTCTGTCTACGTTTTTAAAAGTGATGTTAAGATAGACTTCTGTGTTTTTATGGTATGTGACACTATCATTAGTTCGTTTAGTAATTAGGTGATTATTTACATTATCACTACAATTTATCACCGTAATGGGTATCAGGTGTATTAAATGTGTTCCAAATAATTTCACAATGATAAACTTTGACCTACATTGCTTAAACGACAATGTCGTAAGCCATCGCAACCCTGTTTAGTTTTACGTTTTTTAGGACCAAAACCAAAGTCTCTTTCGAGGTTAAATACAACTAGTCCCAGGTTTGAGTATTGTGTCAATAAACATCGCGGAGTTTTGTGACTATTAATCAGAGATTTTATCGAGAAGTGAAACTCTAGACAGTTGAATTATAGAACTACCATTGGAATAGAGCATAAGAATTAAAAACTAGGTATTTCGATTACTGGATTTTACAAGAAAAATAAAATCAAATTCGGTGTACATGGCCCATTGCAATAACAAGTATACTTTCTGAATACTTTTCTTTAAAAACTAAAGAATACGGTTTTAAAAAGTAAGCCAGTACATAATGTTAGCTACGATACAGCGTTTTGTAAAAAAATGCTGATAACACTTTACGGAACATTGATCCTTATCAATAGTTTGTTCGAATGCTAAATAGCTTTGATCACGTGTGTCCTCACATGTTCACTACGCCGACAACTCAAACCAATAAAAAAGTAAACGACAGTGAAGGATTAATTAGTTGTTGATTATGATGATAATTTAATTGAATTGGTAGAGCACGATGCTCTTAGGCTGACCGCACATTGGAGTCAAGATTGTTTTAAGACAGACTATTGCTATACAAAACATATGAAGGTGCACATACTTCAAACAAAACGTCTCATAGACAAAATTGTCCAAATCGCACCACACGTCTGACTAACGTTTGTCGGATACCCTTTTTTATTTATGCGGGCGCGCACATCAACGACAAAACAGTCTAGTCAACGCAGGTATAAGGCAGACTTGTCTATGTGAGGAAAGTCTGTCTTAAAACTTTCGTGACTCCAATGTGCGGTCAGCCTTAGCGGAAAGAAGAATCTGCGTGGAGACGCAATGTCACAAGAGATTTGAACTGTCTGTATCGTCTTCTTTTTTTATTTAAGTGTTAAAAGAAAATATATTCTATTCTATTCTATACGAGTCTAATATTTTTGGAAATCTATCTCACGGACTGATTCGTTTTTTTTTAGATAGGTATCCAATTGTTGGTGTAAAAGCATGACAACGCACGACAATAATGCATGGTGAAAAGCTGCTCCACAACTGTATCAGTCCTATTTTAAGAGGTATTGAACCACTTGGGTACTTATTTAAGGAGCGCTTTGCATAGCGCAGGTTATGGTTAGGTGATTCTACAAAAAGGAGAAATAGAGAATTTAAGGAGTAATACATAAACTTTTGACATCCACGTCGTTAGGTCTGCGAAATGCTAAAGGAAATTGCATTTTTAAATACATCATTTTAATTTCAGTAAAAAATAACACTTGATATTGAATTTGCCAATATATTTACCGCTGGCAACAATATTCTCAATAGGGGTATAGATGTCAGTAAGCCGAGCTGGTCTAGATTCGCACTTGCCATTATAGGTGATTAATTATATATGGTAAATGAATAGAGCACACTTTATTTTTCATTGTTTATTATAATTATATAGAAGAGACAAACAAAACATAAAATATAATCTCATTTTCTAAAAAATACTAGCAGAACATAAATAATACTCGTTGACAATGTTTGGGTAAACTACAATATTACTATAAGTAATTACCGAGTTAAACATTAAAACGTAAGGCTCTCATTGCAATGACATAAAAAAATCAATCGTGCAATAACTTTCATGACACTTAATAACTAGAATATTTCGATTGCAAAAACGCATATCAAAATTGCTCCTCGGATGACTACAAAGTCATGTCAAATTGTACTAAAATAATTTGACAACACTTTATATTGGTACTTATTCTTTTTTTTTAACGATTTTAAATTTTCGCGACTTGTAGGTACACATATTTTAGACGACTAATCTGATCATCAGTCCACCCGTGACCACGGTCGGTGCAACTCGATCGAAACGTCTCGGGAGAAAGAAATATCGTTTTACATCGCGAATAAGTCCCGTTTGTCGTCTAACACATTTTTTTTTGTTGTAATTTTTAGGATTGTAATCTTGGTAGTATATGTTCGTATATGAAGGTGATGTATCTATCCCAGGATACTATTACATCATCAGATAACTTGAGTTCGTCTTTAAGGATGTTCACCAACACGTCTTTGAACACCTGTAACAAATTTATTCGTTAAAGAATCTATTATTATTTATTTTAAGGATACATTATACACTGTTTTTTAATGACAATATAATAAATGTGTGCCTGGTTTTAAAAGCCAAGCCTTTAGTAAGTAAGACTTTAGCCAAAGTTTTTAATAGACATTTCTCGAAGATTGAATAAAAGGAGGGAGATTTGGTTTGAGAAAGTTGACTTGCTGTTTTCAAGACACTAGCCTGTCTCTTCTTTAACATAATTATAATAGTTGTAAGTAATTAATATACACTGGGTGTCGTAAAAGGCGACTAATGGACCTTAAGACCCAGTGCACTGTACCAAGCACCTTGGTTCACCCGAATGGTGGCGGGTAAACAGCCAACAATCGCATTCCCAAAGAGGGTTAGTGTCAGGCAGGCGGCCGACTTTAAAACCATAGCCAAAACTGTAAGCAACACGTCTAGAAGACGTGTTGCGCCGACCCCAAATATAATAATTGGGATAAGGGCAGGGGAATGATGATGATGAAGTAATTAATATACATTAATTTATATCTTAAATTAAGTAGTTGTTGCAACTTCGCTTACGCATGTAAGTTATAACTGCAAATGCATTAAGTACAATCATCAATCCATCCATACTAACAAACTTTTGCGTTAATCATATTGATAGGATGGGGGTCATGGCGTGTCTAGGAGTAGAAGTCATTTCCGTACAATCAAGTGATTTCTTTTGTCATTAAAGCTTGTAAATGAAACTTAAGTATCAACGTTATAGGTACATGGGTAGGAGATCAAAGCTTATTCAGTATAAATTTAGACACGGGATCTATTTATGGCCAAATCTTTGATATTTATAGGTTTAGGGAACTGTCCCTAGGGACCTAATTATTCAAAATATCGTTGCGAAGAAACATGAGTCAAGTAAGTAGAACGTACCTACGTACTACTTAAAGTGGACTTTTTTTTTAATTTTGTTTCGAAATTAATATGTTATATATCCTCGTTGGCGGTAGAGTCGCGTTATTTAATGTCGCTACCTGAGGTCCGATGTAATATAGTGGCTTGTACTAATAACTGTTTTGGGGTTTTAAGTGTCACGAGTATTTATGGATATTTTTTTAAAGGATTCCTGCACTAAGGAATTTAATCCTTGTATCGCGGGGGGATTCACAGACATTCAAACCTCATGCACAAAGACACGCAGATCAGAACAAGCCTTCGTGGATCGCACAAATTCTTGTCAATGTGAGGATCGAACTCGCAACACATCGCGTACAGTGGTAATTGGCGTGGTGACCTATACCACTCGGCTATCCGTGCACTCAAGTCAGTCAGTATGAGGCGATTGATAAAAACTTATAAGATGCCAAATCATCCATGGACTGTACAGTAAAAGTAGATGGAACTTGAATGTAAAGTATAGAAATAATAAAATTACTACATACCCAAAACTGTCTCTTTTCAATTTTCAATCTTCGATGCGCGTCACCGAGTTTGTGCATCAATAGTTTAACCATTTCTGGTTTATCCAAGTTTTGTATGGATGTGTTAAGTGACGCCATTATATTTATTAAATGCGCTCTAAAATACATGCTGGAAGCCATTTCAGCTTCTGTTGCACGCGCTATGGGTTTGAAGAAAGTCTTCGATACAGGATCTGCTTCAAATAGCCTGTAGATAAGATATATTAATTACAATCTTAGAAACTAAATTATGGAATCCTGCGTTTTAACTAGCCAATTGTATATTTAAGTACTTTATTTAAAGGAATTTGAAATTATATGACTTGAAAAGGAGTAAATGATACTGTGACGTTTGGATCTGATAGGGGAGAATAGAAAAAAAAAACGTGTATCATGAACCAGCGTAGGAAGATGATGATTAAAAGGAGTTTCAAAGGACTTACTGTGAGTGAAAAGTTGAGAATTAAGCATTTGTTAGGGACTTATGATAAGAGGTGGAAATTACCTTATGAAATATGTAATAAGTGTGATTGTGAATGAGTATAATACATTAGAGGAAGGCCGAAAAAGAAAAATAGAGCTGTTGACTGAAAAGTAGATGATATTCGATAGGGAAAGGAATAAATTTCGTGATGATTAATGGTAAGATACGTATTGTGCTAACTAGTAAATAAAGAACAGGGTAGGAAGGCGATGAAAAGAAAACGATTTCCCAATAAATGGAATACATGCATAGGTAAGGGACTTAACAAAGTATTGTAGAGCTGGTTAGTGATAGATTCGGACTAAACTAGAAATCTCAAAAAAATATTTACTTATACCATAAATAAAGTATTAGTATGTCGAGTAAAAAACCCAACAATTCATGAGACGTCATGTGCAACCGAAATGATTATGTGATAATTGCCATAATTGGTAATGATTTTGGAAAGAGCTGTCTCATGCAACTGATGCAACGCTACCTAATATGTCTGCACCAAATGAAGAATAACAGAACCATTAAAGATTCTGGAATCGTCAAGTCCGAAACAGAAAAGAAAGCCATTGCAAAGACAGATGTTCAGAATGTCATTATTACTTTGTACATATTGTACTGATGGCCTAGCACCACCGCTAAAAGTAATATTATTGTATTTTTTGAAGCGTGACAGCGCTCTACACGGCGTAGAGCGGCGTCTCTCTTCCACACCTGTAATAATATTTATTTTTAAACGGTGGTTATAGGCCCTATGAGCTGCACATCGAGAAAAAGTATCACCGCTATAGTGGTCGAAGTGGAGAGTGTTAGGTTATTTTCGTTACGGAATTTCTGGATTCAGAATTTCTACCTTTTGAACATGAGGAATCCATTCCCAGTGGCATTGGCATAAATAGGCGTCCAGGACTTTTGTACATGATAAATATCTCTTCGGGACATTCCAGAGAGCTCGTCTCTTTCGTCAGGGTCACCGCCCCACCACCACTTAATGAACATGTCTCCCATATTCCCAGACGTGTGTAGATATTTCTGCTGTGATAAGTAATCCTTATTATGCCTTCTTGATTCCGTTAAAATGTATTTGTTGAAGGGATAAACCGTCGGTATTCGGTCCAGCGTGATTACTGCAGAAACGCTTGTTAAGAAGACAGAGGTCGCGTTGGATCTGCAAAAGAAATGGATTGAAAATGAAAAAATGTGCAATTAAAACCACTCAAATAACTTTTCGAAAGTGCAGTGCGCAGTTGTGGAAAAGAGACGGAGCTTTTTGCCCTCAGGAGGTTTACTTGAACTAGAAATTTTTTGATAGATAGGTATTGAATCAAGAGTGATTAAAGTTTTTTCTTTTTACAGTCACAAAACTGTGTTCGCTTTTGTTTAATTATTAAGCATATTACTTTGCAAATATAGCAGTTTGTTCAATATTCGTTTGCATTTACGAATATTTTTTAGAGATGGCGCGAAAAATCGAGTTCCAACAGTACCCCTATGCTCGATTTTTTTATACCAGATGGCATTTGGAGCAACAGAGCTATTTAATAAAGTCCTTATAATTAAATAAAATATAATTGTTTTTAGCAGAAATTTAAAGTAAGCCTTACTTTTTAAAGGCCTTGGCAGAAATTAACAAAGAGACAAGGATGTACAACTTAAAATTTCAAAATACGGTACTATTCAAATCAAATCATTTATTTGCCTTAAGTGTTGTAAGTACAAATGATGGTCTTAAAATATTTATATAGATCAGAACACTTAGTTAGGAATATAACATGCAAATATTTTGTTTGTGTTGTAAATGTGGACATTTTACAATCATAGTGATGAAAAATATAAAGGGTATTAATTACATTTATAATATCTATGCTAAGTACCTAACTAAAATTACCTTATTATATAACATTAAGTATATCATGTAATTTAATGTAGTATCTAGAGTATACATTTTTATGTATTTTATTTGCTTACTCCTTGATAAGCCGAAAAAAAAATATTGCTGTTCATATTTTTAAATAACTAGATGTACACTACTTAAAGCTAATAAAAAGATACACATTTCTTTTTTACGTAAGTATTTTTAACTCAAAAAAATCTAACATTAAAAACATGATTGGTTTCCTTGCTTAACTATTATAAAAACACAAAGCTTTACGTCTTTTCATACCTGCTGACTACTAAAATACTTCTAGTATTTATTTGACACAACAGCTGTTAAACTTCACACTTCGTTGCTAATTCGATTAAAAAGCCACTGTGACACTGATCGCAAACAATTGAACGTATACAAACGTTTCGATAAGAGACTATGATTTAAAAATACGTTGTAAGATAGGACTTTATTGTTTGTTATTACAACACGTGAGTATCGATTGAATAACCGCGAGACACTGACAGATTAACATGATTTAAGGTAATAGCAGACAGATTTCATTCTATTTTACGACGGCGTCGTTCTGCCAGAGATTTTGCATTAAAACTGCAAGCTAACAAAGGTTACGTCTAAGGTCAAATATTTCGGGGTCAACAACGGACTGTGTCTTAAGTAAATTAATGTTTGTCTTCGTTATAATGGTTGCCTATATTGTAGACTAGGTTGTGATAAAGCTTTAGTAGAGTCTTCTGAAGGCAACCGGCTGAATTTTAATTAAAAAGTAATAATAAAATGCACGTTAATAAAATTAACGTCCATGTTCGTATCTACTATAACAACTTTAAAGTACATATAAATAAGTTAATTCAAATGATGATGATGACTGGGTAAGAAAAGTAAAATAAAATTAGTTCGTCAGAAAATTAATTAAATACGTAGGTATATTCACGTTTATCCGAAAAAAATGCCAAAGATTCTTTAAAGTGGCTTTCTTTAAAATTTATAAGAGGGGGCTTGTGACTTATCGCATTCACAACATTTATAATACGAAATAACACGCGTAGGTAAGTTTTATTGCCTGCTCTTTGGTCTATTTGTATTTGCAGGAAAGGAAAAGGATGGATGGAAGTTCCTTATACAATATTGTTCATTAAACTACATAAAGGAAATTTAATAAAAAAAAAAAGAGTTGGAATCATGTTTTTACCAACGAACCTAATTATCTACACATTTATCTGGAGAACTCCTTGGCAGTCATTAGTAAGAAATATATTGTTTGGTATAATATATTATAGTCTATTCTTGAATTGAATGCGTAATATAAGTAATGTGGTTGCACTACTTGATTGCTTGATTTCCTTATTTAACGAATTCTCTTTATCCTTTTTTTTCCCTGGGATTCACATAGTATTTTAGGGAGATATAAGTCGCTTCTGTTTTAACTTTGTAATTTTCTATCCAACTGCATTTTAAAGGGGTAAATGCTAGATTTAAATACAAACCGTTTAAAGTATCTGAAATAATTTAACTCGTGTCCCATTGAATCAATTCTGTAAAATCGAGAACAGCAAAAACAATTTCGCAAACTGTCGTGGTTATTATAGTGGTCATAAATACAAAAATTAATAATAATATGTAAGTGTGAATGAAATATTTTACTCACGTTGGTACCGTATCACAATACAATGCAGTGACAGTTTTTATTATTATTATTTTACGCAACAATAGATATTAATAATTATCCTCAATGCACCTAAACTACGTAATGAATAATATTCCAAACAGTTCTTATAAAGCTCTGCTACTTAGCACTTACATCTCTGACTACTATTTAGAGGCCACTGGCGTGATAGAAGCTGACCACACATATTTATAACATAATATCGAAGTATATATACCTACATGAATCATAGTAAGGTGTAGCAGTCAAAGCCAGCGCTTGGCTCTTACTCAACGCCTTTCAATTTTATTATAAAAAAGTTGGTATATAAACAAATGACAGCTGTTGAGAGCCCTATGCGGTTTGGAGTTCAGTTTTCTTTTTAATGATAGTACTTATATAGTCAAAATATTGTGGTGAGCGCAATTGATTTTTTGTTAAATGTAAAATCAGGCATTTTAGTCGCCCAAAGACTAAATTGAAAATATTTTTAAATAAATGAACCTCTTAGATGTATTAAAGCATTTTAAAACTTTAATAGTAATACAATACTATTTATTTAATAATTTTATATTTTTTATGTTAATCTGAATTCCGAACGAAACGTTTTTTTTTTGGGAAAGTCGACCGTCTAATAGACAGGCTTCGACGATGCCAAATATCATTTGTGAGTTTCTAAATTGTTGATTCAGGTTGTACAGAAAAGAAAGACGTAATAAAAGAATATAAAGGTTTGAATGGTAATTGATGTCCCGCGGAGCGAAGTGTTATGGATGACCGAGCAGACCAGTTGATCATGAGCGACCATGAGCTACCTATGAAGTCTCTCTCATGCTGCGTGTTGACCCGGGGTGAGTCTAGAAATTCGAGTGTAATTTGACAATCTAAAATATGAAGTCAAGGATAACTGTATATTTAAATTTATGAGTACGCTTTCAGGTAAAATAGTCCGTCTTCTTACTAATGCAACAGATTAGACCATACCGCACCTTTAAGTTTCTGAACGAAATGAATTTGACGTTTATCAACTGCTTCATGTGTCAATGTCAATCTTATTGCATTTGTCAAAGCCGCATGTTTGCTTATAAATCGTTGCCTGCATACACGCTGTCTTATAATAATTCTATACTGCGCAAGAATGGCAAACACCAGTCAAACAGCTGTGAAAAACATTGGGAAAGTTCTGAATGACCCGTCAAGGCCAATGAAAGAGCGTTTCAGAGCTTTATTTACTCTTAAAAACTTAGGTGGTGAAACTGCCATCGAGTGCATTAGTCAATGTTTCGTAGACGAGTCTGTACTATTAAAACATGAGTTAGCTTACTGTTTAGGTCAAATGCAGGATGAACGAGCGATTCCCGTGCTGCAGAAAGTGCTGGAAGACGTAAACCAGGACCCCATAGTGCGGCACGAAGCAGGTTAGTTTTTATCTTATTAATACTTTGTTTATGATAAATTTTCTGATAGAAAATACGTGAGATTATTCAGGTACTTTATTAGTCGGTAAGTTACTCGATGATTAATAAAGTAAAACTGCAGTGCATTCAGTGTAAGACTTAAATGCAAATCAAATCAGTATACACCTAAAATACCATATTCAAATTAGTTTAGTTTCACATCGGATCAAAGTTTCTTAAATACTTAGAAATATTTTGCTATTACAATTAAAATGTACATTCTACTGGAAAACAAGTTTATTTTAGCAATTAACTTTCAATATGTATTACATATGTATGGAGCGGGAAGTTTAAAAAAAACCTTTAAAAAAGAATCAGTCATACAATTTTCCATATTAAAGTTACATATTGGCAAAAAAGATTTTCCCAAAATGCAGAATTTTCAAAAACTGCAGTTTGTTTTCACAAACAGTTGCTAATTAATCTGTTCATAGTATGCTGTTTCCATAAACTACACAATGCGGTGTGCTATCACTTTTCTTGTTAGCATTTTTCATTACAACCTCATATGAGATTCTTGGTATGTATTACTTGTGTATCAACAACGCAATCACTGGAATTCCTAATAACCTCTGCAATCAACATGAAGCTGGAGAAACCAGTTCAAAGCGGCGACCGATAGAGATCGTGAAAGGACTTGGGGGAGGCTTGGGACACTATAGGCTAGGAAAAAAACTTCTGGTTTCATAACTTACCATTTAAAACTATTATACTATCGCTTTCATATACAAGTATAAAATAGAATAGAATACTCTTTATTGTACACCATGGTTACAGCTGTAAAGTATAGATGTTATAGTTACCTATACAACCTTAATTTTCAGGTGAAGCCCTAGGAGCAATTGGAGACCCAAAACTCCGTGAACTACTAGAGAAATACCAGCATGACCCTGCTGTAGAGGTCGCCGAGACTTGTCAAATAGCACTGCAGAGGCTAAACTGGGTAGCCAAAGACCAAAAAGAGGAGTTATCAAAGAGTTTGTATACATCTGTCGACCCAGCCCCACCAAGCAGCGAGAGTGATGTAGAAAACTTGAAGAATACACTTATTGATGAAAGTAAACCTCTCTTTGAACGGTATAGAGCTATGTTTAGTTTACGAAACTTGGGCACCACTGAGAGTATTCATGCTTTGGGCGAAGGTCAGTATAAAATTCTTAGTTTTTTTTTAATTGTGTTCTCTCTCAAGATGGTCTACAAATTGAATCCAACATTCATTAAAATGCCATGGCCGTAGGCAAAAGAGTATAAGTCTGCACCAAGTTTATTAACTTTATTTATGTTTTCGAAAAGACAAACATTAGTTTTTATAATGGTCATTTCATGTCCATTATTTTCCTTGTGTCTAGGTGTAATTTATCCATTGTGTGTATGTATTTAGAAGTATATAAGTATGTTTACCAGCTATCTAGTACTCATAATACAAGCTCTGTTAGGTTTGAGACTATAAAGCCTCATAGGCCATGACCTGATCCGAAAAATCATCTATACTAATATTATAAAGCTGAAGAGTTTGTTTGTTTGTTTGTTTGTTTGTTTGAACGCGCTAATCTCAGGAACTACTGGTTTGAATCGAAAAATTCTTTTTGTGTTGAATAGACCATTTATCGAGGAAGGCTTTAGGCTATATAATATCACGTTGCAAGTATTAGGAGCGAAGAAATAATGGAAAATGTGAAAAAAAACGGGGAAAATTGTTCATCCTTGAGGGCTTCCGTTGCGTGCGCTGCGAAAACGGTTCAAGATACACACAATATATGTATGTAAGAATTATTCCTATTGAAATGATCTAAAAAAATGTCCGCGACAGTATATGTCTATCTTTTAAGATTAACTCACTAGAACCGTTTTTATGGTAATCAAATTCGATCGAAATTAATGCATCAACGCACAGCCCAAACTACTGGACGGATCGGGCTGAAATTTGGCATGCAGGTAGATGTTATGACACTTATGACGTAGGTATCCGCTAAGAAAGGATTTTGATAAATTCTACCCCCAAGGGGATAAAATAGGGGATGAATTTTTTTATGAAACTTTGTCAAAATTAAACCGATCGGGCTGAGACTTTACATGCACATAGGTACTATAACGTAGGCATCCGCTAAGAAAGATTTTGATAAATTCCACCCATAAGGGGATGAAATAGGGGATGTTTGTAGAAATCTTCTTAGATTTTTGACTAGCCATAACTATAAACAAGTCTCAGGGGCAAACTCTCAAATTTGCGGGTATTGACTTGATAGAACATTGCTTCTCTCATGGGCAGTTCTATGTTGCTTGCTCACGAGTAAGTTCTCCCAGTAGCTTGATAGGTTTAGCGCGAAATGACAAATTAGTTAAGAATATTGTGTACAAGGAAGCTAAACAATAATACTTCTTAACGCGTGCGAAGCCGCGGGCAAAAGCTAGTATTTTAATATGGCGAATGTGCTAGTCTTTACTTTGTCTTATTTATTTATGCATGTATGTAGTGATGAGCAAGCACGATCATTTGCTCTATTTGTCTTAGGTTTGTCTAGGTCAGTGGCGTAGCGTGCGTTGGCGGGGCCCCGTATAAAAAGAATTGTTTGGGGGCCCTTATATGGGGGTACAGATTTTTCACAAAAGAAAAAAAAATTTGTGAAAAGAAATATTTAGTTATTTAAATTCAACTTTTGGACGCACGCTTAAGGCGGGAAAAAAAGTCATTGCTTAATAGAATTTTGTCATTTGTAAAATAAATTAGGAAGTTTTTATTTCCTTTTCCTTACACACTTTGGGGGGCCCCGTGGCCCGGGGGCCCTGTATAATTGATACGGCAGATACGGCGGTAGCTACGCCCCTGGTCTAGGTGTAATTTATCTATATTGCGTATGTATTCAGATGTAAATAGGTATGTTTATCAGTTGCCTAGTACTCATAATACAAAACTACATATTATTATTTCAGGTTTTAAAGCATCCAGCGCGTTATTCCGTCACGAGGTAGCCTTTGTGTTCGGTCAGATGCAAGACGAGCGTAGTGTGCCATTCCTCAAGAAGACTTTAGAAGACACCAGTGAACATGAGATGGTGCGCCACGAAGCTGCTGAGGCTCTCGGCTCCATCGCCACTGATGAATGTACAGAAGTACTGCAAAGGTACATCCATTTACAAAATATATAGTAATACCGTGTGTCGTATGTCGTCGCGACCTTGCGGTGCTATGCGTGGAGTCGTGGATTTGTATGCATGAAATGCAGGTTCGAGCCCGACGCAGCCAAAATACTTATTATTAATGGTGCCTTGGAATATTGATAAAAAAACCTGAAATGTTATTGGACAAGCATTTTTTGTAAAAACTTATGATAAAGGTCGAAATTTAATGTTTTTATGAAAATCGCATAATGTTGAATATCTAACTTTCGGCCATACACAGCATTTAACCCCTTCCTATGCCGAGTAGCAAGTTACCCGTCATATTTATTTAAGTACATAATTATAACTTTGAAAAAGTCACACTGGTATCCTTTTTTTTTGTTTTTTCTCGTGGGAAATCATCAAATGACCCGCACGCTGTGGGCGCAGCGGGAGGGAGAGTCAGACTTTTACTGACTAAAACCCACTATGTTCCTCCTGGAGCCCTTTGAGTGCCGGGGTCGCGGCAACTCTCACAAACATCCCGCCGCCCCGGCAGAAGTCACACTAGTACCTTGGGTTGTGATCGAACAAAAATATATTTTTCACTACCTTCCGCCCGCGACTCCGTTCGCGCGGATATCGGTCTTCGCGTTGATGGTTTATACCTCCATTTTGAGTAAAATGAGATGAGAGAGAGAAATATGAGTTTATTAACTAACCTACTTTACCTTATAACCTAATTACTATACCTATGTTTCCAAAGAGAAACAAAAAGAAAATGCCTGAACATACAGACAGACAGACAATTTTTTTTTAATCACATATTTGGGTTTGGTATCGATCGAGTTACACCCTCTGCTATTTATTTTTTCAATATTTTCAATGTACAGAATTGACTCTTCTACAGATTTATTATACGTATAGATATAGATACTTCCAAAAATAAAACTAAAGCATGATAATTTTAAACTTTACTATGTATATTACATATTAACTTGTCTATTTGCAGGTACTTACAGGACCCTCGTCGCGTTGTCAGGGAAAGTTGTGAGGTGGCTCTCGACATGTCCGAATATGAGAACAGCCCGGAGTTTCAGTACGCCAACACGTTACTCGCTGTCGAAGGCTGATGTATTGACAGCAACATATACATTACAAATAATTACTATTATTCTTATTTCTCTTGTATCTTGTTCATATTTCTTTTTGTGTAAATTCAGTGTATTTTGATGAGTTTTTACATTATTATTTTATTTTTATTGAAATTTTGGCATTCATATGTTGACTTAAGTTTTTAATAAGAAGTATGTAATGTAAATGTCTTAATCTGTCAAACAATCATGTCTATAAAGTGTTGCACTACTTACAATTATTGTCACTTACTAATGAAGCCCATTGACTATTCACTTACATATTTTACTAGTTAACTATATCTTTTAACTTACAGTTTTAGCTCCGTAATTTCACAAGAATATAAGTGTGATTCTTGTTCTTATATCAAAGTTATTAAGGAACTTTTGACAATATAGTGTAATACGTAAAACAGAAATTTGTGATAATCAAATTATATTTAGTAACAGAAACATGAATGGACCGCAGGATGGTACTGTATTTGTTTATCTTCTTATTGTTATTTAAAATTATTTAAGTTTTGTTCTGGCACTGAAGAACGTATGGAATATGAACTAAGTATAAAATATTCATATATTTTTGTAAATAAATTCTAGTGACAAGCATTTAATCTTTTGTTTTAACAATTAGTGGGATAATTTTTCCTTTTATTATTATACTAGCTTTTGCCCGCGGCTTCGCACGCGTTAAGAAGTATTATTGTTTAGCAAGTTAGTGTAAAAAATTAGGGCCTACAAAACTTCCTTGTACACAATATTCTTAACTAATTTGTCATTTGGCGCTAAACCTATCAAGCTACTGGGAGAACTTACTCGTGAGCAAGCAACATAGAACTGCCCGTGAGAGAAGCAATGTTCTCTCAAGTCAATACCCGCAAATTTGAGAGTTTGCCTCTGAGACTTGTTTATAGTCATGGCTAGTCAAAAATCTAAGAAGATATCTACAAAAATCCCCTATTTCATCCCCTTATGTGTGGAATTTATCAAAATCTTTCTTAGAGGATGCCTACATTATAGTACCTATGTGCATGTAAAGTCTCAGCCCGATCGGTTTAATTTTGACAAAGTTTCATAAAAAATTTCATCCCCTATTTATCCCCTTGGGGGTAGAATTTATCAAAATCCTTTCTTAGCGGATACCTACGTCATAACATCTACCTGCGTGCCAAATTTCAGCCCGATCCGTCCAGTAGTTTGGGCTGTGCGTTAATGCATTCATTTCGATCGAATTTGATTACCATAAAAACGGTTCTAGTGAGTTAATCTTAAAAGATAGACATATACTGTCGCGGACATTTTTTTAGATCATTTCAATAGGAATAATTCTCTCATACATATATTGTGTGTATCTTGAACCGTTTTCGCAGCGCACGCAACGGAAGCCCTCAAGGATGAACAATTTTCCCCGTTTTTTTTTCACATTTTCCATTATTTCTTCGCTCCTAATAGTTGCAACGTGATATTATATAGCCTAAAGCCTTCCTCGATAAATGGTCTATTCAACACAAAAAGAATTTTTCGATTCGAACCAGTAGTTCCTGAGATTAGCGCGTTCAAACAAACAAACAAACAAACAAACAAACTCTTCAGCTTTATAATATTAGTATAGAAGAAGTACTTAACAATGTAAAATGATTGGCTACGATAGAAACATAAATAATAGGTCGTATGTATGAACTTGTAATAAAATCTTTCTCTCTCTAATAAAATTAGAATTTGGAAATATGTTCTTTAAAATTTTAACTTTCAATTATACCAAAACCAGCCAGATACAAATACTATAGCCAAAAATTTTATTACAAGTTCATAAATACTATAATACGAAAAAACTTTTTCCCCGGCCTAATAGAAGGGAGAATAGGGAGTGGAGGGCCGGCCGAGATACAGTTATATTACACAAATAAAAGAGAAGGTCAAGCTTAGGACAGACAAAGAGGTCCAAGAGTTGGAACAATGTAAAGAGAGATGGAAAGGGTTGTACCGACAAGAGCTTACTTCTTTAATGAATGATGAAGAGAAAAATTAGCTTTACCATAACTGACTACAGGTTTATGTCACAAAATCTCTGAACCGATTTCGGCCACGAAGGCTAGTTTTACTGTAACACCAGCCAGCTACGCGAGACTGTTGCACATGTGTGTGCGCAAACACCGGTGCCCTTCTGTTCCTTTACTCTCATAGTCCGATGGGACGGCAATTCGACACGACCGGGGAGAGATCGGGCGCAGGACACACATTTCTACATACTTTTCGAAACGCAAGCTGTGATATTTATTTCTAAAATGCACATAATATTGAAAGTCGGTGCGAGCCTTAGGGATCGAACTTGAGACCTTTTACTTGGCAGGCCTTACCATTAGGCTATTACAGCATCAACCATTATGACCAGACCTCGTATTTATTTATTAGGTACCTATAGTTATATTTTTCTTCTCCACGTGCGACGTCTACTCCTCACAAATCCGTATTTTTCTTACATCACCATCTCACCCAGTCCCTTTTTTTTACGCACTAAAATATTTATATAACGTTTAACACTTCCTACAATTGATTGCAAAACTTTTCTACAAGATTATGGATTGCAATAATCGTAAAATTTTACGACGATTTTATTGTTTTTGCACATTTTGACTTATAAAGATCGTTTTCTATTTATAAATAACTGTGTTGTTGTATGATTTTAATATTTATAAGTTTTCCGTACAGTTTTGAAGGAATAATGATATTTTATACGATTCTCGTGCAATGATTACCGTACTGAAGTATAATATAGTAATTTTTGTACAAATTTTAATAACAATGGCGGTAAGTTGTTTAAATATAGCAAAATTTATATACTTACATACGTACAGAGGTATATTGATCTTTTGGCACGTGGATAACATTACGATGATTTTCATATTTGTGTGCATATTAGCAGCAAGAATCAACTCAACTATCCATCAAAAGTGGTTTTTCATATATGACGATATTAGTTCCGACTTCGGCTGATTCTTGTACCTAACACCATACTAGGTACATGCAAAACTTATAATAGCTCTGCTTAGATTGAGACTAGATGACGCCGTGTTAACAGTCGTGAAATATTATCTTATATATAAAATTCCCGTGCCACAATGTTAGTTACCGTACTCCTCCGAAACGGCTGGACTGATTCTCTTGAAATTTTCCAAGCATTCAGTAGGTCTGAGAATCGGCTACTATCTATTTCTCGTCCTCGAATTCTTTTGTTTCGCGAACGAACTCGCGAGCAACAGTAACAGTATTCTATACTAGCTGTCCGCTCGCGGCTTTGTCCGCGTGTACGCGATTTTTTTCAGTTTGTGTCCTAAAAATTCAAATATCTTACAGAACCCCATTTTTTTTTCAAAATAAAATATAGTCTATGTTACTCGTGGATAATGTAGCTTTCGAATGGTGAAAGAATTTTTAAAATCGGTCTAGTAGTTTTTGAGCCTATTCATTACAAACAAACAAAGTTTTCCTCTTTATAATATTAGTGTAGATTAAAATTGGTTTTCATCAATTCTTCTAGACGTCAGATCTTCTCGAGTCGGAACGTTCATCATTTCTGGGTTTTACTCACGAGATTATCATGAGCAGTAGTACAATGGAGATTGTGGAACAGCTGACGGCGGCCGTGTTCAACAGCGGGCTGGGCGACCGTCGCGTACGCCGGTACTTCGAGCATTATGACACGCCCTTCGTAGGGGAACGGAGATCCGGGAGTTTTGTATGATTCTAGTTTATTAAATGTCTTATTTTGTTGTGCTGTTTTTTTTTGCTGAACATGTTACCTGTTATATGTTAGTTAGCTAACGCCGTAGTGCCGTTGAATTGGAGAGGCCTATGTCCAATTCGACGAGGATGAGCTGTTGATGATGATGTTATCTACATGCTTGTTAGCGGTGAGCTACTATTATAGCTGCAGATTCGCAACTAGAGTCAGTAACGTTTTGAAAGTGCCTGAGAAGGCCTACTCGAAATAAAAACCTTTTGATTTTGATGTATTAAAATATGAAAGAATACGGATTTGGTTTGGAATGAGATTGTATTATTAGACAGCGAGTTAACCAGATAAGTACTAAGATTTTTTAAGAATAAAATCGAAATGGCCTGGGCAACCAATTTTTGTTTGGTTAACCTGTTTAATGTCTTCGAATAAATTAAATTTTCTTTTAAGACTAGTCAAGAAAATGGAGTACAGAACGTTTGAAAATAAATACCACTATTTTAAACGTCTTTTCCAAAATGACGCAATACTCTAAGTCGATATTTTATGACACCCAGTCTCACAAAGCAGGTCATACCACTTATATTTTAACCCTCTTTTGTCACGAGTCCCGCCAAGAGCTCTAGCGAAATGGGAATTGTGACGTCACTTGTCAGTATAGAGACAGTTATTAGAAAATGGCGTCTCGAAGTAAAAATTGCGACTGGGGACTAACGAGACGTCGACATGTCGTTGAAAACACTTCGTACGAAAAGCTGAGGAATTTTCCTTGACATTTCTATGGCATCTTATGTAATTGCTTGAGCCCATATATTGCTGGCTGTAACTGTGTAAAATACTTACAAAGTAAAACGTTCATTAATTTGTACCTACATGACAAAGTTACGTTCATTATATTTCATTACCTATAGTCATCATAGTTTTAACTTACGTACTTAGTTGTACACGTATTTGAGACAATTAACGGGTCTTATTCGCCTTATTTGCACTGTAATTCAATATTTCTTTTCCCCCGACGTTTCGGCCGAGTTGCACCGACCGTGGTCACGGGTGAAAAGAAATATCGATGCAACTCGGCCGAAACAGCTGAACTGTTAAATTCCCTAGATAAATAAAGTAAAATACCGGATGTGAATTCATGATTGAATTCAGAACTGATTTTAGAGTGAATTATAATTTGAAAAATCTACTTCTAATGCTAGTTTTTTGGTATGTATGCTAACATTGTCACATTGGGTATTTAGCTGTCAAGGTGGTAACAACACCATGAGCCAAATAAACAATACTTTCGCGTATATTTTCATATGTTTATTTATATGATAATATGTTTAAAATATGTGAAACAGAGTATGTCATTGTATATTGTACCTATTTACTAATACAGAATATCTCAATTGTAAGCGAGCAATTTTTGAAAAACAAGATAGCGTTAAGAGGTTATTAATTGGGTGGGCAGAGATTTTATTGAAAGAAACTGAATTTTTATTTTCTATTAACACTACCTACTTATATGATGTTATAAATTGAAAGAAGAAAACGTGCTCAGATTGTAGTGTTCGTACAGTTATCTTGGCATTTTATTAGAGGAAGAATTTATCGATAGGTTTCACCGAACCGTTTAAACCAATGAAACAATAAAATCCAGTTGCATTTCTAGGATAACTACTTGAAACTTAGCGTTGCTAGAAAAATGTAGGTATTTTCAGAAAACATTGTAGTAAGTACTTTTAAAATAGGAGTTTAACTAATACATATAAGATGCCTAACAACTAAGTAATATGAATGTAGGTACGTATTTAAATGTAATGACTGACCATTCATATTCTTCAATCTATCTACTAAACTTTAAATTTCTTCAATCCATCAACGCACAGCCAAAAATATCTACTGGTCGAAGAAAGCTGAAATATGTCATCAACACAATTTCGCATAAAACCTACATGCGAATTTCATTTCGGGCATTCTATTTAGTTCGTTCATTTGGTTAATTGCGTTCATTTCGTTCATTTCGTTCATTTCGTTCATTTCGTTCATTTCGTTCATTTCGTTCATTTCGGTCATTTCGTTCATTTCGTTCATTTCGTTCATTTCGTTTATTTCGTATATTTTGTTCATTTCGTTAAAATCGTTCATTTTGTTCAAATCGTTGAAAATCATTCAAATCGTTCATTTCGTTAAAATCGTTTATTTTGTTCAAATCGTTGAAAATCATTGAAATCGTTAAAATCGTCCATTTCGTTCAAATCGCTGAAAATCGTTCAAATCGTTCATTTTGTTCAAATCGTTGAAAATCATTTAAATCGTTCATTTCGTTCATTTCGGTCATTTCGTTCATTTCGTAAAAATCGTTCATTTTGTTAAAATCGTTCATTTTGTTCAAATCGTCGAAAATCATTCAAATCGTTTAAATCGTTCATTTCGTTAAAAACGTTCATTTTGTTGAAATCGTTAAAAATCGTTCATTTCGTTAAAATCGTCCATTTCGTTCAAATCGCTGAAAATCATTCAAATCGTTAAAATCGTTCATTTCGTTCATTTTGTTCAAATCGTTGAAAATCATTTAAATCGTTAAAATCGTTCATTTCGTAAAAATCGTTCATTTCGTTCATTTCGTTCATTTCGTTCATTTCGTTCATTTCGTTCATTTCGTTCATTTCGTTCATTTCGTTCATTTCGTTCATTTCGTTCATTTCGTTCATTTCGTTCATTTCGTTCATTTGGTTCATTTGGTTCATTTCGTTCATTTCGTTCATTTCGTTCATTTCGTTCATTTCGTTCATTTCGTTCAATTCGTTCATTTCGTTCATTTCGTTCATTTCGTTTAAATCGTTTATTTCGTAGATTTTGTTCATTTCGTTAAAATCGTTCATTTTGTTCAAATCGTTGAAAATAATTCAAATCGTTCATTTCGGTCATTTCGTTCATTTCGTTAAAATCGTTCATTTCGTAAAAATCGTTCATTTTGTTAAAATCGTTCATTTTGTTCAAATCGTCGAAAATCATTCAAA